>JAAAKM020721499.1:135754280-136954280 GCA_010016025.2 Alatinidae sp. Z8VKAUB7J3 | reverse complement strand
TGAAGACGCCGGGATCGGCGCCGCCCTGAGGCTCGGTCATGGAAAAGCAGGCGACGTCGAGATCGACGAGCATGGGCGTCTGACGCCGGCGCGGGCCATCGGGCTCATGTGTCAGGCGCTGGAGGCGCTGGCGGTGGCCCATCGGTTGGGCATCGTCCACAAGGACCTCAAGCCAGCGAACCTCTTCATCACCGACGCCGACCCCCTGACCTGCAAGCGGATCTCCCCCGACACCTACCGCCACACCGGAGAGCTCCTGGTCCACGAGGGAAAGCTCCGGAATGCGCACCTGCGCCAGGCCAGCGACGAGGCCTTCCGCGCGCTTCAGAGGCTTAATGCCGGTCAGGATTTAAAATAAGAGCTCTGAGTCACGATACTCTTCTAAATATCAAAATTCATTAATATCCGATCACCCACTCGTAAGTTATATATACCTAATCTTTTCTAATTTTTCCTCTCCCTTTAGCCCCCCACATGGTCGAATCTGGGAAAATGACTTTATCAAGTCAATTTGTGCAGCTCCCTGAAACACCTACCAATTTTCATCGCCCTAGCACGTACAGAAGCACCAAACTCGCCAAATCCCTGAACCTCCCCAACGATCTTAATTTGGGTTTTGAATTAAGATGATTTAAGTACATAGAGTGAGGGGGGGGGGATAACTTGTCTAGATGGTAAAATCGTGTTGCCAAGCACTGTGGTGTTGCTGGTTCATTGTTTAACATATATATATAAATGAAAAAAAATTATATAATTAAAATAATAGATTAATAAAATTAAGATGAATCAAAGAAGATGGAAATACCTACACGATAATCACTGGAACTTAAAGACGCGAAGATCTTGTTCTCAGTCTGTAAATGCTATGATGAAGCGCACTGCGACGGCATGATCGCGTCGATTCTCCTCGTCGACGAGGATCGCCGTCTCCGCCACTGCACGGCACCGAATCTGCCCACCTTCTACTGCGAGGCGATCGACGGGGTGGAGATCGGAGAGGGCGTCGGCTCCTGCGGCACCGCGGCCTACACCGGGAAAACGGTGATCGCGGCCGATATCGAGAACGATTCCCGCTGGGTCGATTTCCGGGACCTCGCCGCCCAGGCTGAGCTACGAGCATGCTGGTCGTGCCCCATCGTGGGCAACAACAGTAGATCCTTCTTATAAAAACAACCAAGTAACCACTGACAAATGTGAAAGGGAAACTGAGTAGCAATGGCGAGTCTATCTTGAGATACTTATCTCAAGAAACTGTTTAACAACAGTAGATCCTTCTTACAAAGACAACAAAGCAACCACTGACAAATGTGAATGGGAAACTGAGTAGCAACAGGAAGTCTATCTTGAGATACTTATAATTAATCAACAAGATTGGATTAGCGAAGAAACCGTTTAACAACAGTAGATACTGCTTACACATTTATCTGTGTAATATTTGTACTCCATAAATGAAGCTTTTTACAATTATGCAACATAATTAAACAAATTAATCATGACTGGATGGTAGATTTCTTTTCGTCATGTTTATTCTTGACATAAATTTGGAATCAATGGAAATGGTTGACTAACTGCATTTTAATAAAATAAGTATAACTTGTATTTGGGCTAGTCTTCTTAAATCCTTTCAGGCTAGGTTTCTTAATTGAAAAATATCCATTTTCTCTGGGGATATGTCAACCAGAAAATGGGACAAAAAAGGCTGTGTTCTAGCCCCCCTCCGCTGAATTATTTCTACTTGTTCTGCTATTTGTCAATCCAATGCAGCAAACACGCAGAAACAAGCTGCGGTCGGATCACCTACAAGAGCAAACATCTCACACTGATTACTTGAAGAACAGCTTCGTAAGACGCTGTATCCCCATTTGGAAAGGTCTAGGGATATTGTCCTTTGAAACCCATCCGTTAATCCAATAAAAAGACATTCAAAAGATAAAACTCTAGGGAAGAAATCTAGGTAAATGGCTGTCGGGTGAGCGGTTGGCGATGGAGTTGAAGTTCCGCACGGAACACTTGCTGTTGATCGCGGAAGTTTGCCAACTGAATGCCAAGCTCTGCATCGGGTGTCGTGAGCTGCCAGCGATACCGCAACGCCATGTCCATGAACGGCGAGACGTAGAAACCCTTGCGGCAGTGATGGGTGCGGACTCGCTGATGATCCCCGTCCGGCGCCATCGGGATCAGGTAGCCGTGACGCTCGCCAAAGGTATTGTGCACCTCGTAGAGCACGGCCCCCAGCCAGGGTGTTTGGGAACATGAATTAGCTGATATCAAACTTCTTCAGCATGTTGATAATTTATCACAAATTTCTCTTCTTGCCATCTCCCGGTATTACAGTATTCTGCTGCTGCCTGAAAGTTTAGAGCGAATCGTCAGATTCGCTAGTAGTTGTAGCACGTACATTTTGCCTTTTGTTCAACTGAACATCCCACTCATGATGCCCCTGAAGTTTCTTCTTGATACGATATGCCGTTCCGAAAATATTGTTGATTTGCCCGTATCAGCAATATTCCCCCTGTGCATTTACCTCAACCTAATCACAGTTTTCTGGAATTTTGCACATCATAAAACAACATACAGTACAGCGATCTTACTTCGTCCCAAAATCTGACATCTGTTGGAGCTAAGAGACAATTCCATTCATTTCCTAAAAAATTACAACAGTTCTATCTTTATTTCATCAAAATATGTACAGGATGTCTTACCTGAAAGCCTTTCATGTAAGACTTGTTCATATTCGCATCTGAGTTTTTCTTCCCGTTCCTTCCACAGCCTTTCGCAAAGCCCTTTAACAGACATGTACTGATGATTTTTCACTCGACAGACAAGCAACTTGTCAAATCGAGCACTTTTTTTTATTTATTTTACAATAAAAATAATTCGAAAGCGACTTTACATAACCTTGATGGGAATTTTACCATTCTATACAACTATTATTTCATCTCCCATTTAATATACTCTGTAAATTTTTCCTCTCCCGTTCCAAAGCTTCTTGCGAGTTGGAGTTACCATTCCTTTATCTTACGCAATTTGGATGTTCAGCGCTTTCAGAAACGCAAGAGGAAAGTAAAAAAAAGACACTTCGTTGTACGTACCGGCGGAACCTGAAGTTTATCAATTCGACAGTCCAACCCCAATGGGAAGAGGGCTGGGCATCAACACATATTAGGGATGGTTAGCGGCTCTTTCTAGATGCCCTGTGCCCTGGATGCCTCTGGTGGCACAGGAGGAACTAAGGTTTTTAGGTAAGGTGTCCCTTTTTGCACCCTCCCAGTTAGGCCCATTTCTTTTGAATCTGTTTTGTGACGTCATCCCACCCAAGACGAGGACGATGTTTTCTTTGAAGATCTTATAATTGACCCAATGGATTGAGATATGTGAAGCTATGATATAAATTATCACGATTTAAAGACTGCGATTTTTTTTTTTTTTTTTTTTTTTTTTTTTTTTTTTTTTTTTTTTTTTTTTTTTTTTTTTTTTATAATAAAGAGTGATTTCTCAGACTGAATAAAATAGTTGGCAGCTATGAATATAAAACCAGATGTAAAAAAAAATCTTTGACAACTTTAAAAGATGAGATAAAACTAGACTTATCATTGTCAAGAAAAGCTTCCATCAAGATAGACAAGATGATATATACTAAAGAAATGCCGAGAATTAATAATCTAAATCCTATTTCATCAGGTAACTTGATTTCTAGAAGTTCGAGTAGCCATTCAGTTGGACTTAGGGTCAGATAAACCGAAAACACCGTTGCCACAATTATAGCTAACGTTAACAAAACATTTGTCAAAAAACAGAGTCTATAGGGAAAGCCTTTGCAAAATGACACAGCTAAGAAAATATACATAAATTGAGATGGGGCGAATACAGCATCCTGAGCTAGATCACTTTCCCAAATATATTGCCCCCCAAAGTAATTTTTATTCTGTTGCATTAACGTGACCCCCTCACTAGACAACCAATTTTCTGTGCTCCACCCATATCGCAGAAACCACTTAAAAACGAGACTATTTGGTAACAACCAATGTAATTAATAGAGTACCAAAGTGATCACGTCACTAATTTTTTTTAGGAATCAAAATTATAACTAAATCGCTGTGTTAACCCTGCTTCCAAATGCCTGTATACAAAATATCGCGTTAAAATATCCTGATAATCTCCCATTTGTAGCCCCCTAATTCTGAGACCACCTGTTTCATGTATATGCAAAAGTATCTTACATAGAAAAAAAGCTCACTCCTATTAAGACATAACAAAAAAATTCTTCAAGTGTTAGGTGGGAACCTTATATAAATGCAACCCCGTAAAAACCGATATTACCCCTACATATATTATAGAACTGAAAAGCTCAGATTTAATTGTCCTGAAAGAACAAACAAGGGTCATACCATGTAGTGGCCATGAACAACCAATTTCTCCATAAGGCTTTGTGTATGATGTCATTATTAATATATAAGGGTTGCGATTAAAAGATAATATTTAGTTGCTCAAAGAGTTAATGCCAAAAGGCGCTAAAAGAGAAAGTAACAAAAGAAAGCGCACCGAGAAATCACAAGAATAACCTGAAAACACGCTTGCGTCTCAAAGAGAAATTACCAAACAAAATCGTGCCGAGGAATTAAAAGAACAACGTGAAAAGAGGCTCGTGTCTCAACGAGATAATGCCAAAAGAAAGCGTGCCGAGGAATAACAGCATTTAAAAAATATATCTTATCTTCCAAAGGACTTCTTGACAGACTTTAATCTCTTATGGATGCCCCTCCCCTTTCATATGTATAGGGTTGCAACAGAACAAGACAGAGCATTTCTGATTCTCCACAGCGGCCCCTCATGAAGTTTTAGAGTTGTGAAAAACTAACGGGTAAACAATTATTTACAATAAAGTCACGCAACTGTGGAGATTCATCATAAAAATGAAAACAACTAATCTCCAAGTTGGGCTGAAATTTAAATAAGAAGCTGCTACATGAAAGAATTCCTCCATGGAAAGATTCTCCTGCGTAACCCTCTCCTATCAACCCCCCCCCCAAGAGAAAAAATTCCCCCTGAAAACGTCTGTACACTTCCCAATAACCATTACTAGGCTGTATACAAACATATAGCCCTTCCCCCGGGGACTCTGGGGGATTAAGTCGTCCTCACAGACATAGTTATTAGATATTTTACAACTGTTGCTTTGATATTCTATATTCAGTCGGACTTTGCTTGCAGTACTGTCTAACTTCTTACGGTAACACCTGATCTGGGGCCAATGTTATATAAGTATGTACACGGGTAATTTACCAGTCCAAAGCCAATATAAGAAGAGTACTCTGAAACTGAATGTTATAAAAAAGCCAACTGCTGCTGTAGAGCTGTAGCTAAACTCGCTTACTTTACCCGTGTAGCAGAAAGTGTATGTTATAAAATTTAAATGAGTTTACTCCTGTACGTTACCCATGTAATTTACTCGTTGAATTTTATGAGTGTAGATTTTCCGTAGCTGCGGCAGCAGACTGTGCTAAGGAAATGAAGACTATTCATCAATTGCATAGTGCGATCAGATATTCTTAATTTCAATAAAGAAAAAACTCATGTGAATCTTATAAAGTTAGGTTATGCTAATCCGGGTTTATTTGAATATCAGCCATATATTTATTTAAAGCAAGGTCTATATTCCTTTATTTTTTAGCTTCAATTATGTCCTTTAAAAAATGGGGTAAACCTTTCATTAAAAAATGAGGTATTTAAGTTGGATATTTAATCCTTAGATATTTAAGTTGCTTCCTTAATGGAACTAATTAAAGCTATAAAGTGTAAGTGATAAAAATATACTACCGCACCATTGCGATCAAACTAAAGGCAATTTTCTAGTTCTTTTTCTCTATTGATTTGAAGAGGTGTCCAGATTCCATTATGATTTTCTGTGAATATTTCCTATAAGATTTACTGGTAATACATCCTGGCAATTTCTGGTAAGATTATCTGGTAAAGATTTTGTGCAAGAAATACACAACATGTTTTTGACCTTGGCCTATCGGCATTGAAAAACAAGTCTAACGAATTATCAATCCATCTAGAGGGGGAGAGAAGGAGAGAAAAGGGGCATGGGGAAGGGGAGGAATTCACAATGCTTGTCAGGAATAAAGTGAATATATTTTCAGTGATTTCTTTTAGTAATTTTGATTGAAGGATCTGTCGCTTGGGATATAATGATACAATTTTTGTCTGGATGTGTCATTGTTGTCATTATTTTTACCATTCCAAGTTACATTTAGACGTTTGTTGAACGTTTACCTAGACGAAATCTATTTATAGAAGCTGTCTATTTAGTCATTATTGAAGCCCGATCTATGAAAAATTTTAAAATTCAACTTCCCTTTCTTGGTTTCTTGGTTTGAAAAATCTCTTTTTCAAAAAGTTTTTCTTAATTAATTACCCAAAAACAGGCTTCAGGACTGAGTGTTCGACTTCTGCTCCTGAGTGTAATACATTTCAAGACATCTTAAATTAAAGACAAGTCTCATGAGGTTATCTTCCACAACTACATAATATACATTAAGTTTGATAAGCAGTCTTGGATAGTTTCTTAAATTAAAAACACAAGTTTTTTTTTTAAATGGACTGTTTTTCTATTTTGAGAAAAAGAAAAAAAATTCTGGAAAATTTTATGTCGTATAATTCAAATTCCATTGAGTTTTCCAAACTTCCTTGCAAATTTAAATGATAATAGTTCAATCACATTTTCTATCGTTTTTTTTTCTGTTTTACAAGACCATAATCAAAACGAAATAAAATGAGAAAAATGAGACCATTTTCAAAAGTGTTTTTATTTTGCGGAAAGTTTCTTTTCTCTTAAAAAAAAAAAAAAAAAATAAAAAAAACACTAGACAAAATTGATAAGTGATTATCTTGTAAACTTAAGTTATATAGTAGTCAGTGAATATAGAAAGTAAACTTTTGGCTGTCGTGCATTGGAGAAATTGATTTTGTTTGCAGGTAAAAAGTGAGCTACGGGGTATTGATATGAAAACGAAACAATTTATATTTGTTCGTCACTTCGTTGGAGAACCAAAACTCGAAGATTTTGAATTGGTTGAAGAGGAACTGCCACCCCTTAAGGATAATGGTAGGATCGACTTGCTTTTCTATTTCTTTCTTTCCTTTGTTCTTGAAGATTTAATTTTCAAATTTTCTTTGTGTTCAGTTTGACAGAACATTTGAATGGGAGTGGTCGGTAATGTGCTATTCTAGAAGAGTCTTCGGAATACAATTCTCGAAAATTAAACATTTACCAGATAAATGGGCTGCTAGCCCGAGACAAATTCCAAAGACCCCACTGCTTTAAAAAATAACGGCGAAAACCGCACTACCTTTCCTTTATACAAACAGTAAAGAGGATAACGCAATGAGGAAGTTTTAAAGACAGTGTTTCGTAGAAGACTTTTGCTTATCCAGTAAATAAAAAAAAACTTTGCCTGTTTTTAATTGACTATTCTTCTTGTCGTCTCTCCTCTTTTACGAAAGTCCCAGAAAATAAGACACGACAGAAATTCAAGGGAATGACATTTAGACATGTTCATTTATTTTGGTTCTTCTTGAGAAGACGAGGGCTAAAAAATAGAATCTCTAGCTTTCAAAAATCATTCAGTGGTTACGAAGAAATGTCAACAATGAGATTTCCCAAAGCTTAAGAGGTCAATAAGATAGTCTGTCGCATTCCTTTTCGAAGGCGTTCTCGATCCCGATTCGGTCTCCGCGGTCGACAATGACACGGTTCAGTTCAAGCTGAACAAGGTCTATTCGCCCTTCCTGACCAACACGCCGATTCTTTTTGTCGTCAACAGCGACCTGGCCGAGCAGAACAAGACCGACGCCGACCCCTGGTCGGCCGAATTTCTTGCCAACAACAGCGCCGGTGCCGGCGCCTATATGCTCGACAGCTGGAACCGCGGCGCCAATATGACGATCAAGCGCTATGACGGATATATGGAAAACATTTAATAATAGGCAAAAGCATAAACACGGAAAATTATCTAAATACAAATTAAACTAAAATTTTTGATTTGTCTGAATTACAATTTATTAAACAAAAACAACAATATGCAATTCAATTATTTGACAAATAGTAATCCACTAAAATCCTGTAAAAGCTTTGAGGACGAACAACTCCAACAGTCTTGATCAGTAAACTTGGCTAAATAACTGAGATATATATATTTATATATAGTAATAAAAGTAAAATAAACATCAGAAATCAACACCGCGCGCGACGATGCGATCGTCATTACCGATGCGGGCAATTTTTCAAGCTGGGTGCATCGCCACTGGAAACTGAAACCGTCGGCCAAGATGCTGGCGGCCATCGGCGGCGCTATGGGATTTGCCATTCCCGCAGGTGTCGCGTCGGGGCATATCGCCTCCGACCGCCAGACGATTATCGTGGTCGGCGACGGCGGCGCCCTTATGACCGGCAACGAGCTGGCCACCGCGATCATGCTCGGCAGCGCGCCGAAGGTCTTCGTCTCGAAGAACTCAATCATTGTTGCGCAAATACAAATTTGAGTGGAAGATAATCTGGAGTGGATAATCTGGTAGATAATCTTCATCTGGAGTCTCTTAAACTAGCCTAAAAAGTATCCGTTGGTTGAATTAGAGGTAGTAGCTAACTGATTGGAGCTCATTGTCATTTAAATTAATGGAAAAAATGCCCACTAGCCACTAAGCTGAATTTTAGAGAGGGGAGATTGGATATTTAATTTCAAAAATGTCTATCACAAGCTCCGAAGGACCGAATTCGCATTTCGGGCTTGCTGAAAATTATTATTGCAAATAACAAATTGTGCACCAAACAAATGATTTAAAAAACGTTTTGCACAACAAGGGTCTTTGCAATTCTCAAGCCTTTGATGCGATATTCTTTATAGCCAGCTTTTCAAAGAGCCTTGTTATGGCAACAGTTCTTTTACCAAGATATCCTCCGCCAACCCACAAAGTTTTAATGTGGGACTCTATAAATCCAAAAACGTGTCAGAATAGGTGAAAACATTTCAGCTTTGTGTATAGGGATAAAAATAAAAGAACTGTAAAAACAAGCGACCCAGCTCAGTAGTAACCGAAACTAAAAAACAGAATTTTGACACTAATAGATACACCAAAAGAATTGGATTTCTATGCTGATTTGCAATATATAAGTTTAATCAAATTTATTCGTACCTTTCAAAATTGACGAGCCCGAGAATAATTGCCTTATTTTGAAAAATAGGGGAAAACATCCCTTAAACGTCATAGTATCTTAACGAAAATCACATCATCACAAACAGCACATCAGAGAACCATACTGTAGAAGTTTCGAAAATAAGGACTTTCGGAGCAACGATGAAAGGGTAACTGAATAAAAAATACAAAACTGAATGGCATTTCACAATTTCATTTTATGTCAAGCATTCTTTAAGGCTAATCCCTGCCAGATAGGGTCTACCAGACACTATTAGATTGCGAAATATAATTTGTCAATGGGTGTAAAAACGATCGGAATTAATAAGTTATAAATAGTGCTTAGAAAAGTTTTTCCAGTGTCTCTATTTAAGGCGACCTTAGGTGAATGTGGTTTTTTATTTCAACTGCGGAGAAATAGGTCAGGCAGGCAAAATAATTCATCACTGTTTTTAAGGTCCTCAACTTGTTCTTTTTGTAAATATGAATAAGTAAAATTTCCCAATAAAAAAAAAAAAATGAAAATGAAACACTGCTAGGGTACTCCTTAAGAAAACTCGTCACAGCTTTAAGGTGCCCAAAGGCTACACCTACAACCTGACGACCATTTATTCCCGTCTCTGGCATGCAGGGGCGTAGCTGCAAAATTTTTATTGGGGGAGGGAAGAAAATGGGTCCATATCCCACCTAAAATGATAAGGACAGACTGTTCCCATTTATCGGGTTTAACATTTCCAGACTTCTTTGCTTTAGCTCCGCTCTTAGATAAACTTGCTCCACCATCTGAGCTCTCAATCATTATATGAGCCAATTTTCCAAGCTCGAGCAATACATTTATTTTCTCTGCCTCAAGCTCTGAGATTTGAATCTTGATTTTCTGCTTCTCTAAAATCTCCTTAGACTTAACATTGACCGTTGATATTCCTTGATCTATTTTTCCTTTTATTTTGCCCAATAAAAACATTTATAGTTTTAGTTGCCTTTTTAAGTAATCAAAGATTGGAGGGCAGCTAGGCCTCCTCCCCCGCTACTTTTTTTCTCAAAATCTTCCGATTAAAACTCTGAGAAAGCCATTTAGCCAAAAAAATAGTAATAATATGCAAATTTAGTTTTAGTTATTTATGTGCGGAAAGTCAAAATCAAAACATGCATTAATTCAAAAATGTTCAGAAATTAAATAGAAAAAAAAACAAGTTTTCTTTAACTGAAAGTAAAGAGCGACATTAAAACAGTGTTGCCTAAATCTAGATGGTATTGATAGTTTTTTTTTTGTCAACACTAGCGCCAGTTTCTAATCTTATGATTAACCCATACTCTTTCCTCCGATGAGCGCGTACTCATACATGGTTTTCAAGCGCCAAGGAAAAACATCCAAAATCCATATATTGTCCAAAGAATAGCTGATTATTAATTTTCTTATGGTGCTTTGTGGGTCTTCTTTATCAAACAGGTCGTGGTAACAAACTGTAGTGATGAGCGACCCGGCTCAATAGTAACCGAAACGGAAAAGAGGGTTGGGGGGGGAGCTAGTTGCCATCTAACCACTTTTGACTCTTAAAAAGGGAATTAGAACTTTTAATTTATAATCATTTGAGTCCCCTCTGAGGTTTATACGACCACTTCTCCATAAAATTTTTATATGCCCCCAGGGGATAAGTTGCCATCCTTTCCCCGGGCCTTGGGGGGGGGGGGTATGTTGACCAGAGTTTTCTGTTATCTGATCATAGGACTATTCCAAACAAACTGGCAATCTCAAAATTTTAATCAGATGCATTTAACAAAAATTTATTGTTTGTGTAGGGTTTTAAATGTATATAGGGTTTTAAGCTTGGAGGAGGAATTCAAAGAATGTGTTAACAAAATCGTCCAGTATGCCGACAAATACGGACACATGAGCTAAACTTCCAAGCTGCACCCCTGATTAGATATTACGATTTGAATCGATTGAATCTTAGATCTTTCATCCACGCAAGTGAACATGTATTAAACAAAATGTATTGTTTATGTAGGGTTTTAAATGTATATAGGGTTTTAAGCTTGGAGGAGGAACGGGATACTCAAAGATAAATTACAGACCGGGACACAGGGAATATAAATGACGGCTGGGACGCTCTAAGAGAAATTACAGACTGGGACACTGGGACACAAATGACGGCCGGGATACTGGGAATATAAATGACGACCGGGACACAGGGAATGTTCGATTAGCAATCGCCATCAACAAAGCTCAAGGGCAATCATTAGAATAATGAGGTATAGACCTGAAAAACCTGACAATCTATTTATATGCACAGACAATGGGACATCGAATAATGTTGTATATGAGTTGTTAGTAGTAGTAGTTAGCAGTATGTATTTAATTAAAGTTTAATAAAAGCGTCCTGTGATATGTAGAGTGAACAACACTACAATGTCACTTTGCTTTCCATTTCGTATTTATTTAATATTTAATATTTAGGATGGTTGATCTTCAATTACCACGCACTAAAAGAAGGTGCATACAGACGCAAGTAGTACCAACGCCCCTTGTAAACCACTAATGTGCCAAAGTTGGCACAAACACCACGGTTTGGCCGTGCTTCAATCAATGGAAACGATTTTGTTAGCAACGAGAACCTCCTGGCGTTAACTGCTCAAACGCCCTTCTCAGTGCAACTGGCCCAACAAACACTACGCTGGTATGGACATCTCCTTTGCATGCCCCCTGACACTCCCGCACAAACAATTTTGGCTTTGATCCCGTGCTGCATGGCGGGAAACGCCCAAGAGGTCATCCCCCAACCAGATGGAAGGACACGATAGGTGCCTTCTTAGCCATGGCAAATATTCAGGAGGACATCCATATTCTTGCACGAGACTGGTCTAAATGCCTCGGCCAAAGCGGAGCCGCAGTCAAAACACCAGTGCACCGGCTTGGCGCCGCGCATCAGGTGGCCCTTGTCGATGATGTCGGCCAGGGCGCGCAGCATGTCAGCTTCGTATTTGAAGTCCAGCGTTCGGTAGGGGTTGTCCCAATCGCCCATCACGCCGAGGCGTTTGAAGTCCTCGCGCTGGTTGTCGATCTGTTTCAGCGCATACTCACGACAGCGGCGACGAAACTCGGCCGCGTCCACTTTCTGGCCGACCTTGCCCACCTTTTTCGAGTAGGTTAAATGTCATCTTATCTTATAAAAAATGAATGAAGCACCCATTTGCCCAATAAAAAATATATATTTACTGATGTTCAATATCATCACATGGAAAAAAAAATTAAACCCACGAGTGACCTTGAAAACTATAAAATAAAATGATCCCATCTATGAAAGGCACCAGTAAGAAATTTTCGCACGAGGTCAAGTGCTACCTCAGGAATTTGTTTTTACCAGGATTTAAATAGGAGCATTTCCCCTTTTCTTTTTTCATACATTTATAATTGATTGTCAAAGAAAACCATATTTGCCAACTATCTGGGGCCAAACGAAAAGTGGGTCGTTCCCGAATGGAGTTAGAGAGATCGTAAGAAAGGATTTACAGCAAATTGAGGATTCTTGGGAAGGTGTAAAAAGGAAAGCCTTGAATAGATTGGCATGGAGAAGGAGCGCGCGCAGCTGTGTTGGTCCATCTTGTTGCTGCAGTGAGTTGTTGTTAGTAGTAGTAGTAGTAGCATTTTTTAAAGTTAAATGTCACATAGCTTCTTTTGAATTACCCCCCCTTAGCGGGATCTTTTTTAAAAAGCTTGTACTTTGCTTTAATAGGACCGTTAGTCTTGGCTTGAAAAGCAAATTCAGAGCACCTCACAAATATTTTTACCTACGAGATCTAGAATGCATGTGCTAAATGAATGCTGAAGCTATGGGCTCTAACACATTAGACTACCCCCTGCTTCTCTCGGTTTTTGTTTCCTGTGAGAAACGAAATTTGTCACTGATCTTATTCACAAGTGCTTAAATTTGATTTTTTCTACCAAATTAAAAATCGAACGCTAAAATTATAAAAGAAAACAAAAACAAAAATAGCAGGAATATTCTGTAAGGCCTAAGAAACAAGATTTCCTTCATGATAGTTCTGATTCTTATATTTGTATTTGTTTTCTTCTATTGATGACACGATTCACAGTCTTTTTTGTGGTTAAAAGATTTATTATTCTTGAACAGACATCATTGATCTTTGTAATTTATTTTCTAGGTTGCTTTTTCATTGGAATCTTTGTTGATGTAGCAATATGTCGCTTAGTGAAAGATCTCACATTATTTGGCCGAAGCGTTCAAGGCAGCGTATCAGGAAATTCTGGCAGGTCCGGACGCGGGCCGCGCACTGCAATACGGCATGAGCGAAGGCAGCGCCCGCCTGCGCAACTGGATCGTCAGCCACATGCGCCGCCTTGGCGTCGAGTGCGGGCCAGAAAATATTCTCGTCACCTCCGGGTCTCAGCAGTGGCTCGATTACATCGGCAAGCTGTTCCTGACGGAAGGCGACACCGCGCTGGTGCAGTGGCCGACCTATCTGGGCGCGTTGCAGGCTTTCAATAGTCGTACCCTCCTGATATGTTCTCTAGGAAACTGTTATTGGTTAGCACAAGTGAAATTATAGGGGCATTATGGCATTGTTTCAGTATTTAAATGAACAAGAATATCTTACTGCTAATTTTGTGTTATAACAAGGTTTGAAACATGCTAAGGCTCAAGGTCCGTAAATCTGGTTGCGAGTATCTTCTTTTAGATCATGGCATGTGATCTAATCTTCAGTGAATTTTTCAAACCTTCAGAAAGTAAAAATAAAAAATCGTAGAGGTACACATATGAATTCGACTCTTGTTGGTAGAAGAGCATCGTCAAGTGTTGAAAACCATATCGTAACCAAGATAACCAAGAAGGGCCCAGGATTGCACAAAGCCTCCATTCATACTAGAGGTCCCAGGGACTTCTTGCTGTCCGGTTCTAAGCCGGCTTAAGTGCTTCAGTGTAGACTTGAGAAGATATGTTGGTCCCCGTCCTGCACTGATATCCGGGATCATTGCTTTTCCTGAGGCCAAACTATTTTCAGTAATTTAAAGAATCTGAAAATTGGAACTTGAAATAACAACATCCTCGAATGATACAAAATTCTTTATCAGTTTCAACAACCCACAAACTAATTAAACCATTTGCAACAACTCCAGCTTTATTAAGTGTTGCATAGGACGCAGTTGAATAACAAAACATTAAACTAGCTTTACATAGTCCACTCAGAACATAAGGTTTTGGGGATTTTACAACTGTTAATAAATCACAAAGAAAAGATGTTGAATCTTGAACAACAAAAATGAGAGAAAAACAAAATTCAGCTTGAGAAGAAGATAATTTCATTAACGGCATTCTCTTTGAGGGAACCGAGGGTCGCTTCTTCGTGAATCGCGGAAAGATCACTGGTAAGCCAGTCGAAGACCTCAAAGACAATCCTCTTCCAGAAGGAGCGATCGAAGAGGTATACGGAGGAAAGGTCAGTGCAAATCACACTGCAAACTTCATTGAAGGAATGCAGTCCCGCGAACAACCGATCTCCGACGTCTGGTCGCACAACCGAATGCTGGAAATCTGCCATCTCGCCAATATCGCTATTCGCTTGGGACGCAAGATTCATGACAAACTTTGTGTTGCAAAGGTGAAACTGTTAACACCCTTGGATATGAACTTGTTTCAACAAGTTGTGTATGACCTACATTTGCTTCATTTATCAGACCAGCTAACACATTCACAGGTATTATTGTTTAATATAGATAAGTTAAGGAAAATATTTAGTAAATATATTTTAATAAATATATTTTAGTAAATAATTTAGTAAATATAGTAAATACGATCTTTTTACGTTATTTTATAATGTTCAACTGTCTTCTACATACTCATCCCCAACTCCTAAGAAATCAAAAACCACGTTTAGTCTCTTCGAAATTATTCACTTGATAAACAATACCGAAGAATACCAAACATCGTATTACAATATTGTTATTATACCGTTATACCATATACAATATTATTATTATAAACAATACCAGAATAAATTACAATACAAAACAGTAAGGGATAAATCCCACTTTTTTACCGCTAGTTGCTAATTCAAATTTTAAACCAATCGAAGGAATTTGACCCAGTAAAAAGAATTGCTCCAATATTAGAAATCAATTAAAAAGAAATAGACTCCAAGTCCAGGTTAAGCCAATCGGAATATGTCTGCACTTCTTGCGGCCACGTTGAAAATGCAGACGTCAACGCTGCGAAAAATATCAAAGCTAAGGGCATTAGCTTTGGCTCAGAACGTGGGGCGTTGGCCCGAGCGTGAGCCTAGAATCTCCCTTACTTTAGTTGGGGGAGTTGTCAAAATGAATGGGTTCTATATAACTTAGCCAAGGCAGGCGCGCATAACCGTACAACATTTGCCCCTTTTTATTTTTTCTTATAATAAGAATCATTTGATCGATTTTGCTCTAAGGAGCGCAGGAAAGGGGATGAGAGAACACGGAATCAAATGGGGAAGAAAAATTTTCCCGGACTTAGACTATACTAATGATTTTAGTATCTTAGATGAAAGTATGGGGAAAATGAAAGTAATTTCAGGGATTATGCGAGTTCAGGATGCTAAAATAGGCTCGAAAATTAATGTTGAGAAGGGTAAGTCGCTAAGGCTGAGGGTAGGAATAAGTGAAGATGAAATGGTGACGTTGGGTAACGAAAAAACCAAGCAAGGCTTGGTTGGCGGAAAAGCACAACGTTACATTAACAAGGGTTCCTTCGCTGGTCAGGGTTTTGCAGGCCTTAAGGCCATCCCAGGTCAGCGGAACTTTGATTGTGACGTTATCGGCGATCTTGGCAAGCTCTCGTCCTTCTGCGATCATCTGATCTGATTGCGTGGCCGCCACTTCTGCCGAAACCGGACCTTCGACCAAGCCACAGATCTCGGCTATAACGTCTTTAAAGTCTCGTCCGGATTTTTTGATCAAAGATGGATTGGAACAAAAAAATTCTAATAGCACCCCAATCTTCTTTTATAATAGAAAAAGCTCAAATATAATCCAAAATAATTCTTACAGAATAAAAATGATTCTTACGAAATACAAAATTCTCACAATTCTAAAGTAGTTCTGACCGAATGAAAACAGTTGGTGGAGAACAAAAATACTTGCTAAAAAATAAAAAATCTAACAACGCTTCAAATACTACTAATAGAAGACAAAAAAGTTCAAACATAATCCAAAGTAATTCTTACAAAATAGAAATAATTCTTATGGATCTTCCTAGACAACGCTTGTTTTTATGCTATGAATGACGTCACTGAAATATATTATGGTATACATTTTTATATGACGTCATTTACGGATGTAATATGAATGCAGCCTTTTATATTAGTGGATGAAGTCATTAAGATACTGATGTATACAATAATGACGTCATTCACATGTCTTTTCCCCAAAATTAAGGCTCTGGACGAATTTTCTGAAACTCGTGACATATATAGATCGATTTTTAGGCCTGAAAATCTGAAGATGTCAGCTTTCCCAAACACAAATAATTTTGTAGAAAAATTCTGACAAATTTCCCCTTGAAACTTCAATAACTTAGTTCTATCCCCAGGGGTTATGGGATTGGAGACAGAGATATCATCCCAAGATGCAAGAGTTATTAGACCTTTCAACTATGCTTAACAAAGAGGCTATTTCACAATTCTGATCAGGTAACTTTGGGGAAAAAGGGGTTTGAGATGGAGAATAGTTGCCCTCCAATGTTTTTGATCACTGAAAAAGATCTAGAACTTTACTTTTTTTTCAAAGAGATGAAGAGGTGATTTTGGGTAGTGGGTGTTTAATAGTATAGTTTTAAACAACAGTAGGCCTGGCAATTATAGCCAAAAAGTCTATATCGCTTAGACTGGGAATAAGCAATTGTGAAAAGGTGATGTTGGGGAACGAGAAGATAGATCAAGTGAAGAGCTTCACCTACCTAGGTAATATTATTAGTAAAGACGGTGGGTGCACTAAAGATGCTAAAAGAAGAATAGATAAGTCCCAGTTTTTTTTTTATATTTGAAAAA
Source organism: Alatinidae sp. Z8VKAUB7J3 (assembly GCA_010016025.2). Lineage (NCBI taxonomy): Eukaryota > Metazoa > Cnidaria > Cubozoa > Carybdeida > Alatinidae > Alatinidae sp. Z8VKAUB7J3. The sequence goes on along the minus strand of JAAAKM020721499.1, from coordinate 136,937,045 downwards.
AGTTTGGAAGAATAGATCGGGATGAAGCTTGGTGGATAGAATAAACAAATGTCCTTGATACGTGATTGACAGGATCGTACTGGATTCACTCTCTTTGGGGGAGTTGTGGGGAGGGGTTCAGTGATTTGGCGAGTTTTGTGCTTCTGGGCGTGCTAGGACAATGAAAATTGGTAGGTGTGTCAGGGAGCTGCACAATTTGACTTGATAAAGTCGTTTTCCCAGATTCGACCATCTAAGGGGCTGAAGGGAGAGGAAAAATTAGAAAAAATAAGGTATTTATAACTTACGTTGATATACTTAATACAAGCTGATATAAGATATATAAGTTGATATAAGTTAGTGAGAACTGAACTGAAAAACTTTAAAAAAATGAGTATTACCGAAATTAAAATTCGCATCCTATTCTAATAGCCCAATTTCAATGCCAAGATGTCAATATACTTCATCCAAGAATGTGCTAGAAAATTTCTACCATTTTTGGCTTTGTCTACCTGTCTAGCTTTATTACCTGAAAAGAACTCCTTCAGTGGGGAACACATTAGAATCCCTTGTATCAGCAACAAGGACAATATTGGTATTGTGTATTTGTGTACATTTTCCTACTAGTGTATACCCTGCCCATTAACAAAGCCGTCATTATTTTATAAGCAATAAAAGAGAATGGGGAACAATATAAGAATTTGTATGGTTTTAGCAAAGTTCAAGCTGGATGCAAATAAATAAACGTCTTTAATAGAAATCCAAATGTAGATAAATCAATATTAGGCCAAAGTGAAAAAAGAAGGATGTAAAAAGTGATGATGGAAAAATAAAGATGTAAAGATGTGAAAAGCAACCCATATGACAAGAGTAAAACAAGTATTTTAAAAAGCAAAATATTGAAAAAAAGCCAATTTGGATTTACAGGCATATTCAATACTCTTCCATAAACAGTGTATTTTATTTAGACAAATTATTTTAAGGCAGGTGTCAACAAAGCTCCAGCAGGGATTGCATTCCAAAGAATTCCCAACCCAGAGTACCAACCACTTAGCAAGGAAGACAAATGTGACTAGAGAACAACAATTATTTGCAAAAGAAAATATGGAAAAAAACTCATCGTAGTTGCTTTTGTTTGCCTCACAGTCGTGGGCACAAACAAATACAAACACGATGTTGCATAAAGAAATAACTACAAACAGTGATTGCAACAGATGATAATTGAGAGTCCGGGGCATGGTGAGAGGCTCCGAGTAAACTTCCAACTTGCGTAAGGCGAAGTGTTACTCGACCATCTCACACAGGCAAGTGAATAAAGGTAAAATGTCTGTCAATGAGGCAAGCAGTGGAAGTAAGTCATCTCAACAATTTCATGGTAATTGTTATTTTTGTCATGAGCAATGGGGCGCCCTGCCGCCGTCGACGATCTGGTCCCCTGGGCGGTCTTCCGTGCTCATCGGCTGGTCCCTCCTTAATACGAGATGGCACTTGGGAAGCTGACCGCTGTCCGGAAAGCCAAATACGGAAAAAGTGGTAATGAATCTGATTTGGAAGGATGCCAAAGCGGAAACGATTCCGCTCGGTAAATATTGTCTTATCTTGTCTTGGTGCTTATCTTGTCTTTTTCGCTTTACACCCTCCCCCCTCTGGCAGACAAAGGTCGCTCAAAACTGATTTAGCAAGTAATAGGTGGACTTTACCCAACATGGCAGCAATCCCTCAAATTCCCTCACATCCCTACAAATCCCTCAAATTCCCTACAAATTCCCTCAAATCCCTACAAATCCCTCAAATTCCCCCAAAGAGATCGGATCCAGTCCGCTCGTGTCAATCATGTATCTATAACTTGTACTTATTCCCGAACTCGCTAAAGTACTAGAAATCCTAACTTCCCAAAAGAGAGCGAATCCGGTCCGGTTATGTCAATCACGTATCAAGAACTTATGCGGGCCACTAAGCTGATTGCTGGTATGGTAAACAAGACCTACAGTGAATGGCTGAGGGAACTCAACCTCCCCTCTTTAGTCTACAGGCGGAAATGTGGGGATATGATCCAGGCACACAAACTCCTCTCTACCAATCAAGAAAATGAGCTCCTGGAGATTGACCCTTCCCACATAACACAAGGACACCCAAAACGAATCTGCAAACTTCATGCAAGGACTGGAGCTAGATGCAGCTTCTTTTTGAACATGATTGTGAACCTCTTGAACAACCTCATGCGAATGACCTGTTCGTGGGGTCGCCCTACGAACATGACGAAGGTGTCGCCGTCTATGACACGAAGATTGTCACCCCATTGAGCCTGTACGGGGCCAAGAAGGGCAAGAGAGATCAGGGCGGTGATTAAGGTGCAAATCTTCATGCGTGCAACCTTAACACACAGTCACCTTCGTTTTGGAAATCTCATGATAAGGGAGCAGGCTGCGGCCTCCGACCCGAACGCGACGCGGCCAATTGGCGGTGGCGGCGGCGGTGGCGGTGGCGGTGGCGTCGGTCTGTTTCTCAAAACCTTAATGTTCATAACCCTTACTCATTTTTTTCTGGTTCCTCCGATTTACTCGTCTTAATATTAATTTTTAAACATACTCACACTCTACCCTCAATGTCTCAATAATTATAATTGTTTCAGCAACGGTTTTACCTAAAACACTACAATCGTAACCGTATAATAAAAAAACCAGCCTGATTTACTTTCCCATTTACGACAATATTCCCATTTCTAACAGTTTGTGATGACGAGCGACCTGGTAATAAGGAGCGACCCATCAGCACATCTGAGTCCCTCTCTGAGCACATGCATGGTATGCTCAAGAAGGAGTTCAGATGGAAGGATTGCAGCAAGTGCAACTGGTTCTTGGGGATGTGTGTCACACAGACCTACAAGGAGATCGTCCTAGACCAGACAGCTTACCTCCAGCAGGTTGTCATGAAATTCGCTGGCCTGAACACATGTAAATGTGACGTCCCTGCCAACCCCTCTGAGATTCTCTCTGTCCATACCAATGACAAGTGTGATGCTGCCTTCCCTTACTTGCAAGGCCACTCTGCTTCTTCTGACCACAAAAACGTAGGTCCCTTCATCCACATGAAGAAAAGAAAGCGTGCAGAGGAATCACAAGAACAACGTGAAAACAGGCTTGCGTCTCAAAGAGAAATTACCAAAAAAAATCGTGCCGAGGAATCACAAGAACAGCAAGAAAACAGGCCCGCGACTCAAAGAGAAAATACCAAAAGAAAGCGTGCCGAAGAAGCATAAGAACAACGTGAAAAAAGGCTTGAGGCTCAAAGAGAAATTACCAAAAAAAAATCAAACTTACACATCTCACACCTAAAGGCGCTTTGCTTCCTTCTACTCCCTCCTTCCCCTTAATGGAGAAATATATAGCCAACTTTATACGAACTATATATAGGCCATTTGAAAAATATGCTGACAATATATGCACTGTTCTACATGTTTCTCCTTTAGGGGGGGGGGAGTACTGGAAGCAAAGTATCCTTAAGAAGGAAATAACTAAGCATTTGTGACTGTTTAAAGCCGCTTTTTGAAGTTTTTATGGTTTCCCTCAAATCTTCCTATCTCCCATTAATTCTTGACGTGATTGTTAAAGAAGCCAAACTTTGTAAAGACCAGGAGATGACAACCTTTTCCATATGTCTGATTATTTCTGTTTGCTGTGGAATTTATAGTATTGCTCTTCACTTTCATTCTAATTAATTTGAATTGTTTTTAATTGTGTTTTCGGTCTTATATATTTTCATATTCGAAGTTATTCTAGTCCTTCTGCTCTTTTCGCTATAATTTAACTTTTTTTTCATATTACTTCAGTGTTTCAAAACTACTGATTTTACAATAACGTAGTAGTAAATGTAGCAGTAACCGTAGTAGTAGCAGTAGTGTGCACATATTGCCTTTTGGAGAGATGATCTTCCCCTTTAAACTCAAAGTTCAAATTTAATACCTGAATCAATCCTCGACATATGCCATTTTGACAATGTGCATGCACATACCATCTTTGATTTAGTTCAAATTCCCCCTCAAAACTGTAAATGGAGTAGCATGGTAGTAGAAGTGGTGGTAATTGTAGTAGTATTGGTAGCACGCAAATATTGCCTTTTTGAACATCTTCCCGAAAGACAGATTTTTTAATCCTGTCACGAAACTACAGTAAACAGAATATTCACCAAAATAAATCAGCGCACTTGCAGAAAGCTTTTATATTAAACGCAATTTCTTTGGCCTGAGAGACGAATCTCTTAGCCTTAATCCGAAAAAAAAAAAACAACAGTGAACTGAATATTAACTGAAATAAATAAATTTTTACCAGCGCATGAGCAGAAGTTTCTATCTTTTTAAACGCAATTTCGTCGGTCAGAGAGACGAATCTTTTAGCCCTGGTGCGGATATCCTTTTGGTTAATTGATTTTAACCAATTGATTTTGCTAGTTAGTTTTGCCGTTAATTGATTTTGCTATTTTGGTTAATATCCTACTTAATACTCAAATCCATTCTTGTCTTTCTTGAGACAAGCTCTTCTGACAATTGCCATACACGTAGTATGTTTTTATTTAGTTCAAATTACCTTCATACGCTTACTCTTAATAGTGCATCATAGCATCATAAAATCATAGTCTTTGTAGTAGAGGTAGGAGCAGTAGTATCAGTAAAAGTGTTGTGGCCCAGATGAAGGACGAGTTTTTCAATCCATTAACAATTTTAGTAATTTCACTTTCTGCTACGGACTCTAGAAACATAGACTTAATTCCGGTAGATCTTGGATCGACAAAGACGAATAGAACTCGCTGAAAGTGTAGCGCATTTATAAGACTTCCAGAGATTATTTTTCCTTCTACAGCTTCTAGAGTTTAGAATCGGTTTTATTTGCACAATCTCTCGTAGTCATAAAACTAAATGGCGCTTGTGCTTACCAAAAAGGATTAAATCAAACGAATTGAAAGTAAGGAGCGACATTAAAACTTAAAAAGACCAGAAATTTATATGAAAGGGGCTATCCTCTCCTCCACGCCTTACTCTTTACGCTAAATTTTTTTGTTGTTTTAAAAATTAGAGTCACGAAAAAGAGTTAAACTTTAGCGTAAAGAGCGGGGTGTTGAGGATGGGAAAGCCCATTTCGGGAAACATAGCTCGGAAGAGCGTGGAGTAGGGAAAGAGTGACGCTATCGGAGGCGGCAGTATCGTGAACACTATAGCAAAAATTTCAAGACCGGCACGAGGAACAGGTAGGTGCCGACGCTGAGCAGGGAGCCGAAGAGCCGCCGCAAGACCGCCCACGCGCCGCCCGCGGCCTTGAGTCCCGCCTGGCTCGCCGAAGCCAGTCGATCCTCGGACGCCAGCCACGCCTTCAGGTCGCCGAAGCCCGCCTGCAGCGTGAACTCGGGGCGCGCCTCCATGCCGCCACCCTCCGCCTCGGGCAGCATGCCCGCATCGGCGAGCTTGCCCCAGATCCATTCGAGGCCGGAGTTGATCCGATCGTCGTAAAATTTTGAACTGATGACCGTTCAGCAATTGATATCATTATACATCAAATATTCAGTTTAATTTTATTAGTTCTTTTCAAGACTGTTCTAGATAAATAAATATAGTTCCACTACAAACAAGAGTTTGAATACTGTCCCCTTTCTTAACTGTAAAAACCTAAAGCCTACTGCGTCATTGACGCTTCACTGAAGACGAATCATATTACAGAAATTTTCTTTTCTAGTTATTACAGCATTGAAAATGAAAAATGAAAACTACAGTGAAATAAAAGGCAACTTGCTGCTGCGGTGAGTTGTTATTGGTAGTAGCAATCATTTTGCGTATTACTATTACCTTTGTTGCAGATAAGTTTTAGACAATTTGCCGTTCTTTATCTTATTAACCAATGCTGTCTCTGCAAAATTCCTATCTATCCTAAAGACTAGTTTACCATGTAGACGGTAATTACAAAAATTGCCAAAAAGAGATCTGTCATTAAACATCAATAATCTTGACAAAAAACGAAGGAAAATAAATATAAAATCAGTTTAACTGTTTAACACCTACCCTTTTCCTTTCTCAAGGAATTGACGCAATGCTTTACAAACTTCAGAATCCTGCAAACTATTTTGAAGTAGCAACAGCCTTTTTAAAAAAATTTTTACGCTTTGGGCATCCAGGACTCTCTTTATTAATCATATACGGATTCTTGCTCGGCCTTCCAAAGCTCCAAAGGCCTTACCTTCCGTATCTGACCCCACTTTTGGTTCTTCTTGGGATGTTAATAGGGTATGCCTTTGTTATTATTACCACTCCATTTTATGGCATTACTTACCATTTTTTTTAATTCTAATCTATTTACTTCTCTTCCTTATTTAAATTATCTAAAAATTAAGTATTTCTTAATAATATTTAACTATCTATTTAATCTTTTTGATTATTTTATTCATTAATAATTGTATCAGGCATTAAATTGTTTTAAGTAAAATTTAAATTATTTGTGGTATCTAAATTTTACATGGATTTATCTTAATCCTCATATAATTATTATGAAATATCTATTTATTTGTTAATAATTTTTTATTAATTTTAATAATTTTATTACTAAAATGAGAAGTGTCTTGCTTTCCGCACCACTCGTCACCGTATCGGTGCGGCCCGAGAAGTCATCATAGTTGATGACGTAGTAGGGGCCGCCGGTGGTCAGCTCTCGGGTCACGACGACACCGGAAATTTCAACGCCGTCGACCATGGGTTGTATCAGGACCTGATTCTCAGCGGGCCCTGTACCATAACTGTCAATCACGCGTTCGACCGCCTGAATGATAGCGTCCTCATTCGACTCAACGGACACGACACTTACAAAAACACCAGCCATCGACAAGCTTTTGAAAAGAAGAGGAAAACAATGACATATTTAAACAAAGAAGCTGAACTTTTTAAAATTGAAGGAAAAACGCAAATGACTCTATCAAACAACAATTTAAACATATTTTATAAATCGGCATAGAAGAAGTATTAAAAAAAAATACCGATAGAAAACTACCATAATTTATTGATTTCACTTTTAAATAAATACCTGATTTTCTTCTAAAAAATATACTCAACTATAAAAGTCACTAATACAGAGGTTGAGCTCTTAGGTTTTTTCCTTAACCAAAGGGTCAAACTTGGAAGCAGGTCTTTTTGGATGAGGTCCGTGATCAAGTGGCGCCGGATGATTGGCGGCGGGTGCATTTTGTTGGCAAGCTGCCATACCCGCAGTTTTTGAAGATGCTGCAGGTGTCGCGTGTGCATGTCTATCTGACCTACCCCTTTGTGCTGTCCTGGTCCTTGCTGGAAACCATGAGCATCGGGGCTGCAATTGTCGCCAGTGACACGGCACCGGTCCGAGAAGTGATCACCCATGATGACACCGGGCGTCTGGTGGCTCACGGGAGTCCAGCCATCGGATACGCCAACTACTATCAGCAGTTTGACGTCGTTGATTATCTGGGCGACTTCGTTGGAATCCACGATGCCGTGCGGCTCGACCTTGTCGATCGTGTTCGCACCTTGCTGCACGAGAATCCACGACGATGTACCCAGCGGAATGAGGACGGAGACTCACCGCTGCACCAGATCGACTGCAGCAACCGTCGGCTGCATGGCGTCGAGATAATCGACTTGCTGGTGGCTCATGGCGCAGACGTCAATGCAAACCTATTTTGAAGTCCCTACCTCTACTCCTTCTCCCTCCAGATAGCACTGACTTTTAATAATCTTTGTGTTAAGCTATAAAAGTGAAACCCTTGAAAATAGATATTCTGCTTAAGTAAAGTATTCTACAAGGAAAGTATTTTTAGCTTCATTGAATCCCAATTTATAGGACATCCACCATATGGCTAATATGGGGGTAAAGCTTTTGTGATGAAAAAGAATATTATAATTTATTCTAGGTATATATTTGCACATTAGGGATGTGGGAGTATATACGCCGCCCTCCGATATTGTCGCGAGCAAACTGAGCCCAAGCGGGTTGTATCTCTTGCCTGTGACACCGGCAACAAGTATCTGTCGAAGTTGTTTAACGATTTCTGGCTGGAAGACCAGGGCTTTATCAAGCGAGAGCAATATGGCGATCTGCGTGATTTGATTGGGCGGCCGCACGGTGAGCGGGCCACGATAACCGTTGGTCCGACCGACGTGCTGACCACCGCACACAACCGGCTGCGTAACGCAGGATTCTCGCAACTACCGGTAATGGATATCGCGGACCGGCTATTGGAGGCCGTGTGGCGGGAAGCCCTGTGGCTCGTGCATGAGGATATCGCAACAACCGAAGAAATCGATGATGTCATCCGCTTCGGTTTTGGCCTGCGCTGGGCGCAGATGGGTCTGTTTGAAACCTATCGCATTGCTGGAGGAGAAGCTGGTATGGCTCATTTCATCGAGCAATTTGGCCCGTGTCTTCAATGGCCCTGGACTAAACTGATGGATGTGCCGGAATTAACCGATGAGCTGGTGAATAAAATTGCTGAAAACGAACCTGATACGGGTGCATTGACGGGGTCGCAACCGGACGATGACGACATCAATTTTGACATCATCGAATTGCTGTTTTTCGCTTACCGGGACTTTATCTCCGACCCGGATGCAATCCTGTCGAAATCCAAATTCGGTCGGGCGCACCACCGGGTCGTGCACTTCGTCAACCGGCGTCCCGGCCTGACGGTCGCCGATTTGCTGGACACGCTGAAAATTACCAAGCAGAGCCTGGCGCGCGTCCTCAAGCAGCTCATCGATTCCGGCTAAGGGTTCCAAGAAGAATGAAGAACAATCAGTTGCCAAAGAGACTCTGGGCAGTGGTAAGGAGGTGAAAGATAAAACTAAGGTTCTAGGAATGACCTGGGATAGTGAAAAGGACGATTTAGAGGTGGATTTTCATAACATGAGTCAGCATACTAAATGCGAGAAGCCAACTAAGAGGATCATATTGAGTACTCTAGCAATGTTATTTGATCCATTGGGTTTAACTAGCCCTATTGAGGTTCAAGCTAAAATTCTATTTCAAGATCTTTGTAAGGCATACCCGCGATCATGTGCGGCGGAACCGCGGGAGGCGCCATGCCGGCTGTAGGCATGCCGGTGGGCATGTTCGGCTGGCCGCCGCCGTATACCGCACCCCCATCGGGACCACACGTGTTGCAGTTGTCGCCGTAGGCTGCCGGGACCACTTCGGGGCCCATGCCGCCCGAGGCACGCAGGTCTTTGCTACCGATCCGGAGCACCGCCAGAATCGAACCACGACGGTCCGCTTCGGACACAGGGTCCACACCCGGATCGAGCCGTGTGCTGACAGTTTTTAAAAGACTTTCTCGAGAAAATCCTGCTTTAAAAATACACACTTTCCCTGAGGACCTTTGAAAACCCTTAGATCCCCCCCTGCTCCAACGGAGGAGGAGCAGCCTTCATGATTTTTCTTCTGTTTAAAATTCAGCCTCCTTCTCGCCCTCCCTCCCCCACAAAAAAATCTGCATACTTAAGCTTCGACTACAAACTGCGATACAAAGTAAAAACATACAAAGTGAGAAAACAAGGATAATACGATGAAAGAAAGCAAGAGAGAGAGAAGCCAGTAACAGCCTGACCCTACTTTGCCGTCGCAGCATTCAGGATTGCATAAACTTTGCGCAGCGTTGCGTCATGATCCAGGATATCTACATGGCCGGCATCTATGCCCAGTGTGGTCTCCGCAGCGAGTTGCGCTTCATGTCGCAATTGGCTGGAAAGTCGAATAACACCATCGCTACTGGCACCACTGAGACTGCCATCACTGCGAAATCCGAACAGCAGGTGATACGAAACATTGCGCGGCAAAGCGGTCTGGAACAGTGTGGTTACATAGTTAGTTTTGAGTTTAGCAAGACAAATTGAAGAAAGATCAATTATTGAAAGTGGCAAAATGTATGTTAGAACATCTCATGAATCTATTGAAGAATTTAATTCTCATAAAATTATACAATCTCTGGTCCGTGAGGGAAGCCTGCCACTAGAGTTAGCTCAAAAAATCACCGAAGAAGTTGAAAATAGAATTTACAAATATCAGACTACCTATCTAACTGGCTCCTTGATTCGTGAAATGGTAAACTCTGTTCTTCTAGAACATGGTCATGAGGAAAACCTTATCATCAACTAAACAGCTGATCCTAGCTAATGGTAAAATTTAAAAATGTTCTATACTTCCTGTTTTGCCTCATTTGCTCAGGTCAATTTTTTCCCTGATATTGAAGGTGCTTCTACTACCTAAAATCTATCAATTCAAGGTTAGATTCTTTTGTTTTAAATTTTCAATGGTGGAAACGAATACACCCTCTACATCTCCAAATAGGACAGAAATGGAATCATTCAAAAATCAGAAGGTATATATACAGTGAATATAACCCACTGGAATACGGAGAAGAGCGGTAGATATTTACGGCAACCCTGGAATTAAACAGTAATTCAGCATTTACAGGTTTCCTATAGAACCGAAATTCAGTTGACTTGTTAGTGGAGAGAGAAAGATGGATTTATTAATATAAATAAAATAAAACAACCAAATAGCCCTAAGCAAAGCGTTTGGGCTTACAACCCCAGTACACATACAAATAAAAACAGGAAAAAGAGGAGAGGAAAATGAAAAACAAAGAACAAAAAAGAAAAGAAGAAAAGAAAAGAAAAAAGAGCGAGGCGTTGCGGAAGGGACAACCCCTTTTATATACGGAACAATTTCTGATCTTTTTAGATTCTATTGTCGCTCCTTGCTTGTAGTTAAAAAAAACTTATTTTTTTTATTTCTGAATGTTTTTGAATTAATGCATGTTTTGACTTTGGCTCACCGCACAGGAATAACTAAAACGAAATTTCCTTTTTTTTTTGTCTAAATGGCTTTCTCATATTTTTGTTCGGGTGATTTTGATAAAAAAAAAGGGGGTTGGGAGGAGGCCTAGTTGCCCAGCCCTGCCGCACCGAGCGTACCTGCAACTGGTAACTGCCGGCCGGCAGTTCATCGAGGGCGAACTCCCCTTTGGCATTCGTCTTGCCCGTTCGGCCGATCGCGCCGGCGACCGCGTTTTGTCCGAGGAAGCGGTCGACATCTTCGCCGTCGCCGTTGCGTCGGGCCGACACGCTGACGTTCGTTACCGGTTTTCCTTTCGCGTTGAGGACGGTTCCCTTAATCACCGATCCGTGCTGCAACACGACGTTGCCGACGTCGCCGCGGTTTTCGGATTTAAGGTTTATACAGAAAGGGTGATCGTATAAACTTCAGAGAGGGCTCATTGGATTGGTAATCAGAAGCTTTAGCGCCCTTTTTGAGAAAAAAGAGTGACCGGAGGGTGGATACTCACCCCTCGACACACACACCTCTTATTTTCCTAGAATGTATCTGATGTTAATTGTTGTATTGAAAACGTCGAAAAGAGCTCATTCGATTGGAAACTGAAGAGCTTGCGCCCTTTATAATAATCCAAAGTGATTCGTGAGAAACTAAAACCCTCTCAGAAGCTACTCATTAAAAAAAGAAGAACATTCCAAAAGTTTTAAATATCTTTCATTCAATTGTCCACACTCATTTTTCTAAGTTTATTTTTCCATTTTTATGTTGGTATTTTTGTGTAAATTAGATTGAAATGTAATAGATTAGATGATCTTTATCGACAATGCAAAGCTCGACATAGATTAGATATCCGACAGCAAGGATATCTAATTAGAAATATTTTCATCTTTACCGGCTGATTTGGACAACATTACTTTTAAAGTTATTTGATTTTTATCAAGTTTGCAAATTGCAAATGGGATATTGTGGTAGTAGTAGTGGTGGTAGTTGTAGTAGTAGTTGTAGCATGCAAATATTACATTTTTGATCATCCCCTTATCATTTCCTTAATTTTCCAGATTTATATACTAATTTATTCCAGCGTTACACCATTTTGACAATCTGTATACACATAACGTGTTTTAATTTAGTACAACACTTTCCTCGACATTCTCTGAAAGGCTCACCTTAATGCCCTTCGTCTTCTTGGAAAGTAAAGTTCAAACATGCACATTACGGATTCAAGCTCGCCTTCGTGCATACGACCGTGTGCTATATCAATTGAAATCTCCGGTACTATTTTTTTAAGCTTTTCATATTTGGTATAAATTGTATTCACTCTATTATGTAGGAAAAAAATTTGTCCGCCACGCTGTGCTTCACGTCTGATAACATCGGCAATAAGTTCGTCATTGTACTCAACGACAATCGTCTGAACTGGCAAACGCTCCAAGGGCGGCGTAATTATAGTACTCATATCCCGCAGACCAGACATTGCCAGATAATAACTTTTTCTATGGGGATATTGATTCTGACGGAACAACGGTAAGGCCTGATGAGCTCACAGCGTTGATGTTAACAGTGGTTGACCGAATGGCCAATGAAACATCTTGCCCCATTACCGTTAATGATTTTAGACGGCCAATTGAAGAGCGTTTGCTATTTCCCTATGTTCAGCCTTCTGTATTACCCACCAGTATGTTAAGTCGAGAACATGAGGTGACGGTTGATCGTCGCATCGATTGGCAATTGACCCCCGAAGCGGTAGACACCACGGAAGATCCGCATCCACGCCCAGAAAGGCGAACCGATCCCGGAAGGCTGGGCCTTCGATACGGACGGACGGCCGACGACGGACGCGGACGCTGCGCTGGATGGGCTGATCCAGCCCTTGGGCGCTTTCAAGGGCATCGGGCTTGCCATGATGGTCGGCATGCTCTCGACGCTCTTGACCGACGCCGGTTACGGCACCGAATCGGGCAACATGATCGACGGCGCCATCTCCGGCGCCGACGGGCAGTTCTTCGTGGCCATCGACATCTCCGCCTTCGTGTTCTAGTATTGATAGTTCACTTAATTTTAGTATTTCTAGTCTTAAAAGTAATCAAATTACTAGGGTTTCCTTCTGTTCAATTTCTTGCTTCAGATCCATTGTAATTTCATTATGTCCTTGAATCAAATGTGGTGTACTTGTGGTTAGTTTTTTGTTTGCCACATCTGCATAACTTCTATAGGTTAGCTGTGCTCTCTAAAAACCCATGTGATATTTTTCTGCCACCTGTAGGATTTCTCTATTCTGGATTCTATATATATATATATTCTGTACGGAATAATTTCTGTTCGTTTTAAGTTTTAACGTCGCTCCTTACTTTCAGTTAAAACACTTGTTGTTGTTTTTTATTTCATTTGTGAACGTTTTAGAACTAATTCTGGTTTTGAAGATTACTCACCGTACATGAATACTTAAAATGAGATTTGTATATTAAGTTAACTTTTTTTTTTAACTAACAATAGCCTTATAATAAACCTAGTTTGATTTTTGTTCCAGTAATTTAAGAATGACTCCTGAATCACAAAGGCTGTTTAATTAGAATAACTGCCGACAAGGACACGCCCGATCCCAGGTTGTTTGCCTTCCTGAAGCGGTGTAGGGCGGCGGGCAAAATTCTGGAGTTGGGAACCGGTGGTGGCGTTGAAGCTGCCGCCATACTCGGATCTGGATTTGACCTGGACGCCACGGACGGGTCCTCCGAACTCGCCGCGATCGCTTCGCAAAGGCTGGGTCAGCCAGTTCAAACCATGTTGTTCACCGAACTTGATGCCGTTGGGATTTATGACGGCGTCTACGCCTGTGCGGCGCTGACACACAAGCACTTGCTTCCGGGCTCTTGGGGTTGTATGGCCACCCCTTCTATAGAAACATTATGTAGTCCAGGGTATGACTTAAAATTTTTACTCTTGGGCTCTGGGAAGTTGTACCAACCCTGGAAGCATCGCTATTTGATCTTTGGACTATTTTGAACAAAATTAATATCTCAAATTGTGGACGTTGTAGACATTCCTTGGTTAGGATGTCTCTTGGCTTAGTTTAAGGTTGGGCTTTTAGGGAAGAGGGATTTGAAAAAAAAACAATTTTATGGAGAAATCCAAACCTCAACCCATCTTATACGAAAATGATCAGCACAATGAGCTCTACAAACGGTGAAAGTTTGATGCAATTTGGAAGAGTTGACCGTAGTTGTGGTAGGAACTCGGCGGAATTACCCAAGTATTGTTATGCATCATGTTGAGCTAACGTAAATTTATTCGAATTGAAGATGGTCGGCATGCGTATGAGTCTCATTCTTGAAGCAATCGCCACATTCTTTGTTGGTGTTATCATGAGTCTCATATTCAGCTGGCAATTAGCGTTGCTAAATTCTCTTCCCCCATGATAAGTTTCTCCATGGAAATATCCTCCCACGTAACCTCCACCCCTAAACAAAAAAAAACTGAAAACGTCTGTACACTTCCTAGTAATCATTGCTATATGTAAACACAGGTCAAAGTTTGTAACTTGCAGCCGTTCCCACGGGGACTGTGGGGGAGTAATTCGTCCTTACAGACATAGTTATTAGGTTCTTTGACTATGGTGAATAAAATGGCTATCTCAGAATTTTGATCCGCTGACTTTTGGGAAAAAATGAGCACAGAATTAGTTTTGGGGGCACTAGCAGAACACAAACTCCCCTCTATCATTTTTTGCCCCTCAACCTCTTTAATTAGTGTACATTTTAACCCTCTGAGGAAGAGGGACACGTACCCTTAAAATCAGCTCATGGGCCCATCCTTGCGTACTAGCGGGAAATATCTTCGTAACTTAAGAAATTTCACATTATTTAAGTCGATTTTTTAAGAGCTAATGTAAAATCGGTATTAACTATTCGCACTAACTTTTCAGCCTAATCGAAGTTGAAGCAGGACCTGCACCGGCGTCCTCGAGCGCATGGAGCACATCCTGACTCAGCCGTGGTGCCGCCATCAGAGCCGGTACGCTGCTTTGGCCAGGCCGTATGCCAGGTCGATGGCAATCTGGCGCGCTTCATCGTCGCGCAGACGGTGTTCCGCCACCAGCCGCGCCAGGAACGAACAATCGACGCGGCGTGCCATATCGTGCCTTGCCGGGATGGAAAGGAAGGCGCGCGTATCGTCGTTGAAACCCACGGTGTTGTAGAAGCCGGCGGTTTCCGTGGTCCATTTTTTTTTTAGTTTCGGTTACTATTGAGCCAGGTCGCTCCTTGCTTACAGTACATTACACGAAATGTTTGATTACCCATCAGAATCCAAACAGAGATTATTGAAATATTGGTCGTTCTTTGTGCGTTGCCAAAAGTATTGTATTCATAAAACTTCATAGTTTCATGAAATGTAATTGAACAAATAGAAATGGTTTTTGTGGCACTTGGTATTAACCAAGTGACATATAGCGATCGCAAATTCTGTCGGTCTGTCCCAGTTTTGCTACTTTCATTATAAATTCGTTTTTTCAATCTTATATAATGCACAAGCAATGATTTTCCACGATGAAGTTGGATAAATAATTTTTACAATATTATGCCGTTTTCTTCTTCCTTGACGCCGAATTTTCAATTAAAGTATGCGTTTTTTGTCGATTTCGACAGAATAATATACTACGTTTTCTCAGCGCCAAAATTATCTATAGTTAGGTTAGGTCAAAGGTGCTTAAATTTGAATTTGCGATAGAAGCAATTATTATATTCGTAAAGAACATAAAAAAAAGCTCGAAAGTCTTGCAAATTTTCTTCATGAATTTTACCGATCTGGAATCAGCTTTAAAAGACAATTCTTTTGATGTGTACTGATATTAAAATTCTGTGTTTCAGTGTTTCGGTTGCTACTGGACCGACTCTCTCCCTGCTTACAGTTTGTTACCAAAAATTGTCTGATTAACTGATGTGCCATTAACTGGTGGTGGGCATGGACATTAATTTTATGACAACTTCGCATAGGCATTTCTGAGACCCATATAACGAGACTTCCACGATTTGAGTGGAGCCTACTTTAGTCTTGGAATAATTGGAATTTGTCTAAGATGATTTTGACAAAACAACATTTTACCATAGTTCTGAGCCATATCAATTTTTTTTTCTTCAGAATTTAGGGAATATATTTGCATATTTTTAAAACCTTATAAATTGAGATTGAGCAAAGTTGTGAAGCTGAAAACAATTTATTGTACTTTATTCAAGCAGAAGACCTATTTTGCAAGGTTTTACTTTCATAACACACATACTTTTAAAGGTCAGGACCCTCTAGAGGGAGAGGGCATAATTTTTAAAAATACGGTGGCGGAACCAGCATTTTTAGAAACTCTGACGTTACTCTACAATTCCGAAAAGGATACTTGTAGTATTTTGATTTTTGGGCAAATAAAAAAGTTTATCAAGTTTATTTTTTCAGAATTAGCTATTTGCGACCTATTAAGCTCCAAACAAGCAGACTTGTGCACGTGTAAGCAGTAGGCCTATTTAGTCTACCTAGAAAGAATTACTGCACTGAATAGGCTAAAGTCCTCCAGAGACATTATATAGGCTATGCCGATTTAGCTAGGTATTTCAAGATAATTCTTTTGGTATTTATTTAAAAAATATAATGAATACTAAATTTTTTAAATTCCCAAGTTAATTTATTTGCAGAAAAACCTCTTAAAATCAATTTTTGGTTTAAATTTTTTTATCTATTTTTAAAATCAATACAATTACTACAAATCCTTGCATGTCTAAAAACTGTGAGAAAAATGCTGAATATGTGATATTTGAATGTATATTACTTTCAGGGAACGGTAAACTAATCACTTCAAAATCGAAATCATGAAGCGATGCGGTTCCAGGGCGGCACGAACAAGCGGACCAATCTGACCGCGTCATGACCCTCGGCCAGCGCACCGAGCCGCTGCCATCCGTCCGCGATCTCCTTCAAGGCCGGATCGAGGGCACGGTCGATGCCAAACTCCGCCTTTTTTTTGTCCGGCGTCGCGTGGTTCACATGGCGCCAACCATGGGGCGCGAGCGTCAGTCCCGCTCGGCCGTCGGCCCAGGCAAACAGCGCCGGTGTCGCCAAGGCCGGTATCACGGCCAGGGTCAGCAAAGGCTGTGAAATGTTTATTTCTTTTCATGCCTTTTCATCTTGTGTCGTTAGTTTTTATTTTATTTTTTTTTTTGCTGGAAGGAAATTATATTCTTGGAAGTTGTTCTTACTTATTTCATTCATCTAAAATTCAGATTTTTCGTAGGTATTAGGCGCCGACAATTTTCCGCCACCACACTGAATATAATCAGTTGCTACAATGCATTAGGGAGGCAGGGACTGGCATAATTCTTTAAATATAAATTTATACTAAATACTCAAAAGTCAGGGTAGCAATGTGAAGATGCTGCAGCTAATATTGATGATGTTCATGATGATGAAGAATCTGATAACGCTGGAGAAGAAGTTAAGGAATCTATTCCAGCAAATAAAAATCCAACAATGATGCCAATTGAATTAACTTCTTTGGAACAAGCAAAATCTTGTTTTAAGGAATTACTACAAATGTATGTTGCAGAAAAACGATCAAAAGTTAATCTTGAACAAACTGTTGAACGTTTAAAAGTTGAAACAGATATGGAAACTAGATCAAAACGTGATTTACCACATGAAGGAGAGCGTGATAAATTTCATTACAACAAATATTGAGACAAATTCGGACTTCTTCATTAGAGAGATCTTTCGGGTTTGGGAGAAGATTGAAGGGAATATGGATTTTATTAAGAAATTTTTCTGTCGCAAGAGCGAATAGTTGCTTATCAGCCATAAGCCAATCAAGACGAAATGTACAGAAGACGAGACAGGAAGGTGGTCAGAAATTTGATAATCCGTTACTACCTTAACATATTGAACAGTTATATTATGAGAAATGGCAACACTGCGCGACGTTAACACGACGGTTACATTCGATGCCATGTCGGCAACTGGCGCATCATTTACCGTCGCGCCGGCTCCGTGTTTGCTGTGCGGAGACTATGACGGCGACATGTTTGTGGGACAAAGCGACCTTGATCTAGTGCTGCTAAACTGGGGCAACGACTCAACGATACCTCCTGACGGCTGGACGACAAATCTGCCTGACGCGCAGATCGATCAAAACGAACTCGATCTTGTTTTGCTGGGCTGGGGGAATCGATCAGGCATGAGACGAGGCTTGTTGCTGCAGCTGAGAACTCTGGTTTCCGTATTACAAGACAGAGATCGATCCCACAACGCCATCATTTAAGCTTGGAGGTTCCAATAAAACAAAGCGTTCTTAAATAAATGTAAATTATCTGACACAACACGCTAACTAGTGATGACAAAGGAGATCCTTTAACGAAATAATGAAAACAAGATCCGTTTGTATCCAAGAATCTGGACAGAAGGAGGGTCAAGATGGCCTCAGTCCCGAGATGGCCTCAGTCTGACGAAACACGCTAACATGATATTAGCCGTAACAGTATGATTATCGAATAGATTAGGTAAATCTATTCTTGGATTACCACTTATCAAATTTGTCTGTGCTTTTGTGTGAGTTAGCATAAACAGGAAAGACATTAAAATAATTACAGATGTTTTGATGTTCATAATTAGGATAAAGTGTAAGTTGATTTGTTGTGGTGACTCTTAGAAATTATTGTACTTTGTTGTTAATATCATTTGCGCTTCACTAATTTTTCAACGGTATTGATACTCCTACTGCAAAGGCGCCTGAGACAATTTTTCGTCAGATTTGCTGAACGAGGAAATGATTCTTACAAAGCATTTCTGTGCAAAGGTTATTTAATATCATGTTAGTTCAAAAGAACAAAAACACAATTTTTATTGAGATTTATAACATATTAAATAGCTTTTATCAGAGATTCTATCATAACAAAATAAAAGTATCAAAACTTTAACTGTTAATTGAGATTAACCCTAAGAAAAGAAAAGCATTAGATGCAATGAGCTATAGCCCTATTGATGAAAAGCGGGGTTCCACAAAAGCATTTGTTGTCGTAGAAGAGCTCATTCGATTGGAAATTGAAAGGACTAGTGCCATTTTTAATAGTCAAAAGTGATTGGAGGACAACTAACCCCCCTCCCACACCCACCATTTCCCCAAAAACATCCAATCCAAATTTTGAGATAGACATTTGGTTCTACATAACTGAAAGGTCCAGAAATTCTATCTTTGAGGATGTAACCCCCTTGAGACCTCAGGTAAAGGGTTATAAGCTTTGAGGTTTTTATAGAAAGGGTGATAGTACAAACTTCAGAGAGAAGCCGGATTAATTCTGACTGAAAAAGATTTAAAACTAGTTCATGTCCTGCAAAAAATGAAACAGGGCGAACAACGCGTTGTCCTTTATTTTAAGGCTTATCGTTGGGAGGGGCAATTAAAAGCCCGGGAAACGCATAAGTTTAAAGAAGCAGAATGGTTCTATTTAAATAGCCTGCCGGAGAATATAACCCCTACCGTTCAACAGGCAATCGCTCAATACCGGCTTGGGAACGCTTATTCTGTGATTTGGCAGATGTAAAATCAGTTGTCAGCGTCCCGACTAACAGCGTCGACAAAGATGAATGATCGAGACGTCAGCTTTGATTGAATGACACGCTCTGGCAGCGTCGGGACTGACCGGAATGGACGCTCGGCTGCTGTAGTTTGGTCTTGACAAGGTCCAGCGGCTGGAGGAGGACGCCAGTCATGCATCCTGACAGCGCACCGCTCACAAAACGCGCTGCGGTGGTTGAGATGGTTCCTTGCTTCGCGGTCGGCGCCATGCCAACCTGTGCGGTGGTGGTCGACATGCAGCAAGCTGTGCCTCTTCTCGGGATCAAGCTCTTTATGTGATTGAGGGTCGGAAAACATCCAGGATGATGGAACCGAACAGACTTGGGGGGGGACTGCTCCAAGATCAGTTTTGGAACGGGCTCACCAACTCACAGTTTTGGACGTACGCCAGCATAAACAGCTTTTTTTCGCCTTTTCATTGATCTCTCTTTTCCTAATGTCTTTCTTGGCTCAATCACTAAAACGTCATATCGCAAGCATTTTAGTAGACAGGGCAAGCACGTATTCGTTTGCGACTATGTCAATAAAATCTTACCTAAAGATGCTTCTACTTTAAAACTTTCCACAGATGTTTTTTCTTGTATACTGAATATATTTCTTAAACTGCAGAAAAAAGACTGTTTAATATTTTTATACAAGTAAAGAACATATCAAACTCAAACGCAGTAGATTTACTGAATATAATGCGTCCACGGATGTAGAATTGCTTCAAACCTTGATAAAAATACGGAAAATAGAGGAATCAAAATACAAGGAAAGGATCATGGGCTTGAACCAACGCTATAAAAGAAAAGTCCACTACGAAGAGCAACACGAAAGATGTGGGAGCCCTTGGAGGGGACCCCAACGGGGAGATGGTATGAACACGCAAGTCGCTACAGATCGCACCGCCGTCGCGCAGAACGCTGGGCTCCAGGTGAAGCGCCGCTTCACTCGAGATGGGGTGGCCCCCCTGGACGACGTCGATCTCGAGTCGCGCCGCTCGGTCATCTCCAATCCTGACGGCTCCGTCGTCTTCGAGATGGATGACGTCCTGGTCCCCAAGACCTGGAGCCAGCTGGCGACCGAATCGTGTGCGCCGACGCTTTTCAGCACTGTCACCTCGCCGGTTTCCGTGTCGACCGCGACGTCGACCGCGTGGCAGCCATAGGTGAAATCGGGGAAGACCGGGCCTTGCCCGGTTTCCGGGTCGATCGGGTCGGTGAAGGGTGCGCGGAACATGGTGAGTTCGGAACGTTCCAGCCCTTCCGAGGCGCCGCGCGACGCCAGATCCTTGAGCGTCATTGATATCGACGGATTGTCGGTGACGAAGGCCTGGCCATCGGCCAGATCGATTTCATCAGAACATTTTGAACCAACTAACGCAGGCGACAACAGGAAGAAGAAGACGGACAATAGAAATTTCAAGATTCTCTCTCCTGAACGAAATGATGGGAGGAATGGCTGAAGATATCACTGATGTAATGTCCAAAGATTTGCCAGTTATCATAATACCTCTGGTGGTAAGTTGACTTCTTTTGTCGAGCCATGACATATTTTGGATGAAAATAAGCAAGTCAAAAGCTCTCTCTCTCTCTCTCTCTCTCTCTCTCTCTCTCTCTCTCTCTCTCTCTCTGGATGAATAATAAACTCAGCAAAATCTTTTCCTTTAATTTTAACGACATTAATATCATATGCATGTAAAGCTGAAGTCTTAGCTCCAGTATCAATTTTTACTTTAATTAATGGAACATTGAGCTCTGGAAGTGAGGCCCACTCCCTCCATCCAATCATAAGAGAGCTTTCTCTCATCCTAGCTCCTCATCATAGTCTGCCACACGCTCTGCAACCGCATTAGGATCATCGAAGGTAGCAACATGGAATAATGCATCACCATTATTTACCAAACTCATCTAACCCTATTGGACTTTTTGGTAGTTAGCAGGTTTTCTTTTACTCCGAAATTCTTGATAATACTTTGAAAGTGTTATTCAACCTCAATTTCCTTTTTTTATATACGTCTGAAGGAAATTCTGCAGAAAAGGCATCCCTTCCATCTTGGGGAAATGATTAGCGTTGCTTTAGCTTTGATGGCTTGACCATTTCTTCCCTTTTTAATATCATATTCACAGTTATTGGATAGTTGAAAGAGCCTCCACATACTCTCAAAACCGAGTTCCCATTTAAATGCATTGCTTGAAACAATTGTTGACGAGGCCAGAAAGTTCACCTCCGCAGATGCAGGCACACTCTATATCCTGGAAGACAATGTCCTGAAGTTTAAAATCATGCAAAACGACAGCCTTAAAATCCGCCTGGGTGGGAAAACCGGCGATGCCATTGATTTCGAACCGGTCGAGTTGAAAGAATCCAATGTTTCCGCTTTTGTTGCCCTGCATGGAATCCCCGTCAACATTCCGGATGTTTATGACACCAATCTGTTTGACTTCACTGAAAATTTTAACACTAAATATTTGGATTTACTAGACGAGTGGTCATATTTTTGCATCAATAATTTTTTAAACAATGTCACCTACCTTAAAAAGTGAAATAAAAGCAGATTACCTTTTAGATAAAGGAATGGAAATTCTTTGGTCTAAAGGCTATAATGCTACTAGTGTGAATGACATTGTTAAGGCTGCCGATGTACCTAAGGGATCGTTCTATTTTTATTTTGCATCTAAAGAAGACTTTGCGGTAAAAGCAATTCAGAAATATTTTGACGTCTATCGACGACGTTCTCGTTTCGGGGACAACCACTTCCAGCACTTTTTCTTCCCTGGCGTGGGAAGTCGTTGAAGAATGGAATTTCGGATTGACCTCCTACCTCTTAAACAGCAGACTGAGTCTCGACCTTGACTACTACAGCCGGGATACCAAAAACGCCGTCATTCCCGTCGAGATTCCTTCCGTGGGCGGCACAGTGAGAAGAAATGTCGGCGTCATTAGAAATTCAGGTTTTGAACTGGCCCTCAATTGGAGCGACGCTCTATCCCAAGACATTGAAAGATCCTCCCATGTAACCTCCCCCTTCAACTGAAATATCCCCCTGAAAAATATCCAATAGTCAATAATCCAACAGTCAATAACCAATAGTATATGTAAAAATTCGGGCAAAGTTCATAGCTTGGAGTCCTTCCCGTGACTCTGGGTGGTCAAGTCATCCTTTGATACACAGTTATTAGATTTTCCGAATATGCTGAAAAATGGCTATCTCAGAATTTCGATCGGGCGACTTCGGGAAAAATGAGCGTAGGAGGAGAGCTAGCTGCCATGGTTCGGACAATGGCCACATAGATTCAACTTTTAGTCAAAATAGAGGTTTTTGGCATTTCCAAAGAGGTTTTCGAAGGGATGCGAAAGCAAACTACATCCTACATATTCTTTGCTGGATGTCTAAGTCTGAAGAGCCATCAGTGCGAATTACGGAGCCTGGGTAGGTAAAGCGCTCTAGCCTTTCTAGCTGAGTTAAGTTTACGCTCAAAGATATATGGGTCGGATGAGTCAAGATCATGAATTTAGTTTTTTCCGCGCATACTTTAAGTCCAGCATTAGACAATCTTGCAGTGAGGTCTTCCTCGATAAGTTTTTCAATGCTCAATTCAATCTTGTCGGAAAGCTTGAAACCATCAGGACCAAACAGCTTGATGCCATTGTCCTTGTAGGCGTTATGGGAAGCAGAAATCATCACGCCGATATCTGCACGCATCGACCGTGTCAGCATGGCGACTGCTGGTGTCGGCACAGGCCCAAGGAGAAATACATCCATGCCCGCAGCGGTAAATCCTGCCACAAGCGCATTTTCAATCATGTAGCCAGAATCAATCTATTGATTCATAGAATTTTGCTAGTAATAAATTTAGAATTGATTGCGAAATATATTTGATGCATTAAAAAATAATTTTCATTATGTGAGGAAATGAATATAATATTATTATTTAAATTACAACTAAACTTATGTTTTTAAATATAAATTAAATATAAACAATCAAATTAACTAAACTGAAAATATATACATATAAAAATAATTATTTAAAGCTGAAATATTTAAATCTGTTAAAAAGACGTTATTTCGAAAATGAAAAGTGTCTAGTAGTAGTAGTAGTAGTGGTAGTGATAGTGGTAGTTGTGGTGGTAGTAGTAGTAGTCGTAGTCGTAGTAGCAGTAGTAGTGGTAGTAGTAGTAGTGGTAGTAGTAGTGTTAGAATTGTCACTGCTGCTCTTAGTACTATTACTACTACTACTACTGTTACTACTACTACTACTACTGCTGTTGCTACTACTGTTGCTGCTGCTGCTGCTACTATTACTACAACAACTACTACTACGACTACTACTACTACTACCACCACCATTACTACTACTAAGCAGATTTGAGAGAAAGAGTCAAACTTTAGCGTAAAGAGCATGGCTGTGTAAAGAGCATAGCATAAAAGAGCATAGCGTAAAGAGCAATAGTCTATAGAGTCATTTTGCTCGTTAAACGACCAGCATCTCAATCAATTCTCTGCATTTTAAGAAAAATAAGAAATTTTGCGCCCACCAGATTAATGTGCACCTGTTGGCAAATAGACTTATAATTTTGCAAGAGCCTGTGCAGAAAAAGAATGTAGGTTTTTTGCTTTGACTTATATCTTGGAACGAGCAGCCGCGTCTTCAGGTGAGTGAAGCCACCAACTGTCTGCCGCATCCACTCAACCCCGTCTCACGACGCTGCTGCGCCTCAGTTCGAGGCTGCTTGGGCTCTGACCAACATTGCCAGTGGCACGTCGGATCACACGCACTTTGTTGTGCACAGTGGAGCGGTGCCTTTGTTTGTGTACCTCCTGAGCTCCCCGAACACCGATGTTCGGTGCGTGGTGGTTTGCCAGCCTGCCGCACAACCCGCTCACCGTGCGTGCCGACGTCAGTGCGAGACATCATTGAGGTTGAAAAGG
Source organism: Alatinidae sp. Z8VKAUB7J3 (assembly GCA_010016025.2). Classification (NCBI taxonomy): domain Eukaryota; kingdom Metazoa; phylum Cnidaria; class Cubozoa; order Carybdeida; family Alatinidae; species Alatinidae sp. Z8VKAUB7J3. The sequence continues at coordinate 136,912,708 of JAAAKM020721499.1, read as the reverse complement.
AAGAAGCCACTATTAGCATGCAAACCATGGTCGGGGCGAGCAAAGACGAACGCGCACTGTCTCCGCCTATGTTCGCCGTTCGTAAACGGTTACCATGGCTTCAAATTAACCTTCTGACCGCTTTTCTTGCCGCTTTTGTGGTCGGCCTCTTCGAAGGGACAATTGCCAAATTTACCGCGCTGGCCGTCCTCCTTCCCGTCGTAGCAGGCCAATCAGGGAATACTGGCGCCCAGGCTCTAGCCGTCGTCAATTCCGGGCAGATTGTCGGCGACATGTCGTTCGCGGCGGAGGATTCTGTTTACATCGGTACTCGCGACGGTGCGATGCACGTCGCCCAGCGACAGGCAGATGGTAGCTGGCTGATGCAGCAGATCTGGAGCGGCGACACAGGCATTCGTGCAATGCGCGTCTCACCGCGCGGCGATTTCCTGGTGCTGGTCGACGCGAACAACCTTGCGAGCCAGTTCATTCTTAAAGAGGGTCGCGTTGCAGAAGCGGTGCTGCAGTTGCCGTCGGATCTCCTATTTTTAAAATGGTAAGTTTTCTCTTTTGTTTTATATTTCTGTTTCAATTTGATTTTGAAGTCCTTGACCGTTAATTGTATTCTTTCCTTCTTTCATTCTGTTCTTGCTTTCTTTTTTCTGTATTCCACTATATGTTTTTCTTTTACTTCTTGTAAGCTATAAAACATAAAACTAAAACAAAATTTTCATCACTCTCATTAATTATATTGCTAATTATTGTTATTGCTGACGAATGTTCTATTTAATGGTTTTGTTGATTCTTCTTTTTGCGTAGCAAACTTCTATATTCGTATATTTTTATTATGTATATGAAGGGTTGCCCCCTCGTTAATACCTCGCCCGTTACACTAAAGCTTTAATTTTGTCCCGATTCTTTAAGAACGACCCCTGAATCACAAAGGCCGTAGAATAAGTAGTTGAAATTACAAAAAAATACTTTAGCGTAAAGAGCGAGGTATTTAGGAGGAGATGAGCCCCTCATATGCGTAATAGCCTCTGTTCGTTTTAACTTTTAATGCTGCTCCTTACTCTCAGTTGAAAAAAAGAAAAGTCTCATGAAACACTGATTTTTTGACACTGAGCATGCCTTGTCAAAAAAAGTATTGTGACCAGCTTACTTCCTTTTGAATTGTCACTTAAAACTTCAAGTCTATATACTGTTTACTCCCAAGTTTTCCAATTGTTTTACGAGGGGTCCATCAGATCACACTGAAAGGGAGAATTTTACGCCCTAACATCCCTTCATTCGGTAATAAGTTTGAACTTAGCATGAAATGTGGTGCTGAGGGGTGGGGGGAGATAGATTCCCTCTTAATGAGCAACGGCCAGACCACCAGGATGCGCAGGTGTTGGATCTCAGCGAGTGGACCGGCCTCGCGGGCATCCGCGATCTGCCGTCGTTGCGTATCGCTCAACCCGGCACTGGCCCAGATACGGCGCGTGCGCCCCTCGCCCGCGACCAGCACGCAGGCCGGTACAGCGAAGTGGGCACAGATCAGGCGGACCATTCCGTCGAACCGCTCGTCATTGGCGCTGGCAGTTGTATTGATCGACCCCAGGGGCTGCATAGGACGTCTGCTTCGCTTGGACCAGCGGTACCAGATGGTGCGACCACTGAACAAGGTGCAAGTAAACACCTAGCGTTGCAAGCGGCCCAAGCGGGTGACGTGTTGTGGCGTAACAACGTCGGTGCCACTAAAGCGAAATGCCCCGAATGTGGGTACCAGACTACACCGGTTCGTTTTGGTGTTGCTAACGATACACCAGCAATGAATAAGTTAATCAAGTCGTCAGACCGTATTGGTATACGTCGCGTCGTGATACAACCTGAACATGTTGGTCACATCATCGGTCAGTTCACAGGTATTGAGTTAGGGTTAGGATAGGTGTTAAGATTAGAATAGGTCTATGATTAGGATAGGTCTTAAGATTAGGATAGGTCTATGATTAGGATAGGTGTAAAAATGAGGAAAGGTCTATGATTAGGATAGGTATTAAAATTAAAATAGTTTAAAAGATAATAATTATGTAGATGCTAGGTTTTGGCAGAGGGCTGCGATCAAAAGTAAACGGTTGAACGGTTTCATACAGTTCGTGGTAACGAACTGTGGCAAGGAGCGACCAGGCTCAGTAGTACGCGATGTCGGAATCGTTTTTCTTCTTCTGTTCTCGCGTCTGATTCTCATTGACGATCTTTCTCATCTCAGCCCATCTTCTTGTTCGCTGGTTTATTACGAGCCAAAACGCGAAGAGAAGGGCATACAGAATGTTCTTTTTCTTCACCCCAAACTAGAAGGAACACAAAACTACAACAAGAGCAACTACATCGCCATCATCATCATGCCGAACGAGAACAAACTTTCCATCCACACCAAGGCTGTCAACCTTGCCCGTCGTTGGAGTGTGCAAGACTGGATTTATTTTGGGTTGACGCGTGATGGATAATGTCCACTGGCCTTGTATGCGAAATCTAGGACTGAATTTGCTTGGAACCAAAGGCGAACAAGTGAAACCTAAGCCTAATAGGGTTGACCGCTTATAGTCTAAAGGTGGAATGCCGTGTCATAGGATTGACACATGACCAACAAGTCCTCTGGACTCGCAGCCAAACGATTAAACCTATATTTTTCCAAGTGTTTTTTTAAATGGCACGGGTAAACGGCAAGAGTAAGTTTGACTCTCAAAAAAACCCAAAGTTGAGATTTCTAGAGTTATTAGTTTTAATCTAAGCGTTTGATCTATGAGGTCCTTTTTCAAGATCCTCGTATTTACTTTGTTTATACTGTGAGTTCAATCACTGTGAGACAGTTGTCTTCGACGGAAGTTTTTTTTTTAAATTCAATGCCTTTATTGGTGATCTCTTTACAAAAACTTTTCCCGCTGTTGTCATCTGCGTAGTACATGGGACAGCAGGAATAATAATAATAATAATAATAATAATAATAAAAATAATGAAAAGCCCATCCTGTGAGCCATGACCGTCAGCAAGTTCCGAAGATAACCGGCGCGAGCAATATCCGCGTCGCTATTTTCGTTGTTGGCCCGGTTGGCGCTAATCTGGGAAAAATAAAGTTGCAACGCCGGGTTCTGCGCGATCTGGGTCAGACCCGCGAATTGGCTCTGAAGCCAGCCATCAACGGCGGCAGCGCGGCTATCGGCAACAATGCCCAATTTGCTCTGCCAGGCCTGCAGTTCCCGCTCCCTGTCATCCTGTGCAAAACGAAAGGCCGTCGCGTAGCGGGCGGCCTCTTCGATAGGGGCGCCTTCAATCGCCTCAAACACCTGAACCGGCGCGGACGGCTCGTTCACTTCCGCCAGCCAGCGCTGCCGTGTATGTCGCGTGACCTGTCGCCGACGGCGGGACACGGGCATCGCGCCAGCGGATCGGTAGGCCCAAACAGGCCGGGCCAGCTGATCGTCACGTCCCTCCAAAACCTCGGTTGCTCCGGATTCGCCAAGCCGCGTCTCCAGGCGAAAGGCGCCAACCTTTTCCGGCGCATCAGCGCAAAGATGAATTTGGCCAATTGATCCGCTGGAGTAACCAACTGGCTGATACCTGGCAACAACTGATCGCCGCCATTCATCAACAGGCTGGAGACATTCATCGTAAAGCAGATGACAGCGCACAGCTCAGCCAGCAGTGCGCCAGCAATAGCGAAGTGCAACAACAAGACACAGACAATGTCGCCAGTGCCATCAGCCAGATGAATCAGGCCATTGAAGAGGTGGCCGCACGGGCCAGTTTAAGCAGCGATCATTCCGGCCAGATCAACCGTTGGTCACCTGCCGACTGGGCTTAGCAAAAATCTGTATTCTGAGGGGTACCTGCTCACACTGCGACCCTGACTATGGATACATTGTATGCATACTGTTCGAGGGGAAAGAGGAAATGTGAGACTCACGGATATGTGAGACTCCGGCGCGCCCAGTACGAGTGGAGGGGAAAGAGGAAATGTGAGACTCGCGGAAATGTGAGACTCCGGCCGCCCAGTACGAGTGGAGGGGAAAGAGGAAATGTGAGACTCCGGCGCGCCCAGTCCGAGTCGACGAGTTGGGGAATTCCATAAAGCTAGCGCAGTGTTAGAAAGAGCAAGAAACAAAACCAATGATGGAAATAGTCAAAATTTAATCGATGCAAGATTACAACCAATTTTGAAAAAGTTACGTAATGATCCCTATTTTACTTTGAAATGCAAAAAAGATAGTAGTATGAAAGAAATTCGAAATAATTATTTAAAACTAGCTAAAACTTATCATCCTGATAAAAGCGAAGGGACAATATGCTTGTTTCAAGCAATACAAAATGCATTTCAAGAAATAGTTCCCGCGCAGGCTATAGACCTGGATCATCCGTGATACAGCAGCCTGTTTTTCATTGGCGGCCACAGATCCGGTGCGCTTGACGCCCGCGCCGTTGCTGCGGGACTTCCGCGCAGTCTCAATCAGGCGCTGCCGGATGGGCGCGTGCAGAATTTCGGTCTGATCGGTCCCCAGCGAGCGGAAATAGCGACGCCAACCCTCTGGCACCGAATCGGGATTGGCAACAAATTGCTCATACAGTGCTTCTACAGCAGCTGCGTTGCTGCCGTATAACTTCGCCATCTCGCTTTTCGCCGAGGACGGCGCCTTGCTGATGCAGAACGCCGCCGCCGAAAGAAGCTTCGGCGCGCCCCTGCTGACGGCGCTGTCGCGCCGCTATCGCGACCGGATCAAGGCGCGCAACGCCCTGCGCTCGGTGCTGGTCAACGGGTCGTATTCCCACGCCGCCGATCTCGACACCGTGTTCGGGGTGCGCCGCCACCGCATCACCATGCGCCGGATGCAGGATCCGGTGACCGGGCGGCTGTCGGCGTTGATGTTCTTTACAGATGGATATGGTTCGTACGGTGAGTGGCAGTCCGCAGAAGGAGTCGTCGACTTCTAGCACTACGGAGGAACCGGGTCGAGTAGCGGCAGCGATTTCCGGGTTCGCTTCTGAGACCGTAGTAGAAGACAGCACGCTGGAGCAAGATGATGTAGCTGTTATTGCTGCTCCTGCAGCTACGACAGTCGAAACGATGGATTCCGCTGAAATGATTCCTCCGGAACCAGCGACGGATAATGGCAAGGAGGAAGACGAAGAAGAGGAGGAAGATGAAGCGACACGCCGAAACGGACATATCCCAGTTCGGTTACGCCATGGTCCATGTCACCCTCCCATAAAAATGACTACGTTCAGTTTCTACCAGCGCCTGGCCTCTGTCAACGCTGATCTTGCCGCCGAATTGACTAGAATGTAGCGATCTGAACAACCGTATGGAAGTCATGTCCACCGCTGTCACCCTGGGGCGCAGAGAGCAGAACAAGCTGGAAAAACTCGCTCGAATCACCGCTGCCGCGCGGCAACTGTTCCAGACGCAGGGGTATGCCGGCGATGTCGCCGCCCGCGCAGAAATGTCCGCCTTCGCCGGTCAGCACCAGCGCGTGGACGGCGTCGTCCCGCAACAGGCCGGGCAGTTCGGCGATCAGGCTGTGCCGTACCTCGTCGTTGAGGGCATTACGCTTGTCGGGGCGGTTTATCGCGATCCGCGCGATGCCGTCGTCCCGCCGGTCTATGTTTACGACGCCCATGGCCTGTCATCCCTGTTTTGTCCCGGCGGCAATATTGCCGTTTTGCCCATCCCCGGCAAGGCGGAGCAGGTGGGCCCAAACTGGTCCCGTAACTCTTGCTCGAGATCAGCATCGTAGGAACGCGTGATTTCACTCGCAGAGTTAAACAGAACCACCTTGGTACCTTGATCGACAAAGGATTTTGGTCCGTGGCGAAAACCCAGTGGCGTATCCCAAAGCGTTGGAATCCGCCCCTTTGTCAGCTCCAAAATCTTCAGGGCAGATTCTCTAGCGGCGCCGACCAATGGCCCCGCACCAAGAAAAACGACGCGTTCTGGAATTTGGGAAAATCCAAACGCATCCAAATCAAGCGGTGAACGATTCGGTGCACGAACCGACCGAGACGATTGTCGCAGAAATCGCTGGCGTTACCGGCGCCGCGAGGATTGACAACGGGACGGTTACGATCGAATTGTTAGACAACGATCCTGAGCCGACGGTTTCGTTATTGGCGTTGGACGACAGTATTTCCGAATTCGGCGGCGCTCGATTTGTGACGGCCCTCTTGTCAGGCCCCTCTGTTTTTGAAGTCACCGTCAATTTGGAATTTAGCGGCAGCGCGACCATCGATGAAGACTATGCGAACCACGCGAGATCACAGCGGAGAAGTGTCGCTTGGCTGCGAAGGAGGTGGAGCAACAAGCAGCGGCGACCGCAACACCACACGCACATGTTTTCTACGACCTTTTATGTGGCGTGTTGCAGATTGGAGGGCCTGTTATTGTTGAAGACGTGTCGCTCGGGTTCGATGCGTTGAATGGGTTGCCTGGTGAGAAAAACACAACACAACGCAACACAACACACTTGTGATTCTTTGTATGTGACAAACAGCATCCCTTTGTGCCCAATTTTTCCCATGTCAAAAATTTAATGTCGTAAAATCCAAAACTACTACGTACCTGAGGAGAGATGGGAAAATTGCGGGGAATTCTATGTCTTGATAAGTCGGTTTGTCAGTGGGTGAACAGATTCTGAATAATTCGGAGAAATATATAGGCAGTCGTGAGAATAGATTAAAAAGAATCGCTATTCAAAACCAAGATTTGCTCTCCAGAATTGGAAAGCTTATCGGATTTCCTGCTCCACTGAGCACGATAGTCAAAATATTAACTAGCTGGCTTCTACCCGACCAGCGTCCAAGCGACGACGCTCAGCACCCCCGCCGCGAGGGCGTAGCCGAGCTGCAACTGCCAATACGGGAGCATGGGCCCAGTCTGCCAGGCCCCCACTTCGGCTGCTTCTTCGACCTGCCGATAGTGGCTATCGTGCGAGCGGCTCCAAACGGGAGCCCGTCGAACCATGACCTCGGACCGTCCCCCCACCCGACCCGCGCTCGGCACCTCGGTGCTGCAGGCGTTGCTGCTCGCCGTCCTCGGCGGCAGCTCCGTCGGAGCGGTGGACTCAAAGCGTTCGCACCACTGGTTGATTTGTGAGTTTTCGGTCATCTGGTAATCCCGCGGATCGGTATCCCAGAGCACGATGGTTTTGTGACGCCGCCAGAGCCCCAGCATTTTGCCCGCGGACAGTTTTCCTTTGGGAGGCCGCACCAGGCGCGGAATGCTGCCGGTGATATCACTCAGAATCCGGTCTGTCTGATCGATCTCTGCCAGGAACTGTCTGGCTGTCGTCTGTGCAGGCTCGCTGTGAGTCAGGGTGTGATTGCCGATTTCGTGACCTTACTTTCAGCTAAAAAAATTAGTTTTTTTTATTTAATGCTTGCAAAGACACACCACGCCTTTCCTATTCCAGATCTGACATCAGCCTCTACACCTCCGTTCGGTTTGAGGATAGAACCAAGGTAGCGGAACTCTTTAACAGTCTCGATGGTTTCGCCCTCTCGTTGGATATCTGGGTTGTTTTGGACGTTTGCTTTCATGACTTTTGTTTTAGACTTGCTGATCATGAGGCCAGCTTTCTCTGATTACAGAAGACATCGTTGACCGTCTCATTGTTGTTTTAAAAATATTTTAATATTATACTATTATCTTACCTGCTGCAAAACTGACGCGGACCAGGCCCTGCCTTCGCCATCCACAGCGGCCGCCACGTCTTCCGGCCATCCCACTTTCTGGGTATGGGCATTCTCAGTGTTTTTAAGTGTCTATTTTATGTTTTTTTCCACTGCCTATGCAAATGTGTTTAAGTGCCTATTCCATGTTGTTGATTATGTTTTTGTAAATATGTTTTCAAAATATTTGTAGTGTATTTATTTATATTAAGGAAATCGATGTCGAATGCGGCCGCAAGGTTCACCACCAACGCGTCAAAAAAGCGGTTGCCGAGTTCACCGGCAGTACCACTCAGCAGGTGTCGAAGGGCGGTCGATTCATCAAATGCTGGCATGTTTCCTTGATCACCCTCGAGATTCAAGTCGCGAGATCTGGTTACTAAATTTCGCAATACCGGAACTATCCGCATTCCCGGTGAACTTCAGAATAACTCTAAATAACTGATTTCAAAAGACTATGCCGAAAACGAGCACATTGGCACGCCGGATCTTACTCCGAGAAGTAAAAGGTTATGAGTTTGAGATATTAGTGCGAATAATTAACAGTGGTCTGCAAACGATGTTATTAACGAACACGCGAATTATTATTAAACCGTTCGTGACGACGAAGATACTCGAATTAATTAGGTTAAGCTATTCGGAAAGAAAAAGAATTGAATTATTATGAAATCTCATAAATTGCTAAAAGGAAACAACCTACGCGCTTCTGCCGCAAAATCGCATGAATAATCCAGGCTAGGAATTAGTGATAGTTTAAAATTAATTCTGTTTCATTCTGTATAATAGATTTAGATTTATTATTTTGATTAAGAATATTAGAATCAACATTAAGAATCGTATCGTTTTCAGAATACATTCTAGCAGGATTTCGATTTAGAGTTGTTCGTTTTTGGCCTCCCTCCACAACTAATAAAGAATTCTGAGAATATTCTATAGCTGAAACTGGTTGAAATTTTATTGGTAGAGCAAATATTAAACTAAAAGTTAATAATAAACTTACTGCTACCGAAGATTGTTTAATGACTGACATAACGGTAGTTCAAACCATCTCCGACAGCGGGGCATTGGAACTCAATCGACCAACTGATGTGAAAACTGCCGTCATTGGGGGAACAACCTATGTGTTTACCGCTGCTATTATCGATGACGGCGTAAGCGTTTTCCGATTGAACGCAGGCGGCACCCTGACCAATACCGACAATGTAACGAATACGAGCACCGTTGAACTGGACGGCGCCCGAGCATTAGCAACCGCAGAAGTAAACGGAAAAACCTTCCTGTTTGTGGGCGCTGAAGTTGACGATAGTATGGAACAGTTCTCCAGGTGGGCGACGGCATCGCTCGCGTATATGGTTTGAACAAGGCCCAGGCGGGCGAATTAGTAGAATTTGAAACCGGCGTACAGGCTATTGTATTGAATCTGGAAGAAGATAACGTGGGAGTGGTGTTAATGGGCCCCGGCGACGGCATTCGCGAGGGTTCCCGCGTACATCGCACCGGCCGTATTGCTTCTATCGACGTCGGCGAAGGCTTCGTAGGTCGGGTAGTTAATCCTTTGGGCGATCCGATTGACGGAAGCGCGAAGGGCCCGAAGCGCGCCGCCTTCGCCGCCTCCGCCGAGACCGCCGCCATCGCGACGTGTCCGAGGCCCATCCCGCCGTACTCCTCGGGCATGTGGGGCAGCCAGAGGCCCGCCTCCTTCGCCGCCTTGCGCATCTTGATGATGTTGCCGACGAGGATGTCGCGGTTGCCCTCGTTCTCGTCGATCTCCTTCTCGAGCGGAAGGACGACCTGCTCGCAGAACTCGCGGACCTTCTGGACGGTGAAGGTCACCTCTTCGGGGAAGCTGACGCGGCGCGGCTCGGCTCGGCCGACGTGATTTCCTGGATGGGTGCCAATGCGGAAGGCCGGCTTTATCGGGATGGGCTGGCGGCCGACGGTATCGCCGGATCCGGTATCGCCATGATCGAGGCTGCGCGCTCGCCGACGGCGCTGCTGGTGTACCAGGCCGACGGCAGTTGCGCCTGTCTCTATGATCCGGCCCTGGGCGGGCGTGAGCGTCTGACCGATGATCAACGGGCGCTGATCGCGGCAGCCAGCCATCTTTGTGTTTCGGTGGGGCCAAGAAAAAAAAATACAAATAAAACGAAAAATATAATAAGACCTGCATCGAAATTCCTGCTAAAAAAAAGAATATTGTAATAAAATAATATTGTAATAAATTAAGAAATGGCAGACTGAAAATATTTGTCAAGCAATTAACATCCAAGCAGAACTTGTGCATTCCGGATGATATTTCTAATTCAAACTAAAATTCTATGAAGCCTTAAAGCACTAATGACAATGAAAATGAAACCGGAGTGTTTGAATTGGTTAAATGGGAACCAATTTATCTTAGCATATAACTATACAATACTATATATAACTATACTACTATATAACTAGCATAAAGTAGCAAACATAACTGCAATCGTCGTGCTAGAAGTTCTTTTGAAAGATTAGCCGTGATAAAAGTCGTCATAATACTATCATGGCTTGAGGCGCCCTCCGTCTTTACTTTCAATTTCCTCACTGCCTCATGCTGTTTCAAGCAGGAAATTTGGCTTAAAATAACCTTACCAAAACATTGCGCATGAGAGTCACAACCGGTGCTGAGTTCAAATTGTAAACAATTTAATTTTACTTCACTCATTCTTTCTTATGTTAAATAAAAAGAAAAGTTTTTTTTTTAACTGAAAGTAAGGAGCGACATTAAAACTTAAAACGAGCAGAAATTACTTCGTATTTAAAAGGTCTGTTTTCTCCTGAACGCCCCGCTCTTTACGCCAAAGTTTTTTACTGTTTAAAAAAGTAGCGTAAAGAGCGGGGCTTTGAGGAGGGGAAATCTCCTTTCATGTACGGAATGATTTCTGTTCGCTTTAATTTTTAATGATGCTCCTTACAAGAATGACTAAAGCTATAATAAACACTATAAATAAGAAAACTGTTACAACGGGAAAATGACACTATAGATTGAAAGCTACAATCAATATTAGCCATCTGAGATGCTATTTTAATCCTTTTAATTCATAATTTCCAAACTGGCAAAACTTGGTGAGAAAATCTATATAATATTGATTGCATTTTACTCATTTTAGGCGATTTCTTGCAACAATGGTGATCACCATTATTAATCAACCATCTATTCTGGCGAGAGATTATGGATTGAAGGTCATATGGCTATGTTTGACTTAATCTACGACATACGTGTCTTCAAGGTTCTTTAAAAGCAGTGAAGGATAAAGAAAATGAATTCTGTCCCCAGTAGCCCTACCATCTTAAATGCAAATAACCTAATTAGCATATATAATTTCCTCAAACCTTTGTCTAATTTTGTTCACATTGGATTTTGAATGAAAATTAAATAAAAAAAAACTAATTTTTTTAGCTGAAAGTAAGGAGCGACATTAAAAATCAAAACGAACAGAAATTACTCCGTATATGAAATGAAACTCAAGCAAGCTCAGTTTTAAATATAGTGCTTTATTTTCAGATTTCTACAAACATACAAAACAAAAATTCAAGAGCCGCTTTGTTTGAAAAAGTTCTTCAAAAATATGTAACAAATGAAGCAAGGCAGCAATGTATGTTTCAACTTTGATCTTTATTCTCATGAGAAAAACTTACAAGTTAATATTCTGTAGTAATTCTCTACCAAGATTCTCTGTAGATTTAAATTTCCTTTTTTTCAGTTATAGATTTAGTTTTTTTTGGCAGGTATGAGCCTTGAATTTCATATTATTCATTACATGTATAATTTTCTTTTCAATTTCAAAATGTTTTATTTTTATAATGATACTTGTACTTGTGTTGATTTGGAATTAGTAACTATGTTGATAAAGCTTGTGAGAAGGATAATATAAAATCTTTGTTTTGCATTATTTCTTATAAGTTGATTTTAGTACTTTTTTTTTATTAAGCTTTGTCTGAAATTTCTAAGAATTTATAATTAAATAAAAGAAACAAATTTATTTCGTAAGGAATAACATTAAAACAAACATGCTTTAATTTTTTTTCTTTTTAGTCTTTTCTATTTTTTAGTTTTGTAACTTTTTTAGTTTTTTCACCTTTTTTCTTTTTAGTTGTTTAGTTTTTAGTTGTTTGTTTTTAGTTTTTAGCTGTTGGGGTGGGCGCTTCGCGCCACCCCAACACCTAGTTGGTGGGGGCGCTTTGGCCCCCCCCAAGCCCCCCCGCACGTAGTTCGTTACGCGCCATATTATTTACGCGCCATTGTAGTTGTGTCCCTATGTCCCACCTGTGAATATATACCGTCTTTATTCATTTCCCTCGTCAGGAAAAAGGCAAACAAGCGTTTTTCCGGATCTATTACTTCGGGCGTCCTAAAGAAGCGGAAAACCCGCCTTGGGACGGCGGTTTTATCTGGACGCAGGACGATAACGGCCGCCCTTGGGTCGCCGTCGCTTGTCAGGGCGTCGGCGCTAGCTTGTGGTGGCCCAATAAGGATCACCTCTCCGACGAACCGGATAGTCTATCGATCAAATTGACCATTCCCACCGACCTGCAGGGCGTCTCCAACGGTCAGAACGGCGCGGGTAAGTCGACGCTGGTCAAGATGTTGTATGGCTCCCTGCGACCCGACGCCGGGGAGATCCTGTTGCACGGCGTGCCGCGTCACATCACCAGCCCGGCAGCCGCCAGGGCACTGGGCGTTGGCATGGTGTTCCAGCATTTTTCGCTGTTCGACGCCCTGTCGGCGGCCGAGAATATAGCGCTGTCACTGGACGCCAGTGCCAGCGTCAGTGACATCGCCGCGCAGGCCGGTGAGCTGTCGGCGCAATACGGTTTGCCGCTGGAGGTCGACAGTCGTGTTCGGAATCAGCACTTCATCCACCGTCAATAAATCCTGGGACAGCACGGTGATGTCGGCGTATTTGCCGGGTGTCAGGGAACCCTTGATGTCTTCTTCGAAAGCGGCAATCGCATTATTGATCGTGTAGGTTTGCAGCGCTTCCTCACGCGTCATCGCGTGCTCCGGGTAGAACTTCTCGCCGTTGACCATCATTCGTGAAACTGATGCGTAATAGGAAGCAATGGCGTCAATTGGCTCAACCGGAACGTCGGTTCCGAATAAAGGAAGAGAAGCAAACTCTGGGTGGAAATAATAAAAAAAAAATCTGGCAAATTGTAACAATATGCCTGCTTATTCGAATTTCGTATTAGTGTTTTACGAATAGAGGAAGAGACACGGTGGCAACAATTCAAAATCTGGCAAATGGCAACAATATACCTACTTATTCGAATTTCGTACTAGTGTTTTAGGAATAGAGGAAGAGAAGCGACCTTTGGGTGGCAATAATTCAAAAATAACATAAAATCTAGCAAATGGTAACAATATACCTATCAAACGTGACCAGGCCCCGGCCGTACTTGGTATCGGTGATGCCCTCGGCGATCGACACGTTGGTAAACGTCCCGTTGTCATTGCGCCAGAGCGTGGTCGGGTCGCTCTCGTGGAAACCGCCGAAGCCGTTGGTCGCGATCAGGTCCAGGTCGCCGTCGTTGTCGTAGTCAAAAAACTCCGTGCCCCAGCCCCAGCCGGCATCCAGCACACCCAAGGGCTCGGTCATATCCGTGAACGTGCGGTCGCCGTTGTTCACGTACAGCCGGTTGCCATTTTACCTTAATTTTCAGTTACCAGTTGCCCTTTCTCCGCCTTTAGTTCTGAAAATGCGATTACTGCTATTTGGTTAGAATTCTGAGCCATATCAATGTCGTTTTTTTTTAATTTAGGAAATTTATTTACATATCTTTAAAACCTTATAAATTGGGATTGAGCAAAGTTGTGAAGCGGAAAACAATTTTGTTGTATTTCATTCAAGCAGAAGATCTATTTTCCAAGGTTTCATTTTTAATTTCGACATTTTTTTAAGAGTGAAAAATTGTTTGTCTCAAGAAAGTCATCGAGACCAAAGGTCCCTCGGACTAGAGGCATCAAATGATACCTCAATTGCTGTGATGTCAACGTCTCTTGTCGGCCATGTCTTAGAATAAAACCTTACACGGTATAGTCGAATGGAATACAGTATGTGGGGGAAAGCAAAGTAGTATAAAGGATAAAAGTATCGTTTTAGTTGGAAACAACAACATCCGCTGTTTGACCTTGATAAGCTTAGTTGTTCTTTAGTGGTAGACCTGAGGATATCGTGCACTGGAAGCCAAGAAAACCATTTAGCCAAAAAAAAAAAAATATGCAAATTTCGTTTTAATTATTTCTCTGCGAAGAGCTAAAATCAAAACATGCATTGATTCAAGAACGTTCAAAAATTAAATAAAAAAACATGTTTTTTTAACTGAAAGTAAGGAGCGACATTAAAACTTAAAACGAAAAGAAATTACTTCGTCTAGGAAAGGGGCTGCTTCCTCATCAACGCCCCACTCTTTGCACTAAAGTTTTTTACTGTTTTAAAAAGAAGAGTTGAGAGAAAGAGTCTAGTAAGTCATCCCCAAAGACATAATTATAAGGTTTTTTGACTATGCTGAATAAAATGGCTATCTCAGAATTTTGATCCATTGACTTTGGTAAAATAATTAGCTTGGGAGGGGGCTTAGGTGCCCTCCAATTTTTTGGTCACTTAAAAAGGGCACTAGAACTTTTTATTTCCGTTAGAACGAGTCCTCTTGCAACATTCTAGGACAACTGGGTTGATACAATCACCCCTGGGGAAAAAAAAAACAAATAAACACACATCTGTGATCTGCCTTCTCTCTTCGTCTCTTTCTTCCCCCGCGCCATTCTCTAGTTTTAGAAAATTTAATTATTTTGTGGGTAGTAGGCAAAGTAATTCTTGTTTACTTTTTAGGAAGTTGGGAGGAAAATTTGTTAAGATTTTTTCTAATATTTTTATTGTTATTAGTAAATTTAAGGGTTTTGTATTCAAAACCATGAAAATGATTCTTAAATTAATACGGCGATGTATTGTTATTGTTACATCAATGTTTTTTTACAGTTCTCTATTATTTTTATTTCTTCTCCTTTTGGCAAGCATATTTAAGAAAGGATCTTATATAAGAAAAATAAATTATTTTAAGGTTCTGGATTGATATGGAGAACAGTTCGAGAAGGGAGAAAGATTTAAGGAGAAAACTACCAGATTTAAATAAGTGGGAAGTGTGGGACTACCATTTAAGGATATTGTCCAACGTCACACCTAGCAGTTTAACAGTAATTAAATTTAGTGTGCAAAGGTAGCTATTGATAGGGGGTATATTTTTAAACAGGAGAACAGCATTAAACTGCTTTTGGGTATGTTAGATAAAATATTGTATGATTTTCTACCGGTTCGTATCCAGGACTTATTTTTTGGTGGGGGGGGGGGTACAAAAGGATTTTTTCCAAGGAGGGCTTTACAAAAAATTTAATAAATGCATCAAAAATTTGTTATATGTTTATTTTTGTCCGTGTTTGTCCTCGAGGACAAACTCGAGGTTTAAACCCCTTAACCCCGCTGGATACAACCTTCCTTGTTGTATAAAAATATTTATGGAAATGTCTATCCTCTCAAATTTGTTACAGTTCGAGGTTTTGGAAATGTATACAGCCGAAAAGGATAGCATAAAGCTCCTTCTCTATTTGCGATTAGTTCTGCTCAGTGGAATTTAGTGAGCGTAATGCAAAGGAGATTGGCTGTCTATTTTGGCTGAGGGTGGCAACGAGGCCAAATTTTAAGGCGTCGACTTGTAGCTCAATATTGCCTGCAATTGGATCAAAGAATGCTAATGAGCTGCAAATGGATTCTTTGATATTAGTGAATGATGTATCGTGCTGTTGTTCCCACTTAAATTGTCGTTGTTTTACTGTTTGCTGGCCGAACAATGGGCTCAAAACAAGTTTTTATATTATGGTGTCAGAAATTTTGAGAAGGACATTTAAACATTTCACTGAACTAGCTTTCATGGTGTCAACATCTAAACTAATCGGATTATTTTTCATTTTCACATACCGGATATACTGAGGTTTGAATTTTAATCCCACTTGCTAGATCTAACAATATTTGGCTAAATATCAGTTTTAATTAAAACTTGTGTGACGGTTTATTAAGGTGTCAACATCTATTGATTTCACATATTTGGGGTTTATGCCAGATTTGCCTCTCACTCCCTCGGAGTATCTATCATGGCTTTATTCCCTCAACTACTTAATTTTAATTTAGGTAACTGAAACTTTCCGTTGATTTTGAATCAAAATCAAGTACTTGTGAGCATCAAGCCATGGCTAATTGTGGAAAAAGCCAAGACAGATAGTCCGTGTGAGTGAAAGGTAAATCATAAACCCTTTTTAGCATTGTATAAAAATGATGTCAGTTCATTTGTTGATAGATAAGTCTATGTATCATCCGTCCATGAAGCTATATATATGTATAGGAAATATTACATTTAAATACGATCTTTAAAATCGTTCTTCTTACATAAATATGGAATTATATAAGTTTAAACTGTAATTTATTAATTAAAAAATGTTTTTTATAATATTTTAATAGTTTTTACACTAAAAATTTTTATATATTAAAAAATATGTATAATTTTGGACTAAATGTGGCCCCCCTTAATTTTTTGGGTTTTGCTTAGGGGGGGCCTCTTTAGGGGGGGGCCACTTTAGGGGGGGGTCCACATTTAGTGGACCACTTGGTCGATACGATGACCCCTGGAAAAAAAAACAAAACAAACAAACAAACAAATAAACACGGACCCGTGATTTGTCTTCAGGCAAAGAATACGAAATCCCACATTTTTGTAGATTTGACCTTGAAATTTTTTCTATAGGGTTCTCTGATACGCTGAATGCGATGTTGTGGTTTTCGTTACGATTCTATGACTTTTAGGGGATGTTTCCCCCTATTTCCCAAAATAAGGCAAATTTTCTCAGGCTCGTAAATTTTGATGACAAAGACAGCAAAGAAACTGGTGTTTATCAGTGCTGGAATATTTTTGTTGCTGACACTTGTTCATAGCGCCGGTCACTTTCAGGCGAGAACGCTCGGCGCGGCTGTGGAAGAGATTGAAATGCTTCCTGCTGGAGCGGTATTGACTGAAGAGCAAGAACAAACCATGGCGGATTGGAATGCGTTCTTGGAACAACAATTCGTAGCTCCCGAACTCGTCGCACAACAACTGGATGTTATGCAGTCTGGCTATATCACAGCATTGGTAAACCTCGCCCCCATACTTCTCGAGAGAACTTGAGTGTGGTGTCTATAAGACACAAGTACCCTTAATAAGTTTTATACATTTAGGCATCAATGTAAAAAGCCATATAATATCATTATTGAAGCCACATAATAATTGTCACAGGAATTGCTTTTATTAGAATTTTGGTCATTATCGGCCCACGTTGCTCCTTACTGATAGTTCATTATCACAAACTGTTTTATCGGTCGTATTATGAAATATGGAAAAGAGAGAGTAAGGGAGAGAGAGAGAGAGAGGGAGAGAGAGAGAAAAAATCAATTGATTCTTGAAAATAAGTTATTTGGAGTGCGTTGATGAAAGGACTGATAGAACTTCATGTTGACTCTTGAGCCTCAATATTTGAAGGTCTCAGGCGAAAGAGTAAGGTTACAGTCATGTCTTCATTGTGGCCTTAGCAGACGAATTAAGTCAAGTATAAATAGCTATCGTTCAACGGATTTGACTTTTCCTAAAAAAAAAAAACCTCATATTGCACCTGATTTTTTCTTTTTAGCCTTCAAAATTACGAACGGAGACTGGAGATGATGGTTCGCCACAGAACCTTTCACACTTGTGGAACTTAAGACTTTATGCTAGTAGTTTTTTTTAAAGGTTAGTACCACCAACAAAAGATGAGGTGAGATTGTACGGGATATAATGTAAAAGACTAGTGGCAAATATGGTATTTAAGTGCTCCTGGCGCCACAGGCTTAGGAATAAACCAGAAAAAAATCAATGCATTTTCAAACTTATATAATCTTTTCAATAACATAACCAAAGGTTCTTATTCCTCTTTTATATTTTTTGATATAATGGCTTATGTGAGCATTAAATAAAAAACAAGTTTTTTAACTGAAAGTAAGGAGCGACATTAAAACTTAAGACGAACAGAAATTACTCCGTATATGAAAGGGAGTGTTCCCTCCTCAACGCCCCGCTCTTTGCACTAAAGTTCGACTCTTTCTCTCAACTCTACTTTTTAAAACAGTAAACAACTTTAGCGGAAAGAGCGGGCCGTTGAGGAAGGAATAGCCCCTTTCATACAATTTTTTTGGGTGCAATCAAAAATAAGCTCAACTAAAATAAATCATGGGCATGGCCGCAATGGCCGGCATGAATCATGGCGGCATGGATCACGGGGCCATGGCAAGCGGCTCGAAGGCGCCGGGACCGAATGTTCAAGGGTCAATGGATCATGCGGCCATGGGGCACGGAACCAGTGCGGACACAAACGACGGCGCGGTCAAACCGGACATGGCGAGCATGCCCGGGATGTCTGAAGACAAGTCAGGAATGTCTTCCATGTCGCACGACATGTCCGGCGGTGCGATGCAGGAACACAATCACAAGACCGACGCCGGAAAGGTAACTTATAGTACTATAAAGGTAAGTATGTACTAAAAAACTGATCTGTTTCTGTTGATGCTTGAATTATGCAAGCTTATGTTAGTTTTGACAAGATTTTGAAAGAAACTAAATTTACTTTCTTTCAGTTAATAAGAATAGTTTGTTTTTTTTATTTAATACATGTGAAAAAACATGAAAAATAACTCAATGAGCTTGAGGATTTGTTTTGAAAATGTATAAAAAAAAAACAAATAGTTAAAATCAGTGTTGCCAAATGGGGTGCATTTGCATCAAATCTGGACATTATCGCGTCGCAAGACAACGTCACAATCAACTTAAATTCTGGCGCCATGCTGAACGATTCCATAATCAGTTTCATCGGCGGCAATGACGGCACCGTAAACATCGCGGAAAACGCCCAGCTCAATGCACCCAGCGGAGCCGTTCGCGGCATTCTCGTTGCCGATACAATCGTTAACGTCAGCCCAGGCGCCATCGTCAATGGTGACCTCTATGGTATATCGTCATCTAGCAACGACCCGGCCGTGTTAAACATTGCCGACTTAATGGTGAAACTTCTAATCCAACCACTATTCAATAGGAGTAAATACTCAAATTTGTTTTTGTAGTTTGTTGCATATTTTTCTTTAAAAAGTTGACTTAAGCAGATCATAAAAAAGGCTATATTAAATATATTTTTTTCATATTTGTGTTGCGAGAGCAACACTTTGGTTTTGTCCCATTTTTTCCCCCTATTCCTCCGATCTCAACTTATTCATGGAAACTGGTAAGGGTTTAACCTGTGCGGTTTTTATGGAAAGTGTGGACCTCAGGCTTGGCCGCTTTCGAGATGGTCATCTGAGGAACTGTCGCCCAATTCGCTCACGCACACCAGATAGGGAACGGCGCCGCCGGCCACTCGCGGCACCAGAGCCGGTGCGAGAAAGACGGCATCGGCGCGCTGGCAGGCTTGCGGCGTGAGTTTGTCCGGCGCGATCTGCTGCACCTCGATGCCATGCGCACGGAGATAGCTGGAAATCACAACCGGTGTGATTGAGCCGTTGAGTGAAACCAAAGCGCATTTCAGGCTGTCGGCCGGTTTGTCACTAGTGTACTTTGATTCTCTTTCATAATCTGTGTCAAGTGATATTCTGCACCATAGTCTTTTTCTGCTTTTGCTACTAGCTCATTTTTTGCAAGGATTTTCACATGATGAATTACTGTTTTATGATCTAAATTCAATACTGTTGCAATTTTGTTTGCATTCATTGGTGTGTCCTTGACTAAATTGAGGATTTTTGCCCTGTTTATGCCTCCCCTCGTGCCTGCAATGATTGACCAGAGTATCATCTTGAACCTTGGATTAAGGCCCGATTCTCGGAGGAAAATCAAAATCCTTAACTGCGTGAGAAAACAAATGCTCTAAGATTAGGGTACATGCAATAAAGATTTGGCTCCAATTAATTCAAAGTCAACAGAACACTACCACCTCAGCTGATGGTGGTGTGCTGGCAGTGTTACCACACTCCCGTGGCAGTCAACCAGGCCCTCATTGGTGGTGTTTGGTGGATGTGCAGGCATGGTATGAGTGTCTATATTTATTTATTTATTAATACCAAATACGGTAAGCTTTCAAGCTTGTTGCAATAAACCCTGCGTCATTGGATAGAACGTCAAGAATTCCTACGCAATTGATTCGTAGCCTACAGCGAAAAAATTCATGAAAAAAATATAAAAATCAGTTAGCGAGGGAGTTGGACAAAAGTACAGCCTAGTAGCTGTTACTGTAAACTACAAACAAATGCCACGACGCCACAAGGCGGGTATCTGTCTAAAGCGCTGCTTACCAAAGACTGGTGAAGGTACTGTTAAGTTCAGAAATGTTCAATGTAGGGGGGTCGAAATTAATGAACATAATTTACTCACCGTTCGCCTCTCAAGGGCAGAGTGCGAACAAGTCGTAGGGCACTTGGAGCAGCTCGGCGCGACGGACCTTCGAAAGCTCCATCACGCGTTGGTGCTCTTTCGCCGTCACCCTCAAGGCGAGCGCTGGAAGAGTCTCTTAGACAGCATCCTTTCGTCCTCGACCAGGCTCGGAGAAGGTTCGGCTCAGCCAGAAGTAGACGAGCACCGAGAGGAGATTCTCTTCATCGAAAAGCTCAAGGCGAGGCGTGAGCTCGATTCGGACGAACGAGAAAAAGAATCACCGGCAGCGAGATGTTGTCGATGTAATTCTTCACATTTGAGTTTTAATTTTGCGAATTCATTTTGAATTATATCAGTCACAGCTTTACGAATCTCTTGCTACAAGAAAAGAGTATATAAAACAAACTATACATCAGTTCACTCGTCTTACCAATGAACGATTTTCTTTCTTCATTCTTTGCACGAGTTCATCGAATATTAATGGTTCACCGACATAGATGCTCACTTTTTGATTGATCTGAGGAACATAAGGTGGATCATTAGGCGATTGCCCAGGATGTATCAAGGCGCTTTGAAGATCTTAAGCGCCAGCACGACATCGGATCGCTGACCATCAACATTTCCGGCTGCATCAATGCCTGCGGGCATCACCATGTTGGCCATATCGGCATTCTCGGCCTCGATAAGAAGGGTGAGGAGTTCTACCAGATCACGCTGGGCGGGAGCTCCGATGAGAATGCGTCCATCGGGACGATCCTGGGTCCGGGATTCGCGGGAGACCAGGTCGCCGATGCCATCGAAACCATCGTGGAGACCTAGTCATTACAAATCTGTAATAGTTTAGAAACAAATTTGGGCTATATATTTGCACATCAGGGGGGGGGTAAAGCATAGCATATATTAAATATGTAAACTAACCATTGCTGTTTTTTTTTTTTTTTTATGTGTGCTGTTGCACTGGTGATTTCTCTTTAACTAGATTTAGGGAATGTACACCTATTTACAGATCTTTGAAAAGAAAAGATCTTTGAAAATGAGAATCATTTAAAACCTGATCGCCCCCCTTTAATATCGCATTTACAACTATTTTTGCCGCGGCCGCAGCCAGCGCGGCCCGTCCCGCCGCCGATGACCCAGTCCCCGGTGTCGAGGTCTCCGACGCTCGCCGGGAGGGGGAGGTAGGGGTAGCGGAACCCGCCCTCGCGCGCGAAGCGGTAGAGCCCGGCGCAGTAGTCGGGGAAGCGGGCTGGGCGGAGGCCTGTCTCCTCCACGGCGCGGCGGTTGTCGAACACCCCGTCCCACTCCAGGTATGGCCAGAACACGTCCATCAAGGCCGCTCCCTTGGAGAGGGCCGGGACCTGGCAGATGAAACTTCAGGAAAAAGGAATAAATGTGCGATATATTCCATTGACACGCATCCCGATGGGACACGATTTGCAACTGCAGGTGGTGATGGGACGGTACGATTATGGAGTAGCCTAGCCCTCTTTTCAAATAAATTGCGGGGTGGACGGTATGTTGAAAATAAGCAACAGCAACAACAAGAAGAAGAAACATCATCAACAACAGCCGCAGGAGGAGGAGCAGCAGCATCGAAGGGTGGTGGTGGTGTTACCTATGTGAGTACCAGTGGTTCCACGGTTGATCCAGCTCTAATCTTCCAACGTCTACCCGAAATGGCTAGTATAAGTAGTTCCGACTTGAACGAGGCTCTGTCGTTCGATCTTTTTGCTTTTCCACCGTCATTCTTTAGTTCATTCGAGGTGATGACGCCAGCTGACACAGCCTTTCTAACAAATGCACAGATGAAAATTAAAGGGCTTGATGGTCAAGTGACGTTGCCCACCTCTCAGAGAGTTTGGGAAAGTGGCTGACTAGTCCACGAAATCTCTTGGACTGCCAGACCCAAAATGGAAGTTGTCATGACGGACGATGCGAGTTGGGCTCTCTACCAGAATGCCGTCAAGGCCGTGCTTCCTGGCATAGCGGCAGGCCGCGATCCACCCAGGACGATCGACAACAGAGCCTTTCTGGACGTCACGGAAGAGCCGAATTGAGACACGGTGACCATGCTCCTTCGCTGCACGCCGAAGAGTGATCCGCTGGTCGTAGAGGTGTGGCTTTTGTGGCTCGGTGCTCACCCGACGGTATCCAACAAGTCGGAGCCCGGGCTCTATATCCTCGGTGCACCCGGTCAGCCAGGATGCCGGCGAACAGCGACATGAAGGCGACGGTCATCGGCAGGCGATCCCAAAACAGACGGTCGTTGTCCGGCGCCGTGTGGTAGTAGGCCGAGCCCAGGGCGACCATCGCCACCGCGGCAAAAAACACGATATAGGGTCGGGCGTCTTCCTTACTCTCAAAGGCGATGGGATTGGGCCCCAACAGCCGCCACAGCCCGTAGAGGCCGACCAGTAGAAATCCCAGATTGCTGCTGACGTCCCCGAAGTTCGGGAATTAAGATACGGTCACTCTTTCGTAAGTCAAAAATACATCATTTTTTCTAATTTTTTAGAATTAACCCTCCCCTCAACTCTCCCAAAGAGAGCAGATCCGTTCTGGTTATGTCAATCCCGTATCTAGGACTTGTGCTTAATTTTCTAACCAAGTTTCATCCCTATCCCTCCACTCTAAGCGTTTTCCAAGATTTTAGGTTATGATATCCCCTTATCCTTTTTATTTATATACATACTGACGGTTTCTTGGCTCTTGTTAGTTTTATTACTGTTAAGACATGTAGTCTGTGTGTTTGCGGCAGTGCAAACACAAGTAATCATGGCAGCCAGCAACCCTGGGAACCTTATGATTGGAACCATTCCAAATACCTTTCATTTGTTTTGAGGTTCAATCCGGGCGCAAAAATTCAGTCAGAGCCGCCTCGACAGCGCTGTGCAAAAACTTCCGATCCGACCTCTGGAAGCCACCAAATGCAGGGAACGTCATTAGTTCTGTTGCCCGACAGATTACGCAACAATTACCTGGCCTAGTGACACTCCCGTATACTTGATAACAGTCGTTTCTCCGATTCGACTATCTAGGAGGCTGGAGGAAGAGAAATTTTGAAAAAAGAGGTATTTTTAACTTACTAATTAGTGATAGGATCCTAATAAAATTTAATATTTAGAAGGATCTTGTGTCTCAGAGCTCTTATTTTAAATCCCAACTGTATCCGGAAACAATGGGGAAGATCGAGGGGCAAATGGGAAATTCTGGAAAACGCTTAGAGTGGAGAGATCAGGATGAAACTTGATGGGAAGAATAAGCTCAAGTCCTAGAGGCGAGACTGACCGGATCGACTCGCAGGGCTCACTCACCTCCCGCGGCCTCCGAACGCTGACCGAGCTGTTCTCCGACGCGTGCGTCTTTGTTCTTTGCGAGGCATGGTTTACGGTACGCGGCAGACCGATCCGCTGTCCATGCTCTCCATCAGTGCGCCGACCTGTCGTTTTGCATCGACAGGCTCTGGAATCCTCGTTTGTTTCCAAGGCCCGGATCGAGTCTGTGTGGCTGTTTTGCGGCGTGTTCTTCGCGTGCTCCGCGCTGGGTAGCTCATTGTAATTTCTATTCGTTTTGGGTTACATTTATATTTCGACGCTGATTTGTGCTAATTTTTTGCTTGGTAGATTATTTGATTCAATATTTTCTCATTTTTGGTTAACTGGAGTTCTTTACTTTTTTTTGTGGAGCTTGTTTGTGGAGAAAGGTTGATACTATATGTAAACGCTGAACAAATTGCTTAACTTACAGCCCTTGTACTGAGGGGTTGCGTCTACCCTGAAGATGTTGCTATTCGCTCTTTGGATTATTGATAACAAAATAGCACCACCGCTCAGCCGTTCTCAGTGCGAAGACAGAAAAATAATAATAATCCGTTAAACGCCCGTTAAAAATCCGTTAATAATAATCCGTTAAACACCGTTTGATCCTCTCCATTCAGAGATGATTTTATAACTTAAAGACCGTTCCCCAGGGACTGTGGAGAGTCATATTATCCTCAAAGACATAGTTATCAGACCTATGAACTATTCCGAACAAAATAGCTACCTCAAAATTTTGACAACAGTTCTCAACAAAACTGTAACAACAACAAAAGTAGAGTATTGCATGCAAAAATTTCTTCTCGGGTATTTTTTTTAGTGATTTTGTGCATTCTAATAATCAGAAAAATGGACAGATGGAACAAATTTAAAATAAAAAAGTTTCCAAGGAATTAAACAATCTAAAATTAGTCAATTAGATCTAAAATCTGAATAAATATAGATTTTCTTTATTTTTCTTGTCAATATAACTAGATTTTGAGGCATTTAATACATTGGTAACATTTGTATGATAAGTAGCGTATTCTTATGACAAAAAATATAAAACAGCTCTCTGGTCAGTTTCAACGAGAAGGCGCGTGCACTTGATGTGGAGACCGTTGCTTTGCTGTTGGAGGACCGGCTTGCATCCGCCGACGCGCCCTGGAAGACAGTTCTGGTGCGTGGCAGCCGCTCCTCTTCTCTCCTCTCGTCGTCGCCCAGCACTCTCACCACCACTCCCCGATGCCAGCGGACACTCTACGTTTGCGAGTCGCTCCTGCACAGCGAACACACCGGTCCATCCTACCTCGACTTCTGGTGCGCTTCTCGCACACGCCAGCCGCTATTCACGATCTATTGGTTGATGGGTTCGATCGTTTTTTTCTTGTTCGGTTGCAATTGCATCAAAGCTACGCAACTGGAACGGAAAACAGATGAACTGAATCGATCAAATTAGATCTTGAAATGCAAACATGGCGTTCGAATGCTCTGGCAGCAACTGCCGAGGCTTACTGAATCGCTCTTTTGATTACATGACAACAAGCCAGTGTGGGTGAGTCCGGGCAACCGTGCGGTCCCTCTTTATTCGCCAACGTGCCATTGGGCCGTGCCGTAAAGAAGTGAACAAAGAAAATCGCGGCATCTGTTTGATCTTTCATCTACAACGTTGTGACCTTAGTCAAAGTAATAATAATGTGTACTTTGATGGATGGTCACGAATCATGATTGACGATCTTGAATCTTATCAGTTAATTCCTGAGACCATTCTTAGGAGCCCTTCCTATGGTCAACTTATCAATCATTTGAAATTTATCGACATAGAAGATACATTTGATGAATTGATCACTACCTGTCTCATCAAGATACACTATACGGTAGCAAATCCAGCCACCGGTCTGCGGTACCTCCGAATCGACGTTCGGCTGACTATCATTTCCGGGACGATCTGGACGGTCTGGAGTCTCGTCGACGTCAGGTCCTTGGTCGCCTCTTCCGTCGGGGCCTCGGTCATCACGACCGTCTGGTCCTTGGTCACCGCGTCCGTTGGGACCTTGGTCACCACGTCCGTTGGGTCCTTGGTCACCACCACCGTCAGGGCCTTGATCACCGCGTCCGTCTGGACCTTGATCACCACGACCGTCTGGACCTTGATCACCACGGACATTGGTGGACTGGGCGTGAACGATGGAAGGCAACACGAACAGGCCGATCAAACACGTCCAACGAAGCAGCATAGCGAAGGCGATCCTAGAAATAAGCACGTGCGAAGATACGATGCGGAGTCGCATAAAAAAGGAGAGGTGACGCGAATCACCCCTCCTCTGGTTACTCCATACGATTCAGTGGCAAACGCTAGGCTTTGTGGTAGATCTCGCCACCTTCCGAGCGAAACGCCTCAGCCTTTTCTTGCATGCCTTGGTCAAGCGCATCGTCAACACCATAGTTTCTTGGAATTGCGATCTGACAAGACATACAGGTGTCAGTGGCGCCCATATCTGCCGTTGTTTGTGGATGAGTGATGCTTCTGTCGTCAGTGCATGCTGCTACAGATAATACTAAGGTCCATTATTCATGCCTGGTACCATCTGATACCGAACACAAAACACGGACGTGGTATCCCTCGTTAGGACATCTATACTCCAGCTTTTTCAGTATGAATTCCCTTTGCTGATCTTCGAATTTGTTTTCGCTCTTCAAAATGTTTCTAAAAAATGAGAAAACGCCCACATCAACGCCAATAGTTGGTTTATTTAGATAAGCACCCAACGTATGAACCAACGCTGTAACAGGCTGTGGGCTGTTTGCAATCGACAGCATACCCAACCCACCCTTCAAAGGCAGCAAACCAATGAGTAAAGCCACCCATAAAACAAAGACAATCAGCGGAATACAACCACCAATCCACATGGCCTGCTTGAGTTTTCGGATACCCTGGTCCTCATCAACAAAATATTCTCGTAGGGTTGGTATAACCATGTGCTAAGAACTACTGAATCTTCTATTTATCAAATAAACAATCCTCTTTACTAAAATCCTCTGAACATCCTAATTGTTTCAACTTAAAAAAAAGGATATCTGTTCATCCTTTCTATTATATTTGAAAATCCTGTTCTACCTTTCTTCAAAAATTTAAATATTTAAATTATAAATTAATAAACTAATTAAAGTTTAAATGAAATTTAAGTTAATAAAAAACAAATTTACCAGAATTAAAATTACAATACAGCTCAAAAAATAACTGTCACTAGTTACTATTTCCTCTAATTGCTTAGAAATCTTAGAAAATGTCTCTTTCTTTTTCACAAGTGTACTCAATAAAGGATATTGCTTTTAGAACAAAATCGGTACTATCATGAGCAGAAGACAATAACCTCGTCTTGATTGCATAACCCAATGATTGCAACCATTTTTCGATGTATTTTCATGTTTTCGAATAGCCCCATAGAATATTTTCAGCTACCTGAAATTTTTACAAGTTTTTTTGCCAGAAAGAATCGTTTCAAATCGTCGGTAACACGCCTAGAGCTGGGTGAATTTTGGGCTTGTTTTTGCTAAAAAAAAAGGTATTTTTAGATTCATGGTGCCAGGTACTTAAAGGATGCCGCTCTTCTGTGGCATATCAGATACCTATGACAAAAAAAAGATATTAACTTCTTTAGAGAACTAAGCACCTAGTTGTTAGCAGCCATGTCTTTTGGTTATTAAACAAAAAAAAACAAGTTTTTTTTAAATGAAAGTAAGGAGCGACATTAAAACTTAAAACCAACAAAAATTACTTCATATATGAAAGGGGCTGCTCGATATAAAAAAATTTCTATAAATCTGCGGTTTAAATAATGTGCAGCATAACAATCTTTTCTACAAAAACCTATGTGAAAAAACAGACCCTTTGCAGAATTTGAGGCCCTTTCTCCTGGAGCAAATTGGACTATATCATACCCAGGGATACATTTGTCGAATCTCTCGACAATTCTAAGCCAAATGACTATCTAAAATTTATATCGAACATTATTAGAGCATATATTGGCATAGTTTATACTTTTCTACTAAAGCCTAGCAAGAAAAAATGGACATCAGATACTAGGCCGCCAGGTTTTGAGTCCTTCCCTACAAACAATAGAAACCCAGAGACAGGCGGCTTTATTCACTATGGAGTCTTATACATAGAACGAGACCCTTTTGTTGGTTACTTCCAAGACTATTTACGAGTATGTATTAAATCAAATAGACGTACGGTGATCGGTGGCCAATCTATGGATGATCGCTCTGGAGGTGACAAGTATGTCCTCGAAGGCCGCTATAAACCAAGCCAACCTAGAGCTGGCGATTATAATCAACTCAAACGATAAACCTTGCTTACAATCTATTGGCTTCTGCACGAAGAGAGAGATAGCGAATAAATTTACAGAAATGTATTTTTTTATATTCTTTTTCCTAAGAATAGGGTAAAGCTCAGAAAGGCAAAGAATAAAATAATCTGAAAATGTAGAATAAAGCTCACCAAGGGCAATAAGATTATATTTCCTTTGATAATCTACAATTTTAGAATAGCCAATTCGGATCTTTAAAATTTGAGAGAGTGAAAAGGTTTAATTAATCGAAAAAATTTAATTAATCATATTGGTAAGCATTTCTTTTTTTTGAAAGTTTATAACATCCTGCCATGTGTGTCAATATTAATAAGTTTTAACTTAATAAGTTTTTTTGAAATTTTTAACGAGGAGGAATAGTCGATACAACTTCCTGCTATTAAGCTCAATACTGTTAAGCTTGTTTTTTGAAGTTTGTGGCATTCTACCACGGGTGGGAATAACTTTTGTATTTAATTAAGTTTCTGAACTTTTTTTAAAAATTTTAACGAGGGGAGCTATGGCTGATTTGCTACTTTGGCTTAGGGGGCTCATTAAAGCTGAGGTAGCCATAGGTGCGATGGCGAATCTAAGTCGAAATAACTTGCCTATCATTGAACACCCACAACTCCCATTTTTACCTAATGTAGAAATAGTTATTGTTAAGAGTAATGCGAAAGCTTGCGCAATATCTGACGAGCGACTGCATTTCATTACACAGTGCTTTCAGAGCGAGTTTAAATATCCGTAAATGTCTTCTCGTATAATCTAACTGTCCCTTACATTTTCTGACAACGAGCAAACAGACTCTCACGCCTACTCAGGTGGCCCAGTGCCCGTGTCAATGTGGACCTTCGGTGGTCGTCAATGGTGGCGATCAGACGGTCAACGGTGGCCACCAGGTCGGGAAGTAGCGGCCCCGGTTACGGAGGGGGCCGTGCGTCGGTCCCGGTCCGTAGTCGTTCGAACAACGCGGCGATCTCCGCGTCTTGCTCGGCCCGGTTTGGTGGAGGTGGGAAGTACTGCACACGCGCGGCGGCCGGTGCTCCGGTGTCGAGCTGCGGAGTCCGACCACCGGCCGCAGTGAAGTTGATTGCGAAAAGAAGCTTATGGTTACTTCGAAAAAAAGGCTGAAAACCCTAGAAAATGGCGTCAGTTCAATCTGAAAAGCGCACCACTGTAATATGAATGGTCTAAAACCTTCTACAAGGAAATTGGAGTCCCCCTCCTTGAATAACAAGGAAAATTACTTTTTTGCATCGGTAGCACCGATATGTCTCCCGTTTTTTGTGTGTGTTTTTTTTTCCTTTTTTTGAGCAGGCCTAGTGGGCTACCAGAACATCATAGAGAGATGCTTAATACGAAGTATCAGTGCATTACAAACATCAACGGATGAATTCTCAACTGATTCATCGTCGGATAATGCTGAAACAACTACTGATTCAACGGTAAATCCATGTCCTTCAATCTCTCGTCGACATACCCTTCCATGTCATCGAACGTCGGAAATCGATGGAGTTTGTCAACGACGTCGAATTTCACCGTCGCCTATTCAATCGTTATCCTATATATCATCAAATGAATATCCTTCGACTAATCAACGAACAAAATCGACCTCGTCTAGTTAAACAGACAAAAATCTTGACTATCAATCTTCATTGAATAGGCTAAAGCTCTCAACACTTTTGCACAAGCAATTAAGGGGGGATGTCATAATGACTTATAAGCTTTCAAATAATGAATCCTGTCAAAATCCATTTCATTTGGATGAATCATCCAGGACAATGGGGCATAGTAAGAAGTTGTCCCAGAAGAGGATAGATACCAGAGTCCATAACCACTATTTCTCTAATATAGTGATTAGCCATTGGAACAATATTCCTGATTCTGCTGTAGTTGCTCCCTCGTAATTTTTGGAGTTATTGGATTAAGTATTTGGATCAACAATTGGATTGTTTATTTGGTATCTGTTTGGATTATTGGTTCATTTCAATATGCAATTGGTGAATCACTTCTACACGAAGCATCTCATTACAATCTCTTTAAAACAAAAAAACTAAATGATTATCTAGAATTTTTTTACGGATACCCATTTTTTGTAGATATGAAACAATATCGTTTTTGGCATACCAATCATCACTATAAGATGGGAACAGAAATGGATCATTTAGTTGAAGACAAAGAGACCTCCTAATCAAGCTAAGGGATGACTCAATTTTGTTTTTTAAGTTTTCTAGTTCTGCGCGCATTTTTTCTACCTTATAACGATAAATTACTATATACTGCTACTGGATTTAAATGAATTCATGACAAGGCGTGATAAAAGCAAAGCTTAAAATTAAGGTTGGCTAGAGCAATGTCTTGATTCAAAATAGATTCACTATACCCCTTATTTCAAGTAATTTGTAGCAATTTTTTATATTTAGAATGACAGACAAGAAATTTATCAGAAGGGGTTTACCTCCTCGTAATACCACGCGCTTTACGCTAAAGTATTTTTGGTTATTTCAACTATTTATTCAACGGCCTTTGTGATTTAGAGGTCATTCTTAAGGAATTGAGACAAAATTTAAGCTTTAGTGTAAAGAGCGAGGTATTGACGAGGGGGTGAGCCCCTTCATATACGCAATAAAAACACACGAATATGAAAGTTCGCTACTTAAGTAACCTCGTAAGTCAGGTATATTTTTTACTAATGAAAACGTTCGTAAGAAAAGTTATAGTTTCTATACACAAATTTAATTAAAAATGACCTTACGAAATATTATAGAAAAAAAAACCCAATAGATATTAACACAGAACCTGTCACAAATAGACCTATGAGATCAGCAACGAAAAAAGCTAGGCTGGCGTTAAAAACGTGTTTTTAAATTATTTCTTTCATTTCAATGAATTGCCTCGTTTGATCACAATTTATTTATCAGTCCTGGTTAAACTTCGCTGAGGTAAGGATGCTGGGACTGTTTTGAAAAACTGTTCATTTTAGTTTTATTGATTTGAAATCCTATGAGGACAATGCCAAGGTCATGGAACAACTGGTTGCCGCCAAGTCGTTCGAGAAGGCATTTGAGATCCAGAGCGACTATGCCAAGTCCGCCTATGAGAGCTTTGTCGCCCAGGCCACGAAAATGAGCGAGATCTACGCCAACACGGCGCGGGACGCCTACAAGCCGCATGAAGCGGTTGTGGCGACGGCAGCTCCGGCCGCATCACCGAAAAAGGCTGCCTGACCCGGCGCAACCGACCGGCAGGTCGAACGAACTTACCGACCACGCTTGGTCGCTTCGTTCCTGCGCAGTGCAGTGCTGCCAGGTTCGCTAAGGCCTCGAGCCTGAGGCAGTGAGCGTGTAACGTGGGGACGGTGAGTAGAGCACCAAGCATCGCCGTCGCTTGGGCTACGTCGTAGCGAGCGATGTCGCCAGCCAGGTGCGGCAGCTCTCGACGGAGAGCTTCAAGGTCTAATGGTCCTCCAGGAACGAACATGGACTCTTTCCTGGCGAGAAGAGCGCGGGGCTCTACTGCGCGGCCCTCGCATCGGCGATCGCTGCACGACGAGAGGTTTGGGCGGGACCGCTCACGTCTCCCGCAACCAACTCTGGCCGATGTCCTCGAAAGACTCGCTGAACTCCATCAGCGCGAGACAGGCCCGCGCCGCGTCTCCGCCCTTATTCTTGCCGTCCGGCGCTGCACGGACTTTCGCCTGCTCGTGCGTATCGACCGTTAGAATGCCATTTCCCACCGGAATCCCACCTTCAATTGCCAGCGTCATGAGGCCTCGCGCCGACTCGTTGGCGACAATGTCATAGTGAGACGTCTCAATGGAAGGTGATCATTGTAAAAATGATTGCTATCGATATGATCCGAAAAAAAATAATTGGTCAGTGTTACCAGCAATGCATAGCGAACGAAGTCAAGCAGGAATTGTTTATTTCGATGAAAAAATTTATGTTTTTGGTGGTTCAACATTAAATCGATGTTTATCATCATGTGAAATTCTCGATTTATCCGCTAATGAATGGTCAATTGGACCATCAATGAAAGAAAGTCGTCGTGGTTGTGGTGCTGTTCTTTATCAAAGCAAAATGTTTATCTTTCCATCTCCAGATTCAATGTCAGTTCGATTCGGTCCTGAATAAGAATATTCTTTTTGTCACTGGTGACATTAATATTGTTGACATCAATTACTGTGGCAAAGACCACGCAAACCTCGAAGATGTTAGGGTTTATTTGGTGACGGGCAACTAAACAAAAGAGCGGTACACCTAATAGAATTCTGACGAGACAATGAATTATTCATCATAAACACACTCTTCTAGCACAGACCCTGAAATAAAACTACCTGGAACTCCCCTGATGGAAGAACAGCTCTAGTAAGAGGGATTGAACCACATTTTTTGTACAGCCTACTGTTTGAAATTCAATCTGTCACCCAGAAAAATCAGGAGGAAATTTCTCTGGAAAACATCTAGCAACGCTCGCTCTTTACGCTATAAGTTTTTTTTATTGTTTTAAAAAGTGGAGTTGTGAGAAAGATTCAAACTTTAGCATAAAGAGTGAGGTGTTGAGGAGGGGACAACCCATTTCATGTACGGAATAATTTCTATTCGTTTTAAGTTTTAATGTTGCTCCTTACTTGAACTACGTAAAACTTGCAAATATACAACATTCTTCGCTGTCCCATTGTCTCTGCATATAAATAGATTGTCAGGTTTACCGACTCTTGAACATCCCCTTTTGCCCCCCGGCGGCCCCGTTGTAGTTGTGTCCCTGTGTCTCGGTCGTCATTTATATTCCCTGTGTCCCGGTCGTCATGTGTCCCGGTGTCCCAGTCTGTAATTTCTCTTTGAGTGTCCCGGTCGTCATTTATATTCCTTTATTTCCCGGTGTCCCGGTCGTCATTTGTGTCCCGGAGAGGACAACCTCTTTCATATACGAGATAATTTCTGTTCGTTTTAAGTTTTAATGTAGCTCCTTACCTGCAGTTAAAAACTTGTTTTTTTTTAAATTAATTCTTATAAAACTGTGAATTATGTACCTGAAGCGAAATATATACAACTTTAAAAAGTGGAAAGATACGCTACATTGTTATGAAAGGTAAAATTTTGATTAGTAAATTTTTGAGATTTCGTCAAAGTTGACACTGTTTATCAAAACACTATTTTTTTTTTAAGAAACAAAGATTGAAATTCCAGGGAATGTTGAGGGTGATGTTGAACTAAATCAAAGCACACTATATGTATACAGGTTATCAAATGGAATCAGATATATCTCAGCAATGCCTTAGGGCATTAATCTAAAACTTTTACGGCTACTAGCGCTGCTACTGCTATTGCTACTACTACTGCTTACTACTAATACTGCTACCACTACTACTACTCCAGCTACTATTGGGGTAAATCAAATTAGTTTATATGCATCCTGGTTGTCAATATGACATAGATGCAGTATTTTAGCCATGATATCTGCCTTCGAAATGAATTTTGACCAACAGCTTGATTTGGGCGCTGCTCTAGGCACTCGCACCGAGCTGTTTCGCAAAGCGGCTGATGTCGAACGCAACCATCTCATCGTCCTTGCCGTTAGCAGCAGCGGTGGCCTTCAACATCGCGATCAATTGGCCACGCTGTACCTGGGTGGTGGTCTTCTGCAGCAATGGCGTGAGCCGACGCATGATCTCGGCGGTATCGATACCTTCGCGAACCGACCACTCGGTTTGCGCAATCAAGGCCGTACATAATGATAAAATTCAAAAGGAGAGGGTCAACAGAGGATTATCCTTGTCAAGGGAGTCTGAATTTGCGGTAAATTGCTTTAGGAGTATGCGGAAAGGAGGAATGTTTGCCAAATTAATCAAGCAATCACATCGTTATGTAAGAATGTACGTGATCAGCTGAACGTAAACTGATTTTTGATTTTTTACGAAAATATCCCTGATCCTGATCAACCTGATCAACCAGATGAAAATATCCTGATCAACTATAAACAAGACTATGCAGTTGCTAAACAATGTGTTTTTCAGAACACATTCAGTGCATATCGTCGGAGATTGCAAGAAACGTGGTATTGTTAAGAAAATTGAAATACCAGTTTCCTTAAAAACTGTCACGGCTACTTTATTTCTGACTGATTCATCCATATTGTCGTATTGTTGTTCGGTATGGCCTATTGCATTTGCGACCCATCTTAAGTAGTTGCTGTCATTACACATCAAACGGTGAGAGTGATATATGTGGTTTAGAGCAAAACTTCTCCAAGATCCATTTATTCTTGCATCGTTAAAAAAAACTTGTTTTTTTTTTAATTTAATTTCAGAACGTTTTTCCACCTCTCTGTGTACCCCATCCTTCCTGCCTGAGTAAACAAATTCTATGTCACCTAATTTCAAGCTTCCTATCCCGTGGGATTTGAATTTCTAAATATCTCTTAAGTCCAGTTCGAATCGTCTGAATTTGTCAGTCAAAATGTCGATACGATAGTCATTTTTTTTAGCGTCGTAACATTCTAGTTCCAATTTTCTTGTTCTTTAAATCATTGAAATAATTCTGACAACGAAGAACTCCGCGAATTGACGTATTTCGCCTCGCACGACCTGCGAGAACCTCTTCGCACGGTTCGCAGTTTCTGTGAGTTATTGGCTCGTCGCTACGAAGGTCACGTGGACGAGCAAGCCGATCGATGGATCGGCTTCATGGTCGACGCCACGACCCGCATGCAGGACTTGATCGACGACCTGCTCGTTTACTCAAGAATTGATACGGCTCCCCGCGCGCTCGTCGCCACCGACATCAATGAGGTGGTTGCCGACGTCAAACGGCTGCTTAAAAACTTTATTCAAATTTGCCCGCCTCCCTGCATTATCTGACATCAAATTATTAAATTATGAAATATTCTAACTGTTCCCCTTGAAAATATTTCTAACGGACACAGTTCTAAAGTTTCTAATTTAAATTTCACACAGTTTCTAAACAATTCCAGAACAATTGTAAGCTCATTTGTTGAAAAACTGCGACGTTTGCATACAAGTTCTGAATAGAAATTAGTGGATTTTAATTATGCAAAATATTTATATAGTTGACTGATTTGTCTAACAGATCGCACTTTACTGAAAGCAATATATATTTTAAGCAATTTTAAAGCGAAATATATGAAATGTATGTTTTATCAAACAGTGCGTGGTAACGAACTGTAGTAAGGAACGACCTGGCTCAATAGTTACCGAAACTCTAAAAAATGGAATTTTGATACCAATAGTTACATCAAAAGAATTTCATTTTAACGCTGATTTTAAATATACAAGTTTCATCAAGATCAGTTATACCTATCAAAAGTTACGAGCCTAAGAAACATTGACTCATTTTAGAAAATATTGTCCACTGTTGAATTGACCGCATCTACTTTACCCTCTGTGTGTTCTGTATTGAGCCAAGCTGCTGCTATCAAAGCCACATCATCAGCTTCTTGAGCACGAATCTCAGAATAATAGTCTTCATCCACCAGTCTATCAATATCCTCTGTAAACAGAAATTATGAAAATTAACGTTTACATCTAGGCAAAATTCCACCAGCTAGCCAGGTTACTCATGCAGTTATTTCACTACATTAGCAACCAAGAAGCAATTGAAGGTGAAGGTGAGGTGAAGAACCAAGTATTATAGACAAAACATTCTATTACCGTTATTATAAATAAACTATTATCATGTTATAGAAAATATTCTCAATATTTCGCTCGTGACACTATTTCAGGTTCATCAATATGGTTGCTTTGATTCTCATGCTCAATTTACCTCTCAAATAATGGGTCTTATATAAGGGTTTTTTAACGCAAATTGAAGATCTCAAGGATCCTTATTTAAAAGTAAAATTTTATTTAAATTGAGCGAATTATTCACAAGGACATAGTTCAAAGATACCCCGCAATTGCCAACGCTATATCATTTTTAGATCGAATTGATGCCAGAATCAGTTTTATCACAAACGTTTTACCAGAGAGAACAAACAAGAATACTTGCGAAGTAATTATCCAGTGGTTAGGACCCTACCAGGTGGTCGTCGTAACTCAGATTCGAATCCTCGTTGTTGCAACTTTTCTTAGAAGTAGGTATTGACTTTCTAGATCTTGACTAGCAGCAAAGAAAAAAGGGGGATGTTTCATAGCTTCCCATGCAAAAACGTGGAATTTCCTTGTTTGTTTATACTTGCCATTTAACCAAACACTTACAAAACTACAGGTTTCATCCTTCACCTGTGAGTCCAGAGGACTTGTTGGTCATGTGTCAATCCTAGGACATGTTATTCCACCTTTAGACTACAAGTGGCCAAGCCTATTAGGCTTAGGTTTCACTTGTTTGCCTGTGAGTCCAAGCAAATTCAGTCATGGATTTTGCATACAACTCCAGTGGACATTGTCTATCATGCGTCAACCCACAATCAATCCAATTTCTCATCCCTTAGTTCTATTAGGGGTGATATAGCGAGTATTTATGATTGTTTTTTAGTTATTCTCAGAATTTTTTCTATGCTTCTTGTCAAATAATCCTCTTGTATTAAACATTACCAAAATTCAATGTTTTCATTTTTATCACATTTAAAGCAAGCTACTGCTGAACAAGTTACCTAGTTACAGCGAGCAGAATCAACATTATGTATTGTATTTTCTGTTAAGTATTTTTATCTATGGTAAAAGCCATGGTAAGTTACCTTACAGCCTCATGTACTTACCTTTAGCCCTTGTATTTTTGCTCGTTTTAAGTTTGACTCGGCTATTTATAATAATTTATGTTTCATTTGAGTTTAATTTATTTATTGATAGTGGTTTGCCGTAGTTTTACGCTTGGAAGATTATTTGACTTTATTCTTGCTCATTCCTGGCTTAATGGATCTCTTTACTTTTCTTTGAAAGATTTGTTTTGTTGAAAAAGTTTTTTGAATTAATTAAATTAAAAAGGATAATAGGAAAAACGTAACAATTCATAGTATAATAGGTAAGAATGCAAGGCATTAATTGCGAAAATTTCGCTTTATTTATACATGTGCGGTGAGCCAAAATCAAAACATGCATTAATTCAAAAACGTTCAGAGATTAGATTAAAAAAGACAATTTGTTTTAATTGCAAGTAAGGAGCGACTTTAAAACTTAAAATGAACAAATATTATTCCTTATATGAAAAAGGTTGTCCCCCCTCAACGCCTCCCTCTTTACACTAAAGTTTTTTTATTGTTTTAAATAGTAGAGTTGTGAGAAAGAGTCAAACTTTAGCGTAAAGAGCCAGGCTCTGAGCAAAAAATTTCATTGTTTCTTTTTTTGCAGCAATTCCTGACAATTCTCCACCTAAATTAACTTTGGAATTCCGTGATTTCCTGGTAAGTTCTGCTACAAATGAACATTCACAAGAATCAAGAACTCTATGGTTTTGGTTTAAAGATGGTCTTTTCCACACTGAAGAGGCTTGTAGTGCTCAAGAATTTTTCAAGGATCTAGTGTCGCCTGTTGATTTTCCTAGAGGTAAACAGAAGCATTGATTTTAAGTGTTTGTAAAGCTTGAATATAATGGCAGTAAATCATCAAAACGACGGAAGAGGGCATTATCCAGAATATCAGGGTGATTGGTGGCACCAATAATGATGCTGTGGGAATCATCCTGTTCAATCATTTGTAAAAAGCTGTTAAGGATACGTCGCACTTCACCGACGTCGTTTGCCAACCCGCGCTGAGAGCCTATGGCATCAAACTCATCAAAAAAATATACCCCACGAGCCTGATGGGTAGACTCAAAAATCTGTCGCAGTTTGGCAGCTGTCTCACCCATAAATTTGGTGATTAACCCAGCTGTCCGAGCTGGTTCTCCGCGACGAGATCGCAAAGGACGTGAGCTCTTGGCGACGCCACGACGACCTCCTCTTCGATGCGGTTGGCGGTGGTGGCGCGGCCTCTGCCGCCGTCGCGAGTCCGGGCAACCTCCTCGTGCCGATCCTCCAGCAGAGCAGCGGGCTGCGACACCCGGTCGACCACAAGCCGAAGCGTGTTCTGCGCGCCATCTGCAAGGTGCTGATGAGCACAACAACTCGCGACGACATTTGGGCGCACGGCGACGCGCGCGGGTTTAGGGGCCGTTTAAAATCTACGCACAACTGCTCCATTAGGGAAAAATGAAACAAAATGTGTTTAATATATATTCCATGTTATGTCCAAAGTATGACTGATGATGTATGCCAGTGACACCCATCTGAACTGGGCATTGGGTGTAATATCTGTCGTTTTGTTGAGTGCGATTAAGCCCTTGCCATGTTCCTTCCGATATTAATATTTGGATTGGTTGGGCTAGTCTAACAAATAGAAATAGGATATTTTGACTTCAAGGCCCATTTTACCCCACAGGTTTGGCGCCAACGCCGTCAGCACGTAATCGATGGCGAGGCCACCCTGGGCGAGGACGAGGACTCGCTTGCGACCGTAGGCATCCGACAGCGCGCCGAGCACCGGCGAACAGACAAACTGCGCCAGGGCATAGGCAGTCGCGATCAGGCCGTAGGTGAACGCCGCTTCGGAGATGCCGCCAGGCGAGAGTTGCTCGATCAGTTTCGGCAGAATCGGCCAGGCAAGTCCAACCCCCAACATGTCGATGACGATGGTGGCGAGGATGAAAAAGAGTACTCGGCAAGCCAATATTGACGGAGCGTACTTTGGAACAACCTTCCCGCATCTCTACTTAATGACGCACCCGGTAAGTTTTCTGTGAATATTGAGATCTTCTTTGCTGTGCGATGCGTCGCTGACTGTCTCTCTGTCTCCATCACTGCTTCGTTTTTGATTATCTTGAAGGATATGGTTCCCTCCAAACCGGGGCAGAATTACACTCCCCGAGTGTACGGCTTCCGAGTGCACGAATCGAGCCTGTATTATCGCAATCGTGAAGAGCAGTGTTCCAAGGAGATTCTTGTAAACTAAAAAATAATTAACAGAAAGGAACTGAATAATAGATAACAGTAAGATGTTTGGAACCATGATTGACAAAACTTGGTTACAAAAAGTTAACAAAATTTCTTGGGGGTACATTTTTTCAAATAATTTTGTTTTACGATTTTCCAAGGAGATCCTTGTAAACAAAAAAGTAATTAACAGAAACGAACCTAATGATAGATAACAATAAGCTTTTTGGTACCATGATTGAAAAAACTTGGTTACAAAAAGCGGGCAACGCAGGCCTTACACGAGGCGCAGATCGCGCTCGAACGTTTCACCAATATGTCGAAGTTCATGCAGGTGGTCACCAACAACCAGCCCAACATGATCGTCGCCGTCGATGAAACCACCCAGTTCACCTTCGCTAACGAACCTGTTGTCGAAGGGACGGAGATGGAGCCCGGTGACCTCATGGGCAAGACCATGGCCAGCATCTGGGGACCGATCCGCGCCCAGTCCTATGCCGACGTCAACAAACGGGTCATCAACAACTTCGAGAAGGTATGAAAAACCTCCTGTTTTTCTACATCATTCTCAGCAATTACATAATTTGAACTAGATATCTCATTTTGACAATTCAAATTCATTTCATTTTTTACGTATATTTCCGTAAGGCCTGGCATGCTAGGTTTTCTGCTATCATTCTTGTTTTCTTGTTTTCTGCTTTTTCTTGTATTCTTATTTTCTTGTTTTCTGCTATCATTATCATACAACGCTGCAACAGGGAGAACTAAGATAATATAAAATTCAAGAAAAATGAATTACAAATTCTCAAAGCCTGCTTTTCGGTCACGCCGATCTCGATAAGCGCTCGATAAGCGAGTTACTTTATTGAGTGGTTAGCGAATTCAGATGCTCGATAATGTTTTGACCAGTGATCCCGTTTTCGACCAGGATCTCGGAAAGAGAATCCGCTTCGCCTTGCGTACGCAATTGACGAATGTGATCGATTACCAGCGAATCAAGCTGATCCTTGCCTTCGAGTAGATAGTGAATCCATAACCAGGATTCTGCGTAGTCGAGCTGCGACATATCTTGAGCATATTCAATTCTCCGGAGCGCCGGCGGTCCGTGCGACCGCCGAGCTCCGGTGCAGCGGCCGCATGACCGATCTCTTGTCCTCGGTTCTTCCCGACTTGGCATCGATCTGAAAATGGCGTTGATCGAGCTCTCTGAAGTCTGGAAAGTCTATGACCTGGGCGAGGTCAAGGTTGAGGCGCTCCGCGAGGCGACTCTCTCGATTGACGCCGGAGAATCGGTCGCCCTGATCGGCGCTTCTGGATCGGGCAAGTCGACGCTCATGAATACGCTCGGGTGTCTCAATCTTGTTATAACCTTGAGTATAGACTGAATAATACAATATCCCCTTCACATATCTTGGAAGTACCAACATAATTCTCTCAAGTTTTTCTGAGATATAGGAGATACACGCTTCTGATGCCGTTGCATGTACATATTGCATTTTGTTATTAGTAGAAGTAGAAGTTTTATGAATAGTAGTAGTAGTAGCAGTAGTAGTAGTAGCAGCAGCAGTAATAGTAGTAGTGATAGTAATAGTAGTAATTGCATAAGATTTAGTTTTAAGGGTCGTACAATTCCAAACGTTTTAAAAGCGTTTAATCAGCCCGAATACTACTTTAGCTACTTTTGGCCGCTCAAATATGATTACCTCTTTCCAAGTTCATTCAGTTATTTTATGCAAAGCGGGCAGGGAATAGGACTCTTCTTTATTTTCTGGGGACTAATGATGACCTTTCTTGCAACACCTATACTTACTTATTTCTATGGTAAAAGGTGGTACTGCTCATGGGTTTGTGGATGCGGAGGGCTTGCAGAGACAATGGGAGACCCCTGGAGGCAGCTTTCAACACATAGTGGTGATTAGTCAAAGCAAAGGTAATAAATTCGGATTATTCGGTTATCCGGCGGACGAAGTCAAAGACAACTTGCAGTTGCCTTTTTATCATCGTTCTGTGCGCAAAATAGTGAAAGACTTTGTCTGATCAGATTTTTAGCGTGTAATAATCAAAACTGTCGATCAGTTTATAATTTAACTGATCGTACAGCGCTTTTGCCTGATGGTTATCTTTTGCAGTAGCCAGTTTAATGGCATGAGCCTGATTTTTTTCAGCGAACGCTGCCACCGTCCCTGAACCGAAAAATGAAAAGGACAGTAGTGGCCCTGCTGGTCTTGGTGGACTTTTGGCGGGATACGGTTCATCATCATCATCGTCGGACGATGACGATTGAGGAAGAGTACACATTGTTCTAAAATTTCGGAAACAGGTGCGTCACCCCATGGTGGTGGCTTATTGCATGCAGAGACGGACGATCGAACTGATCTTGAGAATCAGAAACAGCACGGCGTACAGAGTATCAGGAGACGAGGAGAGCATTGATGGCTCACCTGCCAATAACCGTTCTTCAATAAAAACCGTTGAACCGTTAATATTGAACCATTGTTCAATAATCCTTGTTCAATAAAAACCTACCTACCAAAAATCTTTAAAAATATCATGAAAGTATCAAACTTTGGCTTAGCTTAATACTGTAAAATTATAAGAAAATAGTTGCCATAAATGTTTTACTCGTATCAAGGGATGCATAAGAATTTTAGGAAGAGATTCGGGCCAATCCATGGGAGTAAAAAAAAAAATAATGAAATATACTAACTTGGACTATCGGTACATCTGTGTACACCCAATCTGTGTATCTCCGTATCTGTGTACACCCAATAACCAATTAAATATGTTAACAATGCTCAAATCTCAAAGCTTATAGCATCCGAAACTTTGTTCCTCGTGGTTATCGAGAGGTCAAGTAATCTTCAAAAATATAGCTATTAAATCTTTCGACTATTTTGAACCAAAATTCAGTATTTCAATTTTTGTATCAGAAAACTTTGGTGAAAGTATGGGCCTGGGAGGGAGGCAAGCTGATAACAGAGAGGGACGTGGGGACAACAAAGCATTCACTACTTTACTTTGCATCCCAAAACTCAGCAACAAACTTGGAAAATTGAAAAAAAACCTTATCTCTCTGTTTCTTTCAAAACTGAACAAAATATTGAACATTCTTTTCAAATCAGGAAAGGATAAAACTGACCCTATACCAGTTAGTGGTGTCTACAGAGTCCCCTATTTATGTGGGAACATTTTCGTTGGTAGGACTCCTCAACAGCTGTGGGAACAATTGCATGAATTCAAAATTTCAACCGATAAGTCCCTGAGACATTAAAACTTAAAACGAGCAGAAATTATTCCCTATATGAAAGGGGCTGTCCCCTCCTCAACGTCAGGCTCTTTACGCTAAAGTTTAGCTCTTTCTCACAACTGTACTTTTTAAAACGATAAAAAACTTTAGCGTAAAGAGTGGGGCATTGAGAAGGGGACAGTCCCTTTCATATATGGAATAATTTTTGTTTGTTTTAAGTTTGAATGTCGCTCCTTACTTTTAGTTAAAACAAACTTCTGCTATTTAATTGACAAAGGAACTTAAAGCGTAGAGAGAAAATGCAGTATTTGTACGCTTTAATAAATCATTAATGTGACAATCCCATTTTAAGTCGCTTGAGATGGTAACACCCAGTAATTTCATATTGGGTTTGACGTTTGTAATAACGTCACATCAAAAAATCAAACTAGCACCAGAGATGGTGCTAGTCGATAGTCTGGTCAAATTTTCTGGTCGAATTAAATGTAATGAGTTGAGCTGTCTAGAAATTTGAAGCATTGGTATTCATAGTTAATATAAAGGATAGTCATGCTGATACTTTGCAACTTTTTCTTACAAAACTCCTCAATATAGATCCGAAATTAAAGCATTAATATGAAAGCAGACAAATGATGTTGACAAACAAACTCGCATGTGTTTTCAACATGCTACGAGCTTTAACCATCATCTGTTTTGATCGTTAATGAGAGACGTCTGTTTGTGAAAAATGTTGTATAAACATTATTATTGGGAGAACGTTGCTGATACTGTTAGTTGCCTAAAGATAGCAGATAAACAGTGCAGGCAAATGATTGGTGTATCCATTGAACAATGAAAATACGGAGTAATCTCTGTTCGCTTTAAGTTTTAATGTCGATCCTTACTTTCATTTAGAAAACTTTTTTTTTTTTTTATTTAATTTGGTTCTAAAGTTACGAAGAAACTGGCTTGTTCTCGAGTTTTACACATGGTATACTTGAGTAAGTAGTGTATAATACAAGAGTACCGGAATTTTTCATGGAGAGGGAACTGAATTTAACGGTATTATTTGAAAACAATCTGAAATTATTTTTTTTAAACCAGTTTTTTCAACTGAAAGTAAGGAGCAACCTCGCTGAACATCTTTCATTCAGCACGGACTATCGATCTTCACACCTCAACAATTTAAGTATTGTAATTACTGTTGCCAAGAGCTTGAATAAAAAAGTACAAGAAAACGTAATCATCCAACTTAATGACTAACAAATTAAATGAGAAGAAAACACGTTTACAACGAGGAGATCTTTGCCAAACTCCCCGAAGAAATATAAACACTGCCAAAACATCTGCTTCTCTTCATCTAAGAGCAATGAATACACTCCAAAGGATTTACATCTTAAAGAGCAAATAACGCTCCGGAGCCGGCCGTAATCGGCGGCATAGCAGCCGAACTGTCTTTGACTCGCCGGTCTACAGCCGGAAGCCGTCGCAAATTGGCAGGCTGTCTGCCGGCAGAATCGTGCCAGATTTCAGACACGACGGGTCAGCTCAATACGCTAATGCGAATCGCGACGCTGGACGATCGATCCGACTAACAATTGATTTTCGAATAGCGACGGGGCAGCCTTACAAACTGGTTCTCCACCGCTCTACATTCTAAAAGAACATCGTTTTTGAACCGCAGCAGCTGGTGGAACTCGCAGCGGGCCTCCAGCCGCAGCCGCAGGACCGCGAACCCGCCGGTCGACGTCGCCTCCGGGTTCGGCTGCGGCTCCTCGCGGAAGGCGGTCATCTCGACCTGCGCGCGCTCCATCTTCTCCTGCAGGAAGGCCAGCGCCCCGGGCAGGTCGTCGACCTCGGCGGATGGGAACAGGCGCTCGACGAGCGCGAAGGTGCGCTCGTGCTGCTCGCGGTCGATGGGAGGCTCCGCCGGCGTGGCGGGCTCCATGACTCCTATATGCTGAATGCGATGGTGAGACTTTTTTTAAGATACTATGAGGTTGGATCCACCTATTTAGAGGGTGTTTCCCCCTATTTTAAAAAATAAGGCAAATTTTCTCAAGCTCGCATCTTTTGATGGGTAAGACTAAATTTGATGAAACTTATATATTTAAAATCAGCATAATAGTTCAACTCTTTTTATGTATCTATTAGTATCAATTTTTTTTTTTACAAAGAGAATCTTAGTCTTCTAGTACTGTTTAAAAAAAAAAAACTGACAACATGTAAATTCACACCACTGTGCCACATTATGACTGGCCCTCTAGCACCCCTTCATCACTCCCAAGACATTCTACAGATGTTTTCATGGCAAAATCATGCATTAACTCCAATGGTTTACTTTTTTGCAAATTCCCATCAACGTGATACATTATATCAATTCGCACCACTGTACCACACTATCCCTGGCCCCTGTAGTACCCTCTAATGCCCCCTCATCATTTCTAAGGCATTTTTATATTTTTTTTTAATTAAAGTGATATCCATTTTGGCCTCCTCGCCCCGCCTTCTGCCGCCGGTTCCCGCCGCATTCCACCGGCCAATGCGAGGGGTAATAGCCGGGCAGATTCCCCTGCCGGTCAATGCCTGTCATTACGCTCAAGCCTCCCAATCCAAACGGCAACATCTGGCGATGGATCATAGCCTGTGGCACCATTGCAGATCATCGCTTCTAGAAGATAGGAACGCATGTCCTTTGAAGTTACGCCACTTTCCGATGCGCTGGGCGCGGAAATCCGCGGGCTGGATCTTTCCAAACCGCTTGACGACCATACGGAATAATTTCTGTTCGTTTTTAAGTTTTATTGTCGCTCCTTATTTGC
This sequence comes from Alatinidae sp. Z8VKAUB7J3, assembly GCA_010016025.2. Classification (NCBI taxonomy): domain Eukaryota; kingdom Metazoa; phylum Cnidaria; class Cubozoa; order Carybdeida; family Alatinidae; species Alatinidae sp. Z8VKAUB7J3. The sequence continues at coordinate 136,867,908 of JAAAKM020721499.1, read as the reverse complement.
AATTAAAACAACTTGTTTGATTTATTTAATAGTTGAAAAGAGAAGCTATGTAAACATTATTTTATGTCTTTGATTGATTTTAATTCGAAGTGTGCTGGATAGTTTTGTTTTATGAACTATCTTTTTTATTCCAAACAGTGTTAGAAATTTGCTGCATGTCGTTTTCTTTTTTTTCTATTTTAGTTCATTTTGCTATTTTGTGTATCTTCCCCCTCTATCAGGAATTTTTCCGTCTTTTTGAAGTGATCAACGAATCGGTCAAAGTCACTAACCCAGCAGCGACTCTTACTCAACCGACAAAAACTTCGATGAGGCCTTCGCTCCGCACTCAGAAAAATTGTGCGACTTTCTTCCCGGCGGCATTTTGGTTTGTGCAACGCGAAGAATTGGGAGGTTTCTAGCGATGAAAAAGTTATGTGTTACTAGTTTGTGCCTGTTTTTCCTGGGCGGCGCCGCAGCGCAACCACAGTTCTTGGAAATGCAGCTGGCTTCAATTTCGTCCATAAGCTCTTCAGCTTTAACAAAGTGTATATTACCTGAACACCTTGGCAATGTTGATGTTCAAAAACAGGAACTAGCGAAAGATATTATTTTTGAGCCATTTAATGGAAATATTGCTTGTGAATGTTTGTTTGATTCCTTAGCATCATTGTCTGACTCAAAGTCGGTCGACTGCATGAGTGATTCAGTTACAGATGTCATTCACATACCCATTTTTAAAGGACATAAAGTTTGCCAGCTTTCAGAGATAATACTGTCAAGTGAAACCAGAGCCGCACCGGCAGCGTTTCTGCGTCCACCAACTCGGACCACAGACAGGCTTCACCGCCGAGGATCGCCTGAGATTGAGGTTGCAAAGTCTGTGCACCTGCGCGCCACTGGCGGGTCCAGCCAATGCCGTCTGCCACATGTGCAAGTCTCGGATCCAGCGGCAGCGCATCTTCCCACTGCAGCCAGTCCGCCTGAGCGAGAGCAGGGCTGAGATAATGCATGTCGGCCGGGAAAAACAGATCCAGATAATACGGGGCAGACACAATGCACGCCAGTCGAAATCATAGTGCTGGGCAACTTTATGCACGATATCATCATAAGGAGACAACTTTTCCACTCCAGCCATAAGCTGCGTATCTCCAAGCATGGCCCTCGGTTTTTCTATGTACTTTGTATAAAGCAGGTTATAGAAACCTTTTCGATATTCCCTGGAAAGAAACTCGTTAACAGAAGTCAGCAGCATGGTGTCGCTTTTGCGTACAGCCCACGCATGAGGCAGCGGCTCACTGAGGACAAAATGCGCGCGTACGTTAATCTGGCGAAAAATCAAAAATTGCTGGGACTTCCAAGAATTCATATCATTATATTTTAAACAATCAGTCTATTTTCATTAGTTCTTTCCTGTAACCTTTACTATTATTGTACTTTTTATGTCTTGATGAATTTAAACTATATTTCAAAATACATTTATTTTCCACTCAAACGCAAACGACCCTAACATTTTTAGAGGATCGGAGAGAGGGGTGGGTTGCGGTAATAAATATATTATTTGTGACCCCCTGAATATTCTTATGACTTATTTGGTATTGTCTTCAGTAACATCTCGGCGGTACTGGACAGGGCTACCATGAATCCAACAGGAAGGTGCTTGAAGGGCATCCCGAGAATGGTGACAATTACTATGTTTTGAACGATAATAGACAAAAAAAAAGAATATATTTGTTTTTTGGCACCATCAACCGACAGTCAAGATCTATAGCCAGTTAAACCCCGTCATTTTTTTCTTTTTTTTTATTATTTGGAATATTTTTCGATTCTGGACGACAGAGAAGTTTACGTTACAACACCAGTATACAACTGCAATTCCAGGTGGTGGACGCACTGCTGACCAATTTTCATCTGCCGCGCTCGACGTTGCTGATGCTGGTGAGCGCCTTTGCCGGCTACCAGCGGGTGCTGTCCGCCTACCGGGCGGCGGTGGATGCCGAGTACCGGTTCTTCAGTTATGGGGATGCCATGTTTCTGGAGCGGAACCTGGAGCGGAATCCGGAGCGAACCGCGGAAACCGCCGATGTTTGAGTTGCTGAGCACCGACGGCGCCGCCCGCCGCGGCCGCCTGACCACCGCCCACGGCAGCATCAGGGCAACGACGAACGAACCTTGCCGACCGCAGATTCGCCGAGCAGCACCAGCTTGAACTGGAACGTCTTTGCAGAGGTGGACATCTCTTCACAGGGGGGCTATACCAATACGTGCAGTCACTGATCACAACCACACACTCAATAACGGTTTCAAATGGGCGCGTTCTCGTTCGGCTATCCAACCCGTGTCCATAAAACAAGATCCCCGATTTTAGCCTTTTTTCTGGAAATCGTTCGTTGCACCGTTTGCTCGTCCCATGACACGGCGAGTGCAACATCATAACGTCCTGTTGCAAAAGCTCACTTCAGTTTTAGAAAAGGTTTTCAACGATTTGCTTTCTTTCTGGGCTTAAAGTGCCCGTTTTAATTTTGTGCAAAAATTCATGATGTTTCCAATTCCTATATCACACTCTATAGAAAAGTTTTCAGCTGTATTTTCTATTGATAAGTTTTCGCTAGAAAGGCTGTATTTTTCAAATAGTGGTTGCTTACCATTTCATATGGACACACGGTTTTGCCTCATGGTAAGTTAAGAGGTTTATTGCCGCCAAGGCTTGACGAATGAAATTGGAAACCACACGCCCATCGTACGGATGCATACGCGGACCATAGGTGTTGAAAATCCGGACAATACGGATGTCCACTTGATTGCTGCGGTGATAATCCATGAACAGCGTTTCGGCCACGCGTTTGCCTTCGTCGTAACAGGCCCGAACGCCAACCGGATTGACGCTGCCCCGATAAGATTCGTTTTGCGGATGCACTTCGGGGTCGCCGTAGACTTCGCTGGTACTGGCTTGCAGAATCCTTGCTCCACACAAGTCTCGAAAAGTTCGACGATCTCAAAGATGAGCTTCAAGACGAGATCCAGGAGAAGACGTACCGCAAGTCGCACGGAGTCCTCCCACTCGGCCTTGAGGACGAAGACACCGTTCGCCTCGTCAGTCGCGAACCGAAACAAGTTTGGTTGATCGCGCGCGCCGCTCTCGAAAACTCTCTCTTGGAACCGGGATTGCGCGACGTCCGCGCGGGGCTACTCGACAGCGTCGACGATCCACCCGAGTCCCTGGTCGACACGATCTCGCGTCTCCAAATTGAATTGAGTTGTACAGGGGTCGCCTTGAAGGGGGAGGAGGTTATATGCTCACCGTCAGCATCACGAACCGTCACCGTCAGGAAGGGGGCTTCTTGACCCGAACCCCTTGAAACCCCTTCGCGCACTTGTCATTTAGATTTTCAAATTTTTTATTGTGAATAAACCCCTGCCAAAGTCCTTTTATTATATTAGTATGAAATAGTATATTATCTTAATATTATTTGTTATATTATTATTAATTTCATTTATAAATCATTATTAATATATTGAGCCAGGCCTCTTGTCGGCGAACGCTCAGACGCGGACCGAGCGCGCTGAGCATCATCGTGACCGAGAAAACGGAAAGCGCGAACTCCAGTCGGCCCGCCATGATCCATGAGAACGGCGGAACGAACTCGAGGCTGGGGATGTTCCGAACGAGAGCGATGCCCAGAACGATGAGGAACGGGACAGCCCAGGCGACCAGCCACGACGATCCCTCACGCCGACTCAGCCAGCGCCCCAATGCAAAACCGACGAGACCCAAGAGGGCCACGCCGGCGATCTTTATTGAAAACAACGAATGCGTGCAGACAGCTGTCAAAATAGCTCGAACGAGGGCAGAGCTAAAGTTATGGCTGAAGGAGCACAAGTATTTTCAACAGCAGTCATTCATGTTGCAGGAGTATATACCTGGACATGGGGCTGGTGTATTTGCCCTTTATAACGAAGGAAGGGCAGTGGCATTTTTCGCCCATCGCAGAATTCGGGAAAAACCACCCTCAGGTGGGGTGAGTGTGTTATCGGAGTCGGTTGCGATACCGGAGGAATTATAAGGACTATGCTGATGATGGCCATAGCCAGCATCGTCGTCCTCAACGCTACAATCATCTTACTCTTATTGCATTATTTCTTCTGGACAGAACATTTGTTCTTTGGTGTCTAGAGCTGTGGCGTCCTCGTTACTCTTGTTTTTGTTCCCTATACCGCCGGCTGGGACTCCTAGCTAAGCCACGACGTACCAACTATAAGTCTTATCTCTCCTTGTATACTGTATCAATCCACATCTGGTCTCTGATCATGGAGTCTGTTGAGCAAAAGCACCATCGCGAAAGCCAATGGTTTGGTGAATGAAGTTGTACCGGAAGCAGAGCTTGTTTCCAAAGCAAAGGAAATTCTCAATGGTGGGTTGAAAGCAACGCAGCCATGGGATGTTAAAGGTTACAAGTTCCCGGGTGGCAAGGTTTATTCACCAGCAGGCTTTCAGTTGTTCCCACCTGCAAATGCCATTTATCGCCGCGAAACGCAGGATAACTACCCCGGTGCGCGCGCGATCATGAAATGCGTTTATGAAGGCATGCTCGTTCCGTTCGACACTGCCATAATATCTGTCTTTCTCTTTCTTTGAATAGACGAATAGAACAAATAACAGAGAAGGATTACAACACGAAAATAACACAATACATCGATTAATCTTTTTTTTGAATAAAGTAAATACGACAAGAATAGCAACACCTGTCAAATATTCACACGAGAACAACATCAACACATATGAATATGATCATTGTCTTTTCGTTAAACTTTAGTCACCATTCTGACCGTAAATCTAGCCGTAGTTGCGGGTACAACTGTATTTCTTCGTCCCAAACGTTTCAGTTTCAAGCGCATCGCCCAGAAGAGAAGTGGCGCTGGAGCAGCCATTATTACCTTGCCCGCGGGGGAAAGCCGGTATCGAGTTCGCTGCTACGAGGGAAATGAGCTTTCCAAGGCAGTGGCCGTTACGGGAAAGACGGTTGTTCGCAAGGATGCGGGAACACGTCCTTTGGTCAAAGGCGCTCCCGAGAACACCATTGATGCGGATGGGCGCAACTACACCATCATGTTTCAAAATCGCTTGCCAGTTCTCACATTCCGCTGGCCCAAGGCGGCCCACCGCGACCCCGAGCTCGGCGACCACGAACGCGATCGGCACGCCGGGGAACCCGAGCGCCCGGAGCTGCTCAGCGCCCGGCGTGCGTCGCCACACCAACACGACCGGCGCCAGCCCGGTCATCGCGAAGAACACGGTGTCCACCAACACCACGCCGTTGAGCAGCACGTCGATGCCGTTCTGCGGCACCGCGGCGATCATCCCGATCGCGAGCACGGCGATCAGAGCGATCGCGGCGATGGGAGTGCCAGTGCCCCCGGACACCGAGGCAAATGTTTTCTGCGTGCATCATGTAGGAACTGCACTCGAGAAATTACGGTGCCAGAACCTGGAGAGGAAACGGGAGCCCAAACGGACGCGAAAGCTTCGATATTCATCCAGCTTAAGGCCATGTCAAAAGTTCACAGAAAAATGGTATTATGTACATGTGTGTGCAAATACATTTGTAAGTACACGTGTAAAAAAATAATCATTTCGTGTACAGGACCAAGAGATAGGACGAGTTATGCTCCCAATTAACAAATTAAAGGTTGGACGAGTTGTGGATATTCCTGTGCCTGCCGACTATGATGGGGATGGCAAAGCCGATCCTGCGGTAAGAAGGCCCTCCACTCAGTTTTGGTATATATATAATTCATCTGGAAACGATGCATTGAGTGGAAATGCCGATGGTATCAGTCGCAAACGCTTTGGCGGTCAATCGGCAGATATTCCCGTACCAGCAGATTTTGACGGTGATGGCAAAGCAGATCTGGCGGTAAGACGCCCATCAACTCAGTATTGGTATGTGCTCAACTCTTCTGGCAGTAATTTTAACACGTTGAAATAAACTACCAATTTTGCAACTAAAATTATACCGCAAGGAAGGAATTAGTACCAGCTGAACAGCAGGTTAAAAATTTGACATGAATAGAAGAAATTTTTCAAGAAACTAGAACTTGAACAGATATCTAAGGCAAAAAGTAGCAAATAAAACCAGAATGTGCCGAAAATTTGTATCGTGCCAAAATAAATTCCAAACGTATCGCATAGCCCAGGACCTGGAGAAGAGTGTATCTATTCCTGAAATAAATTTAAAAGAAGGCAAAAGTAGAATTGTGACAAAGAGTCAAATTTTAGCTTAAAGAGCGAGATGTTGAGGAGGGGACACCCCCTTCCACGTCGGCAATACATCGGTATTTCTAAGTGATCTTTTATAATGATTATATAAATAAAAACAATTCTTTTCAACTTAAAGTAAGGAGCAACATTAAAAATTATAACGAACAGAAATTATTCTGTGTATTATAGGGGGGAGGCTGCTCTTTTCTCAATCAGTTGCTCTTTACGCTAATTTTCTTACTGCTTTAAAAAAGCTTTTTACCAAGCTGAATTACCATAACTGAAATACTAAATCACTATTAATCTCTTTCGAAATAGATTGCTATATGTTCATCTTTCTAACAAATTCTATTAATTATTACTTATGCATCGGTTATTGTTAGCACAAGATTTATTAAGCAAACTTCTAACATTTGCGCGTTAAATTAGGGCAAAAATTGCGTATAATGTTTCGTTATCTATATATTTCTACTCATAATTTATTTGTTCAATCAGTTACCATTTTTTCTACGTCTCAAAAGAATTGTTTCAAACAGGTGACAAATTGCAAGGCGAGTCTCTATCTGAGACATGGGGACCGGCACATCGCGCACATTTTGGTGTTACACTGGAACAAGACGATTGCAGATGTTCAGGGGACCGGCAAATGTTACAACAACGGGGAATCACCTTGAACTTGACACCGCTTAGGCTTTCATATCGTACTTTTATACTATGTCATAATGCTTCGGCTATTGACACTACGTCAGAGATATCCCTGCGTCAGTGGATTTCCCTAGCCTAGAACCGTCAAAAACACCAAGGCGGCACATTCTTGCGTGTAAGCTTTTTGGCATTTCGGTTTGGACAAATGGAGTCTATATAACACGCCTCTGCCTGTTGTGTGACCGTACCGTTTCTTGATGCCGTCATTTTGTTATTCTCATTTGCTTGGTGTCTGTTCCAACGCCGATATTCTTCAAAATCTCTATGAATAAAATTAACCATGGGGGATTACGAAACTGAAGAACATTCTGTCGACGAAGCTAGCGTTTCTCTCGAGTCTCTCGGGGCTTTTCATGAGTATTACAGGGAGCTTCCAAGGCCATCCTAGGGCTCTCGCTCAATACAATAGACGATGCAGCAGCACCCGAGGCACACACAGCTGACTACCTTGCTGCAAGTCCCGTCTTCCCCTCGTCAACAAAACTCGACACGACAGAGCCCTTTGGCCTAAACGGCTTACGTACTTTGCGCAAACACGTCCCTCAAGAACAACCCCTCTTTGCCATTGGAGGCATTCATGAAGGCAATGCCCAAGCTGTACTCGATGCTGGGGCATCCGGCCTGGCTGTTATCTCGGCAATTTTTGCCCAAGCGGGCGGAGATCCGGCAAGCTCGTCAATAGCGTGCCGGCAGGTAATGCGCGTCCCAGTCCTTTCGAGGGATCGGGTCACCGACACTGAATTCAAAAGCTGTCACGGTGACGAGGTCGGCTGTTACCTCGCAGCGGTATTTTAGATTGTACCATTTTCGTTTGCTTCTGAACGCAGCTCCGTCAGCTTGCACGACGTTACCGGTGACCAGAGTATCGGCCATCGCGTAGGCGACCAGACGCTCGGGCTCGTAGTCGCCATTCCAGGCCTGAGGACTGATTCCCCTCCCCCAAATAACTTATACCTCTGAATGATTTTAAGCCGTGGTGCATGCCGTCAGTTTTTCATAATGACGTTCACATTATAGAAAATGATTTTAGTAACATTAAGATCTTTGAATTTCGAAATCGTTGTTTATTATCACGTTTTGAGAACTGTTTCCCCTACGCCCAAATAACTTAACCTCTCAATGATTTTAAACCATGCTGCATACCGTCGGTTTTCCTAATGACGTTCACATTACAGAAAATGACAGAAGTAACATAGTCCGGAGGGGCGTGCGTCTTCACCATGCGAGACCTGGTACAGCTCTGCGTCGGCGGCAAACAAGTCGTCGAGAGGAAGGAGTGCTCCTTCGTCTGCGGCCTTCAGAAAGCGCTCTGCGAGCTGCGGGTCGATCGAGCCATGAACCAGTTGATCGCCTTCCGCGACGCTTCGTTGAAAGTACGTGGCCATGCCCTCGTGAAGCCATCGTGGCATCTTGGCGCTGAGCCGGTTGTGTGCGAAGGCGTGGAATCCCTCGTGCAAGAGTGTCTGCAGCGAAGAATAATTAGTAGAATAAGGGTAATTAGTAGAGAATAAGTGTGTATGAGGGCATTATTTTTAGACGAATACTAGGTTCAATAGTTTGTTACTATTATTAGAAAGCAGAAAAGCAAATGCAGAGAATAGTAGAGAACAAGCGTCCATGAAAGAATCATCTCTAGGCAGATATCCAATGTAATAGTTTATTTGTATCGTTAAAGAATTGAACAATAAACACGTCTTGTTATTGGTTTGCGTAGCCTTAGCACAAAGGAAATATAAAATCGTCCTTGTCCGTGGACGTCGATGATGCCAACCGGCGGAGTCGAGCCGACGCGCGATAGCCTTGAGAAGTGGTTCGGCGCCGGCATCGTTGCGGCCGGCATCGGTTCGAAGCTGATGCCGAAGGAGGCCGTCGCCGCGGGAGACTGGGGCACGGTCGAATCGACAGTGCGCAGTACTTTGGAAACGATCGCTTCGATTCGGGCGGCGACCTAAGGCCGACGAGTCAAGACTAGGTAAAAGTCACCACTAGGAAGAACGATGGATATCAAGATCACAGATTAAATGAACTAGGATGGGACTCGGATTTAATTGAGCGACAGTTAGCACACACCGAGAAGAATGCTGTACGAGGTGCTTACAATTTCGCAGAGTACTTGCCAAAACGTCGTAAAATGATGCAGGCATGGGCAGATTATCTCGATAAGTTAAAGAAACATTGAAAACAAATTATATAAAGGTTTGGGTCGTAAAACGCGGAATCAATGGTTTACAAAAAGTACAAAGGACTTGATCCAATTCGGTTTCTAGTTGCAGCTTATATGCTCGCATCGTGAACAGCCCAAGCACGAGGAACGCACCCATGAAGAGGTTGGCCGCCGTTGGGTGCCTGGCAAAGAATCCAATCACTGCCCGGCCTCCTCAGGCTGAGACAATTGCTTGAGACGCGCCTTGAGCTCCTTGTCCTCGGTCGGCTTGAGCAGCAGATTTGGTGTGGCCATCAGGAGTTCGGAGACGACGATCCTGTCGCCTGCCTTCAGGCCTTGATCAATGACGACAAAGCCATCTCCGCGATAGCCGGTTTTGATTCTGCGCTGTTCCAAGACCCAGCCAAAGCTGCGCCGGAGTTCCTCGATCAGGCGTTCGATACCCGCCCCGGTGAAGCTCGCATCCCGGGCCACGTCCTCTTCGGCCGCGAGGATCGAGAAATTCTGTGTCTTTGGCACCAGCGCGCTGGCCAGGAAAAGCCCGTCGACGCGATCGGGATTTCGCAGGGTCTCGATCATGCCGCCGGCGGGCACCAGATCGAGTGAAAGCGCCGTCGACCCGAACTGCAGGTCGAGATCGACGAGAACCACCTTCTGTTTCTGCTCCTGGACGAAATGAAAAAAGCATTTATTAAAAAACTAAAAGATACGATTATGAATTATGACTTGCCCTAACACGAATATGTAATTTATTAGGTGATATTTTATTACTAACAAAAAGTGGTAGTAATAGCTAAATTCTAAAGTAATCATATTGGAAGATCGTAGTTTAGGGGCACTATTTACCGGTTTTTTCTTTAATCGATTGTAATACCATCAATAATACTAATGAAATAGTTTCTTTTATTTTTTTCATAAAAAGGAAAACATCATGTTTAATATAACGATTGCCCGGTCTTTCAGGACATGACCGGCAACCTCAATGCGATCAGCCAGTGTTTTGCCAGACCTGTCTTCGTCGAAGCTGCGTGTGTCGGACACCGTAAGAACCGCAATACCAACGGGAATAAATGGACGTGATTCATCAATGCGGGACATGGCCCCTCCTTGTATCTAATGTTAAGAGACCGTGGTTTGCGTGGCAACCGACCACCAGTCCGGTCGCGCTTTTTTGATCGACCGCGCTGCGGCCTGTGCTTGTTCCAATGCATCGAAAAATCATTTGAAGTGCTGTAAAGCGTTTGAAAAGAAATACACACCGTAATAAATAAAAATTACAAGTAAACATAAAAGTATAGTGAAACTGTGTAATTTAAAATCAAAGAAATAATAAACTTTCGGCAGCAAATTGTTTCTCAACTGAAACAATATCATTAAGAGTCAAATTGAGTCGTTTTTTTTTGTAAACTTGTATTTTATAACGAATGTGAAATAATTTTTATTTATGTCTTCATCTGATAGAAAGGTTTTTGTGTTTGTCCCGCAAGATTATTATGTATACGAAGGGAATCACGCCATGCTCAACACCTCGCTCTTTATGCTTAAGTTTGAATTATATCTCAATTCTTTAAGAACGACTCCTGAAACACAAGGGTCGTTTACAGTCAAATATTCGTTAAAGAAATTTAAAATAAACATTTTCTAGGACGATTCAAAGGCTTACAGAGAGAGATCACAAGACTTCAAATAAAGAAGTCAGGTATGGAATCTGACAAAGGAGGACGAAGGGAATTATGTTGTATTTGATACTACATTATGTAGGAAATTAGCAACCAGTTCCATCATTTTTAGCACTGCAGAATAGGCAGTGGGCAAGTCAGATAAAATTTCGATAGCTCAGAGACGATCCAGCTTTGAAGTGCCACAACTTTGCAAGAAAAAGCAGGGATTTTAGGGCATAGTCATCAGCACCAAGAATTCCTTGATAATGACATTTTACCCTTCCATCTTTCAAAAATTCAAGGAAATCAGAACTTGAAAGGTTGAAGGCAGGTAAAAAAAAAATCCATTGAAATTAACATTTAGTTTCTGACAAGTATTCTCGTGGATCGACCAAGGCGGAATGGCGCGAACTGATGGCCGCCCGCACCAAGGCAAAGGTGCCCCTGCTTATTGGCAGCGCCGGCACTTGCGGTGCGGATGACGCGGTGGATTGGCTGCTTGAGATCACCAAAGAAATTGCTGCGGAAAACGGCGAAAGCCTGAAAATCGCCGTTCTGAAATCCGGACAGAATGCAGCGCAGCTCAGTCAGGCGCTTGAGAACGGGCGCATTCAGCCACTGGAACCGGCCTTTGAGATTGACGGCCAATACGAATTCCTGCACGGCCTCGAAGTGAGCAACTGCCTGGAACCGGAAGGCTGGTATGGTCGGCATCTCACCGTGGAACTGGATAAACAACTTGTAGCCGCCCTGCCCCTCTACATTAGAACAAATTCCTACGGTGAATTTGTTTTCGACTGGGCCTGGGCCGATGCCTATGAACGCGCCGGTGGCCGTTACTATCCGAAACTGGTATCAGCGGTTCCGTTTACACCGGTAATCGGTCAACGACTCCTGGTCGATGAAAGTCACCCGGACAAAGAACGTTTGGCTGTGATCACATTTAATTTTGTGCCCATTCAAAATATCTAATAGAAAGATACATTTGTTTGACCTGATACTAATTGCTATGTGACTGCTATAAGACCACGACAATTAGGTCATGGAATTAACTATTACTAGTTTTTTTCGTCAGTGTCGGGCTATGGTATTAGTTGATGGTTTTTTAAAGGGTTTTGCTCTGCACTGCCCTTGGGTGAAAATAAATTATACTGTTTTCTTTGGATAATACATCCTCTACACTACATGATTGACATTATTATTTTGGATAATTAATCTTTCGAGATATGTATTACATTTTATTGACTGTTATAAGGATTGTCTTCTTTATAATCTGAAGAATCAAATATATTTTGAGGGGCAGCTTTCATATCTTTTTAAGAATCTTCAGCTAAAATATCATAAGGAAGCTATCGAAAATATATAAAAAGCTATAACATAGATTAATGTTTTAAGTGAATTTTGATTTCAAGTATTCATAATGAAATTTATACATTGTTAACTTAGAAAACTCTATTACAGCTACGGGTTGCTGGTTGGGGTCGGGCGGGCAGTTTGGTTGCTTGTTCGTCAGCACCGAACGCTTGCTGGCTTCCACCTTGCCCGCTGTGATCATCCTCCCGCATCGATCAATTCCCCACAGCCGTCATTCACCCGCTCCGAGTGGGCAGTTGATGGCAGCGCCGAATTAGCATAGTGGGCCATGCGCCCCGTAGTCTGAACCTTGTGCAACCATGTGACAATGTGCACGGCACAAGCTCGTTCATGAGTTTGAGGTTTGTGAACGTAGGCATGAGCAGATCAGGCTGGGTAAAGTAATACGAGGGCAAATCCAGCTCCTGCATACGACGATTGTCTGACGCCTCTGACAACGGATCTTCTCGTAACTGCCTACGCTGATACAGTTGCTGTCGCCGCCGGGTAAACCTTGCGTCAGGCGAAACCAGGTCAGTCACTGGCAGAAGGAGGGACACAGGTACTCGGTCGGCATCCGCATAGGAAGACAAGGACAGGCGACGAGCCAGCTGAGCAGTTGATTCTTGTGGTGCAACAATGTCCTCGTGAGCATCTGACGCCGTCGGTCAGACTTGGCAGGCGACGCTCGTCGACGAGCGGATCGATCTGCGCGCCGAGGACGGCACCACCGTGGCCCTCCCTCGTGAGGAGATCGACGAGCGGCTCCATCTACGACACAGCATCGGCAGCAGGCCGATGCTCCACATCCGGCACGCCGAGCAGGTGTTGGGCTTCCGACTGTCCGACGAGGAGTTCAAGGCCATCGGCACCTGGTTGGGCCGCGACGTGACCGCCGCGCGCGCCGTGTCGAGCTTCGCCCTCGTCGCCAAAGGTTCTGAAGCCATTACTTTTTCATCTTGTATTGCATATTTTAGCAAATGGAGGTGGCAACCCTGATTGTAATATGTTGTTATTTGTCACTGAGAGTCTAAGACGGTGATCAGATGCTTGTTAATTTAACCATGTCTAGACAAGATCTTTGTGGACCTTAATATACAGGCAAATCCCATTCGCCTGTAAAATTTGGTGCTTTGCCTCAATAGGTTTTAACTTAGGACCTGGCTCTAGAGTCTTATACCTTAGAAAATTCTAGACAACTCTAGCGACGGCGAGCTGGCGTTTAGATGGGTCGTTGGAGAGTGTATCAGCGGCCTCGCTAGGACTAAGGCCCGCGCTAGTTCCACCCGCGAAGATTGATCTTAGGAGACCCCTGCGGGACGTGTGCGATGAAATGCGTGTCATGTTGCCCGGCTGGATGTCGTGGTTGGCGCAAGCGGGTATATTATTGCCCGTGCGGAATGTCGAGGAGAGGGCGGTTCACGTGAGCTGGTGAAGTCAGACGGCGTGTGAACAGCGGTTGCATGGGCAGCGCCGACATACTCTCTTCTGTCTGGCACTAATTGATCTTAGAATTACTATCAAGGACCGGCAGTTTCACTGACCATCTTCGACAACTAATCCCATCTACAGCTGTACCCTAGGAAGCTCATGGCTGTGGTTTTCCTTGAATTTCTTCCTTGAATTCTTTTGCACCTTTTGTTTTTTCGCCTCCAGAAGGTTGAGGAATTTTGATTTAGACGTTGAAGTATATCTTATCTTGTCGTGACGCAGCTTGTGGAAAGATTCGTCAGCTTTGGTGTTCGATGTCTCGCACGACGCCGCCCTTGCCAGAACCGAAAGAACGCCCAAGCAGCGAAGACATACATCACGGGCGACGCGATTGAGAACAATTGCGGCACGACAAATAGGCGATAGTGGGCTGCGAATGCCAGCAGGAGCAAGTTGTAAGGATCGACGTGGAAATCGAGGCCTGTAGCCCCAGCAACCATGTAGAAAGGAAGTGTCACGGCTAAGCCCGCTCCGATCACCGCCAAGATCTTCGACCAGATGGCCCGATCTCGACAGCCGGCGACGAGTGGCAGGAACCAAAGCGTATCCCGTCCTGCTTCGGTGCGACGGCGAATCCCCGCTTGGCTCAGATACAGCAAATCTCCATTCGAGGCCAATACGGCATTCGACGCCATGGAATCCTCACGCGAGAGATACGGCATCACATGGGCAGTCAGCGCCCCAATGGGACTCACCGTCCAAAAACTCTGATACGGTCCAACATCCCCGCGATATTCCTCCTTCCCGAAGTACAGTCCCCCATCGCTACGGAGCCCCAGACTGTGAGCCCAGGTGTCCTTCTGGATTTTCCAGACGAACATTTTAGAACAAAGTAAAAGAAATACGGCATTCATAAACTTTTATCATATTTTGCAAAAATTATAAACAAAGAATTATTTATGATAACGTTTTATCTAGAAAACAAAGGCAAACATAATAAGACAACTTATCACTGAAGATTAAAATGCCAAAAAAGATATGACATAGTAGGGGAACTATGCAAATAAAAATTTGAGATAGAGAGAGTTGCAATAACTCATTTTTCTCATTAGAACTCATAACACATTTTTACTGTCAATCAGCAATGTGCCTTCGACCGAACTCGAGCTCAGGTAGTCACTAACAATTTCAGACAGGGGCACATAGCGTTTGGCCGAAAGACCGATTGCAGAAATCGCCTCAATAGTGGAGCGAACAAGACGCTTAGGCAGTAGGTGTAACAACACCCCCTCTTGACCATCCGCATGCTTGGATTCTTCGTAACACCAAGCGGGTGCCTCGTCGAAGGCGGTGTTCTGATCAACCTGACGCGCGAGATAACGCTCGAGATCTCGTCGCCTCATTTGCGGGCACGAACTGTTTGATAAGAAGCTTTTTTAAAGTGCTAAAACACTTCAGCGTGAAGGGTGAGGGATTGAGGAGGGGGTAGCTCCCTCATATACGAAATGATTTCTGTTCGGTTTAAGTTTGAATGTTGTTGCTTACATTCGGTTGAAAAATAATTCTTTTTAACAAACAGTTCACAGCAATGAACTGTAAGTAAGGAGTGACTCGTCCCAACAGTAACCGAAACTCTAAAAAAGTAATTTTGATAAATATTAATACATCAACAGAATTATGGTACGACATCCACAGGCCGCCGGTCACGCCCACCGCGATCATGATGCCCAACGATGCGCACCGCCACGGCTTGGCCAGCGCCCGCGGACAATATTCCTTGAGGTATAGCCCGAACGCGACCACGACGCCGAGCGCGATCACCAGCGATGCGCCGACGTACGAAGCCTTTGCCCAAGGCCCCATGGTCGCGATGTACGCGCTCTGCTCCGTGGACAGCTCCTGCAGCTTCGAGCCCGTGATCTGCTCGCCCCTGCGGACGATGATCTGCCCGGGCTCCTTTCTTCTATTTTAATGATAAATTGGAAAGATAATACATTCAGGAGGTGTTTTTCTTTTTATTCCTTGCCCCTCCCAGCCGTTCGATTTATTTTTTTTTTTCCGTATGTTCAAACACCTCTCCTGAAATGCAAAAATTACCGCATTTTGGGGTAAAATTTTAGATGAAGGGCTTTTTCCTCTCTTGGAAACGAAAAAGTCTTCCGGAAACGGATCAAGAGCCTTAATTCCGCCCCAGATTGGTTTTTTGATGTATCTACCTTCATTCTTTCCACACGCGCCGCAAGACGATTACGCAGCGCTGGCCGTCAGGCGGTGTTCGCGAAAAAGCGCAGTTCTCGTTCCCCGGCAGGCAGTAGGCTACAATCGCTGTCCCGCCAACCCGGAGACAGCAATGAAAAAGCTTCTAGTCCTCTCAACACTGTTCGCGTCGAGCGCGTTCGCTCAGGGCGCCGATATCTCGTTCAAGTCCACCGAGATTGAGCCCGGCATTTTCATGGTCGAAGGAGTCGGCGGCTTTGGCGGCGGGAACATGGCGGTCCTGGTAAAGCAAACAGACTAACAGGCTGTTTCGGTGAATGAGCGTAGAGATAGCCACTGTTTTTGAACCCTAATTTAGCCAGTAATTTTTGACTACTTACATTGTTAGGATCTGTTACCGCATAAACAGCTTTCATACTGAGCTCATTTTTCGCAAAGTCCATCAGAGCGGAACAAGCTTCTATCGCTAACCCTTTCCCTGTATATTCATCAAGAAAAGCATACCCTAAGTCTGGCGCATTCAAGTAAGGCCGTTGGTAAAAACCGCCAACACCGATCAGTAATTAAACATGCATCCGTGATCTTTCTTCTGGCAAAAACTACAAAATTCTACATTTTTGCAGATGTGAGCTTGAAACCTCTACAATAGGATTTTCTGATACGCTGAATCTGATAATGAGTTTTTCATTAAAATTTTATTACTTCTAACGGGTCTTTCCCCCTTTTTTCAAAAATCAGACATATTTTCTCAGGCTCGTAGCTTTTGATGGGTAAGACTAAATTAATGAAACTTATATATTTGGAATCAGCATAGTAAGCCAATTCTTTTTAATCGTCCGATGCCACGTAATAGATTGCCATGTATGAAGTACAGGTGAGGAAGAAATGTCATTTTGTGACACAATCTCTTGACGAAGAAATCTTGTTGGAAGGATCCCCATAGATTCCATCATGGGAGGAGGAAATGCAGGTATACCCAAAAAGCCGTAACTGCTACACCCATTCTCTGATGTATTACTACTATTATTTGTAGAACATGGATGATGATTTTTGTTATTATTTGTGATCATATGATGTTTGGCCCAGAACGTGAGAACTAAGCAAGAGCTCGTACCATATGATCTCTTGGATCTTAGCTCTTCTCGCCTCGTCACAAGTGCCATATGAGCTCTTAGCTCTTGTTTTTTTTTTCAAATTTACAATCTAAGGAAGTCATTTTTTGCAAGTTTTTGAAACTTCTTGTCTAACTAAGTTATCCCATTTTATTGCTCATTGGAAAGAATTTGTATTGCGGGAATGGGGTGGAATCAATGGTTTTTATTGGGATGGATCAAATTTGTTTCATTTGGTCGAAGGAAATTTAAATACCCTCGAAAAAAATTTTTCGAGGACTAGCAATTTTACCTATATTATCTCCCCTTCCTGTGCCTAAAGCTGTGGGAGAAACCAAAAAAAACGGTATATCAGAACCTAAAGAAGCTGCAATTGGGATTAATTCTTCACAACTCAAACCAAGATCCCAAAACTTATTAAGTCCCATGAGGGCCAAAGCGGCATTACCACTGCCTCCTCCAAGCCCTGCTCCAGCAGGAATATTTTTTTTCAATCGAATTTTTACGCCGGTTGTTGTCTTTTCGGGAAACTTCTCTTCTACAAAACTGCTTTTCAATCTAATGTCAAATTACAATTCGACAAATAACTATAACTTCCGGTGTTACCGAACGTTTATCTGTTAATACGAAGAAAAACTGATTAATCAGAACATGAGTTTCCATGTTCGTAAAATAGGGGGAAGCTAGCAGCAATCAAAGATTGTTATGCCAATTTTGCAGATATATACTGAACCGGCTGAAGATAAATAATTTTCGTTCGTTTTAAGTTTCAACTTTACTCTTGACGTTCATAGGAAAGGTTTGTTTTTGCGGTCGCGCGACAGTGCAAACCAGTGCCAGACCGCCGGCTTGCGGCCTTTCGGCTCGGAAAAGGACGTAACAGGCACGAGACAGCGCCGTGCCTCGAACGAGCTACGCCAGAAACGGCTCTCCCGGACCTTGTCGTCACGTGCATTGGTGATGCGTTTGGCCACCTTGCCTTTCTGAGGCAGCACAAATCCCCACGAGAGCATCTCCAGCGAGCGATCGTCATGCGCGCCCAAGCGCACGACCGGAGCTTCAAAGGCTGGAAAAATACTCGCCAAATGAACGGACTTCTTGAATTAGTAGAACTCGAATCACCGGCTGCTTTGATCGGGACTGAAATTCAGCAACTGAAACAACAAATGATGCAGCAGATGGGCGGTGGTCAGGGTATGGATCCTAACCAGCTACCTGATGAGTTATTCCAGGAAGAGGCGCAGCGCCGAGTGAAATTGGGATTAGTGTTGGGTGAAGTAATGAAGCAGGAAAATATCCAAGCTGATTCAGCCAAGGTTCGAGAAGCAGTGGAAGAAGTTGCTTCTACTTATGAATCAATCTTCGTTCACGATGAGAAAGAGGCACAGGATGAATTACTGCATCCTCAATCAAATTCTTGTTGTTTTCACTCTCAGCATCCAAGACAACTCCCGTAGCAGTGGCAGGGAAAGCGGTTTCTGGTGAAGCGGTCGCCAGGGCCACGATGCTTGCGACAAGAACCCTGTTGAGCATTTTGGTGAACAAGTAATCCGTATAAGTGTAGATCTTGAAGACTCCTGTAAAGTGGACTTCACCTACGAACGAATGGAGGTAACGAATATATCTCTGTATTTTGTAGTAGCCGTATCGATCTTCCTTGCGGTAAGCATATGGTTGTCGTTTAAGTACGTTGCTCCAGCTAACAAGCTGTCGAACGCTGCGGATACGCGAGTGGGCGGCCAGTTAGCCGACTCGGTGACCTGCAACTCTGTTGTTAAGAGTTTCGGCACTGAGAGTCGCGAAGACGACATCATAGATCGGGCGACCTCTAACTGGCGCATGCGAGCACGCACAGCCTGGACCCGAAGTATCAATAGTGGTTTGGTTCAATCGATCATGATCCAACAAGATGAAGGAAAGAGGAAAATGAAAAGTATCTTAGCTTGAGAAGGAAAGAGAAATAAACAACTATCGGCAAGGATTGTTTTTAGGTCATTCTCATTAAAATCTAAATAAAATGAGAATGAAGAAAACAAAAAGAAGGAGAAAAAAAATCAAAAGAAATACAAGAAAAGGAAATCAGACATTTTTTCTTCATTCTTATATTTTTTTCCACTCCCCTGAGAATCATCAGAGGCTTCTCCCAAAATATCTGCATGTCTTTCTTTTAATTACTGAATAAACAACGCTCAGTTGTACGGCGAGATAACATTTTGTCACAGTTATTTTTCCTGTTATTAAAACGTACGGAAACATTTCCAATCAACGGTAGTCGCAAATATACTGGGCACTTCATCGGGCCATATTTTGGGTCAAAAGAAAACTTTGCAATTTGATTGAAAATGACAATACTGATTACATTTTCTGGGTAGGAATTTTCTAGAAAAATGGTGGCTAATTCCTGATCGAGTTTACTTTTTGAGCAATAGATAGGAGCGCGGTTAACTAAACAATGAAATATGGCAGGCATATCAGGGATAAGACCAGATTAAATTAGAAATTGCTGTTTCCCTGATTCGACCATCTGGGAGGGGGGGTTAAATTGGAAAAATCAGAAAAAAGGAAGTATTTTTTACTTACAAACGAGTGATTGGGTATTAATGAAAATTGATGTTGGGAAGGATATCGTGTCTCAGAGCTCTTATTTTAAATCCTGATCGGATCTGGAGACATTGGGGGAATTGGGGCGGAGAAACCTAAAATCTTGGAAAACGCTTAGAGTCAACAATCATCATCATCCGTGCTATTGCTACATGTTGATGAAGTGAAGAACAATTTTCAATTTCAGCATGATCATCAGAACAACAGTAGTAACAATATCCGACAGCGATCCCTTCACTCAAGGAATGAGACATCGAATGGCGTTGATCCGAGATCCAGCAAGAAGACGAATCAGGAAGTAAAAAAGCCCAACAAGGATTCAAAGATATTATTTGGTGTCGTCAGGACAATTATTAATACGACAAAACTTCCCCCTGCACGTGAGGCGATCGAAAGTGTGTAAAGTCGCTGATGGTGTCTTAGGGAAGAAAGTAAAAAAACACATCTAGCAATGTTAGTGAAAATATTTTATGTTCAACAGAAAGGTGGAAGGGCCTATACAAACATTGTTTGAATAATATATCATATGAAAATAAGGAGAAAGTAAAGACAGTGGAGAAAACACTAAAATATGGATTAAGGATGCGTGAAATAGAGGCCATGAAAAAAATTACTGAATATCAGGAAGATGCACCCAGACGGGATAATATTAAAACATTGTTCAGACCCAGCTACTCTCGCTTATGGATGGGCTTAAGGACAGGGGAAACATTGTAGTAATTGGAGCTACAAATTTACCTTCTGCTCTAGACCCAGCGCTTAGAAGACCCGGCAGATTCGATAGAGAAGTGAGCCTCGATGTTCCAGATAGAAATGGACGACTCCAGGTCCTTGGAGTTCATTCTCGTGGAATGCCGCTTGGAGAGGACATTGATTTAGAAAAACTTGCTGATTTAACTCATGGTTTTGTTGGAGCAGATATAGAGAACCTATGCAGAGAATGACCAGGAACAGCAGCACGCCCACACCGGTGCGATGTCGTTCCAGGCGCGAGGGCTCGCCTACGTAGTACAGGAAGTTGGTCAGGTCATACATGGCCTGATCGAACTCGGCCTCGGTCAGCTCGCCGGTGCCTTCTTCTATATAAAGTTCATCACACTTCTCTTCGGTGATGACCTTTCCGGGAATACGCGGGTCCCGCATTTCCCCGCCGTTCTCGGCAATCCTGGGTACCTGCACGCACCCCTTGCGCTGCACGCCCTGAAGATCTGCCCTTTATTATTTTTACTGTGACCTACAAAACCTACTGACATAGTTAGGTCAAATTTTATTTTGTAGGATTACTAAATGGTAATATCTTGCCAACCACCAATGTAAATTACAATACACTTTGATTTAATTTCTTTGCAGTGGCCATGGTAAAACTTTTTTTTATTTCCTGTAAATGTGTTTTCGCAATTTCTCATCGATAACAGTCGTTAACGTATTGCACGAACAACATTTTGGTTCATCCTGTTTTTGTATTTCCTAATCCCTGCTAACAAACGCCGGGTCGCTCCACTACACGTTACCACGTACTGTTTGAAACAACACCACTATGCAGCGAAATATGCAGTGGCTTTTGCTTCAATCGGCAGTTGCTCAGAATATGCAGATCCAACAGCAACTTATTGCGCAAAATCAAGCACTACTTCAACAGAGTGCAGTAAGTCCTTAAAATTACAAATAATTGTAAGGAACGCACCAAAGGGATTCACACCGTGGAGTCGCTAAAATATGACATGTGTGCTAATTTCTAGTCAAAAGCAATGTATGTTACCGGAGGAGCCGTCCTCCGGCTGGAAGGCGACGCTGTCGGCGATGGGCTTCAGCGCGACGAGCGCGGGGACCGCGAGGAGGGAGGCGGCCAGGGGAGTGAGTTTCATCGGATCGTCTCGGGTTCGGTTGGTTGGCGTTGCGCGCAGGGAGCATAGCCCCGGTTCGCGATTCGTTCGACCCCGGGTGGGTCTCCACACACTTCCTTGGCACTCAGGCCCGGTCCCCGGGTGCGCGGCCCGTGGCTCGCCGTCTTTCGCGGCGGTGCCACCGGTTCTGTAGTCCTCGTGAAATTTTTTGCAAGTTCTTGTAGCCATAAGGTCATAACTTAGAAGGATCCTACGAGGTATGCTTTTGGTATTTTCCAGGTAATTTTCATCAATAAATGTCTAGCGGTTTCCACAAAAAGGTAAATTTTCAAAATGGCGCTAATAATGGTTGACTCTGGACCATTTTTTGGGGGTGACTCCAGCCACATTTTGAGGTGTCCGGTTTTGCCTCATGCTGATAAAAGTATCTCCAAGTCTGGAATTGGAGGTAGCCGGAGGAACCCTGACTTCAAGATAGGGGTCGTATTGTGCACCTTTGTCACCAGCTACGATATTGGCCAGATCAAGACTGTCGAGTGCATCCAGCACGGCAGGCAAGGGTGCTGCCTGTTTAGGTATGCGCAAGAGCTGGACTGCGCGGGGTACAGGCAAAGCTTGTACTTGTGCGAGCTTGTCTCCAGCTATATCCACAC
Source organism: Alatinidae sp. Z8VKAUB7J3 (assembly GCA_010016025.2). Taxonomy (NCBI): domain Eukaryota; kingdom Metazoa; phylum Cnidaria; class Cubozoa; order Carybdeida; family Alatinidae; species Alatinidae sp. Z8VKAUB7J3. The sequence goes on along the minus strand of JAAAKM020721499.1, from coordinate 136,845,929 downwards.
ACAGGACCTGGTGCTGGTAATCGACTTCAGAAAAAGACAGGGGCAGGGGGCTGCCGCAATAACGCAGATGTTCTTGCTTGCAAAAATTATGTTCAGGTCTTCAAAGGGAGTTAGAATTTGCATTTGAATTTAAAGAGTCACAATGTTTATTTAAAATATAGCTAGTAATAAAGATCAACAAAATTAAAAACAATTACAGTAACTAATTTAGTAATTTAATTAGTATGTTATTAGACTCTTTGGATTCTGTTTTAAAATAATATATAAGAAAAAATGTTCGAGCGTCAAGTATTATGGTTTGTAGTTCATTTTATAGGTTCAGAAAGGGACGAGTGATCCTCAAGGAGATCATCTAACTTTTTCTTTCCTTTTGGTACCACTCTATGGTATACGAGAAAGCAGAAAGCAAGCAATCATTGAAACAAATAGTTAGCTCATTTGTTTGCCGAAATTATTAAAATTTCTTTGCTGGGTTTGAAATCACTTTTTTTTAAGTGTGTTTTTGTTTTGGTTCAATCTCTGGTCATTCTATTCACCAACTTCGTAACTCTGGTAACAATGTCTTTTAGTCCATCAGTAAGATCGGGCTTCAATCCCCGGACCGCTTCTCGTACTTCCTGAAAGACTATAAACACATTTTGATGCGTTTGTTTTAAGTTTGGCTTGACTGTTCGTTTTAATTTATTATCGTTCTGGCATTATTTATTCCTCTAAAGCATTATCTTTATGTTCAATGTAATTGTTCATCTTACTAATGGTTCGTCTTGGGTTTCACTTATGCATTAATAGTAATTTCTGCTTGTTTTAGGTTATTAATAAAAAAAAATCTCCGAAAAAGAAGTTTTCTAAAGAAAAGTAAAGGTCATATTAAACTTAAGATCAAAAGAAATAAAAATCTACAATTATAATAAACATAATTAAACATCAGCACAGCGATCGTTTTCCATTTTTCTTAATTTTATTGTATATTACACTGTTTTTTACAGTTGAGCTTATAACATCTATCTTTTATCTTGATATTTTCTTAAACCACATTGGCCTGTCATAACATAAAGAAAGAAAACGATCAAAAATGGGGCTTTTAAAGGCCAAATGAAAATACTGAATAAAACACAGAAAATGAATATTTCGAGAGAACAACCGCCTCTCTTCTTCAGCGCGAACAAAATAATACGAAACCGCTCCGCCAAACGCTTGCGCAACCCCATCGAAGGGTCGTTGCTGAGCTGATGAAACGCGACCTGCGGGTAACTCCGCTGCAGCTTGGGCAGAAACGTGTGCAGCAGCGTCGACTTGCCGGTGCCGTGAGGCCCGACGATCAGCGCGCGTCGCGTCGTCCGCAATTTTGCCAACAACGATTCCAATTGCATGTCCACGTTGTGCGGATTGGTCGCGTTGCTGCCGTGCGAAAACCGATACACCACCTGTGAGGGCGCAACGAACGACAAGACCATCTGGATGCCGTGCAGCTTTATGCGACCGTGCTGAAGGGTGCGCCGCCGGCGGACTGGACGATGACGGGCATTGATCCGGAAGGGATTGATCTGATGGCCCCTGGCGGGCTTTCGGCCAGGCTGGAGTTTGATCAGCGGGTTACGGATGCGAACGAAGCCCGGCAGGCGCTCATCCGTCTCGTGAAAGAGGCCAGATCATTAACTGCCGCCAGCAGTGATTGAGCGGGCGCGACGCCCCCTGTCCGACTTAAGTTGGCTGGAACGCCAGCCCCAAGGCCGCGGGCAGCGCGGCAAGCGCCATGGCGGCAAACAGGAGAAGCACCGCCTCCGGCCCCAGCAGCGACAGCGCGCCGCTGAGCGCGCCCGCGGCAAGGAGCAGCGTGCCGATCACCGTGTTGGCGACCGCCGCCCAGGCGGAGCGCGCGTCCTCGGGCGAGATGTCGACCAGATACGTCGAGCGCCCCTGCCGCACGCCGTGGTAGGCGATCATCAGCACAAACAGGACCGCGGGCATCGCCCAGACCTGCTGCGCAAGCCCAGTCGATCGAGCGCGACCAGGTTGCACGTGGCATCGTCAAAGCCAGCTAGAGAGGCACATCATGAAGCTTGAGAGAATTCACCACGTAGCGTATCGCTGCAAGAATGCGAAAGAAACCGTCGACTTCTATCAGAATGTTCTGGACATGGACTTCAGCGTCGCATTTGCGGAAGACCAGGTGCCGTCGACCAAGGAGCCGGACCCGTACATGCACGTTTTTCTTGAGTGCGGAGGAGGCAGCGTCATCGCATTCTTCGAGTTGCCGACACAACCAACCCTTTGACGCCCGTCTCCGACAATGCGTCCTTCACGTCGTCAAGCTTGAACGGCTTGATCACCGCTTCGATCTTCTTCATCGAGACCCAGTTCCCCACGAGGTGCGCAAGCCTTAAACAGCGACCCGCACCGACTCATTATTAAGCAAGGCGTATGCCACGAATGGCGGAAAGCTTCAACTGCTTGGCTTTCCGCCAGTTTTTACGGCCCGCATTTACATGCAATTCTGACCGGTTTCGCCCTTATTATTTGCTGACGCACATTTTTTAAAAAAATACACGATCGACCTCACCGAGCGAGCACGCAACGCCAAGCTTGATCCGGTCATTGGTCGCGACGAGGAGATTCGCAGGGTCATTCAGGTATTGAGTCGGCGGACAAAGAACAATCCGGCACTTATCGGCGAGCCCGGCGTGGGCAAAACCGCCATCGCCGAAGGTCTGGCGCAGCGAATCGTCAACGCCGAGGTTCCTGAATCGCTCAAGGGTCGTCGTTTGCTGACGCTGGATCTGGGCAGCCTGATTGCCGGCGCGAAATATCGCGAATCATAGTCGAAAGTAATCTTAACCACAAGTTGTTACAGTCTAAAATAGTCGTAGTTGCAAAGAATTAGTCACAGTCGCTAATTTTTGCAGTCACTAGTATTTACATTCGCAAATGGTAAAAGTCAAAAGTAATCACTGTCGTAGATGCAAGCAGTCACAGCCACAGTAGTGTGTAGTCACAGTTACGATCACTGTCACAAGTAACCGCACTAGACAAGTGGTAAAAGTCACAAACAGTCACAGTCGCAGTCACAAGTAGTTGTACTCGACGACCCAACACCACCCGGCTTGAGCACGCGGACGGCCTCGCGAACAGCACGCTCCCGATCATCGCTCTCAGGCAAATGGTAGAGCGGTCCCAGGCAGAGCACGAGGTCGTAGGTTCCGGTCTCATAGTCCGCGAGACAGGTCGCATCACCCACCTCGGCACGATGAAGCGCCACATCCCGCTCTTCCGCTCTGGCTTGCGCGAACGCAATGTTGGCGTCGGACAGGTCGACCAAATCAACGCAATGACCGCTTGCCGCGAGATCAAGAGCATACACACATATTCAAACATTGTTAATGAGTTTTGAATTTTTAGCTTAGTTCTAAAACCACCGGTAGAACTCTATAGAGTTCTACTACCGGTAGAACTCTATAGAGTTCTACTAAGCTCCCTCGTTTAAAATCCCCTTTTATTTTACGCCTCACTTACTAATGAGCCTTCTGAAAAGACCCTTTGTAATGAACTAAGTATCTGCTAAATAAAGTCGTCTGGTTAATTTCCATTAAGCCTTTTGTACTTTGACCTTCTTCTAGGGTATGGATTCTAGTGAGAGGGGCTGGTTGTTCGCTATCGCATTGATGGGGTCTGCCGGATCAAGGACATCCTGCCTATGAAGGTTCACGGGGCGCTGGTCAATCGCATCAAGATCATGTCCGATTTGGACATCGCGCAGCACCGCTTGCCCCAGGACGGGCGCATCGCCTTTGCGAAGTATGACTCTCACATGGATATCGATTTGCGTGTCTCCATCGCCCCCATGACCCACGGGGAGTCTGTGGTCATGAGGATTTTGGATAAGGGCAAGAGCACCCTGCCACTCGCATCCTGATGATGGGTCAGGAGCGGATCTGGTTCAACAGTTCGATGGTGGCGCAGTATGGGGCGGGTGACACCTACACGATGAGCCACGACACCACCAACGATCTGTGGGTGGTCGAGGTGAACACCGGCGGCGGCGTGATGACGCTGGAGTTCCAAGACGACGACGCGAGCCACAGCGACATTGAGGGGTTGTTCTACCGCCGCGTGGACAGCTACGGCAACGAGACGAAGGTCGAGAGCTACAACCACGACCAGGCCGAGGAGGTGCGCTACACCATTTTCATCGAGAAGTCCCATTGATTTGGCCATGGTAACATCATCATCTGTAAAAGTATTCCGGATTCCCCTGAGCTGTTCATGGGCTTGTCTCATCGCTTTGTCTCTCTCATCCTTACCGCCATCGACTGCCTTCTGCCAATCAATGCCATTAACCTCTTTCTCATGTTTGATAATGTCTTGTATTATCTCTTCAGTGGTTTTGCCTGTTATTAAATGAGATGATGGAACGAATTAAAGTCCAAGGAAATAAGAAAGCCAGATAAACTCAAATAAAAATTCAAAATCTCCAGAAAATCATATACAAGATTTATCAGAATAATAAATTTAAAAATCACAAGAATTAACTTTCAGAAATACTGATAATAATACAATAAATACAACTCATATAAAACAGCAAAGTAATAATGTATTAAATACATCTATTAATAGTAATAATTTTAGAATTTCTAATGTGCCTAATAATAAAAATTAAAATAAAACTTAAGATAACTCCTATTATAACTATTACGATAATACACTAGATGAAAATGATTCAGAATTATCCGCGGCTTTTTTGCTCCTCCTACTCTTCTTTTCTTGTCGCTACCACAAACGTAGTGAAGTTAAACTTCAGATCCTGAATAGATTCCTCTAATATTTCGAGATCATAGAGCTTTGCAGCCTGTTTTGGTGCAATAACCGCGGTTGTATCTGGCAATATCCCTTCGTGAAGCGCTTTTGCTGCAGCTGCGGTATCTTCATATTCCTCCACTGTTACCTCAGACCACGTGCGCTTTATATACATTCTGCACTGCTTAAGTGCCTGATCGTGTGCGTCGTGCTCTATAAATCGGGAAATGTGATGACCTTAGCCGAATTGATGAAAACCGCTGATAAGCGATAGCTTAGGAAGGCGACGACTACACTAGAAGTGAGTAGTTCCTCTTACAGAGCCACACAATGCGTCTAGGAGAGGGACTAAGGTCCTGCTCGTGTGAATCTACTTGAGGTTATTCTCTTTGGGACAGTCTTTTGTGTATGCTGTAACAGCTGGAAAGGGCAAGCTGATTCGAGCAAGAAGAAGTTCTAAAAAACTCCGTGTACACAATGATGAGCTTGATAGAATAAGACTGAATATGTATCGAAAAGATTTCTTTTCAGAAAAACCAATTGTTCTTTTGCAAGCAAATGATGTTTATTGTGCACATTCAGGGGATATTACATCTCAAATATATCAAAAACTAGGTGCTGTTGGATTTGTAACAGACGGTAATGTACGTGATATTGATCGTATTGACGCATTAAAATTTCCAACCTTTGCAAAATCAGCTAACCCTATAGATGCCATTGATTATTGGGCATTAACGAAATTTCAAATTCTGAAATTTTCCTATGGGAAATAGGGTCAATCATCTACATGTAAATTTGTACAGGAATACTTAACAAGTCACAAAAACTGGCGCTTTAAACTTGATATTGACAAAAAATAATATACAGAAAACAGAATTCATTTGAAATTAGCCTCTTCAGAATTAAAAATACTGACATTTCTGAAAATCAAATTGTCTAGCTAACTAGCATTGCGATGGGCTAGCTAGTATTTTTATCATGTTCCACAGATAAAATTGGACATCAAAACAGAAAACTAATGAAATTACGTTTAGAGTTGAATTATTTTTGAGCTGATATAAATAAAGTTCAGTCAGTTACATTATCTGTTCAGGTAGGATTTCTATTAACAGCAACCGTTAACATTGTAATTCATTTGCTCTAATTAACAATAAAATAAATAGGCCCGTTTGCTTCTTCCAGATTATTTTTCTTATTCTTGTTTATGCCGTTATATTTCCTTTTCAGGGTACAGTAATTAATGCTGCTTTAGAGAATTCGTCACAATTGAGTACCACGGTGACGGAGCAGCCATTGCTCTCTAGGACAAAATATCTTTATATTTTTTACTATAGGAATTTTTGCATTTTGTGTTGTAAAGAGTATGTCTTCTGGTGGCGTGTATGTTGTACATCTAGAACTTCCACCAGAAACAACTTGGAGTCTATTTGATGTAGAGTTTGAAGAAGGTAGAATAGAAATTGAAGATATTAGTGCAACAAATATAGTTCTTGATATTTGTGATTCTACTGATGAAAGTGTAATTTCTATGGAAGATACTTCTGTTTCTGATTCTCTTCTCATCTGTTCCCTCAAAGACATGATTTTGTTACCTTTCAAGTATGTTGAACAAAATGGCTATCTCGAAATTTTGATTAGATGTATTTTGGGGAAATGGTTGGCATGGGAGGGGGATTTCAGTCACTTTTCACTAATCACTTTCAGCACCCACCCTTTCAATTTCCAATCGAATGAGCCCTTTTCGAAGTTTCTCTGACAACTCATTTGATAAGAAGTACCCTGGTCCAAAAAAAAAATATATATATAATAATAATACATTGTGCTCACATTGCTCTTTACTTAGGAAGGCCCGTGAATTAAGTCAAAAATTCTATTTTTTTTCTTTAGTTATTGTTAGGGTATACCTTTTAGACATTTTTATCTCATCGGCAGAAAAAATTTAAAAATATTTTCTTAGGTATGTTAACGCACTCTGGAGTCTTGGTTTGGAGTTACATCACGTTGGTCGTTCTGTCTGGATATGTGAAGCGGCTTTGCAGGTTTTTATCTTTAGTTTTCTTTTTTATGTTCTGGCCCTACAACATTTAAAAATGTTTTTCATAAATTCCACTTTGAGGTCCTTGGCAAGATCGAGGAAAGCTTTCTGGAAGCATTGAGTCCTGGGGACACGTTTCTGTTTGCCGGCAAGGTTCTTCGATTTGAGGGAATACGGGAGAATGAGTGTTTCGCATCCAGCGCTCCAGGGGTGGATGCCAAAGTACCTTACTATGCAGGTGGGAAATTCCCGCTTTCAACCTACCTGGCCGATACCGTCCGCAAGATGCTGGCCGAGCCTGGTCGGTGGCAATCGCTTCCGCCCCAGGTTTCCGGATGGCTCAAACTGCAAAAATGGCGTTGCCGCAGTCCATTTCCACACCGCCGCCGCGACCAGCGGGAACCACCGGCGTGCTTGTGCTCGCCGACGGGTCGGTGGTCTGGGGGCGCGGTTTCGGTGCTGCGTCGTCGGCCGTGGGCGAGGTGTGCTTCAACACCGCCATGACCGGCTATCAGGAAATCCTGACCGACCCGAGCTATGCGGGACAGATCATCACGTTCACGTTTCCCCATATTGGTAACGTCGGGGCAAATGTCCAGGACCTGGAATCGACGACGCCGTTCGCGACGCACTGCCGCGGCCTGGTCCGTCCTGTTCCTCAACGCCAGCCTGCTAGTGGGCATCGGCGGCATTCTGGCAACGCCCGACGCTCCGTCAGTGCTGTTCTGGGGCCTCAGCCTGTGGGCGCTGACAGAACTGTCAACGTCCAGAAACGCCAACTGGTGGTTCGTGGTCGGACTGATGGCCGGTTGCGGTCTGGTTGCCAAATATTCGGTCCTGTTTCTGGGCGCGGGCATCGTCCTGTGGCTGATCTGGGTGCCGGATGCCCGCCGCTGGTGAGTTCGTCCAATCCGTGTGATCCAGAATAATGCTATCCGAGTTTTTTGTGGTGTTGGGAACCAGGAGGTCTGTGCATAGAGATTTAAATATAATCCCTGCACGTTGATTTTTATATATAAGTACTAGCTGTTGGGGTGGCGCTTCGCGCCACCCCAACACATAATTGGTGAGGGCGCTTTGCGCCCCCTAGCCCCTCCGTGCGCGTAAGTCGTTACGCGCCAAATTAGTTATGCGCCATTGTAGTTGCGTCCCTGTGTCCCATCTGTGAATATAGCGACAGTACGAGATGTATCGAACCACTCTCGTGCTGGACAAAGCCAGGCGCGACCACATCTTCCCAAGAACGAGGCTCGTTCAGCAGGAGTACCGACGGGAGGCGTTGGCGATGCAGAGTGAGTTGCAGGACACGGTCTTGACCCTCGTCGACGGCCGTCCAATTCCAAACGCCGACCTTAGTGACGACGAGGACGAGGCAGGGCAACAATGAGCCCGTCGTCCGGCTCGTTCGTGTGCAAGAACACTTTTCCAACCTTTTGGCTCTTCATCATCATCCGCTCGGTTCTCGCGAATCGCCCGCCGTCGCAGGCGGTGGATCATGTCTTCTTCGTCTTCACAATGCAGGTGAATGATCTTTTGGATCTTCAAGTGGTCCTTGACCAACTCGGCTTGCTGGACGTTGCGAGGCATCCCGTCCAAAATAAGCAAGTCCTCTCGTGGCTTGTAGCGTGACAATGCGATGTACGCATTGAGGGCCTTTTTCCAAATCTTGATCGTTAGTTCGTCCGGCACCAGTTGGCCCTGAGAGCTGTACTTGCAGAATCGGGCCGAAGCCGTAGATGAAGGCATAGTTCAGCGGCACCTTGAGCAGCAGCCCGAGGAACGCAATGACCATGGCCGGCAGCGTCCACGACATGCCTTCGCACAGGTAGCGCAGCACCAGATAGCCGAGCATCGGCAGGGTCGCCCAGGACAACGCCTCGAGATACGCGGCGGCAACGGGAATGGCCTGCGCGTCTACCCCCAACCACGCGTAGAATCCGCTGGCGTTGCGGTAACCGACGATGAGCAGGCAGCCACCGACGAGGGCAATCGAGAAGAATTCCTTGATTTTTGATTTTATAGAAACCGCAACTGCCACACTATAGTTATATTCATAAAATCTGTTGCATCAAAAATGTAAAGACACAAACTCGAAAGTTTTCTAACATTTTGGTTTCACGTTCTACATTCATCAGACCCAGGCAAAATTGTGTCGCTAAAAAAAATTATAGTTTGTATAGAAAAAAGTTGTTTTTATTTGTTATAGAAGAGTAGGCTCAACCAAAATAGTTACTAAACTACACAGTACTTATCAACCGTCCAAAATGACTGTCCGCGAAAGTCTCACCGGACTCCGGCAGCCGGGATCCGCGGGCTTTCCACAGGAACTCACGGATCCAGGCACGTTCGTCATCCGTCAGTTCAGTCGCCAGGTTGATGCTGTGTGCCACCAGCACACAGCGACCGAGCCCCGTATACGCGGCACACATCTGGCCGTTGTCAGCAGAGAATGTGATGCGACCGTCATCGGTGAGCAGCAGTCGATCGCCGTCATCCGGCAGCAGACGCCGGAGGAAGTTCAGATGGCGAGATCCCAGAGAAATTCGACACACTGCGGAAGAGCTACCACAGGAGAAGAGAATTTCGGAACCACAAGATAGAATTACAAAATGCCCAATCCCCTTTAATAAACAAAATTAAGTGCTTAGGTTTTAATATCTAAATATTATTTTTAAAAACAAATAGTTAGGAATATTATTGACAGGGCAGTCATGAATGTCTATAATAAATACTTAATTCCTATAGGAATAGTAGGATTTAATGCCAAAGGTTCAGCTGAAAACAACATATGGAATACTCGCAGCCTTGGAACTCAGTCCCCGGCTCGGATCTTGAGCCCGTGCGTCAGCGACAACGTCGATTGGAAGTCGCCTTGCGTGTCGAAGATCCCCGCTTGGAAGAACAGCTCGACGCCCTTCAGGTCCGGGGGGCTCGATGGCACGGGGATCGGTACCCGAACGCTGCCGGTGCTGTCCGTGAAGACGACCCACGATACGTCGACCGTGCCGAGTAGGAACTCGCACGCGTTCAGTGATGCGGCGGCGCTCGTCGACACGACGAGCAGTCCCGCCGAGAACGGCTTCAAAATTAAAATCAGAAGGTTAGGCAATAACATCTGCTTCTAATGGCGCCTGAACACGACCCCGGGGACGCGACGAAATCATAGCAAACACAACGATAGACGTTAGGAACGTACCAACCGTCACACGCAATAAGCATTCGTCAATGCCTCTACCCAAAACATCAAAACAGGCAATGGTGCCTGGAACTTGTCGTGTTGTGTAGACCAAATTCTTTTCCTCATCTGTTACATCAAACTCTCGTTGATTGACACCCCTCTTGGTAAGATAGTAGACAAACTCCAACAAAAATTCATAACCAAAGGATCAACTTATAACTAAACATCAATAACTCCCAAATAGAAAGGTGTCTCCACAAAAGAACATTTAAATATCTTCACATTCCCAGCTTCCATGACTTCAACAGGTAGACTATTCCAAGGTGAAATGACCCTACTAGAAAATGAACATTGTCCTATTTTTTTTATTTGATTTTGGGGGGTACAGTTTGTAATGGTGTTGGCAGGTTGTGTCAAAGTGACTGTATTTGAAAAATGGATCAAACTCTAGATCTCCCGGAGCTCATTGGTCATGGCTGAGCATCACGATCCCTCCTTCGTCCCGCCGGAAGAGAGTTCGCTCGAGAACTACACCGGCAGTGAGTTGCCCTACAAGGCGCTCTACGTGGTGCTGGCCGTCGTGCTCATCACCTGCGTCGTCTTCGCCTTCGCTCTGCTCCCGGTCAAGGACGTTTTCAACCGGATCGCAGACTCCCGGTCCGCGGATACGCTGCAGCCGTCCTCCGAGAGACCCTCCGGGCCGCGCCTTCAGCAGAGCCCCGAGATTCTCTTTCATCCCCTTCTCTACAGAATCATCTTGTTGAAATGGAAAAAAGCACTACATTGCCAGCTTGCATGGTTGGAAAGAAGAATGTCATCTTTGCAAATGTCAAAAGTATTTATTTATTTCATACAAGGTAAGATGCTGGCGTTTATTCATTATTGGATTATCGGCCATCATTTTTGACGCATAAAATTTTCGTATATTCGATACTTTTCAAGCTCTTTTATTTTGCCTGACAAATTGATTTTGAAATATTGCTGCTTTTCCAGAGTGGTAAATTTAAGCAAAATCAGAATATTTTTAAAAGCTTTTAATGAAAATACCTCATTCATTTGAATGAGCGTTAAATTTCACTCCCCCTTCAGTCGAAAATTTCTTCTAACACCCCTCAGCTTAAATTTAAAGTCTATAAAATGTTAGTCGAAACAGTTCACGCCAACGTCACAATATAAGACTAGCCCGCCATACCAACCAATTCCAAAGGGGAAGTGTTGCTATTAGAGATGAATTTAAACCATGTCAAAAGTTATATCTGAGGGTGCTTACTCGAGTCCGAGGATCTCGAAGACCTTCGTGACGTCTACACCGTCGTCATCGCCCTCGTCGTCTTTGCTGAGCTTGTTCACCAGCTTACGAATCTGCTGAGGAAAGCCAGACAGCGTGACGACCTGCGTCCCCAAGTTCACCTTCTCGAACGCCGGACGCGTCGATTGGGCCTCCGCCTCTGTGAGCCCGTCGAGGACGTGCTCGTCGTTCAGTCCGACGTAGAGTTCATCCCCCGCGACGGAGAACCAGAGGTTGTCCGGCGCCGAGTCCTCAAAAAGTTGACATCCAAATCATAGAACAGTACGAAACATAAGGCTGAACTAGGCTATAGAATAGGATTCTAAAAATGGATCCAGGAAAAATATGTTTCAGTTTTCTAAGTATCTCGAGGCTTGTGGAGACTTTTATTTTAATAAGGTCAATAATATGCTTGAAGGAAATATTCTCATCAAGCAAGTTGCCTAGGAATTGAACACATCGATCGTTATGCCTATGAGCGAAAACCCTTGATACGTGTATTTCATTTAAACTAGAGTAAGCCCTTGACCAGAAGAATTACTGGTGTGGCTTGGCCCGGCTATTAGCCAAAAACATTTTGAAGTTGGCGATGATGTGTTAGCAAATTTTATTGATAATGGCTGGAACCCAAAGGTTGTCCAACAATGCTTTATTCCTAAAAGTGCTAATTTAACTGAAAAAAAATGGTATGCAGATTTATATGCTTTGGCCAAGAATAGCCTTAACAGCATTGGTGTTCCGACCGCTAATATTTCTGGTGGTGATTATTGCACCTATACCCAGGAAGATTTGTTTTACTCAATTGGTAAAATAGGAAGCCAGTTTATTCCCTGTTTCGAAAAAAGCAGATAAAAAACATAATCCAAATATAATCCAAAGGAACAGATGCGACCTGGAATAACTGGAATAAATAATATTGTATCACTAAAAAGAAACTATGTGTAAATGGAAAGCATATTCATTGACTAATTTTTTTTTTTTTCAATAAAGAAGTAGAGATTCCGGATATTTCACTGGAATTGCACGAAAAGTATTAAGAAGGCTTTTCAGCACGAAACGTATTTAGGCTTTGAGACTTGGCTCAAGAATTTTTTTTCCGACTTAAAAACAAGAAGTTTTTTAGCGTCTTCGAAATTCTTAATTAAAAAATGCTGCAAATCCCGCATATAATTCTTAAAAAGTTGTAATCCTGCGCCAAAATCGCAAAATCCACCAAAAGTAATATATCAACCTCAATTGTAACTACCTGTATGTTCACCTGTTTTGTCAGAATGTAAAAACACACGGATTAAACTGGGATTTGAAGGAAATGGTACTGAAAGGTTTAAAGCTGAACTGGCCAGCCATATGGCGAGGCGCTACGCGCGAGCGAACCGTTCCTGCCGCCCATTCTCGACGACCATGCCGCCTTGCGCCGCCATCCCGAGGGTACGGTGGCGCACGCCTATTGCGATTTTATGGAACGTGAAGGCCTGACTGCCGCCGGGCTCGTCGAAGAGTCGGAGAAGTCGGGCAGTCAGAGCTATGACGACCTTATCCAGTGGTACGGCTATCGCCAGCGCGATACGCACGATCTGATGCATGTGCTCACCGGATATGGGCGGGATGCACTGGGTGAACCAAGCGGGGCCTTCAAGACGGCGCGGGACCTGCAACCCTATTTTGACGCCGGCGTGAAGAAAGTGGTTGTCGCCTGTCCGGTAAAAGACGGCGGAGCATTGAACATCGTCATGGGAGTGAATGACGAGCTCTATGATCCCCAGGTCCATCACCTCGTCACCGCGGCCTCCTGCACGACCAATTGTCTGGCCCCCGTGGTCAAGGTCCTGCATGACGGCATCGGTATCCGGCACGGCGCGATCACGACGATCCACGACGTGACGAATACCCAGGACAGCGCTCGCCCCATCCCATTCAAGGGGGGGTAGCACCGCCTCAAAGCTGAAAGCGCTGCCACATTGTCCACCCACAGCACCAAGCACGCGGCATTGAGTTCAAAGTGCATGCATGTAGCGCTGTAAGGAGCGTGTGTTGCCCTGACCGCGCTGTTGCTGTGTGTCCAAGGAGCCAGGGCGATCGTTGTCCAGCCACTGCCCCGGCGCCGGCCCAGTGCAGAGCAGGAGGTCTTGGCCACCACCCGTCACACAACGAATGCATCACCTGATGGGCGCTTGGCGCGGATCTCCCAGCGGTTGACCACCTCCTTCGCCTGCGGGTCGCCAAGGTGCGCCTTCTGCAGGAGCAGCTCGACCTCCGCCGCCGAGTGCGTGCGGATCATGCGCTCGAGCTGGATCACGTGGGTCAGCTCGTCGAGCAGCGCGAACTTGGGGACCGGCTCGCCGCGGCGCAGCAGGACCTTCGGCTGGCCCTCGTGCATGTAGGTGCGGGCCTGCGCGTTGGCCGGCAGCCGCGGGTCGGTCGGGCTGACGTACTCGACCCAACAAGTTATTCCACCCGTACGCACTAGGTTTTACCTATGACTATCAATTTTTTTTGCAATACTAATATGTTTTTTCAACGAGTAACAGGTTTTTTCACTACACTGACAAGTTTTTCCCTTGGAATAACAAATTTTTTTGCATACTAATAAGTTTTTCTAAAGTTTAACAAGCTTTTTCAGAATTATAAGATAGTTCTACCATTAATAAGCTTTTCTTTCACAACATTAACAAGTTTTTTCACAATACTAACAAGATTGTTCCTACGACTAACACTTGCGATGCCCGGTGTTCTACCGATGATCAGGTTGGGTGAGAAGTTTTGAATGTCTTCCAACCGTCGTACGTTTGCCTGTTTCAGTTCCTTGTCGATGGCGGACACCGCAACGGGGACGTCCTGAATCGATTCGGACCGTTTGCGCGCCGTGACGACAATTTCTTCGATGACAGCCGTCTCGGCTACTGCCACGGGGCTGAACATTGTGCCGCCGAACACAAGTACGGTGCATATAAAAGATAAAAAAGGAAGGCGCGAAAGTGCCGCGCGAAAATGAATAACAAAAAAAAACATAAAACCTTTTTTCCTTGTAGATGATTGGCTCTTGTCTTCTTCAAGTAATAACCACCGATGGTCAACTATGGATTGTTGCCGAAGCGCTTGATGCCATCTATGATATTTTTGCTGAAGATCATGTAGATACTGTTGGGAATGAAATTGCTCTTCTCCAAGTCTTAAAGTCTGTTGTAGAACCATTAAAACAAAAGGTTAGTTTGCTACAACAAAATCTTCGACATATAAGCTAGTAATTTTTTATTTTCCAATGAAATTTAATATTTAGAAGGATATCGTGTCTCAGAACTGTTATTTTAAATACCTACCGGATCCAGTGACATTGGGGGAAGTTGGAGGGAGAAACCTAAAACCTTGGAAAACGCTTAGAGTGGAGGGATCGGGATGAAACTTGGTGGGAAAAATAAGCACAAGTCCTACATACGTGATCGAAATAAACGGAACGAATCTGCTCTCTTTGTGGGAGCTGGGGAGGGGGTTAGGGTTAATTCTGAAAAATTAGAAAAATGAGGTATTTTTAACCGTGCGCGAGGGAAAACTTCTGGCAGTTCGTGGGGTAGACTGGGGACGCTCCCAGGACCCTCAGAGCAGACCCCTCCCCGCATGAAGAATTCCTCGCGCGCCGGCTTCACGCTCATCGAGCTGATGGTCGTGATCGGCATCATCGGCCTCCTCGCGGTCACCCTGCTGCCCGCCGTCTTCGGCGCACGGCTGACGGCCGGTCTCGCCGCGGACCAGGCCAACCTGCGCTGGCACTACACCAACCTCTACAACTACAAGCAGAGCCGCCGCGCCAGACGTTACAAAATACACATGGAGAAACACGTATCATCATGAACGGCCTGTCCTTGTGCGTTTGTCTTTGCACTCCCGCTATCTCTAGGTCTATCCCTTAGGGAAGCATTAGATAAAGGGGTGTTAGTGAAAAGATCCAACACTTTTGAAAAACTATCTAACATAAACAACATCTTTTTCGACAAAACTGGAACTCTTACAAAGGGTGTATACAAAATTCTGAAGTGGGATACTAGCACTCTCTCAGACTATGACTTTGCTGCAATAATTGCCACGCAGGATCGACCCAAACAGGGACAGCCTGCGTATCTGGTGCTTGCGACAGAACGCCGCGATGGTGTCCTTCGGGATGTCGATGCCGTGATAGGTCATGCGGTCTCCAAACCGCATTCTACAACATTTATCTTGATGCGCAAGAAAACCCGCAGTTCAACTGCGGGCTTTCAGGGCAACTTAATTGTCGTGCGCTGCGTAGCTTACTTGTTGGCACCCTCAAGGATTTCCTTGGCGATGTTGCCGGGGACGGGGCGGTAGGTCAGGGGCTCCAGACCACAAGGTGGCCACTCCGGGGAACTGGGAGCGCGGCGGAGACGTTGTCATCGTGCCGTCGCTGCAGGATGAAGACGAGATCAAGCAGCGCTTCCCACAGGGCTACAAGTCCGTAAAATCTTACCTGCGGATGACGCCTGACCCACACGCCAACTGGGGCGGCAACTGATCCAACAGGTAAACGCGAAACCAGAAAAGGCGCCCTCCGGGGCGCCTTTTTAGTTGTCCGCTTCGACTCTTTTCCTAACCGCGTCCAGTAACAGGTTCCTAAAAATCCCTCTCCCCAAGACGCTCTAATACTTCTCATGCTGACTGAAATTAGAGACCCCTAAACTTAAGTACTTGAAAGTTCCTTCCGTTCAAATACCTCCTTTCAAATATCATATTATTCACATTTTTCAGATATCAATTATCCAACAACGCCAGATGGGCAAGTTAATAATCCTAACTTGATTCTCAAATAACCCAAAATTTAAAAATGCAATCATTATTTCGCAAGTGCGGAAAACTGCCCAGGGAGAATTGTTGAGGTGTGAATTTTCTAGTTTGTTTTTAAGTTTCAGTTACTTTTAGCGCCTGTCACCCTTCACTTGCATTTCGACACTACGAACTGATTGCTTACAGAACATTTTTTTTTCCTTTGTTCCCATCTTGGAAAGTCAGGCCTTTACTGAAGATAAAACTTTCTGTTTTTCACAAACTGAAATTTAAACAAGTTCTAATCCCCCTGTCCTGGCTTACATGACAGTCCTAGGGTAATATTTTTTTCAGCGGCTTGTACTGAAGTTCGTTACTTTGATTTATTTTGGTATGCATGAAGCCAACGTTCGCCAATTGGCTTTATACCATCATGAACCTACCTATAGCGATTTTAAAATTATGGATATTTTTCAACTTTCTGAGAAATATTTGAAAAAGGTTGGCAAAGGATCGGACTTACAAGTATTCGTCGCTTGTGAAGGGGAAACAGTAGATTTAAGCGCTTCCTAAAAGTTTTCCCTAAAATCTCATAGAAGCTTTCGCAAATTAATGGAATCCTCCAAAACTTTTAAATCTTCGCAAGTACGTTTTGCGATTGATAGAGGAGGAGAGGATATTTCCGAACACCTCAGGCTGTCGCACCAAATCGATCATGCCTTGTCCTCGGTTGAAGATCTTCTTCGCACAATGCTGGATATCACGAAGATTGAAACCGGGGTGACGCAGCCTGCGCCGAAGCCTCTGAGGCTGGCTCAAATGTTCGATTCACTGCGGGTCGATTTCGCTCCGACGGTCGCGGAAAAGGGCTTGGGACTTGAAGTCGATGATGCAGGGCTAAATGTCGTTTCCGATCCTGCCATGCTTCGGCGCATTCTCCAGAACCTAGATATATTTTGAAATTATCTAAATTACAATACCGAAGTGTTTTGTTAAGCATAGTTACGGATTTTTAGTAGCCTCTAGCGTTTCTCTTCTGTTTTGCTTCAAGGTTTCATTTGTGCACTGAGACGATGAGTAATACAATGAGCATGAGTAAGCCTTTAACGATTGTATTTTGCCCAGTTAGGTAGACATTCTAGATAGATACCCCTAATAATGATTCTAAGAGTTTCCAGGGGCACCAAATTTAAAAAATGAAGGGAGGCAACCATTCTACAAGTGGTGTACTGAGCTTCATGGTGCAGGTCTAATGCAGCAACAAAGATTCATTCATTCAATAAGTAGAGAGAGCGGACAATGATGACATCAATCCGTTTCTTCTTTTTGCCGGTCAAGTAACTCTCTCGCATCCCCCATTCCCCACATTAGGGAGGACATTTCTCAAATCTCGCAAGCAACGATTACGTATGAGAGTGACGTCAGTTGACGTGTCAAAAAAGATTCCTTTCCTGTTGGTCCTCCGTGATGACGCGGAAATGAATGGCGAAGATGCATAGTCAATTTCTTCATCAGACCACCGCGGGTCGCCAAGTTTCAGGATGTCGATGCTGATTCCGCCGGCTTTATACATCTTCCCGAGTTCCTCAAACTTCTCAAACGATGCAGCCATTCGCCATTGTTTTGCCTCCTCATTATATGCATCGCGTTGTGCCCGTAATTTTGCGCGCTCTTCCTCGCTCATGTCCCGTCTCCTGCGCCATGGAAACGGAGGCGGCTCAGGAGCACCGGCAAATGCTTCAGCCGGCCCGCCCATCAACTCCACGGTCACCTCTTCGTAAGTTAAAAATACCTCAATTTTCTAATTTTTCTGAATTAACACTCCCCCAAAAAGAGCGGATTTAGTTTGTTTATGTCAATCAAGTATCTAGAACTGTTGCTTATTCTTCCCACCATGTTTCATCCCGTTCTCTCAATTCTAATTGTTTTCTCAGATATCCGTTTTCCCCCCAACTCCCCCCAATATAGCTGGATACGGTAGGGATTTAAAATAAGATCTCTCAGACACGAGATCCAGCTAAATATCAAATTTCATTACTGATGTTACTGCCAACAATCGAAATCAATCCCTCGCTTCTGTTGTCATGAGCCTTCCAGCATTGTCTGACCAATTACCAACAGGAGCCCTATCCCCTTCTTTTTTCCGTCTGAGAGAGAAAGAAGAATTGAAAAAATTAAGAAAAACGGGCGATTGTCCTTTGGATATCCTGTTTCCTATTATTAGTACCTTCAGTGACTTTCTTTCTAAGCCCTTGTCTTTCCTGTTTAATGAGATTACCAAGTCTGGGCTAATTCCAACAATTTGGAAACAGATAACCGGCAGGCTGTCGGGCATCGAGGGGCGGAAGCCCATCCATTGCTTGCCCCCCGTGGGCTCGAAGCCAGAGAGGAACTTGGCGGTCTTCTCCACGAGGATCTCGGCGCGCCTGTAGTTCGGCGGCAGATCGAGCCCGCCCAGTTCCACCGCGCCGCCGACCCGCAGCCCCTCGCCGATGCGGGTCACGACGAAGCCGTGGTCGCTGAAGGTGAGGTGGGTGCGCAGGTCGAAACTGGCCGTGGGGAAGGTGGTGTTGTAGCCACGCTAGTTGCATGTTTATTTTTCTCTTCACAAAATTTTGTACGATTTTTCTCCTCGTGAAACTGATTTTGTTAATGTAACTTGTTTCGTGGTGTTGTTTGTTCGTGAAACTTTTATGGTGCTTATATTTCTTTTCGTGAAATTTGTAAATACATTTTTCTCCTAGTGAACCTCGTTTTGTTCATGGAGCCTGTTTCATGCTGATTTTTGTTCGTGGAACTTGTTGCGTGCTGCTTTTGTTTGTAAAACATTTTGCATGTACATTTTTCTCTTTGTGGCCCTCGTCTAACGGCGAATTCTGATATTTGTCTTGCTCAACTAACTCTCCGATCGCATCACAGGCATTTTGAGGGTTCGCTTTTTGTTCCGTGCCTGCACACAAGATACGATTAAAAACACTTTGTTGCTCTAACGCAAAGTAGCTGAAAACATAAATGATTAAACCAATACAAAGATTGTTTAGCCAGGTCAACTCATCTGTTAACTGAAGCAACCCACCAAACAAAACCTGTACCGCAGACAAAATCCAGATCAATAAACTCATGTTTAACCATTCATGCGCGGGATCCGGAGGGATAGGAGTTTGAGGTGAGGGGCTTAGGAGCGAAGTTAACTGAGGTCGCCTTCAACTCAACTTGCAAACTGCTCAGTATCGCTGAATATCTGCGGGGACCTTGCCGTTCCCGTGATTTTTGCGGAGTTATTTGATACTCACCTGAGAGACCGCGGGCCGAAGGAGGGGTGGAAAGATTCTACGTCTGCAAGACATCAATTGTGGTCATAATTTGTTGGGGTTATTGAGAGGTATAAATGAATATTTCACGAAATCTAGAGAAGATAAGCAAGAAGGGTATGTGAAAGCATATAATGGTTGTCCCCAATCCCTCATTGTGCTTCTTGGCTGAAGGGCCATAAAATGTAGACCAAAACAGCCATTAGGGACTGTAAAGTCCAATGCCGCATTCTTTACCTTTCTTATAAGGTCAAGGATACATATAAGGCTTTTAGAAGGGTATGTGAAAGCAAATTATGACTTTCCCTAATCCCTCATTGCACTTCTTGGCTGAAGCGCATAAAGTGGAGACCGGAACAGCCAGAACACCAGAGACAGAGTCAACTATAATATTTCTCAACTGGCGCAGCTGAACCGAGTCCTGGACAAGATTCCTTCTCTCCTCAGCAGTGGGCTGGTGAAGTCTTGCTTCTTTGACAGGTGTGGCACCACTCAAGGGATGGATTGGTTCCATCGTTTCGTAAATTGCATTAATTGCCGGTAAAGGAGTGGACGGCGATGATCTGAAAAATACGGAATTTAAATTTAAATTTAGCTCATAAATTTCAAAGAATATGACTTTCAACATCACAACCATGGATCTGCTGCGAAATCGGAGTACCGCTTTCCGTTTGGACGAGGTTTGAAAGCGCGTTGGGGTTCACGATCGGATTGACGATCGCCGAGTGCTGAAGGCGCAAGGTCCGCATCATGTCGGCAAGATTTGGAAAATCTGCCGGCGATATTGGCTCTCGATTTGATATCTTCGCCGCGACCGTTTCGGCCGCGCCACGCATCGTGCCGCGAAGATCATCGATCATGTCACGCATGTCCGCGTTGATCGCGTTCATATTGGTGCCAGGGCTGATACCTTCTTCCGGAGAGGGTCAACATTTTCTTGTTTATTGATATGCTGACTCATCTTGATGCGGTACTTTCTAATCCTTTTTCTGTCACTACATCAATAAAAAATATGCTTTAGCAAAAGAATGTAAAATAGTCACTGAATCATCAGAAAGTAGGAAATAAGTTTTATTACCAGAACAATTTATACTGCTGGTTGTTCTGACAGTTACATACTGGATAGAATGCCCCATATTTTTTCGGATATACTGTATCTCGCTAAAGTAGTAGGCCTACCTACGCTTTTTATAATACCTGATGCATAAATATATATTCTTTTAGATTATTAACAATTCTGGTTGAAAGAGCAACTTTGAAATTTGTTGCTGATACTATTTAGAGCAAAAAGTTATGCTCACAGGAAACAAAATATGGTTGAGTGTTCACCAATGTACTTTGTCAAATAAAAAGCAAACAAGAGCTCAATATTTGCAAAGAAAAAAAACAAGCATTCTCCCAATTATGTACAATCATCCATTTTCCATAATAAGCATAGAATAAAACCAATTTACACAGCACAAAACAATTTCATTTGAAGATGCTGTGTTTTTCTTGTAGCTATTTTCAAGATCGCTTTTATTTTTCCAATTAGATACGGTGGTCTTTTCTAATAATTTTTTAATAAAACTCTGTTCCTTTTCAGGGGGGACAAATAGTTTTAAATCTTGAAATACTTCCATTGTCTTATCTTGATTTTTGTTATCATTAACCGTTGTGATATTTGTCTAAACATATCGCTTACTTTCAAATATACGAAAGTATTGTCTTATTCGTTAAATCTCATTCCGGCGCTCCTTGTTCCAGGCGTTAGTTGATGGGGTCGCGGACCAGCGGACAGGTCGAACAGTGGATGCCGCCGCCGTTGTGGTGGACCTTGTCATAGGGGATCTGCACGACCTCGATATCCAGATCGGCCAGCTTATCCATGGTCCGGTTGGAAATGCCATGGGGCATGATGACGCGTCCGGGCTTCACCGCCAGACAATTGATGATCCAACCGGAATCCTGAGGCGTCACCTCGACGGTCTTGATGCCGAGCTCCTTGAGTTTTTCCAGGAACCTGTGACAACTTTTAACTGCTTATGTTTGTGACTACTTACGACTGCGAATACTTGTGACTGTGACTAATTGTGACTCAGAATACTTGCCACCAAGACTACAAAAAAGTGTGCTTGCAACTTTAACAACTCGGAATGCTTGTCACAGTGAATGCAACTACTTGTGATTGAGACTACTTGTGACTGCTACTGCAATTACTTTTAACTCTGACTGTGACAACATGCAACTGCGGCTATTTGTAAATACAACTCTGACTACTTGCAATGGCTACTACACGAGGACGTGAACGGGCTCGTGCAGGTCGACGTCCAGTACCAGGCGACCCTGCCCCCGGCGCTGCAGACCCTCTACGACACCCTGCGCGACCTGCGGCACACGATCCCCCGCTTCCGGACCCTCGACGCGGGACAGTACTCGCAGATCCTGCAGGACGAGGTCGCGACGACCATCGGCGAAGGCGCCTTCGCGGCGCTCTGGCAGCGGCACACCAGCGTCGCCGGCCAGCGACCCTCCCTCTACCCCGACGAGGTCGTCGTGGGCGCGTTCAATGGCAGGCTCCAGGCCTTTTTCTTCACCTGCTTTCAAATCCCTGGCATTCGCCTTTGCCAACTGCTCGCGGGTTTTGTCTATGGCTTCCATTGCGGCCAGCAGTGCAGCATTCTTGGCCCGGGTTTCAGCAGCGGCCATCAGGCGTGAGGCAGCCCTGGCATTCTGGCCCAGTTCCTGTATCTGCAATTTCACTATTTTTTCTGCTTCAGTCATGTCCACTTCAGTCGGTGGGAAAAAGCCGCATTATACCCCAGTTACGCGCGGCAAACATGGGGCGACGGTGGCACCCTGGGTTCGTTGGCAACCCGACTGGCCGGCAGCAGTGATCTTTACGAACACGATGGCCGTCCGCCGTTTTGCAGCATCAATTTCATCACCAGCCACGACGGCTTCACGATGAACGACCTGGTTTCGTACAAAGAAAAACACAACGAAGCCAACGGCGAAAACAACGGTGATGGTGACAACCACAACATCAGCGACAATTACGGAGCGGAAGGCCCCAGCCGCAAAAAAGCGATCAACACGATCCGCGGTCGTCAGACAGGTCTCCATCTTCTAAATAAGCGGTTCCAAGAGCTAAATGAAAATTTGGTTCATTAGGATCCATTTGAATGGCTCTCTTCAAATGGGAATACATCTCCGATTTTGCATTTATGGATTTGGCTTCAACGGCTTGCTTATATTCACTTTTAGCTTGTATAGGGTCTACTTGATTCCCTAATACACATGACCATAACGTTGCCGTTCCAAACAGACAAAAGAAAAAACTTAACCTAATAGGGGTTAAAGTCAAAATAAAACTCCTTATTTTGACATCTATTTTTCGTCCATTAATTTCTACTATCTATTATTCATTACTATTTTATTATTTATCTTTTATTATTACTATTAATAATAGTAATAATATTGCTATTATGAATGATATGATACATTCATATATGTAACCCCTAGCAAGTTTATGAAAGTTGTTATATTTAATTTAATTGTAACATTTTTTTATTTATTTCGATATATTTACCAAGTTCATTATTACGCATATTTCTTGAAAATCATTGAAGGAACGGTGCCAATTGTAAGTTTCCCTTACGTCACCCACTTGTGTTTGGACCCTTTAAGTGAGGGACATGCTGGGCTGAGTGGGTTATGAAAGGCCCAGCAGCCCAATCAAAACTCCACAACAACCCAAACTGCAACGAAGGATCGTGTTGTCCGCAATGCAAGCCAAGCCTCTTTGGCCACAACAGCAAGCACAATAATTTAGTGTTAGTTCACACCTCCTAGAAAAACGATTCTGTTTGGTGAAGCAAGCTACCCTAGAGGCCAGCAAAAGGGCTGGTGTTCAGCCTAGCTGCAAGGGCAAGATAGTGAGATTTCTTTTTTTTCTTTCGATATTTTGGTGATTTAAAAAACTTCACTTAAACATGAAGAAGGTCTGTCCCCAAGATTAGCTAATATTATCACCATTGCTGACACCAAAAATATTCAAAAATCTTTAAATTGGCACTAGGAAAAGAGAGATTTCCCAAACTGTCAACAAAATCTCAGCCCCCTCCCCAGAACATACACGAGAGTAAAGTATAACTATTACTAAGTACACTAATTATAGTCGAAAAGATTATTTTTTTCAAGCACAATACTTTTAGACGACTGGAGAAACTTTTCGGGATAACTACTGAGTATGTTGAGAATTGTAAGGCATTGTAGGCTGGCTTAAGGAAATAATATACAAAAAAATTCAATTTTTTGGATAGTTTGGAAGTGAACGAAGATCTATTTTAGGAATAGAAGTTAGAGACAGTACTAAAAGGGTTAAAAAATATCAAAGCCTCTCCTGCTGATAGTATGGTATATGAGTTTTTGAAATATGGTGGTTGTGAAGTTAGAGATAAATTACTAAAGATTATAACCATGGACCACTTACGCTGCAGACTGGAGCAATGGAGGAACATGCTCAATCGACTTCTACGAAGTGTATGCCTCGCAGCCAGTCGGTAGCCCATACCAGTTTTTGGGTCCGGTCACCTCATCCGATGCCAGCATATTTGTGACGGGAGCAAATGCGCTCATTCGAGTACGAGCATGTATTAACGGAGTTGGTTGTTCCGCTCTTTCTGGGTCAAGTACAACCGTTGTACCGAGGTGTTAAAGCAGTCGATTAGCTACTAACTTAACTGGTAACCATCGCGTTCGATTCGTGCGGCAATCTCTGGGGCTGCCTGGGTTACGGGGCCGGTACGAGTCAGGGTGATCTGTATTCGATCGACAAGAACACCGGAGCGGAGACGTTCGTGATGTCCACGACGTTCGCCGGCGGCAACCTCGAGCTCGGCACCTCGATCATCTTCGACCCGACTTCGAACCTTCTCCTCGTCCACGCCGGTTGCCCGGCCAACGTCGGGTATTCCTTCGATCCGGTCTCGGCCACCCAGACGCCTCTCGCGGTCTTCCCGGCCTGCACACCTGTGAGAGTGAGCAAGAGAACGCGTGGTGATGCACAGACGTCGCCGTCGACGCAGCTCGCTCACTGTGGTGCTTGATGACGACGATGACGACGACGACGACGACGATGCTTCCGGCAACGCAAGTCCCACCTGTGCATGGCCCATTGCTGCGCACGTCATGCGCGCGGCAAGCGATCGATGCGCGGGCGCCGAGTTGGCCACCGATGTGGCGTCGCGATTTGTATCCACACACCGGCACTGGACGCGTCCAGACGAAGCACAAGAGACCTAGGGATTTAAATATATATTTTTCAACCCATTTTTTAAAAAATGGTCAATTTTTAGGTAAATCAGTATTTTATATATTTTTTTCTCAAAACTTTTAAATGCAAGTTTCAATAACCCATACACAGCTTGGAATCAGAGTTAACATGTATCAGGACTCATTTATTTTTTTGCACAATTAGGAAATCTCTTTTGTTTTCAGCAGCCCCAGAACCCTGGCAGCAATGGGATAATAGGAACGAGCAACAAGTGTGGCATCCTAATCAACATTGCTACTGGCAGGATCTCTTGAAAACCTTTCAAGGTATTGAGACAACCAGAATAAAAAATATCTTCTTTCTTTCTGATTAAGGATCAACCTCTCAGCAAAATGCTCAAAAAATTTTGCTGGCATCAAGGTACCCTGCTGTGTTCGGATTTTTCTCTTATTCTGTTCTAATAATTCAGTGTATTTTTTTACTGATATGTCAGTTGGTTTTTCCGTTACACGCTTTTGTCTCTTATGAATAGCATTGTAGTCCTTCCACAATTTTCCAGATAGAGGCAAACTTTATTTAACATTTAAAAGAAGGCAGTCAATCTAGGTGAATAAAAATTTCGGAGATTTTTATGAACTGATATTTGACCTAATTCCAGAAAATATCTCTCATCTGTCTCTACCATTTTCTTTAAAACACACAAGAAAGTCTGTCTGAAAAGCCATTGTCGAAAGAAGGGACAAATACTGTACGTCTAGGGACCGATTTTCTTTTCTCTGTCGCTGTTTCTACGTGCCATACCTGTTTTCGCTGCTTTGACAAATTCCCTAATTCCCCATGAAATGACGGAAGACGAAGTCTTTGTCGTCGCCGGTCGGGCTGCAGAAGGAGTGGCCTTCGAGAACACCGGAACCGAACCACTCGTGGGCCTTCGGTACTTTGGCCCCGATGCCCAGCCGAATGCTCCGGAACAGGGAGCATGGCGATAACGGGCAGTCCGTCGTCGGATTCTGCGATACAGACTTCTTCCGGCAACGCTACTCAGATTCAGTAATCAACGATGGCGGTCTTTCCGCTTTGAAGGGAACAGCGCAGATGACACTGAAACTACACACCCAGAAGAAAAAGAACATGTTTGATATTTTTGTGACTTCGCTGGAAAGCGGAAACAGAAGTTTAAAAATTTCCCGGGGGTAATAATTTTGCTCAAAGAATATTCTAATTTAGCCGTGAAGATAAATTCGCTAAACTAATTAGTTCAATCTGAGAAAAGTTTTCGTCTCTAACTTAAAATTTTTGAGTTTTTTTTTACCTGAAAGAACTCAAACAATTTTTTTAATTAAGTAAAAACATTTAAAAAGAGATTGATGAAACTAATAAATAACACGCGACAGCTGCCGAATCCGCTGAAGTTGGAGAGATGACCGAATGACCATCGACCTCGACTCCGGTACGGGACTATTCGATCGCTTAGGACGCATTGGTCACGTTGTCGGCATTATGTCCAGCTTCTTGGGCGGTTCTAGTGCTGGTGATCTTCCGCCAGAGGTAGAGGACGTTCTGGAGAAATATGACACTGAGAATCCCACGATCCGCGGCACGGTATCTGGTTTGGTTGCGGCCATGACCGCAACGCAAGAGGGTGCGACGAGTTCCTTAATAAGCAATTTTGAGATAAAGATATGTAAAAAAGAAGAAATTCAATGTTGGTGATACAGTTTGAATCAAGAGAACTAGTTATATTTTTGAAAATGGAAATCAAATATAGTCTACAAAATTATTTGAAGTATCAAAAGTCTTAGATACTAAACATTTACCGTGTTGTCTATGTGATATGAAAGATGACAGATGTAAGCAGTTTTTATGAGTATGAATTTAAAAAAGGAAAAAACAAATGAATTTATCAGATTAAAAGGTATTAAAGAGTCGAACACGCCGCCTATGCGGAATACGTGGACCGGGCGGATTACTGCGACGGGATCGAACTTGCGCGCGAGCGCGCGGATGTCGTGGTCACGCGCACCTTCTCCAAGATTCACGGGCTCGCGGCGTTGCGGCTCGGCTGGGCCTATTGCCCCTCCGGGGTCGTGGACGCGCTTGACCGGGTGCGCGGCCCGTTCAACGTGTCCTTTCCGGCCCAGGCGGCGGGCGCCGAGGCGATCCGGGATCTCGAATATCGCGACCGGTGCCGGATGCAGAACGCGCCCGTTCCATCACGAAATCCCACCTTCAATTGACCACCTTCGACATGATAACCTGCCAATGGTCGATAGAAGAAACTTGCCGTATAATTTTGTGGTTGAATTTTGATGCCATAAAAGCCGGTATTTGTAAAGCCGGATGCTGATGCTGATGCTTGGGTCAATGTAAATTTCATTTGTACAGGTAGTGCAGCAGATAAAGGCTGATCATTATCAAGAGCAATTGATGCTTCTCCATAGGTCAGCCATCCAATCAATGATCGACCATTCTCTAAAAGAGATGGTTGACTAATACTCCAGGAAATATTTGACATAATATAGTCCGTGTAAGCGAATCGTAGCTAAATGAATCTATTTGTTTTGTGAAGATCTTTCTAGATATCACGAAGCATGATGCCTGTTTTGATTGAACCAACGTGGGTTGTTCTTCGTTGATCCCGCCTTGTACCAGTCATCTGAGACGTCACAATGCTACTACTTGCTCCCATACAAACAATTTGTCTATAAGATAAAAAGTAATATCTTGAGTACCAGTGAAAACGAGAAGTACCATCTTATGAAGCGTATGCCCCAAGTTGGACACCATTTCTCAAATCTCTCAGAGGAGGATTTTCCTGAGAGGTTCTCAGATGCTTCAACAACAATTTTTTTTTCACGTTCAAAAATTCAGATTTTCTTGGATTTCATTTAATTTTTCTTGAAAACTCCCTAGGATGAGGGAATAGATGCAAACAACGGTAATAAGAAGTCATCTGAAATACATGAAAATCATCTAACACAAAACAAAACCCAAAATCGTTGTCTTCATAGACAAGATCGTCACAATGTCCGCAATTTTTACTCAAGGTCAAGTCTCTGTATCCTTTCTCTGCATTCACATTGAATTCTCGTAGTCTGGAATTTGTTCTATGTAATCCTAGTTTGTGGATCACAATACGGGAAGTTACCATATTGAGGAATGAAAGTTATCAAAATTGTAATATTTCAAAAAGTTTGTATGAGAATAATTTGTACAATTTAACAAATCTATGCAGCAAATCACAAGAATGTCTATCAATTTATCGTGTTAATGATGGAATAAACAATTGTCTTGATACATCCTTCCCTCGTTACAAACTGAAGGCAAATGCCTGTTTCCATAGGGAAAAAGTAATGCGCTGGGCCCCTGACAGGTGCGAATCCATTCCGGGCTTGTACACAATCGTTTACCAGCAGCTTCGCAAGCAGCTTCTGCAACATCTCCACTAATGTAGCCCTGGGGTATTTGGCCGGCTTCGGTCACAGCGCGTCCATCGGTGGGTACCTCGTATGGCGAGAGATCCTGCAACGCCCCTTCCCATCGATCGATACAAAAATCGTCAACATGTGCCCCGTCACGAATCGGTTTATTACTTTGCGTATATATACAATGGATCAAACATACACAAAGAAAGAAAATAATTTGAAGACAATATGGGCCCTAAAAGTGGACCATTTAGCCCCCGAACATTAGTTGGATGTCAAAGCTTGATACCCCAAGCCATTCCTGTGACATTGCAGATACAGTAATTTGAAAAAATTATACAAAGTAGTGTATTTTGATTTTCCTCACTATTTGGTTACCACAATTTTAGCCACTCCTCCACACAAAAAATTGAAGACCCGGAACGAACGTTGCGAGTAATATGCTAATGAGAAGTGTAATAGAAGGTTTAGCAACCACAGAAGCCCTTCTTTGTATCATTACATATCGCGTTCAACAACCAACCAAAATCGTTTACTCGATATTGAAAGCAGCTATATAGTCCATGTGCCAATCGAGTCCTCCAAAGACTGCCCACCCATCAGACGACTTGGATTCCTCAAAGAAGAAACATACTGAAGCAATAGGGGTCCAAATGAAAGAACGACGCGGTAAACGCGACAAGAGCTTTACAACGATTTGCGCGAGATTGCGAAGAAAAAGCGACGCAAAGAAACCTGATCCACAAAACTCAACCGTGGGGATAAGCCATGAGCGGCGAACATCAGTTTCTTCAATGGTGGTTCGTGAAATTCACTTTGTTGCTACTTGGATTGTGGGCGGGCCACTTTAGTCTGAATCGATCGAATCCGCGATGGCGCGTCTGGCTGTGGCGCGCCGGCGCGTTATCTGTCGTCGCGATGTCGGTTGGCGCGCCCTGGCGAGGCGCACTGCAGCTCGCGATTCAAACTCGATTTTAAAATAGATTTAAATCAATGAAAATTATCTAGTTTATATTTCCTTGTACTGAGCTGATTCTAAAACTAGAGGAACGAACAGTAAATTCTTGAGGTATACTTCTTATACTGCACATTTTATTTTGTTTCTAAATGATTAGTTTCTATGGATATTTATGCCTAGTCGCTCTAAGCTGTTTATGTTTGTTTGTCTTTACCATATATGGAGGCTAAGGAAGAATAAGAAATTTTATGGTTTGGCCATTGGCCTTTTCCATTCCTTAACACACAATGGGCAATTTTAAGATTGAGCTTTCAGCCAGAAAAATTGTGGGAATTCTCCCAATTCTGAAATAACATCCCCTAGCTCCCCCAAAGAGAACATACCTGTTCCAATTGTGTCAATCACGTATCTATAACTTGTGCTTATTCTTCAAGTTTAACCCGATCTCTCCATTCTAAGAGTTTTCCAAGATATTCGGTTTCTCCCTCCATCTCCCCCAATGTCACCGGATCTGCTTGGGATTTAAAATAAGAGCTCTGAAGCACAAATTCCCCACGGAGGCGCCAAAATTGTAATAATATCTTTTTTTTCAAAATCCCTCTGTTTTTTATAAATTCCTTTCCTCCTAATTGTCTCACTAATACCCTAAAACCACAAGAGCCTTGTCTTTACAACACCTTACACTATAGTGCCCTCAATAATCATACAATGTTTTTCATTTAAATTTGTTTTAACGTCTAATTCATTGATTCATTTGTTGCATCAGACAAGTGAGATCTAAAAATGCTTTTATAAAAGGACAGGAAATATAAATAAGTATTTCACAAAAATTACAGTTTGCTCTGACACTGTAGGAGCTCATGGTATTAATATCAGGAATATGTCAGATCTATGTGCTTATGGGTTTAACAAAAAAAAATATTTAAAGTAAAATCTATATTTTTACAAAGAACTTCATTTTCATAACATACATAATAAATGGCATCATAGTTTTGTTTTTTAATAAAGAACGAACTCTAGCCTTCAACTGCATAACTCATCAATCCCTCAACTGCAATACGGCTAAGTTTAAACAAGGAAGGAGTCCTTCACTCAAGCACCACGGTCGCCCGTACGCTCCTCCTTCTCCTCCTCCTCTTCTTCAGCCTCGCCTCACACGCCGCACTCGCCATCCCCCTCCAGTCTCAACTATCACGCCTGAGGACGGGTTTCTGGAGGTGGGCAGCGAACGTGATTCGCCCTTCCTTGCCTCCTCCGCCGCCGCCGCTCAGCTTCATCAGCGCTCACCACACCAGCACAAACAACGACAACAACAGCAATCATCAACAGCAGCAGTGTCGGCGACGAATGAGGCTGAGGCCGAAGCTGGACATCGTAAACCTGTCAATTCCACACAAGCGGCCCCCACCGGTGGTGGAACACCAGTGAGAGCCTAACCCAACGTCAACTTTAAAGGAGTCGACGCCATGGCTAACGCCAATTCTACCTGCGTAAATCAACGCAACACCAACCCATTCATTGCACCAGACAGCACGGATGAGACCTGCGCCAATATAACTTTTGGCCTTGCGTACTTGGAGTGGATGAACTATCTGGAATCCACAAACAATCACAGCATTGCGGAAAATCGGGACCACCTCACTGAATTGAATTTTTTTTTCTTGTCGTTTTTCTTTTTTTCTTTTCTTTTTTCCTCTCCTTTTTCGTATTGTTTTTTATTTGTATGTGTATTGGGGTTGTAAGCCCAAACAAGCTTTACTTCGGGCCATTTACTTATTTTGTTTGGTTAATTTATATCAATAAACCCATCTTTCTCTCTCTCAAAATTCTGACCTATCTAGATCGTTTTTTAGGCCAGAATATACCAGGATGCCAATTTTTCTGAAAAAAGTTTAAATTGTTTTCGAGAAAAAATACCAATGGCGTTCGGAAAAAACCTATAAAAGAAAATAAAACAAATAAAATATTAAAGACAGTTAATTTTAAACACAAAACTTACCTTAGACGTAACTGTTTCTGATCTTTGAATCCCAGGTAAGTAACTTAATATTTCAAAATGACTATCATCAGCAAAATTATTTACCTGAGATCCTCACTTCTTTCACCAATGGTGCCTCGGAAGTGAACCTAGAAAAAGAAAATAAAGTTAATAAAATTCTAAAGACGTTTACTCTTAAATAAAAAACTTACATCAGCATATGGGCCAGCACAAAGGGCCGCATCAACTCGCTTTCGACCATGGCGCGGATCAGTTCGACCATCGCCACCGTCAGAAAGAAAATGAACGGCATGCCGCCGCGGCGCACCAGCTGAAGGGCCAGGCGGGCAAAGGCCCATGCCAGCATGCAGATGGTGAGAACCAGCCCGATCAGGCCGAAATGCACGGTGTTTTCATAAAATGAGTTGTGGAAGGAAAAGACTTGGTTCGGGCTTTTGTGGAACGCCGCAAAAATCTGCCGGACAAACGCGTGCTGTGCCTGCAGCCAGTCCGGTGTGCGCGGGTAGTCGGCAAGATCCTCGACAATACTCTGTCCTGCCAGATGCATGCGGGCCATGTACCGCGCCAGCGCTTCGATCTGACGCGTTGTGGGATTGACCGTATGCTGCCCGCGCAGGCGCGGCTGTAAAATAGCCTGCTGGCCGTCCAGGTCTGCGATACGCTCGCCGTGTGCATCCGGCAGGGGGGCGGCCACCGGCAGTCCGGCCTGGTTCAGGGTGTCCATCAGCGGCAGGTAGATTGTAGATAATTCAGGCGGCAGCGGAGCCGGCTGGCCAAATACCCTGGGCACGGACGGCGGAAATAATAAAGACGTTAATCCGCTCTTTGTAACGCCTATTGATTTTGCTGCAACGCCTCCGCCTACAACAGCCGGCGATTTCCGCCTGCAAGAATGCTCTTTGGCTATCGATATGGGCGACGATACGGCTGTTCCGTCCGATACGGAAGACGTCGACGAGGATAGCGACCTGGCAGAAAAGACGCCCGATTTGGATCTCAACGATCGCATCCCGATTGCAGGCTTGATGACTCTGCATTGTTCGTGGCTTGGTGCGAAAATGATCGCTGAAAAACAAAGGCGTTCGACGGATGTGGCACCTCGCGTTTGTGGCGTGCCTCGATCGATCTTTCCACGGTGGCTAGCCACCTGTAGCATCCGCTTTTAGCGACGCGATTCCGCGAGCGGGTTGGTTCCAGGCGACGCATGGACGGAAAGGAAGACAGATGTGCGGTATCAGCGGGATGTTGAGTTTTGACCGGCCCGTCGAGGCGGATGTGGTCAAGCCGAAGTCCGTCAGGCACGCGTTTCCCTCGTGCACGAGGACGTTGCCGGGTTTGACGTCGCGGTGCAGAATCGCGTGCTCGTGGGCGTGCTGCAGCGCGCCGGCGAGCTGGTGGGCGAAGCGGGCTGCTTCACGGGCGGGCAGCGGGCCCTTCTGCTGGAGGCGCTCGGCGAGGGAGCGACCGGGCAGCAGGTCCATGACCAGGTAGCTGAGCCCCGCCTCCTCGCCGACCTCGTGGACGCCGACCAGGTGCGGGTGGCGGAGGCGCGAGGCAAGCAGGGCTTCGGCGTCCCCCTCGAGCACTGGTTCCGCGGCCAGCTGCACACGCTCCTCGGCGACGTGCTCCTCTCCCCGCGCGCCCGCGAGCGCGGCTACTTCCGCCCCGAGGTCGTCGAGCGCTACGTGAACGAGCACGTGCGCGGCGAGGTCGACCGCCGGAACATCCTGTTCCCGCTGCTGATGCTCGAGACCTGGCACCAGGTCTGCGTCCAGCCGGGCTACTCCGCGGGGTCGTAGCCGAAGGTCAGCTCCACGTCGCGCGCCTCGATTCCTCCTTTTCCATACCTTCCGATATACAATTATATTCTTCCTATCCCTGTTTTTGCATTCTGATCTCCTCATATTATGAAAATGTCCCTTTTATTTGCATTTTTGATGACGTTTTCTAATTCTCCATAATAGTACCCTTTAGTCTTAGGATTTTTTACTTACTTCAAGGGTTGGAGTATAAGATGATATGTTTTTCAATTTTTGTAATGGGTTTTTAATGATATCGTGGTTGAGATGACACTAAACTCAGCATCGATCCTCTTTTCGATAAGGAATCACGGTCCGCGGTGGCCGAGGTCCTGGGTGAGTCGGCCACCGACCGCTTCCCGATCGACGCCGCGGCCGCCGAGAAAGTGACCGTGCCGACGGCGGAGGCAGTGATGCGGCGCTGGTTGCACGATGTCGTCGGCAGCGCACGGCCCCGCTGGTAACGTGCGGCCGATGACCCCGACGTGGACTCGTCGTACCGCGTGCGCGCTCGTCGCCGTGCTGACCGTCGGAGTGCTCGGCCTCGTCCTTCGCGTCGGCCCGGCCGTGGCCGTCAGTACGGCGCATCACGGGAGATATCCCAGTTTTGCAAGCCAGATTCGAACCACTCGTTCAGCTTGTGAATCATCTGTTCCTGCACATGGTTATCAACCCAGTTACGCAGGAAGTTTTCGAAGTCACCCAGTTTGAAGAAGTAGTGCTCGGATTCCTTTTCAATAGGCTTGGCACCGGATACAGCAGAGTACGCATTCTTCATCTCTACCGGGCTGTATGTCGCACCACATTTTTCACAGGAATCGCCGTATTGATCCGGTGCGTTACATTTCGAGTGATTAAGATGATGTCAATTCCTCCCCTTTTGTGCTGGTGGGTACATAATTGTAATCTTTCATGCTACCAAAAAAAATATTTCTGCAAAGAGGACAAATGCCACCTTACAGCACCCATACTACAGTTTTTGTCAAAAACCTATTCCTTGGAATGAAAGGAGACTAATTAAGATTCGATTAAACTTCAATCTTAACTTCAAGTGAACCCTTTCCCAATGTTTTTCTACCACTTGTTTGATAGAATCAACACTGGCTGGAAAAAAGACCAAAAATAAGTCCGAAAATCAAATGGATCTTAATGCTTGAAAAGGATGTGATGTTTTTCCTGGAACTTTAAATACCAAAATACTTTATATTCACACTGACTTTTATTTAATATTCCTTCGCATCTGTTAGCCCCATAAAAAGTCTATAATCGAATCCTTCTGTAAAACTTGTGTATGACGGAGTTTTAGAGTGCTCTAATTAGCATAAAGGTGGCATGTTAGGAACAAACTAGCTCTGGCTGTGATTATTCAACTATTCCCATTTACCATGGACCATCCCAAACCCCTCTACCAAAAATTTCCACCCACAAATCCCTCAATTCCTTACAATCCCCTAAAAATGATATGAAGACTCATCCATCTATCCACACATAGGGTAAATGTAAGGGCCTTCCCTCAATTTAGCTTGTCCTAAATATTTCCTTCGTTCATCAAGAGGCATAAAATACCTACCCTCTTGAAGATATCACCAGTTTTAAATCTTCCGAGCTGAATCCCATTTTGGCTAAACTTCTTCGCCCCAATTCTCTTTAACCTCCACAAATAGCACAAACCCCATAACAGGCGCCGAGGCGCTGCTCAGGAGCCTGAAGCAGAACGGCATCGACCTCGTCTTCGCCAATGCCGGCAGCGACTTCGCGCCGATCATCGAGGCGTGCGTGGCCCTCGGCAAGTCCGACGACGTGCCGGACTTCATCATCGCCACTCACGAGAACGTCTGCCTGTCGATGGCCCATGGCTACTACCTGGCCACAGGGCGCATGCAGGCGGCGATGGTGCACACAAATGTCGGGCTGGCGAACGCGACCATGGGCGTGCTCAACGCTTTGAGTGGGTGTAGATGTGATATTGGGGCTGCTGTATAGTCCTGCTTCGAGTTGAGTATCCAATGCGCTTTTCGATGCCGTAGATATTCTGGTTTTTCAAAGAGAATAAGTATGACCACATTAAAGAAACTGCGATTAACCGCTGCCCTCCTTTTAGCAATGGGCTGCAGCTCTTTCGTGGCCGCACAGGATGGTGCAACCGGAGTAATAGATCGATACTCAAACTTAGATCTCACCCGCGAAGGGCCAACTATTGATGCAGACCTGGCAATTCAGCAGCGTCCCCAGCACTTCGCGCAGCGAGTTGTCGGAGCGCTCGCTGCCGACCAGGTCGATGTCCTCGAACAGCAGCAGCGAAGGCGCCAACTTGCGGGCGAGCCGAAACGCGCCGGCGGGCCGCATCAGGTTCTGACCCGCGAGGAGGATCGCGGTGAAACCGTCCAGCAACGAGGCCAGGAGTCGGCACACGTAGGTCTTGCCCGTGCCCGGCACACCGTGGAACAAGATCCCGCGCTTGAGCTCCAGCCCGCTCTCGGCGAGCACGAATTGTACGTCAACAATGTGACGGACCGAGTCAATGCGATGGGGACGGTGTTTCTGGGGCTAACGTTAGGGTGTGCCGCGTGCCACGATCACAAATTCGATCCCCTTACGCAGCGGGAGTACTATCAGCTATTTGCATTCTTCAACAACCTTGACGGCCCTCCCGACAACAAAGGACACAAGAGTCCGGAACCAAGCCTTGCCGTTCCAACGCAAGAGCAGCGCGAGGCAATCGAGCAGCTGCAAAATCAGCTGGCTGGTTCGACGAACGAACACGGATGCGTGTTTATTTGTTGTTTTTTTTTCCCAGGGGTGATCGTATCGACCCAGTTGTCCTAGAATGTTGCGAGAGAGCTCATTGTAACGAAAATGAAAAGTTCTAGTGCCCTTTTTAAGTGACCAAAAAAATTGGAGGGCACCTAGGTCCCGTCCCACGCTAATTATTTTCCCAAAGTCAACGGATCAAAATTCTGAGATAGCCAGTTTATTCAGCGTAGTCCAAAAACCTTATAACTATGTTTTTGGGAACGACTTACTCCCCCACAGACGAGGCGCATGCCTTCCATGGCGATGCCATCGCACATCGGATGGAGCCGCGGCGAACAGTATGCCTCCAGGCAGCGCGCAAACGCGTCCATCCCGGTTCCCGCCGTTACCGAACGCGGCATGTAGACCGACAGATCGGGATCGCAGATCACCTGCTCGGGCAGCATGCCGGGATGGAAAATGGTTTTTCTGGTGTGGACTTCGCGCCGGATGACCATGGCTCGTGGACTTACTTCCGAGCCGGACCCGGCAGTCGTGGGGATCGCTACAACCAGAGACCACACAAATGCCTTTGTATCAATACCTGTAATACCTTTAGAAACCCTTGATGTTAACATGAAGCATGCCATCTTTGGCAACACAGATTTTCTTACAAGATAATCTAGGGCATTTTGCATGAATACGAATGATTTTATCTTAGTAGATAGTGCATGAAGATAATTGATAAAATAATGGATTGGAAAAACAATTATTTTGGTAAGTTGAATGGCCTTCCTAATTGCATGCATAAGAAATTATTTTGCAATTATCTCATTTCCACGAAATAGCGCCGCCAAGCCGAGCCGCTGGGCCCGGTTCGTCGGCTTCCTCACCGCGAAGGAGGACGCCACGCCGCTCGCGCTGGTGCGCATCATCGTCTGCGGAGCGGTCGTCTTCCACATCGGCAACTTCCTGCTCTCGGGCGCGGCCAATGTCGCGCTGCTCAACCGGGAGAACGGGGGGCTCAGCCTCGCGCACGGCTGGTTCGAGTCGCTCGGTGGCATCACCGAGGGACAGATCCACGCGCTCTGCGCGCTCTGCGTCGTGGTGGCGCTCTTCCCTATTTTTCTTGTGTAATTTAATATTCCTGTTTAGTATGAATATGAGAGCTGAAATAACGTGGGTGTATTCCGACAGGCTGTGGTTTCGTAGATAAGGCTTTTTCCGTTGAAGTATAGGAAAGTGGATGTAGGACACGTCTGTTTTGATGGGAAAATGCGAGACATCATGGCCGTGTCCTGAGGGACGCTACTGGATTTGGACCCCCTCCCTTTAGAAATATCCCCCTCCGCTCGTGTTCCGTATAATTAACAGGTACCAAAGTCTAACCAACGATAATTAACTTAAAGTAAGCAAGTGTCATTAGCAACGCAGTAATATCCAATATTTTCAATATAAATCGAGAAAAACTTTAATATACCCACAATTGGACAATTCCTAATTTGATTAGGAACAAAAATGAATATTTGAACCAATAACTCTGAGCAGGACCGCAAGCTTAGAATCGTTAGTAATGGAAGGAGTCTTTTGGGTCTGTTACGACTGGAACATCAGCAGTTTTTTGATGATATAACAACTCACAGTTTCTTATATGACTTCCACCCCATAATTACTCATCTAATATTTCGAGTTTATTTCCACCCTTCTTTGGCAGAGAAGCAAAAAAGGAAAGAAGAAAGATAAAACTGAGCGATAAGAAAAAAACACATATAATCAATGAACATCTTATCTAGTATTTCGAGTTTATTTCCATGACTAGCAGAAAAGCAAAAAAGGAAAGAGGAAAGATAATACTGAGTGATAAGAAAAAAATAGACATAATAAACAAACATCTAAAGCTAGAGGTGCTAAAAAAAAGAAAAAAAATGAAACAACTCCACAACCAGAAACCCTCATCGCCCCCTTGCAATGCTAAAAAAAAATAATCATAATGGTAACAGAGCCTGTGCGTGTTGCTGTTTGTAAGTCAGGCCGTGTCTGTAAGTAAAACCTCTACATGACCCGGAGTCTTTGACCTACGTGCCTGTACGGGTTGTCCTGTCGCGGCAGGACACGTCGGCACGTTTCTTGACCGGTAGGAATCACTGAGTACAAACCGGACCCTGCGTATCATTATGCAACCAAACCCGACGTTGAGGATGGAGGCTACCCCCAAACTATTAAAGAATTCTTTTGTTAAACACAAGGGCCGTTTAATTAGGATAGAACTTTTTTTGAAAGTACCAAAAAGCTTTAGCGTAAAGAGAGCGGTATAGATGAGGGGGCAGCCTTCCTCATATTCGAAGTAATTTCTGTTTGTTTTAAGTTTTATTTTTGCTCCTTATTTCAGTAGAAAAAACTTTTTTTTATTTAACACCAGAAATGAGTGAAATTTTGTTTTAACAATAGTTTTCTTTCATGTAAATGAACTGGAGTTTTTTGAAAAACATCGATGTGGTGCGCTTTGCCATGGGATTCATAATCCTCAAACTGGCCTTGATAATCCTTCACAACGGTAATGGACTCTGGAATTCCTTCCTGATGGATTTTCATGGCGAGCATCCGTGCGATAGCCGCGCCCCGACTAAATCCAAAAATGAAAATTCGATCGCCTGGACGGTAATTAGTGGCCAGCACGGTATAGGCGTAATCGCGAATTTGGTTCCCGCCTGTACCAAAGACTCCCCCGAAAAATTGGCCGAGAACACTATTGTCCTGATAAGCCATTAAAGATCTCGCTTTTAGCTCTTGCGACACCAAACAGCGAACCAAAACCTTCTAGGTGTGCGGCATTTGCATTGACTATGGTACTTACATCAGGTTTTGTTAAGCCACAGGTGTAGTCTATCTCTCCAAGGTGATTCGCCCCCATTTCCACCACGGCATATTCATGTTCTTCCGTCAGTTCCAATAAAGTAAGCGGGACACCGATATCATTGTTGAAGTTACCTTTTGTCGCCAACACATTACCGCGAGTAGCGAGAATACTGGAAAACCAGTTGTTAGATTAGTTTTTTCTTATTTTTCGTTAGATTTATTTATCTTTTTTTAGATTTTTAGATTTTTATATATTTTTTCGTTCGTCAAACATCTTTTTAGCACATCGATTTATTTTGAGAGGAATTAATATTTTTTTTTCTTCCGGAGAATCAGTTGAAGTAAATAAAATTAAAGTACCTGATGGCTTTTTCGCTGGAGTTGGTGTTTCTTCTTCTGAGGAGTCACTGTCTTCAGAGCTAAAACACAGAGACGATTTAAAAGCAAAGAACGCCGGATGGACGGCGCGCTCAACGCGTTGACCAAGGAGTTCATGGGGCTTCGCACGGGACGCGCCTCGACCCAGCTTCTGGAATCCATCATGGTCGATGCTTATGGCGCCTCGATGCCGATCAATCAGGTGGCGACCATAAGCGTGCCGGAACCGCGGATGCTCTCGGTTCAGGTATGGGACAAGGGCAACACCAAGGCGACCGAGAAGGCGATCCGGGAATCCGATCT
Organism: Alatinidae sp. Z8VKAUB7J3; assembly: GCA_010016025.2. Classification (NCBI taxonomy): domain Eukaryota; kingdom Metazoa; phylum Cnidaria; class Cubozoa; order Carybdeida; family Alatinidae; species Alatinidae sp. Z8VKAUB7J3. The sequence goes on along the minus strand of JAAAKM020721499.1, from coordinate 136,806,848 downwards.
GGGCCTTAACCCGCAAGTCGATGGCCAATTGCTGCGCATCAACCGGAACATTTGGGGGAGAATTCAGTCTCGCTCGTCTAAAGGTTATGTACGTTTTGGCACCTGCGTTATTTACATTAGCAGATTTACCATAAGGAGTCTGCAAAATTGCTTCTGAATCTCGCATCAAATTTTCTTTACCATCATAAAGAACCCTAAAAAGAAAGAAGAGTGATTTAATCAATCTCGATGAACTGATTAATTAACAATTCAATGAGTGAAGTTCTAAAGGGCGTACCCAAGGGCGTATCAAGATTTTTTTGCAGTGGGGTGATCCACCCGCTCCAGAGCTTCGCCGACGTCGACACGGCCGTGCGGATGCTGCCCGAGACGTTCTTCTTCCTCGAGGGGGACAAGGAGGCGGTCGACGTGCTGCGCAGCGTGGTCATCGCGCTGGACGGCCGCCCGGTCGAGATCGAAGGCAAGGACAAGGCGCTCTATCACGCGGGCGCCGCGGCGGCCTCCAACTTCCTCGTCACGCTCGTCAACTACGCGGTGACGCTGCTCTACCGCGCGGGCGTGCCGCGCGACGCGGGGCTGGCAGCCCTTACAACTTTTTCCTTAGGGCTGTGAGGGGTTGTCATACTGAAAGACATAATTTTCAGATCTCTCAACTATGTTGAGCAAAATGGCTATCTCAAAATTTTGATTGGATATGTTTGGTGGGCGGAAGAGGGAGGTTAGTTGCCCTCCTATTACTTTCGAGTATTGAAGAGGGCACTAGCCCTTTCAATTTTCAATCCAAAGGTCTCTTTTTGAAGTTTCTACGACCACTGCTTCGATACCAAGTGCCCTGGTTTAAGATTAAATAATAAAAACCCGCTTGCGTATCTTTCTGGACCTAGGGCTTGTGGTCGTGCTGACGACCGCCGCCGTGGTCGCGGCCTTGACGGCGTTCAGACGCACGATAGATCTGCCGCTCAACAAGCTGCTTCACGCGATAAACCAGACCAAGCACGGTTTTGGCAGGAGCGCGGTGCAGTGGCGGAGCCACGACGAGATCGGCACCGTGATTAGCGAATTCAACGATATGCAGGCGCGCCAAGCCGGTTACGAAGCCGAGCTCGAGAGGTCGCGCGATCTCCTTGAGGAAAATATTTTTCATTTTTTTTTCGACAAAGAAATTTTTTGTTGTTATAAATAAAGTTAAAATAACCATTGCAGAAACAAACTCCGTAGACATCCAGATTTTATGTTACATTGCTTCGACTTATAATGCTGAGGCCAGAGTTGTTGGAATTGAGTCTCAACTTTTTAGACTCAACGGTTAATATTAGAAGGCTAATCAAGATACGTAAATAAGATGCAACCCCTCCTTCTCAAACCCCCTATTGGGTTAAGATGGTTTTCTGGCATCTATGTCTAATCAAAAGGGCTCTTTGCAGACTTGACCTCTATTTGATGTGTAACCATCTTTCTCTTGATATTTCTAAAACAAATGACGTTGTTCTTTTAACTTTAAATTCTTTCCTGGTAAATTTTTAAAATAGTAATATTGAAGTTGAAGAATTAGTCAGTTTTAATGCCTTGGCATGATTTTAGATGAATCAGTGTGTGAGAAACAGTACATATAACCTCATCAATCAATGCTTCAAGAGTTACAGGTCTTCTTTTTAGGATAAAGAAAATTATGTGCTGGAATATATTTATTACTTGTTTTTCTTTAGCAAGTATCAACTATTCTAAATTAAATATTGACAAATCGATTTCGAATCGCAGATGTTCCATTTGACGAGTAGTCCCACAGGTTTTCACTGGAACTTTCAATTAAATATCTGTTTCATCAATGTGATGCTCCTCTTGATCAGTCCTTACAAATCCAAAAGAGTTTGTATCACCTAGTTTCTTTAGATATTTAATTCGTAATTCACTTTCATAAAAGTCTATTACTTCTGCAACAAAATGTTTCGCCATTTGAACAAAAGATTCATTTTGCAATGTTTCACTATAACATGAAGTTTGTTACAAGTTGTGTAAAGTCAGTATCCTCTGGAGAGAGAAGAAGTGGAGATAAAAGCTGCAAAATATCTTTCTAGGATATGATTAAGACTCTTATTTGCCTAGTGGAACTACTTTCCAAGATTGCAAAAAACCCTAAATTATAATTTTAGCCCACAATACATTGGATGTCAACATACACATAAAGTTCCTACTTAATATCTATAGTTTTTCCTGAGATATTGCATCATATTGAGCAATGATTGGTATATCTCTATTCTAGAGTTATCCAACACATACTTCTCGAGGTAAATCTTTTTTTTGTGAGATGTTAAATGGTAGATAAATAATGATTGATTTCAGATTCGCTTCATCGATCGGATGATTTCGGACAACAATATGGAAGTAACAATAACTTGACATCACCAAGTCTTCAACCATTTAACAACAATCCATCATTACCAAATACTCAACGGTATATCAATTGTTATCGAAAAACATCTTCATGAATATTCTTTCTATATTATCATAGAATATATATTTAGAATATATAATATTTATTCCATCTTGTTCACTTTTATTGAAGAAGACATGCTTTTCTAGAACAAAAATACAAGCTGGAAATTTACAGAGACGCTTAACATTAAGATATTTCTTAATATCTTAGTGCCGTATCTTTGCAATTATCTTTACCTTCTTTCTAAAGATAGTTGACAGAGAGAACAGACGCCTTCTTATCCTGAATAGGTAATTCTACATTTTTTTTCCCTTTACCTCTTAGCAGTTTTAGCAGATGATGCGACCGACGAAGCCGGTCTCATCGAAGCGGCCGATCGAAGAATGTATGCGGACAAGCGCCGCCGCGAATAACGGCACTTGTTGTACACCACACCGGGTTTATCCTTGCGCGCGTGATTTGCGCTCGGCCACGAGGGCGCTGCGGCGCACCTTGCCAGCGTCGTCGCGCAACGGCTGCGCCACAAATTCGAAGCTGCGCGGCACCTTGTAGCGTGCCAGCCGGTCTGCCACGTATTGCGCCAGCGCCTGCTCGCTGAGCGCATCAGCCACTTACATAAACATTTTTTTCCAAAACTGAGTCTTTTAACGACTTTTCTCAAACTTCTAACCTAAATAGATCGTTATTTTAAGCCAAAAAATCTCAGATTACCAATTTTCACAAAAGAATATTGAGTCGTTTTCAGGAAAAAATAAATACACAGCTATTGCTTATTCAAAATTTGTAAAGTTCATCAACTTTAATGATGCCCATCAAAACTTAGAAAAAAGGGGGAAGATACCCCCAAAACATCAAGTGATCTTCGTGAAAATTACTCCATCAAACGAACAAAAATAAAAGTAATAGTAGATTTATTCTTTAGAATAACGGTTATAAACAAAAATGAATAAGCGAAACACAAAGAAATTAAATGAGTAATCGAATTAAACTTAAAACAAACATAAAATACAGCAAATGAGTGTAGAATTATCGCCTCTTGAAATCCTTAGAAGCTAGAATATTGTTTGTCCATGCATGTTTCAAGTTGACCAAAAAAAAATTGATTTTAGTCCATTTTTGTCGCCCATATTTGAAAGGCCCATTCACCTTCAAATAATGTTTAGTGTCCTTTTTAAGAAGAAAAGGTGGCTCGTAGCTGCCCCCCCCCCACACACACGTCTTGTTTTTTGACATGCATCCAATAGAAATTTTGAGATAGTCCTTTTTATTCAAAATAGTCCAAAGATCATATAACAAGGCTTTTGGGGTTAATATAAACCACCAGAGCCTGAGGGAGAGGGCTGTAAGTTATGCCCCTGGGGCATTTAAGGTTCTTGTAGAAGGAATGGCTGTGTAAACTTTAGAGGTGGCTCATGTGGTTGAAATTGAGTGCCCGTTCTGCGGTCGGGGGGTCACGAACACGGTTCCGCGTGACCCCCTGATTGCCGCAGGGTTTCAGCCTGGATCTGTTTGCTGACCGCTCCTCTCTGTTGTTGTTTGTGGGCCGCGCCTCCCTGAGCAACCGGATAGAAGGGTAACAGTCTGGACCGGTTACATGGGTAACACTATTCGGCTGATATCTGTCCTGTGCCGCCCCGATCGGGGCGGCACAAAACGGCGAAGTCGATAGCGGCTCAGATCGAGGATGCCCAGATCCATGGCAGTTTTTTTGGGTAATACTGAAGTTCGGACTGTTTTATATTTTGGTCTTCCAGGAGGGATTCCTCTGACTTTCCTCTCTCCCAATGGGTGTTCTTAGCTACTCCATTTGTTTACCCGTTCCATTCATGTCAGTAATTCTGCCTATACATTTTGGTTGCTTGTCTTTTTCATTCTCTCTCTTTTCCAGATTGCAAGGGAAGTTGAACTTCATAGAGATCTCATACATAGACATGTAGTCCGATTCTACCGTTGCTTTGAAGATGACGAAAATGAACCGCTTCAGCCTTCGCGTTGTTCGTGAACGAAGCAACATGAAGATCTCGTGCCGAGACGTGCGATCCGTTTCGAATCTCGACGTTCGCCGTCGCGCTGCCGATCCCGTCTCCGCTCGAGTTCTCGACGTTCTCCCCTACCGAGAAGCGACTGGAGGCATTCACCGGCGAGTTGTCGAAGGTGCCCGTCACGTTTAAGGTGGCCCGGCCACCCCGTTCCGGTTCGACGGTCTCGAGTAGTCCGATTCGAGAGACGTTGATCGACGAGTCGACCTCCTCCTCATCTTCCGCCGCCGCAGCTGCAGCCGCCGCAGCCGCTCTCCACCGCTCTCCGGTCAAGCTCACAGATCCCACGTCACCAGACTCACCTGCGCCGCCTCTGGGCCACTCCACATCGGCTCGCGCCGTGCCTTCCCGCCGGGCATTGGGTCGGAGGTCGCCGCTGGGACGCGACAGCGACGAGGAGCCAGGTACAACCGCCGCTGCTACTGAACCGGATGTGCAGGCTGCGTTGGATCCATCCAGTGCTCAGCAAGAGGGATGAGCCACGGCATAGCAGTTCCACACGCCTTTCAGCGGCGTGCTCCACACCTGTTTGCCGGTCTTGCGATTGAGGGCGAGCATCGAACTGTCGCCCTTCGTTTCCCCCGCCTTCAACCGGCCCGTCTGTTGCGAGTTGTGCAGAATGACCAGATCGCCGTGCAGCATCGGCGAAGTCGCGAACCCGTGTTGGCTGACCCAGCGGCCGAGGTCCACCGTCCAGACGGGATTGCCGTCGTGATCGAGCGCTTTGACTTCCATCTTCTCCGGCGTCGCCCAAGTACCTCGCTCTTTACGCTAAATTTCAAATTTTGTTCCAATTCTTTCAGAATGACCTCTGAATCACAATGCCGTTTAATTAGAATAATTAGCTCTTTCGAAATTACTAGAAATACTTTGGTGTAAAGAACAAAGGTATTGACGAGGGAACAAGCCCCCTTCATATACGTAATGATTTCTGATTTGTTTTAAGTATTAATGTTACTCCTTACTTTCAGTTGAAAAAACATGCTTTTTTATTTAATTCCTGATTGTTTTTTAAATAATGCTGGGAAAGTGAATAGGATTACAAGGAAGAAGAAAATGACTAAGAAGGAAATATTTAATGGATCGATCATCACAATCTTGATGTTAGCCATTTACTCAAAAAGGGATTTCATTTTCAATGGGTTTACAAATTTCCTGGTTTTTACTTTAGGTAGCGTCATAGGCATATTTATTGTTTGGGCATTATACAACATTGTGGTAACTGACAAAGAGGAGGAAAATAACAAATGACTAATAACAATCAGATTGATGAATATATAGACTATGGGCAAGATTTATAAAAAACAACCCGCAACAACTGGCCGACACCATTCTCCTGGCATTTACAGACAAAAACCGTCTGGCGGAAATGGGTGAATATAACCGCGAGCTTTCCGACACAAAATATTCCTGGGACGACATCGGGCAAAAAACGATCCTGTTGTATCAGCTAAGCAACAGCCCTTTTGCCAAACAATATATTTTTGATCCGGTTCGATAATGGTAAGTGCAGTCAAATGAGATCACGTCCTGATTCTTGCACCTCAAATTATCAGGAGCGCTGCAAGCTATGCCACTCGACGGGCAGCGTCCTGCGATTCGAATCCGGACACGTCCACCGTGATAAAGTGTCCGGCCCCTTCTGCGTCTCGCACGATATCCGTCGCCAGCTTTTCGCAGACCTCTGCCACAGCGGTACGAATGACCAGCAAATCTGATTCGTCGGTCACCGGAGCTCCCACTGCCCCGTTGGCCAGCAGCAGTACGGTGTCGCTGGTACTCATGTGTCCGTCAACACTGATGCAGTTGAACGTCTTCTGTACAGCAGACCGCAGGACTTCATCACCATTTTTATTTTAATAAAATTAGCCAAAATCTTTGGAAATGTTTTTAGAAGGAGTAGAAAAATCAAAAATTGATAAGAGAGATGGGTTTTTCGCTTGGCACGGAACGAGTAATGAAGCTATTTTACCAATTTGCTAAGGAAGTTGGGATACAAATAGAAGAAGAGGATAATTTCATGGGCCAGGAGAATATTTTGCTATTACACCTGATACATCTCATGGGTATACAGGTTATGGTGGATCTTAAATTTTGTCTTATATTATTAATGTAAAACGGCAATGCGGGGCTGCGAAACGTCGGAAAGGAGAGCATGAAGAAGGACCGCGACACCAAGAAGAGCACGCGCTTCATCTCTACCATCATGAACCGCGGGCCGACCTCCCAGAAGGTGACCAAGACCGTGACACTCGGTACGGTACTGCCGTCGAAAACGGGTTCTCGTGGTGTTGGGGCGCTCTTTATGTCTCCTCTGTCGTCTTTGTGCTCTCAGTCCGGTGCTGTCTGTGGGTTGTCCGGTGTGCATTCAAGGCATGCAAGGCATTCACGGTCATCGCGGGGATTGCCGGTTTCATCTGGGGATTCTGGGTTTTCGCTGTGATCGCAGCCGCGTGGGCGATCCTGTTCGCTTTGACGGCGAAGAATCCGCCGCAGCCAAGGGTGAAGAAATCCCTCAAGCAACTTTTCTCCCCGCTGAGCGACCGGATGAGCTGGGTGCTGAGCATCTATTACTTCATCACCTTCGGCGGGTTCGTGGCCATGAGCATCTACCTGCCGACTTTCCTGACTGATATCTTCGGTCTCGAACCAGCGGATGCTGGAAAGGAGATCGGATAAATGTTCTTTCCATCTCTCGGGGCGATCTTTTTCCGTCTGAATAAGGTTGCCCGTTTTGTCTTTCAGGGAGTCCGTAGAAATGGGTGACTTGCCAGTGGCTTGAATGTTTTACTTAAGTTATGTGATTCTGCTGCTTGTTGCATATCAGGAGCCATTTTGTATTTCTCCCTATCGCTACGAGCAGACTGCTTTACCAGCTTGCGAGCATTTTTTAGGGGTTCTTTAGGGCCACTGAGAATGGGTCGTTTGTTTTCCACTAAACATCGATTAAATAAAGTTTTTCTCATCTTATATTAGTCAAATGAGGATTTTGTTGTTTATATCTAATTAGAGTAAAAAGAGACTATTGCCTTAATTTTCAAATGATAAATTTTAAAGTGGAATTAGGATTTTTAGTAGCTTGAATATAATGGATTATCTTCTCTCATTTGTAGAAGCATAAGCTGACAAAATGGGATAACTAAGACACGGGGGCTCTTTAAGCATAGATGAACAGACTTGGTCTATTTTGAAGAAAATATCAAAGAAACAAAGTCCTCCCCCTTCTCAAGTGGATCTCTCATATAACCAGTCTAAAGATTTGTCAAGCCTTTTAAATCAAGACAGAATTGGCTAACGTTTATTAGACTTGAAATGAATAATTCAAAAATATTGGAATAGGCTTTAGTCGATTTAACTTGTTTGAACTTTTTATACTATAATCCTTAAACCGATGGTCGTTGGCCTAATCACTTAGTACTTAAATTAAATGAAAATATGGATAACGGGTAAGAATTATAATGAGACAGTGAACTTTCAGAGAAAGATCGCCGGCAGAACCTGCTGCATATGCGTGACAATGGAGGCATCGACAGCGACCAGTGCCTGGTCGAACAGCGTGAACTTTTCGGAGATCGATGCGCTGATGGTGATCAGGTCTTCGTCGCCGACCTCCGACAGCAGATCGCGAACGTGAACGGCGACCGTCACCAGAACCGCGGATACGGTGACCAGCAGCAGACTGGTCAGAAAGATAACGACGCGCCGGGTCATTCGTCCTCGTTAACATCTGTCATGGACATCAACGAAGACTTTGGAGGCGGCGGTGAACTCACACGTGCTGCCAACCGCGGAGTTTGTGTTGGGACATGATCTACGCACGAGAAGCAGGCAGCGTACCGCACGGCTGAAGAATTTTGTCGCCACCGTGCACGAGGTGCCGGTAGACGAGCAGGTGAGCCGCCTGTTCGGTGACACCACGCAGGCCAACGTTTATCTGCTGGGCTTCGCCTTCCAGCAGGGCGGTGTACCGTTACAGGCGCGCAGTGTGGAGCAGGCGATCAGGCTCAACGGTACCGCTGTGGAGCGAAAATTCAAAATTCTCGTAAGAAGAGACACTAGTCATTTTTCTTTTTCAGAACGATGGATTATCAAATCTTATATGATACTATCAAAATGAATTTTGGTATTCAGAATTCATATAAGATGAAAGAATGGTCTCTTTTCTTTTCCAGAGCGACAGAAAAGGTTTTTTCTTAACATCATTCACGTGACGGTTGTTTTTTTTTGTATGGGAAATATACGCAAAATGAAAGATCAAAAATTTTTTCTTTTTAAAGGGAATGGGAAGGTCTTTTCTTTAACATCACTGCCTATGCGGATATGGACACGGCGATTGAAGCGATGCGTGCTGGTGTGGTGGATTTTGTGCTAAAACCGTTCCGCTCAAACCAGATCATCAATGCGGTGGCGCGCTGTGTGGATCGGGTCAATCTGCGGCGGGAAAACTACCTGCTGAAGTTTGAGCTGGCCTCGGGCAACACCGCCGCGCGGGAACGGATGCTTGGCAGCTCGCCGGCGCTGCAGGATATTCGGGGCATTCTGGAACGGGCGGCGCCAGTGCTGACCCCGGTGATGTTGTAACTTTTATGGGTAACATTAAACCTAATGAATTTTATATACTTGGCGTCAGCATAATAAGCTGATTCTTTTGATGTACCTACTGATATTAAAATTCCGTTTTTAGAGTATCGGTTACTATTGAGCCGAGTTGCTCCCTACTTATATCTCGCTACCACGAACTGTCTGACAGATAACGTTCTGGTTAAAATCATTTCATTGTCATTTTTTACGCTTAAATAAAAAAATAAGTTTTCAATTTAAAGTAAGGAGCTACATTAAAGCTTAAAAAAAATATTTAAACTATTAAAATTGTTTTTGTAAAAAAATAAAAAAAAAAATTTTTCTCGAGATTTACTGTTTAAATTAAGTCGTACCGGTTCCTATATTTTAATTTCATTTCAATTCTACACACAAACATCTTGAATGATTTTCCTATCGGGTTGGTACGCCGTCAATCCTACGAATTATGTGGCTTCCTTATCAATTATCTGTGTTAATGATTTTATTGAGTTTGTCGACTTGGCTTCTGAACAGCTAAAGACCGCATTCACAGTGACATTTCTGTAGGAAACGCTGCAAATGAGTCCTCAGTCTCCCGGCGTTTTAGTCATTCGGTAGCGAGATCCTAAGCATAGCGAAGCGCACGAGTTTGTAAGCAGGCTACCACCAAATCGCCTGAGGACCAACTCGTTCGGGTTCCGCAACTCGGAGGTATTCACGATCTTTTTGAAGAGGCTGGATAATAGACTTACACCAGTCGGGTTTTTGACAAGTTTTCGTAGACTTTCTGCCTAACATGGCAAACGATTGTCGAGCAATCGACTGTTTACAGTCCTCCAGCCGATGGGCTCGTCGATGTCGAGCTCGGCCAGGCGGTCGCGGATCGTGTCCTGCTCGGCCAGGGCGAGATCGTCCATGGCCTCACCGAGATCCCGCCGGATCAGCTCGCGGAAGATCACGCTGGAATAGGCGTCGGCGAAGCCCTCGCTCTCGACGTCGCGTCGCTCGAAGGGATCGTCCACCTCGACGAATGCCGTGGCGGGCGTGTCCTGGGTCTCCCGCTCGCCGTGCAGCGCGAAGGCGAGGACGCCCAGCGCGACGACGTGAATATAAAAAAAAAAAAAAATGAAAAACACCCGCTTAGCTTTATTCTTTGTGATTTATGCAAGGAGGCTCTTGGGTTTGATTGATTAAGACCTCTGGCAGGGAGGATTGGAAAATAAAAACTGCGTCGGTAAAAGAATAAAATATTAGTGTCTAAAAGCTGAAAATAAGTATAAAATCTACCTATGATATGTACTATGGCAATATTGGTGTAAAATGATAACATGGAAAGATTTGTACGTTTGCAGGATGTTGCGTATCAGGAAACAAACTTTGCCGGCCTTCATCAAACCGGGCATGCGTCTGGACATCACCGTTTCCTCGCTCGGCGACGCGCGCTCCCTGCAGGGCGGCGTGCTGTTGCAGGCGCCCTTGATCGGCGCCGACGACGAGGTCTACGCCGTCGCTCAGGGCCCCATGTCGATCGGCGGTTTCATCGGCGGCGTCAGCGGCGCGGGCGGGGCGACCACGCAGAAGAACCATCCCACCGTGGGCCAGATCATCCGCGGCGCGATCGTGGAAAAAGAGATTCCGAACGAGGTCGTGCAGAGCTGGCATGGGTCAGCGCATTGGTCACGGCGCCTTCGGGGCCGATTTCGTCATAGCTGCCGATCACAGTTTGCCTGGCCTCGATCTTGGCCTGGGCGCGCAGGGCGTCCAGCTCCTCCGGCGACGGGAAACCGCCAAAATCAAGGATCAGACCGGCCAGGATGACCGGCTCGATCACCGAGGCCAGAAGGTCCACTGCATTGCCTTCGTCGGTCAGACTGTCGCCGAAGTAGTAGACACGTGAAAACGGGGTCATAACCATGCACTCCCGGCGACAAACCACGTTTTTGGGTTCCTTTCATGGACAATGTGAGAAACGTTGGCGTCGTCCGCCACCGGCAGGATTCGTTGAACCATTCGCCCGCTTCCACTGGATGACTTCATCGTGGGGATCACGAATCGATATGACCACACGACTTGCCCGCGCCGAACCTTTCTTGATGCCATGAGAACGAGCATCCTTGACGCTGAAGATTGGCATCGGCTCGTAGCCGGTGCCGACATGAATCCGCCGGCTCGTCGCGCAAGTTACTGGGGAACGTCGACAGCATTCCCTTGTCACGACATGCTCGTGCGAACGATTCGAACCAGCTTCTCGACGCCGTCGAGCCCGAAGTGATCACTCCCACCAGAACCGCCCACTGAGGGCTCTTGTCCGCCGACTCACGAGAGAACATCGATCCACTCCTTCGTCCCGAAGTCCGCGTGTGCGTAGTGGCCACCGGGCAGGTGCAGGTGCGTGAACGTAGATCGCGTCGCCTTCTCCCAGGACGCCGCTTCGGATTCTGGAACGAGGTGATCATCGGACGCTGTCACGCAATACTGAAGAGTTGGTCGCTCTACTTAAGAGTAAACCAGTAATCTAGAATACTACATCAGAAAAAGAATGACGCACTGAAACAGGAGCAGAAAGAAAGGCTCTCAGTTGTGTAGCGAACCAAAGCTACTCCCATCACTTCTTCTAAACTACTATGCTGGCAGCAATTGTTGCTAGAATAATCATTGTAGACTCTGCTTAGAAAAAAGAACAATTTATGGAGGTATATGGTTCTCAAAAAGCATTTCTCATTATTCAGGGTCATAACTACCGCAACCTGGACAAACACTTTTGGCTTTTTAGACCCCCTCCCTCTCCTTAAAACATTGCATTTAAGGTTGCATATTTTTGAAAGGAGTTTTTATTTTCACAGGACTGCCGTGCAATACATTCACTTTAGCGTAAACATTGGGTAAGAAGCAGGATGGCTCCTCTAATTAGGATAACCCAAAAGTCATATTGAAAATTGGCATGAATTAAAAAGAAACCTAATTCTTTCGAATAAAAGTAAAGGGAAACGTCAAAACTTAAAATGAACGGAAATTATCAGCAGGGAGCCAGGATATTACTACTGCAGTAATGTAAAACCAAACACCTTCAAACCACTCATCATCAGGTGGAAAGGCCAATGTAAAGAGTGAACCAATAGCTACAGAAGTTCCCACTCGGGCACAAAAGATAAATGAATCGCGGTTGTAAGTAAAAACTTGAGTAAAAAGTTCTTTGGACCTGCTAGCTTGTCCTTCTGTTTCTGGTTTTGATATCCTTTTGCTTTCATCATGTTTGTGTTCGATCTCTTTCTCTAGTTCAGTATCGCTGCCGAATCATGCTGTACAATTGCACAGGCAGGGTTGAGGGATACCTCAACTTGGAAAACATCCGGTAGTTTTTCAAGTACCGTTTTTATACTATTTACACATCCCTGGCAGGTCATGCCTTGAATGTTAATGGTTGTTGTATGCATAGTTTTCTTTATCAAGATCTCGATCAAGGGATGCAGTACTCGGCAAAATTAAACGAAAAAGCGGAGCATACAAGAAGTATGTGAGCATTTTGAGTTTGATTTTAACACCGTAATGCGCCCTTCAGTGAGACAGATAAAATTATTTTAATGAAAATGTGTCTTTCCAAAATATGGAATATTTAGTAAACTAGTACAGGAACGTTTTTGGAATTTCTACCCTTACCCTAAGGCATAGAAAATAGCTTAAATGAAATGGTTTCTAATTCTTGCAAAGCCTTGATTTTGAAGAAAAAAAAAATCTTGAAAATTTAGGTTGAGTCTGCTTTATTGGACTCTATGCTTTGAAAATATTATTCTAATAATTTGAGGGGGGAAAGCCTTGACATAGCTTAAAATTCTAATGTGAATGTCAGAAATACCGCCTTTACTAAAGGTGAAAATGTTATATTTTGTTTAATAATTCGTTGAATTCGGCAAGTGATTTTATTTAGATCATTGGGCATTAATACTAAGCCAATCACCACATCACTACCAATGGTACTCATGGCTATCTTTAGTAAGGCAGATACATCGCAAGCGTCTTTTGTGGCTTCAGTTCATGCCTCATGCTTTGCTATAAACCCTTACATTTATACTGCCACAGATTGTTGACACTTGAGCGCAGTTTAAATTTTAACAATGAGCATATTTTCACAATATCAATTATTTTTGTAGCTACATTTTTGGTTTTGCCCTTAATCGCTCTGATTTCTATTTAAAGTGTCTTAGGTTCTCCACATATTTTTTTTTCTGTAGCTTATTTTTCTTGATGTGTTCAGCTTGCAAGTTATCTGTTGCTACAAGTTCTATGACGACTTATGATGTTTGGATGATTTTCGTTTAGTATATTTGTCGACACTCTCTTGACAGAGTACTTGTTTTGTTTTTGATTTTTTTTCGTCAAAGTTGACAGGACTGCAGGATGCGGTCGGCCACCATGGCGATGAGCGCCATGGAGAGGCCGGCGATCAGGCCCTTGCCGGCGTCGGCCTTACCGAGCGCGATGTAGACCTGCTGGCCCAGGCCGCTGGTGCCGACCAGGGCGGCGATCACCAGCATGGCGAGGCCGAAGAGGATGGTCTGGTTGAGCCCCAGCATGATCTCCGGCAGGGCCATGGGCAGCTTGACCTGCCACAGGATCTGCCGGCGCGTGCAGCCCATGGAGTCAGCCGCCTCCAGCACGACTGGCTGGCAGTGCGACCGAGGTCACCGACAGGGTGAAGTAGAGATCATTGATCGTCTGCGCGACCAGGCCGACCAGGGCACGAGCCAACCACGGCCCCAGCAGCAGGCCGAGGGCGGTTCCCAGCACGCCGAGCAACACGGCCTCCGCCACCACCGTCCGAAAGACCTGGCCGCGTTCGGCGCCGAGAGCGCGCAGCACACCGAGTTCTCGCCGCCGCCGCACGACGGAGAACTGCACGGTGTTGAAGATCAGAAACGCGCCGACCAACAGACCGGCTGACCACCGCAGACTTGCGGTCGATCCTGTCGCGGCTCGGGATATCCAGCACGGAAAGCCGCCTCGGCAGCCGCCGGATTGAAGACCTCCCGCCTGCGACAACACTGGTCACCGGCACAGGCCGCATTCTGGTCGTTCAGCCATGTGCCGGGGGCGGTTCCAGCCTGGTCGACCCGGTGACGGGCGAGCCCTGCAATGAAGGGGTGACATACCGGACTCTGACGCTCAGTTTCAGCAAACCGCCGCAAACTGCGCAGAACGGTTTTGGAACCCGACCTGGAGAGTCGGCTGGGATCCTTGTTCGTCGGAGCTCGTGATCGTGGCGCTGACTGAGAAGCACGAGCCCGCATTCGTCGAGCGCGATCTGTTTCTCCATTTCGTGCTCGGGTGCGCGTCCTATGCGGGCAAGCTCGACCGCCTGCTCGAGGAGCACGCCGAGCCCATCGGGGGACCGCGGGTGAGCGGTCCGTTGCTCGACTTTGCGGTGGGCCTCGTGAGCGTCCAACGGAGCTTCCGGAGGCACCTCGAGCACACCCTGGAGGCTCAACCGCTGACGCTAAGGACACCCAGGTGATCGACGGACTGCCTTTCGCCGTCTTCCAACCCTTCATCGACACCGCCACGGGCCGTATCGCAGGTGTCGAGGCGCTGGCTCGCCTGCGTGACGCCGATGGCCGGATGCACTCGGCCGGGCCACTGTTCGCCGATCCGAAAACGCCACCGGCGGCGCTGCGCCGACTCGACCGCCAGGTTCGCGAGGATGCCTTGCGCCGCTTCCATCAGGCGCCGGCGGACTGGTTCCTCAGCCTCAACCTTACGTTGTTGCTGCTTCTGATGTCCGTGGCACTTTTGATAACGGGCACGATGGCTGTTTGTTCACACGGACGAGTTTATGACTCTTGACTCTTGCGTCTAGCTTCTTTCATATACTTGAACGAGACCTGCATTGTTACCGAACTTGTCGTTTCCGGTGGAACTAACGACTATCGATGTCCCGTTTGCGTTCATGGCGACACTCCTTCCGAAGTAGTCATATTTTGCCGCTCCTGTCAAGGTTTCACCAACCTGATTCCAGCGGTTGTTTCCAGAGCTGGAGCTCGTCGAGCGCATGGGCGGTCTGGGATGCGCTATGGGCGGGTTCATGCGCGTCGTCGTGGGTATGGATCGTCATCGGTTTCTTGCCTCCGGGCCTGTCTCGTCCGCGCGTCATCCCGCGCGGCCTTCATGGGCAGACCCGAGCCGTCGGGGCGGTTGCCCCTTCACCCCGGCTTCACCGGGGCCGGAACAGCGTGGAGGAGGTCGGCAGGGAAGCTATTTGTCTCGCGATGCAAAGGCGGCTTTGCCGCCGGCGGAAATAGGAGAAAATCGCCAAGGTTGACGGCTTCATTTCCCACACCAGTGAAGCGGCGGAATTGCGCCGGGCCACCTATGAGGAATCCATCGGCTGGTATGCGGGGATGACCGCGGACATGTTCGGCTGAAGCTGCGCAAAACCTCGGGTCAGGCAGGGTGCCTGCCTTGGTGTTTTGCGTTTTGCGCCGCGCGTGGCACAGTGGGCTTAAAATCGGGAGGATGCTGATGATTTCGCGACGGAAAGTGATGCAGGGGGCTGCGGCTGGGGCGGTGCTGGCGAAAACTCAAAAACTTAGTAAACTTTTTTTGGTATAATTTTGCACTCGGAGGCTCATAAATTTAATTTTGGGATGACTAATGTTCGTTTTAATTTCTTAAGAATTCTTAGAAATTCTTCAAATTCTAAAATTGGAATTTTTTTTTTTGCACAATTGTACATTTGGAGACTTGTACCTTTGATTTTGAAGCGACCGATGCTCGTCGTAATTTCTTAAGAACTCATAGAACGTAAAACTCAATAAAATTAGAAAGTTAGAAAGCTTTTTCAAGTAGACTCGACCCGACCTGGCTCGCGTCGGATGCGCGAGCGAAGCGCGAGCTCGATTCGGACCTGCGTACTCTCCTGGAGATGGAGGTCGCACCAGCTCGGCAGCGACCCCGGAAGTACCCGTACAACGAGATGCGGGTGATCCTCGATCCTTCGCGTGACCGGTCCGCGATCGACGAGCAGCGACTTCCCATCTCGGATTGGGGAACGGCCACACTCGCGGTTGCCGAGCTTTCGGCCTATCTCGCGATCGCGCATCTGGTGGACGTCAGGCCGCTGCCGTCGCAACGTCAGACGTCAGGCCGCTCACGATATCATCGCGAAGCTCCGCTGTCATGGCCGACGTCTTGAATGTCGCACCACTGACCGACAGCGTCAACACGGATCCGCCGGCTGCGACCGCCTCGGCAGTCAATCCCTTGAAAGTAGCGCTCGTCCACGTCGCGGTCGCATCCTTGCGGATCGTCGTCGCGCTTGAGTCAATCTTGTTCCCGCTCTGGAGTAGCGTCGTTGCGACGTTGCAAGTGATGACGTCATCCTGTGTCAACGCCGAGTTTTTATTACCAAACTGGATAACCTTGCATTTCTGGACATTGAACTTCAGCTTCCAAGTCCCTGTCCTGCAAATAAATGAGTCTGAGTCAGTGAGTGCTTGAATGGTTTCTATTTTTCCTGATCTTTCTACTGAATCAATTACTTTTGAATTGTCTGCTTAAAGGCTTATTTTATTTTTGATGGTACAAGTTACATTATTAATGAAAATATTAAATAAAATTGAGCCTAGGACTGTGCCTTGAACAAGGCCCAGGATTGTGCCTTGTGACGGGGCCGGCATGGGCGCGACCGCCGGGCCGCTGAAGGGCGGTCTCGGCTCAGCCTCCCTGGTGCTGGATGACGGCACCGTGGTCGGGGCGCTGGTGGCGGCGAACCCGACCGGTTCCGTGGTGATGGACGATGGCCGCACCTTCTGGGCCTGGGCGCTGGAACGGGACGGGGAATTCGGCGGCAACCCGCCGCCCGGCGCGCCGTCCCCGGAAGCAGGCACTACAGCGACCGGCCTGCCCGGTGCCAACACCACCATTGCCGTGGTCGCCACCCTTCCCTCCAACCCCCTGCTACGGGTCACTGGCTGCGACAAAGAGACAACACGCTCTGTGCCCTTCGTCGATCGGCCCCGCCCCGCCCTGGTAGAGGTTTGCTCCGGGTCACTCACCGCATCGTCCGCCGCTCCGTCCCGGGCCGCTCTCTCGCTTCTATTGCGGCGAGTGCCGGCATGTGGAGTGGGCGTCTTTCTTCCTTGGCCTTCTGCCCCCACGGAAGTGACCGGGTTCTTTCCAACAGCCAATTCCTGGCCCTTGTGCGCGCCCCTCAATCACAGCCAAGAAAGAAGAGTGGAAAGGAAATTATTATCAGAATCAAATTGTCCTCGCAAAAAAGTATTTCCATGGAATCTTCGTTCTATAGCATTTCATATCCTAACCTAAATTTTTTCATCGTTTTTTTTTTGTGTGTAATCGTTTCCAGCGCTGTTTTGTCTTTCATCGGATAAAATATCATTGTTTTTTTTTCTATTGCTGCAATAAGTGATATTGTTTTTCGTCATCAGACAGACTAATACTTTGTTTTTTTTTTTTTTTCGTAGCGCCGAGGCCAAAAGCCCGACCGAGCGCGAAAATCGCTGGAACTGGCTGGAAAAGGCCATTGATTATCTGGGGCCGCCCGATGGTTCGGTCAAATATCTGGGTGTGGGTACCGAGCTTAAAAAAGGCGATCCAATCAGCCGGGCGGAAACAACCGTCGGTCATATCGTTCACGCTTTCAAAGCGATTGAGCGTTTTCCAGATCGCATGGATTTGTGGGAGCGGTGCGAAGAATTGATGCGTAACGATGATGCACGGGCGCAAGAAGCATATACCCAGATGCTGTGCGGCGCCCTGGAACTGGAACTCGGTCTGGTCAGCGAATAAGGGCGATCGCTATATCCCCATATCGTCGAAGACTTCCTGGGCAATTTTGAAACCTTCAAGCGCTGCCGGCATGCCGCAATAGGTGCCGACCTGGATGAATATCTCCGTCATTTCCTCCTTGGTAACGCCGTTGTTGACGGCGCCCCTTACATGCACCTTCAATTCGTTGCCCCGATTCAGGGCGCACAGCATGCCGAGGTTCAAAATACTGCGGGTTTTCAGGCCGCTCAAAGCCTTGTTAACCTAAGCTTTAAAAAGCTGCAGGGCAAACCTTTGCAAAGCGTTTTTAGCCCACTCAATACAGAGTTTCTAAAAGCCATTGATATCGCCTGGGAGCAACAAAACCCTTACACCAACCGTAAAGCCCAGCTCTTCATTTTTGCTGACCAACAAATAACAGCTGATTATAGTATTACCCCCATGACGGATACCCTGCTCATCGAAATACAGGCCATTGACCGGTTTATGCATATTAGCGATGAAGCAAATCTCTTAATCAACGTCGGCGCAGCCACCGAGTCCGAGATGAAGGAGAAGAAGGCCCGCGTCGAGGACGCCGTACACGCCTGCCGCGCCGCGGTCCAGGAAGGCATCCTCCCCGGCGGCGGCGTCGCCGTACTCCGCGCTCGCAAAGCCCTCGACAAACTCCAGGGCCTCGTCGGCGACGAATCCCTCGGCGTCGATATCGTCAGACGCGCCGTAGCCGCCCCCATCAAGCAGATCGCCGCCAACTGCGGCCTCGACGGCTCCGTCGTCGCCAACAACGTCAAAACTATTCTACAAATTCGAAAAATTAATTCCAAAAACAAATTATTATAGGAAGGAGCTGTTAAATTTGCCAATGTTTGTTTCTTCAATAGTGGTACTCCTTTATCAAACACATAAACTGGCTTATTTCTAGGAATTATTCTAAAAACTACTCTACAAATTCGAAAAACTAATTCAGAAAACAAATTATTATAGGAAGGAGCTGCTAAATTTACCAATGTTTGTTTCTTCAATGGTGGTACTCCTCCATCAAACACAAAAACTGGCTTTATCAGAGTGTCGGTTTTCCAATGCAATACAACTCAGTTACAGATCTAGCGAATGATGAAAAACCAAAGAATCAGCGTCGTTAGAATCTCAAATTAGACGAAATAAATAGACCAATCAAACAAAGAAACAAAGAACATCTCAAAGAAACAAATAAAGAAGAATCTTTACACAACCGAGCTGTTTTTCGAAGAGATTCTAATAACGCCGAGTTACTCGTGATAATCGTCATGTCGCCACATATAATCATCATATGCTCAAAAAGTTTCAATATCACATAGTATCTAGCTTTTGATAGAATTCTTTTTTAGAATTACATAGGCCTCTAAAAAGACTTTTTTATGTATCGACAATCCTGTTGACCTCCTGACAACACTAACAGCACAGCCAATAAAGATACTCAAGGGGATGAGAGCGAAACCCCAAAATACGAAAGTGCTCTTTGACAATGTAGTGGATGCTTTAATGGGTTTTCTCATCTCTTCAGCTACTCCTTATCAAATTTATAATTAAGTTGAACATCTCCTAAAATGAAATTATTAACT
Source organism: Alatinidae sp. Z8VKAUB7J3 (assembly GCA_010016025.2). Taxonomy (NCBI): domain Eukaryota; kingdom Metazoa; phylum Cnidaria; class Cubozoa; order Carybdeida; family Alatinidae; species Alatinidae sp. Z8VKAUB7J3. Next base: position 136,787,433 of record JAAAKM020721499.1, on the reverse strand, counting down.
GTTTCTGAAATACATATAGATCCTTTTTCAAAATAAAGAATGCATTCCCCATTCCCAAATAAATTTATGAACACTAACTTTCTAGACACAGAACCTTAATAAGGATTATAAACACCTATGAATTTGTAGTAAAATAATTATGAAGCATTTGATGAAAACCCTTTAGATCTTATGTTTAGTAATAATAATGAAAAAAAAGATTATGATTAACATCATGCAAATTTTTTAAATAATACATAATAAAGTGAAGTGGGAAATTTAATGTAATAATCACCCTTTAACGAGGCGCTCTATCGTCAGGCGCCATTCGTCGGCGCGGGCCTGCTCGAGCGCATGACCGAGGTGATGGAGGGGCGCGTTCGGCCGGTGCCCGAGCACTCGCCGGTGCCGGAGTGGCTCGAGCCGGTGGTGCGCAAGGGCCTCGCGACCGACCCGGAGGAGCGACACGACTCGCTCGAGCAGATGCTCGAGCTGCTCGAGCCGCCCGAGCGCAAGTCCGGCAACGAACGGTGGATCGCGCTCGGCGTCGTGACCGCGCTCGCCGCCGCCGGCGAGGAGCGAGACGCGGAGAGGAAGAAGATGCGCCGGATCCACCGCGAGCTTGGCCGGGAGCTCCGCGGATACTTCCCGTTCCTGGTGAACCAGCACCGAACGCACCTCGTGCCCAACATTACGAAGTATGAGAAGCACCTCTACACACTCAGGGGAGACGGTAGAGAGGGAGGGTCGGGGCTGAATGTGTGTGTCTTATTACTCCTTGCTCACCATTTCCGGCGTAGATTCGTCCACAAATTGCCAGGCCTCGTGCACTTCATATTCGTCGAGCCACAAAGTACTGAGTCTACGGTATCATGCTGTTCTCTGTTCTTCTCTACGGATGTGAAACTTTGTCTCCGAAATTAGCGGAAGGTTCGAACTTGAGCATATTCCTTCACAATTGCCTACGATATATACAAGGCATTCGCCAGTCAGACAGAGCTTAGAAGGACAAATTCTGGCGAAGATTCACGTATCTCCCAATTGTGTCTGATGTTACCAAAATGTTGAGGCGTCTGAGAAGAAATCAGGAGGATAGAAGAAAACTAGACTCACCACAGTCATATAAACAAGCTATAATCATCGACTGGGCTGTTCCTGAATGCCAGGCGATTATACACGCATTGCTTTTGTAATACAGCGACACGCCTTCTTTTTTTTACCTTCTCTATCAGCTGCAAGCCTGGTTTCGCGTTCCTCGTTCCTCGACACGCCTTCTTTTTTTACTTTCTCTTTCAGCATCAAGTCTGGTGTCGCGCTGCTCTGGTAGTTCCTCGACACGCCTTCTTTTTTTACTTTCTCTGTCAACTGTAAGTCTGGTTTCACGTTGCTCTCGATGAGGAGGCCGATGCACACCTCCTATTACATGTACAACACGCCACTGATCACAATTTTCAAGATTGTTGTTATCAGAAGCCCTGACACAGACGTATTCATATTAGCCATTGCATCACCCGTTACTTGCAATTTGTTCTTCGAAACTGGAGTAGGAAACGATAGGCAAATACTATCAATAAGTCAGTGCAAAGAAGCACTTGGAGACAGATGGAGCAAAGCCTTCCTAGGTTACCGGTAAGATTACTTTAAAAATAGTTTTCTTTCGTATAGCCTGCCCGGTGTTGCCGGCGCCTTCCAAAATCTCCGTGCCGCGGTGACGGCAGATATTGTGAAACGCTGTCAGTTCGCCATTGCCGTTGCGCAGCACCGCCAGTGGATGGTGACCTGCGTATAGCGTCGCGTAATCGCCTGTCACCTGGAAGTCCGTTGTGACGCCGGCGTAGGTCCACGAGTTGCCGAACAGCAGCTTTTGTTCTGCCTCGAACCAGTCGTTCGACGTGTAGGCCTCGATCGGCAACAGTTGACGGGGTGCTTCCGGCAGAGCAAGGTCGATGCAAAATTATTCATTGCAATAAGTGTATCTGGATGATCCTCACCCTGACTGACTTTACGCTGCTCCAAGACCTTGAGCTCAACATCCTTCGCGGTCAAAAGATCACCTGACTCACGTAATACAGAAGCCATATTCTGCATTGAGGTTAATGTCGATAAATCATCGTCACCAAAGACTCGATTACAGATATCTAACTGATGCTTATAAAGTGCCAGCGCGTCATCAAAATGCCCTAAAGCTCGCAGGTTTTCGGCTAAATTATTCGGTCTCGGTCAAGCTGATCGACTATCGCGACATGGACGGCAAGTTCGACAAGATCTCATCCATCGGCATGTTCGAGGCGGTCGGGCTGGACAAGTACGACAATTACTTCCAGAGCGTGCACCGCCTGCTGAAACCGCGGGGTGTCTACCTGCACCATGCGATCACCCGCCGCGGAAAAAAGGATCTGAAGGCGTTCCGCCGCAAGAAGCCGGAATACCAGGCGCTGGTACGCTACATCTTCCCGGGAGGGGAGGTCGACCACATTGGCTGGACCCTGAACATAGTCCGGAATGGACAATCCGGCGCAGTTGAGTACGGTGGGACCAAAATCGACCGAGTTGACCAATTGATCATCCACCGTTCCAGGCACGCCCTGACCGTCAACTCGATACTTTTCCGGTATCCGAACGATCATGGGAATGCGAGTCCCCGAGTCATACAGCCATCGTTTCGCACGAGGCAATCCGACACCGTGATCTGACCAAAAGAACACAATCGTATTTTCGTACAGGCCAGCGTCCTTCAGTTCTTGCAACCGCTCGCCCGAAAGTTTAGGGTGGTTTTTGATGGAACGGAAAAACCGTGTGGATTTTCACCCTGGCTGGGGCTCGTCCTAGACATAGGATCGTCGGCTGACCCGGACACGGTAGATTCGTTGGTTATCCCAGACACGGTAGCAGATGTTTGCATAATATAGAGCCTTTTTTCATGATTTCAAGAGAGTTCAATTCTTGGCTAAATGGGTGGTGAAAGCAATCCATTCCTCTTCATCATCTTGCAGAGGTTTTTTTTCGTACTCCGGATCCTCCGCCCTTCCACGGGGCTGTAGCCGGGCGCCATGGCTTCCGAGAACGACGTGGATCTGGACGACCTCGACCGCCGCGGGGGCGAGTGGCTGCGCGGCGGGGGCAACCGCGGCGACATCGTCATCTCCTCGCGTGTGCGCCTGGCGCGCAACCTCGCCGGGTTCCCGTTCCTCGCCCGTGCCTCCGACGAGCAGCGCGACGAGATCGTCTCGCGCGTGAAGGTGCCCTTCGCGAACCTCGCGCTCGAGTCGCGTCCGTTCTACGTCGACGTGGACGACGCCGACGAAAACAAAAAGCAAACTCCGGATGAAGAAACTGTTTCGCGTCTTGCCGAAGCTCTGAACTACCCGAGAGAGTTTTTCTTCAGTGATGATGTAGAGGAGATTGTACCTTCTGCAGCTAGTTTCCGCAGTTTGACGTCAATGACGGCAAGAGAACGCGATGCAGCTTTGTCGGCAGGGGCGCTTGCTTACGCTCTCGCAGATTGGGTGAAAGATCGCTTCAATCTTCCCGAGGCGGCTCTTCCTGACCTCGAGCAAAATGAATCCCCCGCATCTGCAAGGAAACATTGTTTCTGGAGTTCCAATCCACGGATGGACAGAGAAAATTCCTTGCCAAACACCAGATTGCCTATGTCGAACCTGTCGAGCCATTGAAGAAACCAAGGCTCGTCTCTTCAAATGATCGTCGTTACACCGATGCTTATGAGCTGTTGGAAATCCAACGGGGGTGCACTTTTGCCGAAGCAAAATTTGCATTTCATCAAAAGGCGAAATTGTACCACCCAGACAAGTATTCCGGTGTCGACCTGCCCGTTGAAGTTTCGCGATATATTAACTTACGTAACGAACCTCTATATTCGTATGTTTTTATTCCGTTTATGAGGGGGTTCACCCCCTCATCAATACCTCACTCTTTAGACTAAAGCTTAAATGTTGTCCCAATTCCTTAAGAATGACCCCTGAATCACAAAGACCGCAGAATAAACAGTTGAAATTAATAAAATTACTTTAGCGTTAAGAGCAAGGTATTAGGAGGACATGATCCCCTCATGTGCGTAATAATTTTTGTTTGTTTTAAGTTTTAATACTGCTCCATACTTTCAAGTCCGGCGTGGAGTCCTCAAGCAATGTCTCCAGGATCTCCGGACGCTTCTCCCTACATTCCAGTACAAGCAAAAAATGCAATGAGTCCAAGTTACAGTCCGGCCAGTCCTGCTTTTATGCCGCAGTCTCCAAGTATGTCTCCAGCAAGCCCATCTTATTCCCCAACTTCGCCTGGTTATTCTCCAACGTCACCTGGCTATTCTCCAACAAGTCCAAGCTACTCTCCAGCATCTCCCAATTACTCTCCAACTTCTCCCAGCTATTCCCCTACCAAGATTGTCGAAAGGTTTCCTTGTCCTGTGTTTCTATTTATGCTTTCTCTAAATCTAAAGGGGTGGGGGGGATTAAAAAATCTTATTTCAGGATAAATCTCGACCTGCCATGTGTCAAATAATAGCACGACTAAAAAAAATGAGAAAATGAGCTGTGAGTCAGCGTTAGTCATCACGATTACAACTATTAAATAACTATATAGGATTTTGTAACTCTTTGATGATAATTTTTTCTTATAAACTACCAATGCTAATTTATCTCGCCTTTTATTGATATATGTTATCGATGGGAATAACGTTGATACGGCGGATTTTGAGCGCTTTCCATTTCTGATAAATAGGAGTCTTATAGAAACAGTGAAGCGCGTTTCCATTTCCATCAGGCACATCAACTGGCTGGCCTTGAAAAATAAACGGCGTTTTCTCCATTGTCTGGAGAGGTTGCACGGTTTGTTGAAAAAAGTGGATATTTTCCACGCTGCAGCCAAACCACTGTTTTTCTCTCAGAAACGCCTTGATGGTTAGGTGATTTTGGGGGGATGTCATGCTGATGCGCAGCGAAGCGCTTGCTCGCCGCGTCGTTGAAATTGATCCGGGCTTCGCACCAGCTTGGTTACTGCTATCTGAAGTCTACGGAGTTCAGGCCACCACCGGTGTCCGTTTGCCTGGTGAGGCATACCCGCTTGGAAAAGCAGCCGTGCAGAAGGCGCTGCAACTTGATCCGGATAACGGTTGGGCGCATGCATCGCTTGCCCGGTTTTTTGCTTTATTCGATCGCGACTATGCTGCGGCCAATCGCGAGATCGATCTGGCGCTGGACGACCTATGTGGTGGCACAGACCGAAGATGGCATCGTCATCGTCGATCAGCACGCCGCCCATGAACGTCTGGTCTATGAGCGGATGAAGAAAGCCTTGGCCGAAGACGGCATCAAGCGACAGATGCTTTTAATCCCCGAGGTGGTGGAACTTGAGGAAGGCGCGGTAACGCGCCTGGCCGAGCGGGCAACGGAATTCGAGGCGCTTGGTTTGGTGCTCGAGGCCTTCGGGCCGGGCGCGGTGGTGGTGCGCGAGGTGCCGGCGATGATCGGCGAAAGTAAAGGGTAACATTTAACCCCAAAATGAGCATTCCGTATACAAGGGGGATTGGCCCTTGCTCAACCTCATGGTTGCAGAAACTTTGGAAGATGAGGATGCTCTTCATATCAGAAATTTAGAGTTCTAATCCTTTTTAATAAATCAGAAGTGATAGCAGATCAACCATCCATGGGGGGAGGGGGGTTAGACCTTGGCTCCTTTCTATTAGATGCATATTTACACTTTATCTATAGCCGTCAACGAAGCACGTAAGTCAAGCCGACCCATTCAGTCCCAAGATCTCGCCGGCCCGGACATCGAAGCTCACCGGCCCGGCATCGCCCGACACCAGATCGTGGACACGCAGCACCGGTGCGGCGGTCGAAGACGAGGGGCGCACGAACACGTCGGCAAGGTCGCGGCCGACGATGTGATGCACAAGGGCCGCCGGATCGGTATCGGCAATGGCGCCGCTCCACACCCGCCGGCCGTCGCGCAGCACGGTCACCCGGTCGGCAATGCGGAACACCTCGTCCAGCCGGTGGCTGACGTAGATCAGACCCAAATTCATTAAAAATTGGCAAAAATAAGAGGGATTTGTTCGAAAATTCCATGATTTTGCTCATTGTCTCTCTGAAAAATGTGGCGTGCGGCTGCCCTTCCATAGTTGGAACATCCCGCAGGCAACATTGCCGATCACTGCGCCACCAGCCCTGAGCCATGACGCCGACAACGCTGCTTGCAACCCCTTTGGTGTTGGAAGAGCGTTTGTTGCCAGACAACCAGTTGCGGTTGTTGGAGGGCCTGTACCTGACCGTCACCGATCATCTCAAGGCGCTGATATGTCCCGATTCATAGTATTAACTTCCAGCCTGTGTCATCGTTATCGCAGCAAATAATCTTGATTATAGGTAATCCAAGCACGCTGGTATAGACTCAATCTGCATAGCGTTATACTTCCTATCTAGTAATTGCAGTTGTGCAAGACTAGTTTTGCACTTAATGTGCTCTGATCTATTCGGCCAAACTAAGCATCTAAAAATATTACATATGTCTAATCTGTTATTCAAAGGCAGTTTTGAAGTCAGTCCACATAAAAGCAAGAAAAACATGGAACAGGCCATTCATCGCTCGGGCGGCAACGTCGGCAACAAAGGAATCGAATGTGCTGAAGCTGCCATAGAGATGGTCGACTTGCTAAAGAAAATTTCCTGAGACGAACAACGCTTTTCAACGAGAAAAAATGTCCCTTCGAACCCGCGCCCGAGAAATCGCCCTGCAACTCCTCTACCAGGACGAAATGAATAAAGATCGTACAACAACCGACGATTTAGCATTCATCAAAAACCGGCTGAACAACATTGGCGACATCGTCTCCTTCTACTTAAAGCTCAAGCTTCTACAGAAACCCATCTATAAATTTCAATAAAAAAGGTGGGCCTAAGTCTTAAGGATGGAGTTCAATATTTCATCAAACGTTTTTACTCCTCTTTGGCGGTCGCTTTTCCCAAGCCATGTTCATATCCATAAAATACAATTTTACTCTATACCTGTGTAATAGTTAAAATAGTAACATTTCTTCTATTGTCGAATGTTGCGCCGGAACCAAGTTTATCGAAGATTTCATTTGTGTCAACCATCACTGCAGACTGCAAGGATCGATCCCGTGTGAATATATTTTACGATTCCTAGGAATCTGAGACTTTTCGATATCTACATTTTAATGCGGCTAATACGATGCACAAAGAAAATTTTCAGCAATAAGAACACTCATTAACTAGACAAACTGATTTTAAGGTCTACTAAGAGAATCTCCGAAACAAATAAATTTCATACAATTGAGGGCAAAGGTGAGAAATCCGTCAGAAAATCAAGAAACCGGGAGTAGGGGTTATGACCAATTAGGAAGCTGCTAAGTCTTGTTTGGCCTCGCCCAGACGGGCAGCCCGGTTCCGAGCACGCCCGCGAGATCCCGCAGCACGCCGTCGGTGACGAGTCCCTTTAAGCCTCGCTTGCCCATGCGCGCGCAGAGGATGTCGCCGAAGATGCCGGCGTCCTCGACCCCCATGGCGTCGGCGACGGCGATGGCGCCTGCTGGCATGGCCTCGATCGCGGCCCGGGTCGAGGTGGGCGAGGACCAGGAGGCTGGGCTCGCCAGGTCTTCCCGGTAGGGCACGAAGCGCAGCGTGAAGGCCGGCCCAACCGAGTCACAAATGCAATGGGGGATAAGGATTTTTTTTATGAAGCTACAAAGAATATGTGTTTTCAAATTCCGACAGCTTTTTTTTGAATTTATCAAATGAAAGCAGCAAAAAAGCCTTTTAGAATTCTCGGGAGGCAATTATTGCCCTGACACCGGTAGGCACGCCCTTATAAGCCTTAAGAGATCTTTCTTTTTAAAATATTTTGGATCTTCTTATCTCCTACATTGTAATACTGGTTCAGTTGGAAAGAAAAAGGAAAAAAACTCTCTGCGGAACAAGAGGAGGTGAGCTCTGACTTTAATCAGAACGCTTTATCAGACCTTACGGGTGATTCTGTTGATTTCGAGGTTGGCCACCCGTTGCTTCGCCCATCCACGGACCGAGGTGGGACGGATGCAGATAGGCGACCATACATGACATTCGAATCGGACGTTACGGACGATTCGCAGCCACCACCACCGCCGCCGCCGCCGTCGCGGTCATCATCAGTTCCATGGAAGCGTTCATTTTGGGTCGAAACGAAGCAAGAAACATTCAATGGAACCTCCGCGGCCGTCAGCGGGATGAAGCCCGAGAACGTCGCCGTGGTGGACCAGAGCGGACAGACGCTCTCGGCCGCGGGAGTCGGGACCACCGGCGGCGTGGACCAGCAGGCCAGCGACTACGAGGCTCGGGTCACGGCGAACGTCCAGCAGATGCTCGACACCGTGGTCGGGCCCGGCAACGCCAAGGTCACCGTGGTCGCCGAGATCGATCACTCCGTCAACGAGCGCGTCGAAGAGACCTACACCCCAGCCGAGGGCGCTCCGCCGCTCAATAAAGAAATGGAAAAGTCCATAAGAAATATATAATTTGGGCTATTTATTTGCATATTAGAGGGAGGCTTGCTGATTAGGCAAAGTATTGCTTATAGAAATGATACAAGTAACTATTATGATCTTTTAAAGTTGTTTTCAGAATTTCATAGGTTTTTTTTTTCCACTGCTCCAATTGTATATTGATGTCAAGTGAAACCAATTTAGGAACAATATAAGTGAGCACTTTAGGAATTTATTGAGTTGCATATTAAATAGTGTTTCCTTCTTAACCTGAAGATACGAGGAAAAAACCTATGCTATTAGTTCGAGTTCCAAATGATTATGACCTTGTATTAGAATTCGACTCCCTTACCACAAGGAAGAAGTTTCTTACCAAACTGGAAACAACAATGACAGTATGTGGCTGCTATGTTATTTTTCACTTGCAAATTTTTTAGCCTTTAAAATCAAAAATTTTAAATTGAAATTATGTGTTTAATAGTGAACTAGAATTTCAGTTAGTTTCAATTCACAATTTTAATTTCAGCTTTAGTTCAGTTTTTACTTTCCCGGTTAATGCTGGCACCATTTAGCTGGCGCAACATCGCCACGTCCAGTTCTTGCGACAAGGCATTCAGATGAATCGCCACCGCCAGTGATTCCAGTGCTTCTTCAGGTAGCCACTTTTTCATTTTGGGCACCACGCGCTCGATGTCTTTATCCCGCTGACTAAAGTCTTTAGGACCATAAAGTTCATCCACAAAAAACTGAATTGCCACCTGAAATTTGGGCACCTGACACATTTCGGCATGGCTGTGCAGCAAACGTTCACATTGCAGGAGACGAACCCCCGATGGCACGCAATGAACAACTCATTCGCCAGCACAAGTTGCTTCAGCTGCTCGAACTGTCGCGGTTCGGACGCACACTGGAGGAGTTGCGAGGCGATTTGGTCGCCGATCTGGGGCTGACCAAGCTTCACGAACGAACAGTGCGCCGCGATCTGGAAGCACTGCAAGCGGCGGGTTTTGATATCCAGTCCGAATCCCTGCAGCGCGGCCGGGTCTTCAAGCTGGGCCAGAACACGACGGATGTTCATGAGATCGGGATAGTAGGAGTTGGATAAAGTAAACAAAAATCAAGAGGGATTATGCAAGAAATTTTGCAAACCGAGAAAAATATAAGAGACATGTTCTGGTCAAATTATACTCTACTATTGGGTGTTATTTAGCCGTTTCTGATGTAATTTTGGAGTCTGAAACCCTTGATTCCCATAGTCGTGGTATTCTCTGGTATATTTTTTATTGTATTTTTTCGTGGTGCAACGTTTCCTTTTTTCGTGGTGCAACAAGACTACCATGCTTAAATTGGAAGTAATTGTCAAATGCGAGGATGGTTAGCGCACCACAAGTGATGCTAAACCATAAGACGTCGTTGGGCTTCAGTATCCACATCAGGACAATCAAGCCAATTACATATGGGATACCACCGAATATCCCGAATGGTAGAAAACAATCGACGATGAACAGTAAGCCCAGAACGCCGTAGCTCAGGTAAAGGGAAAAATTAACTTGCTTTTTTTTCGGTGCATTCATGATCTCCCTCCAATACGTGGTGTAAGGGACATCGCAAGGTCTAAGGATGTCGAGGCTTTCCTGCCAGTTCGCCGACGGATGAAAATGTTTTTCATGATTCTCCCAGCACCCTTTATGTTATTAAACACATTCCTGGCAGATATTTGAATGATCCGGAAAATCCGAACCCGGAAGTTCCACTTGATGTTGCGCGATCCGGTATCCAGGTTAGCGATTTAATATTGACTGTCAATGGGAAATTGATGCGGACGCCCAAAAATATCGATCAATTTCTCGACAGCATTAGTGACAGCGCCAGGTTTGAGATTACGGTGTTCCGGCCCAAATACACCAAACCACGAACTGTTTGAAAGAGGTACGAGTCTAATATCCATTATATTTTGCGGCAAGTATAGACCTCAGGCTAGTTTAATGAATATGACATTAAATTCTCAAAAAAAGGCGGATAATTTTTCCCTGGTAACAGCAAGGATGATTTTTACTTGTCAATAAGCTAGAATATAATGTGTGCGCTAAGTGGAGTTTTATGTCAATGTCAGAGAGGAATAACTATTGTTTTAGCCAGTTGTTCCCTCAAGCTTTCGTTCTAGCAAGCAAACTGGAAGGGAACAGCTGAATTACAGCACCAACTTCAGGCTTCTGCAACTGCCGCAAACAGTCCATCCAGTGCTCCCTCAGCGGGAAGAAGGACAACATCTCGGAATACTGCCAATAGGTCACCTAGACAGTCATCAGCAGCTGCCCCTGCGGAGCGCACCCCTCGCCTGCGGACATCCAGACCATCATTAGCAGCTGCCCCTGCGGAGGCACCAGCGCAGCGCACCCCTCGCCTGAGGACATCCAGACCATCAGCAGCAGCTGCCCCTGCGGAGGCACCAGCCTCTTCAAAAACATCGGAAGTAAGTCAACTATTTTTAAAAAAAAACAAGTCAGAGAGCTAAATTTTCTATGACTTTAGGTTCTAGAATTTAAAGTTCCAGAAATCAAAGAGTCTGAAATTGTTGATGTAAATGGAGCTGGAGATGCATTTGTGGGAGGGTTTTTATCTCAATTATCACAAGGAAAAGGTTTGAATGATTGTATGGAAGCAGCAATCTATTGTGCCGGAGTAATTGTGCGAACTTCAGGTTTAAAATTCTCAGAACTGCCAAAAGGCAAGGATCTTACGAAAATAGGATCTGAAACACTAAAGAAGCTAAAGAGCTACTCATGGCCTGGAAATATAAGAGAGCTTGAAAATGTAATTGAGAGAGCTTCAATCCTATCGACCGGAAACGTGCTTCACATTAGCGATAGTCTCTTTGATTCGAACAAAAATTTAAAGCCAGAAAAAAGTTCATCTCCTAAGCTTGAAGATATAGAGCGCGAGCACATAATAAACATCCTAAACACCACCTCATGGCAGATTCATGGTGACCGTGGAGCCGCTGAACGTGAAGATATTCACCAAGCAGTAATGAAACGCGCCAAGTGGATTTACGACGCACTAAAAGAGTTTCGTACTCATCTTGAGTACGTTCAGCCTAAACACTACGTAAGTGGTGAAATGCAGTTCTACCTTGGTCGCCGTTATGTATTGAAAGTCATTGAAGATACCGAAGCACCAGCCTCAGTGAAGATGACTCGCGGCAAGCTACTTGTTTCCTTAACTCGATTTAACGACCACAAAACAGCCATGGTTAAAGACTTAGTACGCAACATACTTAGGAAATAAGTTGAACCTTTGTAACAAACAATTCCCTTTACTAGTTCAAAAGTCTCAATTCACATAAGAGAGTGCTTCTTATAAAAAAATGACCTCTGAGTACTTTATTTTGAAGAAAAGATAGGAAAATTCTTCAATTGATTCTCTGAGACACAAAGTATTTTATAAAAGAATTTGTAGATATTTTCTTCAACCATTTTAATTTTTCACAAATCTTGAACCATTTGGTTGAGAAGAAATAAACAGACTAATTAAACCTGAAACCTCGCCAACAACCACCCCAATTCAGTCCGCCGCAGCTCCTGTATTGTTTGGGTCCTGCTCATCGCTATGTGCGTCGGCCTCGCAGCGCCGATGCATGGCGCGCAAGTCTCTGGGCTCTACGATGTACGAGTTGGCGTTGACTCGCAGAACCCCGAACTGAGAGATCAGGCGGCTTCGGACGGCCTGTTGGAACTGCTCACCCGGCTCACTGGCCTGACCAGCGTCCCGCGCAACGAAGCCGTTACCGCCGCCCTTCGCTCTCCTGAGCGCTACTACAGCCAACAGGCAACGAGGAAAGCGGGGAGCAAGATAAGCACCGTGTCCCGGACAATTTCACCAACCGAAAAGCCGTGATGGAAAAACTCAAACACATGCAACAGGCCATGACCGCCGATAAAGCCCGTAATCGCCACACTGGCCGCCGGCATCGCCGGCAGGGGTTTCACTGTCAACCACAGCCCCAACGCGACAGCGGCAAAAGCGATCCCGATATCGCGAATAAAATGGCCGTTGAACGGCCCGGTATGCATCGCGCCGGGCGTCACCTGGAAACGCCTTAATGCCGGCTTTGGTGAGGTCATCGCATAATCCTGCGACCAATGGTGCCTCCGGGCCAACGACAACAAGCTCAACCGTGTTTATGCGGCAAAAATCAATCACCGCTTGGTGATTTTTCACGTCCAGAATAACGGTGGTCGCGATATCATCCAAACCGGCATTTCCCGGAGCGACAAACAGCGTTTCCAGATTGCCGCTTTTTTTTAAGGCCCAACCTATTGCGTGCTCCCGCCCGCCGCCGCCGATCAAAAGAACATTCATTTGAGTATAATTTAAGTTAGGAAGAAAATGAATGTGATTTCTTTTAATATTTCATAGCCCGTCTGAAAGATAAAGAAGGAAAAATTCGTGGAATATTTTGGGCAAGAGTGTTAACTTTTCAGCGCGTATTGTCATTACCCCTGATCCGAATTTGAGAATTGATCAAGTTGGTGTCCCAACCTTATGTTTCCTGAGCACAAAACCTTATGTTTCCTGAGATGGCAACTCCTTTGAATCATGCCAAGTAGGTTTTGGTTCTTTTTATATTTCTTTATGGAGTATTGAGCGAGATATTGACGAGGGGGCGAATTCCCAAATATGTATATAATAATTTCTTTTTGTTTTAAGTTTCAATGTTGCTCCTTTCTTTCAGTTGAAAAAAATATTTAATTTCTGATCGATTTTTAAATAATGCTGTGAAATCTGGCACCCCCTTCATGGAAAATTCCCTTCCTCCATCATAAATTCCTCCATTCTTTCAGATGAAAAAAAATTATTTGATTTCTTATCGTTTTTTCAATAATGCTGGGAAATCCGGCGCCCCCTTCAACCGGTACCGGCGTTAGCGCCCGCGCTGCAATTCATTTTGCCCGTGGTGAAATAGGTATTAATCAACCGATTGTGATTGAGAGTATTATTGGGAGTAGTTTTACCGTTAGTGCTTCAAAAACCACGGCATTCGGTCATCATAGCGCGGTGATACCGGAAGTAGAGGGGCAGGCTTATATTATCGGGAAAAATGAGTTTTGGATGGGGCCGGAAGATCTGTTAGGAGGGGGATTTATTTTGCGTTAGAAATAAGCTGATCTTCTTCTCTATTTCCAAAGATCTGGTGAATATTTTGATCTAATCAAATCTTAAAGCCGAATATTATTTTTCTATAATTCCAAAATAATTATGAAAACTGTTTCGGGTTTGCATTCTAGATTGTTTTACTTGATACTGTTGTTGCGGGGTATCACAAAATGGAGCAAAAATTTACTATTCAACAATCAAAAACTTATTTCTACAATATATACTTCCTGGCTGCAGTCCCTTCAAATACCTTACATATTTGTGTTCCGAAGTCAAAAATTCCCCTCAAAAGACTAGATCCAATCTAAATGTTTTATCTCTAGAGACCCCCATGTAATTTTTTTTTCTATAAAAAGCGAGGTAAATCAAAAGACTCTATCTGGGACAATTTTATGGAAACTGTGCATCTGCATTATCTCTAGGATGGCTTGGGGTGCTAATTTTGAACTTTTAGGAAGTGTTAGAGATCCAAGTGAACCTCCATTTTTGACTTAGTGCAGGGGCAGAGAAGAGATTTCAGGTAGTAAACTAAAATATCCACACCAACTTCGTTTTCATTCAGGTCTATCTATCGGGGGGAGGGACACCCCCCAAAAGTTACAGAATCTGAATAAAACCACACCATCAAATTCCGCGTATCAGAGAACCTACTGTAGGGTTTCAAGCAATTTTATGCAAAAATGTAAAATTTTGTATTTTTTTTATCAGAAGAAAGATCCCAGCTACGTGTTTATTTGTTTTTTTTTGCCCCAGGGGTGATCGTATCTACCCAATAGTCCTAGATTATTGGGAGAGAGCTCATTCGAATAAAATTTAAAAGTTCTAGTACCTTTTATAAGTGACCAAAGCATGAGGGCCGTTTAATTAGAATAAAAGCTTTGTCAAAGCAATAGAGACGTTAGTTTAATGACCAAGGGATTTAGTAGGGTGCAGTCCCACTCAAATATGGACTAATTTCTTTCTCTTTAAATTTTGTTCTGTACTTTAAGTTGTAAAAACCAATTTTTAAAAGTTTTATTTCTGTTTGTTTATCAGATCATGCCGGAAAATCCGGCTCCCTCAAGGTGGTTTCAGGCACCATCTCCTTTCCCCACTCTGCACCCACCGACACTCTTTCATAGGAGCGTCGGTGGTGCCGTATCGTCGGTGCTCTTTTTCCTGGAACTCAGCGAGGAAGTTGTCCTGATGTCACCGGAGGAGGGAGCGTCGGTTCAGCGGCGTTATGCCACCATCGCCACGGCGGAATCGAGCGCGGCCGAGCTGTCTGCTCAACTCCAAGAACTTCGAGCGGCCGCTGGTCCCGAAATGAGCCTAGAGGTGGCGCCGATCAGCTGGATGGTGACTGAGATTGAGCCGCAGATTGAGTACGCGGTCTCGGTTTGGTACGTCGAGAATATGCTGCTCAGGGGTACGAGCCTCCAATCGAAGATTTGCCCGAGTGCAGGGGCTAGTGGATCTCAATCGACCAGAAGTTCCGCAAATGGGTTTGGGATTACGCGTCTAGCCAAAAACAGTCCGTAGATTTTGGCTTCAGGGTATCGTGCCTGTAGAACTTTTCGGGCTGCAACGTATGAGGCGCCGGTGGTGATCACATCATCAAAGACGCCGATAATGGTCGGTGCAGGTTCTGCCCAATCCTCGTTAATCCTATACATTCGTTCGAGCATATTTTTTAATTAAATTTAATTATATTACATAAAAAATAAATCAAACAATAAATTTATTATTTTTTAATTATTAAACTTTTTCCATGATTTTTTTCTAATCCAAAGATTTTTTTTTCAAATCTTAATTTCCTTAATTACTTACAGAAGTAAAAAAATCATGAGGAAAGGCTTTTTTATTATTTTTATTTATATTTTAAATCTATTTAGAAGTATTATTATTATTTTTATCTTTCCCAAAATTAAAATTAGTCTTATAAAAATTACTACTTTCATCAAGTCGATAACTTTTATTTTTTGGCTTGGTCTCTTACTAAAAGTATCTCTTCCTTACTTGATCAGACCGGTATTCCAGCACATCGAGTGTTTTCAGCGTCGGTGATCGATCAGTTTTTCTTTTTCCTGAATAGTCCACCTAAAAATGAAGGTAAAATCATTTTAATTAAAGAAGATATTAGTGCTTATATTGATGAGTTGATTGTACTAAATACAAAAATAATATCTTCTGTAGATGATGTGGTTATTAAGTCTCTGGCTGTTGATAATCCATGTAGGTCCGCAGTTGCTTGGACGTGAAGGACTGGACAGTGTCCGGCGTCCCGAGGATGGAGCGGCCGATCGTCTGATGGCGAAACGCCGTTTCGGTGAACCGGTCGAAGACAATGTCGTCGGGTGTATCGTGGGCAGCACCGATCTCCTGCAGAACGACATGTTGCTCCCGCCGAAGCTCGTCTTCATCAAACCGGGAATCGGTCAGGATGTCCGACAGGATGTCGATCGCCAGCTCCATGTCGTCCTTTAGCACCCGGGCGTAGAACGCAATTGTTCTTAAGTGCAAAAATGCTATTATGGGCTAAGAAACATATAAGGAGATTAACAAAAAAAATATATAAATATTTTATTTAGGTCCTTGGACAATAGTATTTGCAAGAGAAATAAATGTTGCATTTAGATTCTGGATGAAATTTTGATTCTAATAGTAACTATTTCTTAGCTATCTCAATAATTTATGCACTGAAAAACTCATCTAAAATTCCTCATAAGAGTTTTGTATTATCCAAGAAGATCTTTCAAGATAAGGTCCTGTAAATAACCAGGATCTTTGTAGAATAGCTAAAACGTTTATTGAAGTGTAATACTGGCTACCAACTAATTGTTTGATTTAATTTTGTCCAGAAAAACCAGGCTGGAAGTAGCAATGCCATGGAGATAAACCTGGCCATATCAGTTGTTGCCTTTATGTAAAGAATGTTGCTCGGAGCTAGAGCAGTTAAAAGTTGTAATTTTTGCGCCTGTGTCGGCAGTTTCTTCTATGTCGGTACAGTACAGTATACAGTCGCTATAGCGGTTGCAGGTTGTGACACACAGTTGGTTTGCTAAGTTGTTTCGCTCTGCACTAACCCTGGCTAAAAAAAATATATTGTAGCGGCTACAGCGGATTTTGCATCCTCTAGACTACACGATTGGGGCTCTGGCAAGAATTTTGAAAAGGTTTTTTGGAAAATCTTATGTCCGGCTTATGAAGCCTTGGCGAGCGATTGAAATCTCGACAAATTGGAAAAGGTTTAAAAAGGTCGAGCAACACTGCAAGACTCATCAGTCTCTACTCAGGTCAGAAACGAATAACATCACTCTTGTCAAACTATTATATAAATATAGATCTCATTAGTAAGCTATATATGTTCTTATTATTGTTTTATCGTGCTAGAATAATAAACTAACCTTGATAATTTTATTTTTAAAATTGAGAAAAAAATGAAATAATTTAGGAATTTTGAAATATAGTATATTATTTATATATATATTAAATAGATAATTCTTCGCTTACTAAGATTATTAAATATACTTTATTTAAACTAATAATTATAAATAATATACTATTTTATTATTTAGTGCATAATCAAAATTCTAACTACCGGGCATCTTGGGTCTAAACACCGAAGTGCCGGCCCGAGGACTCGTCTGAAAGTCCTTGGGCACTATCAGAGCCGGCCCTAGCGCTACCCCTTCGCTAGAGAAGCCGGATTTTCATACGTCGCTACATCACAACGACAAGTCAAGACACGGACGCCGAAGCAGACTTAAGTGGCCCGAGTGACATCAATGCAAGAAGTTCTGACTACGAAACAACTACAACAAAGCCTCACGGCCCCGATTTGCTGTGAATCGCTTATGTACGGGCCCAAATATACAGCTTTCTTGTCTGGCAAAGTTTTTTGTTCAAAATTATTGTAGAATCTTATGGTAATGGTCTTTGGCACTGCCTCTTTCAAGGTAAACACTATAACTTAAGAACGGTTCCATTGCAACTGAACCCACTATCAACTGAACTCCCATACAACTGAACTACTGTGCAACTGAGCCACTGTGCATCTGAACCCTTGTGTAAATGAAACATACTTAACTAAGCCCTTGTGCAACTCAACCCTGTTTGATTGAACCCCCTTACAACTAAACCACCGCTGCCATCGTGATTGCATAGGGGAGAATGATCTTCAAGGTTTCCATCGTCATGGGCACCTTGGGCAGACCAAAAACAGGAAGTACCTTCCGTCCCCCAACAAACGTTCTCTTTCCGGCAACGTCTGCCAAGGTTTTTACCGGAAGCTTGAAATAATTACAAATGGCTGACGTCAAAACTACAGCCCCAAAACTGGGTGGAATCAGCCTCGTCAACTTAGGCAGCAGTTTAACAAGTACCATGGTGAGCGCAGTTATGCCGTATGTGGCCTGCTGTTCTAGCAACTGTTGACCTGCTGTCCTGCTCAGAGGGTTCGGGAATCTGGGCCATCGCATTGAAATACACACAACCCCATCCTGCGACTCGTGCAATGTCTGTGAAGAGGCTATGGACAGCAGGCGCCCTACAGCGGTGGCGGAGTAGGTGCGCCGCCACTGCGGCTCTTGGACCAGGCCTCGGCAATCGTTCGCTTCATGTCTGCGTCCCCGTCGTCGTACCTGCGCAATCCCATGTACCAAGCGGGCTGTCACGGTGCCGAACCCACTTAACGTGTCACTGAGCGCGCCGGACATGGGCCAACCGATCCAGCGCTCCCTGTAGAATATACCCGGCCGCCACGTGGTCAATGACCTCAGAGCGACGCTTTCGGCTTGTATCCGCCTCCAGCAGCGCCCGTTCGGCAGCCACGGTGGACAGTCTCTCATCCCACAGGAAGATCGGCAGGGGAGTCAATTGGGCCAGATTGCGAGCAAAGGCGCGAGTGGATTGCACCCGTGGGCCTTCGCTGCCGTCCATGTTCAGAGGCAGGCCGAGCACCATTCCGCGTGGATAGCTGAACAGGCTTATGAAGGTGAATTAGGCCCCGCGCATGACACCGCAGTAGGGCTTCATTCGGCGATGTGCATCCAGTTCAGGGGTGCTTCAGCTGATCAACGGCTGGCTGTGCTTAACGCACACCCGGACTTGGCGGGTAAACTTGCTGCGGCAAAGCGGTTGACCGCTGAGTCTACCAGCGAACAGGCCAGCGCCGGGTTAGATGCATTGACGGATGAAGAGCGCGAAAAATTTACCAGCCTCAATGACGCCTACGGGGGACGGTTTGCCGCCAAGGGATGCACCCTTCTGAGCGCCGCTGGTGCCCGTCCAATTTCGCGTTACGCGGATGGCCCCGTGGAGGCACGTACGGTTCTCTCGGACGATAAGGTCGAGGAACTGGATGGATCACTTCGAGCGGGCGAGGTCGAGACTCATTTCCCGCGAGGTGGCGGGTCATTAATCGTCGTGGAACCGATCGAAAGCACCGACGCTCCGGTCGAACTGTTGACCGATGACCGAGGCTGGCGCCGTCCAAAACCAAGTTCAAAAAGCATGGGCGGGCAGTGCGATCCGTCTTGGCAGTAGCAGAGGAAGTGAAGTTGGAGTGGAGGTTGTACTTGCAGAGGAATGGGGTGGAAGCAGACGTCTAGAGGGAGGCACCAGGCCCAACACCATTACGAACAAAGTTAACCGGATGGCGCACCTGGCGGGAGTGACGAGGCCAGAATTGTTTTACCAGTAAGCAGAACGGTCAGCAGTGCGGGAGGAAAGGTGATGGGGGAAGCGAGCAGGAGCATCAGGGCCATGTGACAGGAAAATAGGTTGTCCTAAAAGTTTCAACTTAATTCTCTCTTGCATTTCTCAAATATGCCATATACTTCTTTCTGACCATCTAAATGGCAATAGTGTCTTTTGATTTAGCTCAACATACCCCTCAGCTTGACCTGAAAGTTTCAACTAAATACAATTAGCCATTCTTAAGATATGTAAGATATATTCCTAAGATATGGCTAGATGCGTATGATCTCTTTTTATTTAGTTCATCATTCCTCTCAAGATGCTAAAAAAGTATTAATATAAAAGCAATCCCCCAGGCGGCAGACTTTGCTAACCTACTTTCCTGTGCTTCCGTCCCACCAACCCCTTCCACTCATGCATGCTAGCCGCTTGCTTCTCCTATTTTTTGGCGTTGCTCTGCTTCTGACGCCATCCGTTCAAAGCCAGAATGCGTCTCCCTGGACCATCCGTGCCGACGAACGCCCGGAACGGTATGCGCCTATCACGCTAGCCAACGGCATCTATGGCATGACCTTCTCCGAACATGCGTTTACTGACAACTTCGTTCGGCTGAGTGGTATCTACGACCCCCAAGATCGGATGCCCACCCAGGCTTCTCAGCATCATCAGATCCTTTCATGAGGACATGAAAGGCACTGTCGTCTTTGACGGCTCAACATCAAATGCCTTTAACATTCGCAGCGGAGTGAAGCAGGGTTGCGTCCTGGCTCCAACCCTGTTTGGAATCTTCTTCGCAGTTATGCTGAAACATGCATTCGGATCTGCAACCGAAGGCATCTATCTCCGAACCAGGTCAGATGGAAAACTCTTCAACCTCTCCAGGCTAAGAGCAAAGACCAATGAGGGCCTCCTCCTCGTCCCGGTAGGCCTGGGGGCGGTTCTCCGACGCGTTGACGTGGATGTCCTTGAAGGACTCGCCGAGGGTCATGTTGGGGCCGTACTCGAACTCGGCGGTGAAGCCGGTGTCGCGCAGGTTGCCGGTGTAGACCTCGACGAGCAGGCGCGAGCGCGCGTCGGCGTAGCTCTTCATGTAGGACGCCATCTGACCCGTCACGTGGATCATGCCCGAGTTCTTCTGGGCGAACTTCTCCAGGGAGCCGTGGCGCTTGATCAAGGTTCAAACGAACTGGCCTCCCTTTCAGTGTACGATGAGGGGGTTGTTGAAACACCAATAAGACGCTATGGTGTATCTTCAGTTCCTATATCAGGTACGACTAAGGGTATCAATTACTGGCTTAAGGGACCTAACTGAGACTTTTAGGGAATATAGGACGAAGAGATTTCGTAGATTTTAGGTTCAAACGAACTGGCCTCCCTTTCAGTGTACGATGAGGGGGTTGTTGAAACAACAATAAGGCACTATGATGTATCTTAAAATCCTGTCTCAACAAAAGGAGCGCCGTCCGCCCGTTCGGAATAATAATCAGGGTCGATTTGCGTGAAAACGGCTTCCGGATAATCCATCTGCAAATAGTCTGCGGGATCAATTTCCCGGATACCCATATCTAACAACACTTTTTTAGCGCCTTGGCCTACTCGGCCGGTTCCGGTAAGTACGATCTTTACAGGCGGTAGTTTTAAAGAGGCGTACTGATTTTTAGCTTCGGCGTAATCATAACATTCATGCATACGTCGCAACTGGAATAAACCGCTTCGGCGGGTTCAGTATAATGTGGTTAATTTTTTTCTTTGTTTTGCCAATTTCTGAAGGAGATACTCATGATTTTAATCCAGATCCTATGGTGGCAATAATTCTAAGTTTTATTTTTATTCCATTTGCATATTCTATAGTATTTTGGACATCATCAAAGGCTCAAAATGGATTTGGTGCAACTAGTGCTGCAGCATTGACATTCATTGTAATGAATATAACATCAAACATACTTACATCTGAAACCATTATGTTCTATCTTCCATGGTATATGGCACCAAACGTCCGCTTCCATCCCGGCGCCTTCGGCCAGGCCAACCTCCCGCTCGCCGACTCGCTCGTCGAGACCGTGCACGGCGCCGTCGACGGCAAGGTGGTCACCGAGCTCTTCGCGGGCTGCGGAGCCATCGGACTGGGGCTCGTGAAGCGCGGCGTCGAGGTGCGTTTCAACGAGGTGTCGCCGTTCGGCATCGCCGGGTTGAAGCGAGGCCTCGAGGAGCTCGGATCGGACGCCGTCGTTCACGAGGGACCCGCGGACGAGGCCGGCGCGCTCCGATTTTTAGAAGCAAACTCGATTGAACAAATGCTTTATGAGAACTACAACTGCTATATCTGACTGAAAACCGATTTTGAAAAGTCTTCCTGTAACAATAGTCTGATAAATTTCACTGAATCTTATAACAAGCCAAATATTTTCAAGAAGTTCAGGAGTACTTTCAAGGAGTTCAGAAGTTTCTTTTAAATTAACAAACACAACATATCGACTACATACCAAGGGGTTAGGACGAAATCTGTAGGCTAGCATCATTCGTTTCCTATAAACGTCAAGATTGTTTTTGAACTGCGGCTGGTGCCGGCCTGGACCACAGACTGGCTTGAAGCTGATGCCCGTCAGGCGCTGCGCAATTACGGGGTGGCGCCGCCGGACGAAAGTTCCTGCCCGGTTTGTGGTGCGCTGGATGCGGTGTTGATCAGCGAATTTGGCTCCACCGCCTGTAAAGCGCTATACCGGTGTCGGGTCTGCAAAGAACCGTTCGACCAATTCAGGCGCTTTTAGCGGGGGGTAGCTGATGTCTGAAAGAGGAGCTGAGGTGCAAATGAGTGCTGAGAAAGATCTCTAGGAGCGGGCTGGCGGGCGCCCGGTCGAGCCCGCGAGGCAGCAGTCCTCGGGGCAGACGTCGTGGCTCGGGCCGTGCGCGCCGAGGCATAGGCGCTCCGGGGTCTCGCTCATGCGCTCCTGGATGAGCTGCCGGATCATGCGTACGAACGGGGGTGCCGTGCCCACCGTGGCCGCGCGACGCATTTGGATTCCCAGTTCGTCACACAGTGTTTTGGCCTCATCGTCCAAGTCGTATAGCACCTCCAGGTGGTCCCGCCATTATCAACAAAGAAAAGGCATCACAATTAAAAATTTCAGAAGCATCAGGAATTAGTGCAGTTACAATCAGGGACAGAGCAAAAGAAATCAGAGAAAAGATAGGAGGTGAAATTAATGGGTAGAACATGTAGAGGAATTTGCCAGATGCATAAAGCAGAATCAGTGCCAAACAAAATTAGATATGAAATCGGTCAAAAGAGATGTACCTTTTGTGGTATTTTTCTTTCTGTAAACGACAACCGTTGCATTTGCTGTAAAGCAGTACTTAAAGCTTTACTTAAGTAAGAACAAGACCCTAAGTTATTTGGTTAAATTATAGAATATGTTTAGTCTTAAGTAAGATTTACTTAAGCAAGATATATTAAAGTAAGAACAAGATCTTCAGTTTCTTGGTAAGATAATAAAAGATTTTTAGTCTTGAGAAGATTTACTCAAGGAAGAACAAGGTCTTTTTTAAGGAGATTTTCTAGAAAATGTTTAGTCTTAAGCAAGATTTACTTAAGTAAGAACAGGATCTCAATTTTTTTTTTGTAAGATTATACCAATAAGTTGTCTATGTAAAACTTCTCTCTATCGTCTAGTGAGCTTTCGTAGGCGTTTACCAAGAGTACATCACTTACTTTTTTCTTGATGAAAATAGGTTTAGAAGCAACGAAATTGGATTTGGCCCCTACCTTATCAGTAGCACGTATGTAGAACACGTTTTGAGCATTCAGGTCAAGAGTGCCAATGGTTTCTTCGTGCGGCTCTAGTACCGCCCCTAATAGCACGCGGCAATCCGACAGATCAGCTTCTGGATCTAATGCTTCAATGGAGGCATCGTAGTCCGGCGAGAAATTCTCACTGGCCTTTTCCAACGCCGCGGCGGTGCCGGATGGTACCAGCCCAACCGTTTCCTCGGCCCGGGCGAGCGCCATCTCGAATTCCAGCATCGCTTCTATTTCGGCATCGGCGGTAAAATGGGCGGCAATGGCATCATCGCCCAGCAGGCCCGCGAGAACCGGATGATCGAAGACCGAGACGCTCATGGCTCCAAAAGGTCTAAAAAGGCGCGGATTGCATCGGTCAGGACGACCGGCTGCTCAATACTGCCTGGACCCGATCCCCAAGGGCTTGCGTTCGGGCGATCTGCATGGTTTGACAAATTGCATGACCCGAGGAAAAAAAGGCGCCATTGCCGCCGGTCACCCGCTGACTGCGGAAGCAGGTGCCCTGATGCTGCGCGAAGGTGGCAGTGCCATTGATGCAGCCATCGCCGCATCGGCCATGGCATGCGTTTGTGAACCGGTGCTGGCGTCCCCTGGCGGCGGTGGCTTTGCCCTGTTGCGGGACGGGGCGAGCGGTCAGACCACGCTGCTCGGTCGCCGTTAACGAAAAAGGACCGCGGGATTTGGTGACAGAAGCAGACATTAACTCTCAAAAGAAGATCAAGGAAATCATCCTAGGTGAATTCCCCGATCATCAGTTTGTCGGTGAAGAAGGCGATCATAAGGAATTCCCTTCGTCCGGATTTTGCTGGGTGGTCGACCCACTCGACGGGACGACGAATTTTGTACACCAACTTCGCTCGTTTTCCGTATCCATCGCACTGCTTCACGATAACGAAATCGTCCTGGGTGTGATTTTCGACCCAACGCACACATTAGTCAAGCTTATAAGTGTCTTTATACGTCGGAATAGCCGTCTTAAGTTGTAGTTTTTCTTTTAACAATCGAGCGAAACTTTTGGCAGCGTTATCTTCGCCGTGAGTTATAAACACTTTCTTAGGTTTCGGTCTGTTAATCGCCTTGATCCAGTCAAACAATTCACCTCTTGCGGCGTGTGCCGAGAAACCATCGATCGTTTCGATTCTTGCTTTCACCGGATAGAGTTGACCGAGTATTCGTACCATATCCGCACCATCTATAGGCATCATTTATCTCATCCATAATGGCCTTTAATTCAGGTGGAATGATCTGGCCACCATATTCGCCGAAAAAACCCTGATCATCCGGCATGGCTGAGAAAGTGTAATGAGTCATATTCGAATCCCCAATCTAATCTGAAATTTATGTTTTACTAATTATCTTTATCTTATATTAACATTGCTTGCTATCACGTAATCAAACCAAAATGAGTTAACCCTTCACGAATAAGCAAGACTGCCAATAACCATAAGATCAATCCCAAACCTCTCATCTCATCATGTTGTCCTTTTGAGTCATAGCATAATCGAGAATTTTCGCCTCATCTCCTTTAATGCGGACATCAAATAGGGAGGCTGTGCCTGCACTTAGAAGAGCTGTTCCTTTATTCTCACTGAGATTGATTGTGCATCTATCCAATAGAAGGCAATCTCCCTGATTGGCACTTTTCCATTCACTTGCTGACAGTGTTGTGCTTCCCACGACATAAGAGAGGGAAAGGGGAAGCTCACTGTTTGTTTGATCGATGGTAAAGGGGAGCTTATCCAATCGGCGCGCGGGTTCAGCGTCCGATCGCGAAGCCCGTCCGTCTCGATCTCCCGCACCTGCGCGCCCGAAACCAAGCGCCTGCCGCCGAACGCCGGCCCGCGTATCCCGACGGAGGGGTTTCGCGATCCAGGTAGGCCAATGCGGGTCGGCTCCCCAGCTTTCTCGCGGGTGACCCAGACACCCGGGGGCAGGCGGATTGATGATCGGGAGCTCGCGTGGCGTCGCGTGCGGGGTCGAACTCCAACTCGCGCGCCTCTCCACTCTCCGCGGTCCCCAAAAATCTGCTATATTTGTATTTTTGTAGGTCCAGTTATAACTTTAATTTCGTTTATAGAAATTACACGTTTGTATCCAAAGACAGTAATTTGGGAATAGTTCATCCTTTTGTAAATATTTTCCAATTTCGAAGTAAGTATTTTTCATTCGTTAACAACTCTCTCAGGTATGTCTCCTCTGAATGTAAATGCTTCCTTTAACACCCTTGCGAAGTTTCTTTCAAACTAAGTAAATTATTTAAACTTATCTGATTTTCTATAGGAGCAATCAAATAATAATTACAATTCTTACAGCAACATCCTCCCTGATCATATGCAATTTTTTTGGGCAGGTGCTCAAATTTTATACAAATATTCTTACAATTCCCTAACCCCATTATGTTATCCCGTTGGTTTTTTATCGTGGCCACATTTGTTTCCAGGATTTGTAAAATGATGCCATAATTTGGTTATAATTTTCCATTTCAATTATGGAATTCTGTTTAATGTTTTGTTGCAGCTTAAATCCAAAATCTTCGAAATTTTTGGGATTAGGATTTGTACCAACGTCATTGCTCCTTCTGTGATCGCTTTCCAATGGAAGGTGCAAGTACGGAGCCGATCGAACACTTCCGCCCGAAAACTAGATCAGAGTTCTACCACCTCGCCTACGAGTGGACCAATCTTTATTACTGTTGTGAGCTGTGCCAGCAAAAGGGCGAAGCGTGGGATGAACAGCTGATTGCACCGGATGAAGAGAGCTACACATTTGAAAGATATTTCATCTTTGACTATTCAAATGGCGAGCTTCAGCCCAACCCTGCAGCCTCTGCAGACACTTGTTCCTAGACATTCAAGACAATATGCTTACTTCGACTGTATACAAACATAAGGATCGCTTGGGAGGAGGTAGGATCTGACGTGAGTTCATGCCAAATCCACTTATCTTAAAGGATTTCTTCAGGTAAGTATTCAAACCTGGCAGGAGTTGTAACTTTAACAGACTTATCAAAATACTCGAAACTTCTGTTTTGATTACTGTATTCACGGACGTTATTCAGTGACAAATAAAACATAAGTAAAAATAAAATGTTTCTTTAGAAGAAAAAGGGCAAATTTATTAGACTTTTTGACTATTTTGGACAAAATGGCTGTTTAAAAGTTTTAATCAGCGTTGGTAGGGTGGTCCAAAATGACAAGGGGGCTGGTTGCCTTCTGATCACTCTTCAACCTATACGGAGTTGCAACTTAATAAAAAAGGTTCAACTTACCCTCAGTCGTTCTTTATATATTGCTCATATGCCTTTTTGACAAATAGTATGCATAAATTGTGTTTTGATTTTCTTCCACATCCCCCCCCCCTAGTATTTCCCGAAAGTATACCGTTGGCGCCGCCCCATCGACGATCGTGATCCCGGTATCGGAATCGAAAATCGTGTTGTTGAGAATCCGTGAATAAACCGCCGGGACACTTAGATTGTCGGGATCACCCGAGACATAGTTGGGGTCTCCGCTCAGGACAATCCCGTCACCGTTGCTGATCAGCAAGTTGTTTTGAACGACCGCACCGTGGACCAGTTTTTCGTTGCTCAAGGAAGGCAGATTTTGTACGGCGCCTGGTTTGGGGCGGTCACCTTCGTTGGGAACTTTGTTTCCATACACTAAAGGAAATCTCACTTCAGATACAGGAAGAGTTATCAAATTATAAAGGTGTTTACGGTATTAGCGATAATCTCGTGTGGGGCAAACCCGAAATAAGGGTAAACGTAGATGAACAAAAAGCAGCTATTTTCGGACTTGATACAACATCTGTAGCAAGAGAAGTAAGGGCGCTTGTAGACGGACTGACTGTAGCACAGACGAGGATTGGTAAAGAAGAAGCAGATATAAATATCAGGTATGACCTTCAGTCAGAAAATCTTCTCAGCCCCCGGCAACGTCGATCACCTCCGTCAATCGACTTTCGTTATCGTAGCGATATCGAGTTTGATTGCCGTCAGCATCGATGATACCGATGCGATTTCCATCTCTGTCATATTGGTATTTGATCGACGATGAATCCGGAAACGTGGTTTCCAGCAATCGGCCAACTGCATCGTATCGGAAGCTGGTTTTTCGCTGCAGCCGATCGGTCATCGCCGTTACTCTGCCTGCGGCATCGTACTGCCAACGTGATTCGTTGCCCATCGCGTCAACAGCCGCATCGGTCACGTAATAACGGAACGATGCCACACCGGTGAACCCCGGGTCCGGTACGAAACTGATCCCAGTAACGACTTGATTGGCATCCTTCGTCACTAAGACGGACCCGTTCACCGGATCGAAGACGCCGCCAATGGACAGGTTGTGCCCGTCGCGATCCCGGTCGTTGCTGAGGAGAGCATCAACCAGTGCCGCCGGATCAAGGATCTCGCCACCGTCCTCAAGGGCGACAAAGGCGTCATCCTCCGCCACCGGATCGAAGTTCGAACTGGCAACAGGGAATAATATGAATATGGGCAAAGACTTGCATAATCTTTTGTTGTAACCCCATTACCTGATATACAAAATTCTGTTTACTTCTGGTGGCAGCCTTACCTGCAAGATAATTTCTAGACATTAATTTCACAATCTTAAATATATTTTCAATCAATAAATTTCGATCTTCAATCAGGAATGATGACGATTGACGATTGTGATGATGGATCAATCTTATAATTAATATATTGGTCCATGAGCACAAGTTTTTGCCAGAAGCTACATAGAGGCCTTATTGCTCATAATTAATTGATATAATAAATAATTAATTATTTAGATTTTGCAAATTTTTGTTGTTTCTTCCGACTTGGACAAAATCCTGTTTCTTATCCGTAAATTACTATCTAGTAAAATTAGAATTACTGCACCCGAAAAACTCTCAAACACAGCTCGCGTTCGTATTTCTCCGCGTCACCGCCTCATTAAGTCCTTTTAATTGTGAGTTGTTTTTTTTTTCCTTCTTTTTTATGAAAGATAGATAATAATGTTTATAAGAGAGTTGCCAAGTGGCGCTTTTTGCGCCTTAAGTTCCCTTCGACAGACTGCCGGGCCGTCGTTTATTCGATGCGGTTTTCTGCGCCGATCGACGATCATCTTTGCCGTAGTCTGTTAACGAAAGGTAAAGCGGGAAAAGGGGGCTAAAACAAGGCGCTCCAGGTGATGGCCTAGATTCCTTTGCAAACTGTTGCCCGAGAGCGACAGTTTATGGCCATTTATGGGCGGGCGAGGGCAAGACTCTCGGCCCTGTAGTCTCAGGACCCGGCCTTCAGGCCCAGTAAACAAATGCTTTTTAAAAAACGATTATGTCAATCATAGGAAGACTAATTCTTCATTCATTCGTTTGCCTATTTGAAGATAGCAAAGATCACAACTCAATTAAATCGACATGCACATCTACGGCATGTATTTGTTCACTTGACTAATGTGTTTCGGTGAAGTTTTTTTCTTCTTCGTCTTCTTCGAAAGATGATGTAACGAAAGACATTGCTCGTTGCCTTATCAAAAGGTCCAAGAGCAATTTCTAAGTGGCATATTGTTTGCAGGCGATCACGCGAGACCGAGCGCGAGGAAAGGCCTCGTCCCCCCGAGCGCGCGCCCGACGAGTCCGCCCAGCACGACGGCAGCGACGAGCAGCGCGAGCGAGCTCCACAGTGAAGGAATCGAGCTGACCAGCCACGGTCCCTCGGGGCCGAACACCGGGATCCGCTCCGTCGTCCGCACGACGAGCGCCAGCCCGAGCGAGGCGCCGGCCGCCGCGCCCACCGCCCGCGGGCTCACGCGAACAGCGGGTGGGTGCGCAGGAACGCGAGCGAGATGATCGTCCGTCACCAAATTTTGATGGATGCTTTCAGAAGAGCATTTAGGAAACGAAAAAAAGGGAAAAGGAAGGCTGAGGCCCGAGAATACACAAGTTTGGCTTAGCACGAACCGGCCCAGAATTTTATTGGCGGGCTGACAAAAAATAATAATTTCTTATGAGTTACAACCAAGTCAAACCCTTAGGCAAAGGGGGAGGGGGAGGCATCATAATTATTTATAGAGAAGAGATACATTTTTCTGGCAATTATCCCCTAATTTTGATTGGTGAGAAAAGAACTTTATCCATGGGCTGGGTCGGCCCGCCCGGCGCTACCGGAGGCACATCGAATCCACCGAGCGTGCGTACCCTGTCATACATCACGATGGCGCCGGCGGTCGCGACATTGATGCAGAACGCGGTCGGGATCTTGAGAACAAACTCGCAGCGCTCAATCAGTTCCGGCGACAGTGAGCCGCGCTCCGGGCCCATTACATAGGCCGCCTGTGTCGGGTGCCGGAAACTCGGCAGGTCGACGGCGTCATCCAGCAGTTCCACACCCACCAGCCGGCAATTATTGATCCTTATATGCAATCTAATCGCAATTTGAATTTTTCAATTTAATCGAGGGGAAGAAATTCACATCAGATCTTAATTAAAAACATCATTGAAGAGAAAGACCAAATCCAAAGGAGGTGACATTTTAGGCTACCACTGTTTTTGCATAGACTTTTGAAATCGGGAGGGGGGAAGACCATATTTCAAAATTATTCATGTATCTTTCGTTTTATTGTACACTATTTTGCACTCTTTCTTATATTCTTTAATGAGATTACTCATTTAGTGAAAACTATCTGGAAGCATTATAATTATTTGATGGGCGAAGTCTATATTTATGTACTGCTTAGCTATACCATACATCAACACTGGATTCGTATCACAGTTGTGCTCAACACCTTAAGATGCAGTTACTGCGTTGTAGA
This sequence comes from Alatinidae sp. Z8VKAUB7J3, assembly GCA_010016025.2. NCBI lineage: Eukaryota > Metazoa > Cnidaria > Cubozoa > Carybdeida > Alatinidae > Alatinidae sp. Z8VKAUB7J3. The sequence goes on along the minus strand of JAAAKM020721499.1, from coordinate 136,757,531 downwards.
GGGCTTTTCATCGCAAGCACATCGTTATTTACATTTTCAGTGACGGATCATAAATTGCATAAATGATTGTTTTGGCAGTACAACTGCTTCACCTCCAGCGGACTAAACGTGAGAGATGTGAATACTCTTGAGACAGGCCGCGCGGTGGCGCTGAAGGTCCTGGCCGGGGAGCGAGCGCGACGGGAGGCCGGCCCGGCCCGGTTCCAACGCGAGGCGCTGCTGCTCTGCTCCCTCGACCACCCCGGGCTCGTCTCCGGGCTCGGGTTCGGATCGCAAGGGCGGCGCCGGTTCCTGGCGATGGAGTACGTCGCCGGACCGAGCCTCAAGGCGCGGGTCGAGCAGGGGTCGCGCCTGAGCGAGGCGGAGGTCGCGCGCATCGGCGTCGAGCTCGCGCGCGCCCTCGACTACGGTTCGTCGTGCCGGCATAGACCTGGTCGCCTTCGGTTACCTTGCGGGGCGTTGTTTCGCCCGAAATCAGGCTTTCGTCGAGTTCACTGGCTCCGCGCTCGATCACTCCGTCGGCGGCGATATGATCGCCCGGCGCGCAGAACACCCGATCACCCGGTCGCACTTCGCTGACGGTGCAGCGGCGCTGGTGTCCGTTCTCATCCAGGACGGTTGCCGTCGTGATGCGCGTACCCAGCAGATTGGCAGCCGCCCCTTCCGCCTTCTTGCGGATCAGAGTATATGTACCCTCTAGAGCCCTCTTTTGTCATGATAACTTGTCTTTAGCCCAATGGGAACATATAGTTCATTTTAATGCATTCTTTACTTTGTGAAGAAACTGAGAGATGTTTATCTATTTTCTAATACAAATATGGTCCATTTTGCTATCTACACCCATTCAAGAAATTTTCGGTTGCATGGTTTGCATAAAAAAAAGAAATTATGACCGTCTTAATAGTGAATTACTTCTCACAACATCTGTTTTTGGGGTTTGCAAAATTATTGATCATTGATTCTTATAGAAGAAAAAACGAAAAGATGTAAAAAAAAAAAATTCATGAAAAAGACTGTTTTAATAAAAAGTCAATACAAAATAACTTAAAAAATTTTCCACCTAACAAGTTTTTCCAAGAAAAGTATAGTGCTCAATTAAACCATAAATGAGCAAAAATAATGTCAACTTTCCAAGCATAAAACTACCACAAATCACCTGATGATACCAACATCAATAAAAAAAAAAACCTCAAAACGGACAGAAATTACAATAAATAAACAAGTCACACGGCGACCAGCTGGACACGGACAAAGACAACAAAGGCAACGTGTGCGATGGCGACGACGATGGGGACTCCAAGATCGACACCGCCGACAACTGCCCACTGGTGCCGAACTTCGACCAGCTGGACACCGACGATGACGGCAAGGGCGACGCCTGTGACTCGGACGATGATGGGGACAACAAGCTCGACTACCTCGACAACTGCCCGACGGTCTTCAACCCGAGCCAGTTCGATCAGGACGAGGACGGCCTTGGTGATGAGTGTGACCCGGATCGCTTAAAAACTCAAGAAAAGACCGCAGAAGTAACTTTGACAAAAGTTCCTTTCCCTCTGAAAATATATGATCACCCGATCCCCTGAAAAGACAGGTGAAATATCTTGGGATAAGATTACAGAAGAGGAAGCACAGAAATCTACAGATTTCCTTACCCTTGTGCCAGCGGATGGTGGGAAAGAACTAAGACCTAGCTCCAAATAAGACGGTGTACCTGTATAAGACTGTTTCTGTTGAGCAGCAGTGGCGTGAATTCATGGAAATCTTGGGACCAGTAAATGTAGACTTTGGTGTCTACATTGCACGATTGGAGATGGAAAACGTGCATCGCTAATAAGTGATTCGGGGATGACCTAGCAAGATCATCATCCCCCAAAGCGGTGGCGGATGAAAGCGATCCGCCAACTTGTCAATGATAGCAAGCCTTGTTGTCACGATCGAAACTCAATCCGAGCCGGCCGCGGAGCGGTTGGTCCGCGAAATCGGACCGCAGTTAGCCCGGCAGGTTGAAATTGGACCGTGCGGTTTGGGCGCCAACCGAATTCCAGCAAACAACAAGCCAATAACGGCAGCAACAACAACAACAACAATGTTTCATTATCCTTACGCACATCACGACAATGGTCGAATGGGACATATCTAATAGCGGCCCTGTCGGGTAGTTTAACAGCTCCATCATCTTCGTCGCAGTCTCCACAAAATTCAAACGATACCCGCCGAGCAGCAATATCAGCTGCCGCCGCTTCATGGACATATTCTATCATGTCATACCGCACTCTTGTATTTCATCCTGAAAGAAACAAGAGAGGTATATCGTCAGCCGTGTCGTCGATCAGCTGGAGGAGGTCGTTCCACGGGCGGCCCTGGGTGTCCTGCACGTCGGTGTGAAAGCGGGTGGCGCTCGGGTCGGCCAGGCAGCGGCAGCGGACGAGCTCGGCCTCGTCCGGCACGTCTTCCTCCGTGGCCAGCGGCACGCAGTCGGGGAGCGGAGGCCGGGCGTCGGGCGGGGCAGAGGCCGCGCCTCCGAGGAAGCGTTCGAGGGCGAACGGCGTCGCGGCCACCGTTCGACCTGCGCGGGCATACCGCGCCAGCGTCTGACTTCTGAGATCTAATCGGTCTATCTACTGATCTGATCTCATTATTATTGCGTTATAACAGGGAGCCTGTCGACACTAACTTGCCTGACTGTTGCTGCTGCCAAATCCAACCGTCACTCATCTAAATAGCGTGATGCTTGCCGCCTTCCCTTTTTGTATGTTGCCCAGGGCTGTTTTTCTTATGCCCCTTACCCTTGCTATTCCACTGGAATGCTTACATTTAATTTATTAGTTTCATATTTGTCTACACACTGAGCCAGAATTATAAACTCCAGATGGAGAAGCAGTGCGTACCGTACCTTTGATCTGAAGTGAGCGGCCACCGGCGACTTTGGGAGCACGGAAGCCCGGTAGGTCGAGCCAGGAATTTCCGTCGAAGCGAATGGAGTTCGTATCACCCTGTACGCCGTGATTTACAAACCTCAATAACTGGTTACTGGCCCAAACCGCTATCGTTGGCGTCGGAGCCGCAAGGGGAGCATCGCCATCGAATTCGAAGCCGATTTCTTGCGCCCATTCCGATATTCGGTCGGCCATTTCTCCGCCCCTGGCGCGCAGGACAGATAAGGTATCACCTCGGTCTCGACGGCCTCGTCCAAGGCTTCGGCGGGCACCACGCGCGCCAGAAGGTTCAGCGCCACAGCCTCGTCTGCACCGAAAAGCCGCCCTGACATGAAGACCCGCCGTGCCTTGGCCTCGCCCATGCGGGCACAGACATAAGGGCCGATCGTGGCCGGGATCAGACCCAGCCGCGTTTCCGTCAGGCCCATTTTGATCGTGTCCGCCCCAACCACCACGTCGCAGACGCTGGCCAAACAATTGGTTTATTTTAATTTTCTAACTGTTTGACGATTTCCTCTACATCATTTCCTTGATGGAATTGCAGTACCCCCTGCAATTTCACCGTATCGCCGGGCGGGCAGTCGGGAAACTGAGGATCGGCATGAAGGCAAGGTACTTTGGCATTTCCCCAGGCACGGCCTGTGTTATCCCAGCTTGTGAGTATCCATCGGTCGGCAGATGAATTTCGGACTGACGCCAGGTTGGAGTAAAAGCGCTTATTCAGGGTATCCTGCTGATTGAAATCGGTGTAAAAATGTGATTTTTCTTTTTTTTAGAATTTCTTTTTAGAATTTTTTTTTAGAATGACTTTTAGAAATGTGATTTCTTTTTTTTTTAGAATCCTGAAATATGACAGCTTGGTGTTGTCAAATTATGAAATCAGCTCGAAGATTTGGGGGATTTTGAAAAACCTAAGACTCTTGATGTTAAAGATATTAGCTATTAAATCTGGGATTTATAAGTTGCTTTAAGATTGCGAGTTTTCACCACCGTACCAAATATTCGATAGTTTTGCAAAGCACGCGCCCGCGTTGCGCCGGGTCGCCCGCCTCGTGGAAGGCCTCGGCCTGGCGCATGAAACGGATCGCGCCTTGGTAGAGGTCGACCACCAGCTGCACGGAGGAGGCCGTTTCGACCTTCGCGGTGCGGTACTGTGCGACAGCAAAAGACATTTCGCGCTGTTCTCCTTCGTTCCTACAGCCCCGAGAGGACCGCGAGAATCTGGTTGCCCTGGTTCTGCAGGCCGCTGACGATCTGCTCGAGGTTCGCGTACTGCTGAGTGAGTCGCTGCCAGTGCGTCCGTCGCCTGCACGGGGCCACAGACCCCGGAGCTAGCGAAGACGAACTGCGTTCCCGCACGCGCGCCGGCGGGAACGGCGAACGGGATCGGTGCACGGACGGACAGATAGCCCGCGGCATCACTGCGCACACCTACGGCGAATGGCGGCGGGACGGCGCGCACGTACGCTCGCACACCGAGCACCGGCGTCCCCGTCCGGTCTTCGACGCCGACCAGCAACACACCGCTCGAGCGGCGTGGCGCCCCGTAGCACTCGATTTCGAAACCAGGCCGGAGACGCAGAAAAAGATCACCGCCAAGCAGAACACCACGTTCAGGACAAAGCTCCAGGTGCCCATCAAACCCATGTGGAAGGGCACGCTGACCGCCATCGCCTTGCCCGCCCAGGAATAGTCATCATACTTCACGTCTGCCAGGATCTTGCCGCTGTACTGGTCCACATGCACCGTGCGGTCGATGAAGGGGCTGTCGCCGTCGCCGCTCATGCTGTCGCGGTTGATAGTCCACACACCCGTCTCACCGCCGGGGTAGGCGAGGATCGAAATTGCCATCTTACGTTAAAACACTAAGATCGTAGTACTGCCAAAAAATAATATTCAATATACACATACTTAAATAAGAAATTATAAAGCAAATATTTACCAAAAAAGGACATTTTAAATACCTATCTCTTAAGGAAAACCAATGATAAATTTCCACTTCTGTATTAGCACAACACATGATTTTTATAAACGGATATAATAAGTGCTGAGGCGAAGAAGCCGGTTCCTAACTGCTTAGGCTATTTCAGTTAAAATCGATAGGGGAATGGTCGATGTTGCGAATGCTCGCGTGACGGATGAAACACGTCTAACCAACGACGACGCCAACGATATGGAACCGCATTGGTCGCCTGATGGACAGTGGATCGTCTTCGTCTCGGATCGCGATGTTACGCCTGACCTGTATCGCATCCGCCCCGATGGCACAGGCCTTGAACACCTAACCACCAACGCCAGCGCCGCGCATCCCGCGTGGTCCCACGACGGCAACCACCTTGCCTATACAAGCAGCGGCACCTTGACCACGTTGGACTTAACAACAACTGTTTGAGTGGATTCTCCTACAAGATCCCATCCAGTGGCCATTCCTTCTCTGTCAATGAGAACCTAGAGGAGAAGTAAAAATTATTAGCAGGAGTACTAAGATAATTGAAACTAGAGCACTGCCCTTCTTAGGCTAAAACTAGGGCATTGTTTACGGAAGTGATGATTATTTTTACCTTGTACAGCTTATGGGCAAGAAATACACATCTCAGTGTACTGGCTCAAAGAAATGTTCATTATCTATGATGAAGCTCTTCACCAAATGAAAAGGGTGATGGATTTCAGCATTTTATCAAGATTTTTTAGATTTCTCGTGGATTTGAAATCTCGAAAATCCGCCGTTTCCCCTAGTGGGTTGATCTGTTTTTCAATCGTATGATTGCTTCAATCATTTCTCCTCTGTAAATCTCTTGTCTTATATAATATTCTCACTTTCACATCGATTGCTGAAAAAGCAAAAGTTGCGATAAGCAGATTGATGTATCTTTTATTCAGAAGATCGGTCGATCCGTTTTCGATTGATACACTTTCACCATCAGGATAACGGTCTTGGCGTCATTTGCATGAACCGAATGTTCAGAATCAGGATCATAATCGAATCAGTACAATCTTGGCCGATTGGCGTGACAGTTCAGTGCCGCCGGACGAAAGGGCAACGGTTCTAATTACAGTAAAGAAGCAACACCAACAGCTTCGGCACCTTATCAACGTTTTGTCGCAGGTCGACGCTAGTGGCCTTCCAGTTCTCGTGATCGATGACGAAGCCGACCAAGCTGGGCTAAACAACTTGATCAACGACGGTGACGAGAGTACTACCAATCTATTTCTAAATTATTCACCGTTTTTCTAAAATTTCTGGATCAGTAATTCGTGTGTTGGTCATATGTGTATGAACACCTGATCGTCCATGCCAATGAGGTCCCTACGTACAAAAATGTTGATCTTTAATGACGTTTTGAATTCCACCTACGGCTCCGGCTCCTCCTGCTACTGTTTCATAATAGCTTGTCGCTTTATTATCGCCCCAGGTAATATTATTCATGCAACCCTATTAAGAGATTCTTTTCTTCTTCGAAAGTAATTCTTCAATAAACATCGAGTTTGCCTATATTTGTCAAGTGTATTTCAGAGTGTTCTGGATTGGGCTGTTCCAATTTTATTGGGGAATTTGTCTAGGTGTGTGGTACGTTATAATGATCGTAGAACATCAAAACTCTTTATGTAGATGGTATAAAAAAATTGAGCTTATCAAGTAAGGATGTGATTTTATTGTTCTGATTTGTGACTTTTGCGGAGCACGTAGATGATTTGGATTTATCCTGATACTAGTCACAATTTTAAATGTTTTTTTCAATTCTAGCTTGAAGAGGATGATCAGCGCGGCGATGGTTTCCATGAACATGCCGACGAAAAGCAGCACCAGGTTGATCAGCAGGATCACCAGGAACTTGTTGTCGGTGATGCTGAGCACGGAGTCGGCGATCATCTGCGGGATGCGCTCGGAGACGAGGATCCAGCCGAAGACGTTTGCGAGGCCGACGAGCACCAGGATCGCCGCCGCCGAAACCGCGCTGTCGATGAGGATTTTCGGCACGTCCCGCAGTTTCAGGCCGCGGTAGACGAAGGCGCCGACGACATTCTACGACGATTTTCAATATTGCTGATCACTTCCACATTATTTTTTTTGTTTGATTCAGTTGTATTTGATTTCAATTTTGAGTCTAGCGACCTTATCTAGCAGCCACTGCTTTGCTGCATTATTACGATAGAATATAATCAATCCATTTGCGATAGAATTAGCAACGAGAAGAAGGATTGATAAAAAGACAACAATTTCTAAATCAGCTGTGTGAACTATAGCAAGGTTCATATGACCAGCGACAATCAAAACAGCATTTAAAATGCATTGAGACCAGCCGGCCGAGGTTCTCGAGGGTCCACTGCATCATGCGGGCGACGTCCTCCTCGTCGACTCCCCCCTCGACGAGGAAGTCGCGCACCTTGCTGTCGGCGATGTCGATGCTGAGAAAAAACGGTGTCGTCACGTGATCCAGGACCACGTGCGTGTTGCTGCCGAGCTTCCACTCGTCCTCGGTGCCCTCGAGGTGCTCGCGGGCCGACTCGTCGACGAAGCCGTTCCGGAATCCGGGGGCGCCCACGACCGAGCGGCTCAGTCGCGCTCATCAGAATAATTTTATTATCAGAACAGTTTGGATTAAGTTTTTATTATCTCCCCTTCTCTTACAGTTTCTTCAGGGAAAAACATTGATATATAGTAGTTATGTACGATCTAAACTGGATCAGAATATTTTCCAATATTTTACAAGAATTCTTCTAGACCTAACTAAAACCAAACCTGAATACACAATTTAGCAATGATGAATGTCTAAATTAACGGGCTGAAAATTGAAAAACAGAGTCGTGAAAAAGTTGCAGTATATTCTTTTACGTATAGCGTCGATCATGAAGAAAGGCCACAAAGGCAAGACTTCCCTGGTCGCTAAGGTCAAGAACGGCGAGGCCTCCGACTCGGAGCTCAAGACCCTGATCGGAATGTATCTCGCGATGGAAAAGCTGGAACCACCGCGTGGCGATGCCGGTAGCTGGAAAGCCAAGACCGACAAATTGGTCCGCACGTCCATCGATGTCTTTGCCAAGAAAGACGGCGCAGTCGATGCCTTTGGCGAAGCCGTCAATTGCAAAGCCTGCCACAAGGTGCACAAGGAAGAGCAGATAGATAAATACGCCTCTGAATAAACCAAATCCCTCCCATGGCTGTGTTATCCTTTGAAAGCAGTTGTCAAAGCTAAAAGAAACTTTTCTACGGTAACGTAGACTATAAATTTAGTGAATTACATCCTTTTTGATTTCTAGCTTGCTGACTATATTACTGCTGATTTCTTGAAAGAGCAAGTCCAAGGACAAAGAAAGATTGCTGGAATGATCAACACCCTTACACACATGACTTCATTACAAACAGATGAGAATTTACGCAAGAATGCAAAAGTAGTTCCAACATCTGGTAGTTGTACATAGACAATATCTCCAAGAGCATTCTGTGCATAAGATGAAATACCAACAGTGCCAATTTTGCCATCAACATCTATCCATTCATGTTTATCTGTATATTTCCTACCTAGATAAAATATACACAAGATTAAGTTGCTGTCCCCTTCTTTTGAAAGATCAAATAAAGATCACACACACACCCACACAAACACACACACAAAAAAAACTTGCCTAGAGGCCAAAAATGGAACAATAAAAAAACACCACCCTCATCACCGTCACCTGCCTACCCTGCTCCCCGCATCCGCTCCAACAGCGACGGCACATCCTCTCACCGTCGCATCGCCCTCGAGGCCCCGGATGCGGTCCCAGAGGCATCGCAACCGATGCCGCGGACGAGGGAGCGTCCCGGAAGCAGCCGCTCTGGTCTGGTGACGAACACGGGAGCGCGTGTATCCCGCACTCGCTCGCTCGTGTCGGAGACGAGAGGAGGAAGTGTCAACAGTAGTGGAGGCGGTGGAGGAGGAGGAGGGAGGAGACCGAATCTCCGGCCGAATCTCGGACAAGGATCCATCCACTGCCCAAGAAGCCACCAACCCCCCAGCCCGAGGGCCGGAGGGTCAGTAGCCGAAAGGAGGTGTCATGCCATCGCAATGGTGGCGCTTCCTGTACGTAAGGCACGAGCCCGGCGGACTATTCCACGAGCCCCGTTCGGATTGGTCTGGAACAGAAGGGGTATGCTACAACGTTCAGTCGACATGGGGCTCCACGCACAGCGGAAGAGGATGCGCAGCATTCACGCACTCGCGGTCTGACAATCGCTATCCTTGCCTTGAGCGTCTCAGAGCGCTGGAAGCATTCATCAGAGCAGTATTTGCGGCGGTCTACATCGCATTGCAAGATCAGCACGAGCCAGCTCTCTCTCTCCACTCACTTCTCCCCACCCCCGCGAACAGGCTATGTACCTTGCACCTTCAACACAGCACGCTGCGATTTCGAAAACTTGAACTGGCCAGCATGCTGTCGTTCCTGCGCAGAAACAAAACATCCGCCAGGCAATGAACACCGAGTCCAGCGCCAGTGCCAAAAAGATTCTGGCAACCGAATCGATGAAAGCCGGTTCGCCGACCATGCCTCAAACGGTCAAGCAACCTGACGCCGCTTCTAGGGAAGAGGCCTTTGCAAAACTCGCTGAGGCGATCGAGCAGTTCAAGAATCACGCTGGCGAGTACCATCCCTCGCCTCTATTCGGGACATTGTCTCGGGAGGACGCACTGAAACTGCAATTGATCCACTGCGCCCATCACTTGAGTTTCCTCGTCCCTCAAGAGTCTTAGCCAGAAAGAACGGATTTGAAAGGACTTTTTGGTCTAGACAAAAAAAAATAATATTAATATTAATAATAAAATAGTTTATTAATAAACAATCTTGCCTGAAAACTGAGAAGCTCCATTCAATTCGCTTCAAATCCTTGTTCAAGAAAAACAGAAAAGGTATTTGCTACTTGTTTCTTTTCTGTTTTTAAACACCCTGCTTCTTGTACTTATTAAAAAAAAAGCTTTTTCATTTTACCTATTTCAAAAGTTTTAGTTTTCGAGGGTAATAGCTACGTATGTAGAAAAAATGAAGAAAAGATTTTTTTCCTTATCATCGCGGGATAAAGAAAAAGGAGGTGGGTTGTAATAGTGGGCGAGTTAAATTTAATACTTCATGAAAAACTAAATCTAATTTCTTTTAAGGAAAATTTGGAGCAATCTCCACCTCCTCCAAAAAGTCCAAAGGCCTGGGATGCAACAGCTCAACAAAGCGAAGATTTAAACCCTTCCATGATCTGCCAGCACAATAAGGAGAATGCTGCCCACTCAATACCTTCAGTCCTTATCTATGCTGAAGCCTCTAGGCCCGCGACATCGTAAGAATTGGTCACGACCGTAAGCGCCGCCTTGTTGAGCAGCGCGCGAGCGAGAACGCTGGTAGTTGTACCGGTGTCGAGGATCACGTTGTAACAGTCGCCGATCAGGGAGGCAACATGGGCAGCGAGGCGATGCTTTGCCTGGGCGTTCTCCCGCATGCGTCGTTCGAACGGGGCCTCTCGAACCTGCAACGCCGCGCGAACGGAACCATGCACCTTCACCAGTTCGCCGGCGCGTGCCAGAGGCGCAACATCGCGTCGAACCTTTTACCATTGCAATAGCTTCTGCAACTCCTTCACATGCAATTGAACATAGTTGACATCCAGTACAATGATCATGAAATAGCATATGTCGACCTTTTAATCCAGCAATACCGACACCAGTAGATGGATCAAATTGATATCCGTCACCTACAAACTTGAGTTTCTCTTCAGGATAGCGAAGAGTAAATCGTTTTGTAGCAATGTGTTTAATTCCAGAATTTAATGCACGAATAATACCAGTTGCAGTTCCCATTATTGTAATCCTCCTGGTCCGAATATATTTGATCAGAAAGTATTGGAGATAGAGAAAGAGAAACACAAGAAAAGAGGTCAGGCAGGGGAGGAGACACAAGAGAACAGATGTACTCAGCTTCTCCGATGAGTCTCCTCACTCGCAAGCCAAGTGAAGGAAATTGAGACTCACCTCGCGAATGGCAATGTAAGTGTACATTGCCGATTGATACCATGAGCTAGTCCAACGTCTCTTCTCAATATCTTAAGTCGGTGGTAGATAAAGATTTAGAATTGTATAACAAGTCCAAGAGATTATCATTATTATCTGTGGACAGTGTCATCATTATTATCTGTGGACAGTGTACAGTGGTAATGATGCCACAACATATTCATTCCAAAGTCATTGAGTCAAGTTATAATTGTGACAATACCAGTGTTTTAGGGTACTGGTGGTAGGTGAAGGGTGGGTGAGGCACAAAAGGAACCTACTGACACCATGATACTCACATCTGCTGCTGATAGGGCGTGCTGTAGACTCTGTGACACAAAAGGGGAGAAGGAGGAGAAGGAGGAGAAGGAGGAGAAATGTGAACACACTGAGCGTAGGGTTGCACAGCGACTCGAGGTTATCGACCACCAGCAACACACCGCGGGCTTTCAGATCCATTGCCACCCTGGCGGCCTGAATAATACTTCGCCCCAGGCGCGATACGTCTTTTATGATTAGCCGGTCACCTTGTCGCAACCGCTTCAGCAAGCGGTCCAACTTGGGTTTAGCTCCCGGGTCTGCATTAGGTTCTCGCACCATGATGTCGTAGGGGTATACCCTGGCCAGTCGCTCAGCCTGCTGCTCAACATCATTCAGGGTAGTAAAGCCGAGTTTGTTTCTCAACTTGGTCTTGTTGAGTTTGACAACATATACAGTCCTCTCAGCACAAGCAGAAGAATGAGGCAGGATCAGAATTTTCATCATGGATTCACCCAAAAACGGAAAACTTTTTATTTGTGGACTCGTTCTACTACTTTGCACCGGAAATGAACCTGGTCAGAGTCTGCATATTTCTTGAGATCAGAGTAAAATGGCAAACATTTCCATTACATGGAAAGATTTTCTATATCAATTTCCTTTGCCAACTTCACCGCCAACCCCAACGAGCGCTTCGATTTCCGGGTCGGCATCGGCTACTGCGATGCGATGGCGCAGGCGCAGTCGGTGGCGCTCGACGTCCTGCGCGGACACCCGGCGGTGCTGGCGGAGCCGGAGCCGCTGGTGCTGGTCGAGGAACTGGGCGCCGCCACCGTGAATCTGCGCGTGTACTTCTGGGTGGACATCGCCCGCCACGACGGGCCGAAAGTCAAATCCTCGGTGATCCGGCAGGTCAAGCGGGCATTCGACGAAGCCCGATCAACCGTTCGTGCCACCTCATAAACTAGCAAGCGAGCGGCTTCTACTTTGGTCGCCATATCAGCAATCATCCACTGGATACCTTGAAAAGAGGCTATCGACTGACCAAACTGCTTGCGCTCGGTGACATATTTGACTGCTAAATCGAGGGCCCCTTGAGCCAAACCAACCGCTTGAGCCGCCACACCTGGCCGCGCATAATCAAGTGTCTGCATAGCCACTTTAAAACCCCGACCTTCTTTATCAAGTCGTTGACTTTCAGGGACCTGAACAATGAAAGGAGTATGTATAGCGAAATAATATTTCTTTTTCTCGCTCGCTCTCTCTCGATAGGAGACACACACACACTCTGCCAATGTCAAAGCAGTAACAGCACATGTGCAAAGCGCGTCTCTCTCTCTTGCGCTCGCTCTCTATCCCTTCTCGTCTATTTGCTTTCTACACGCAATAGCAACATGAAGTACCGCAAAACCATGATGAAACAACGGGGAATCGAAGAAGAAAAAGAAAAAAAAGTGTACTCCTCCGTCTCTCATCATACAGCAATGCCGGTCTGCAAGCCGTCCCCCAAGACGCCTCCTCTCTGATTCGTACGGATGCTACCTTCAGCAAAGCCCTGGTTGATATCAGCGAGTCGTATCGGCAGGTACGCGGCTGGCATGCGGGCTTCCCGGGGTCTACGGTCCCCGTCGTCACCGGCTTCATCGGGGGAACTGCCCAGGGTGAGACCACGACGTTAGGCCGGGGAGGGAGCGATTATTCTGCGGCCTTATTTGCCAGCGCACTGCGGGCTGCCGTCCTGGAGCGTTGGACGGATGTCATCTTTTATATCACATACTTCATACGTTACAGGTTTAGTGTCTAAGACTTTTGACACTTCAAAAATTCAGTGGACCACAAGTAATTCCCTTTTTCAATAATATTGGTAGTTCAATTGATTCGAGTTGTATCATCGGGATTAAAGTTTTTCTTTCCATTAGTGACATCGATTAGAATATAACCACCGAATCAATGCTTTTAAAAGTTCCTTAATCCTCTGCTTCAAATCATCTGTGGACTCATCAGCAACAGCTGAACCTGTATTATCAGCACAGGCAAGGCAGGCCATTTGCACCTCTTTTGGCTCGTCAGGGATTCTTGCCTCCTCTACCTAAACAATTCTACAGCAGCGTGGGGTCGACTTGCGTGTAAGTGGGCGCAACAACCGATGCGAACACGAAAGGAATGGAAGTGACAAACCAGGGCACGCAGGTCGACCAGACATGGTGCTGGTGGTAGTCCGGCACCGGCACAGCGCAGGGACTCCCCCTTACTTCGGAAGGCCATTTTCAAGGGGAGGGATACTAACTTCCTCCAATCGACTCATCAATGGTGATCTGGTCGTCGGTCTCGTCACGTTTCTGAACCGAAAGATCGTAGTATTTCAGGTCAACGTCGAGATAGGGCAGGATCAGTTTGTTCTTGATGAAATCCCAGATGATCCGGGTCATTTCGTCGCCGTCAAGTTCGACGATCGGATTCTTAACTTGAATCTTGCTCATAGAATACTCCCTTGCTGGCCGCGGCCGAGAAACAGCGCGGCTGCCATTCAAGATGGTTAGATCTCTGTCATCCGGCGCGCGAGGGAGCGCCCTGGCGTGCGGGCGTGGCGGCAGAGTCGCTCTGGCGCATGGTTGTTCCTTTCGGAGAGGTCAGCTGGCGAGCTCGTCGATCCAACTCGAACGCATTCGCAGGGCTCGCTCCGTGCTGCCGAGGACAGCGGCGAGACCGATGAGCAGATTGAGCTCGAGTGGGAGTCGGAAGGGAGAGGTGAAGGTGCCGATCGAGTCAGCGATCAGGGGGATCTTCGAGAGGGCCTCGATGATCTGAGGGACCTCGACACTGAGGCCGACCACGACGAACGCGATGGACCCATCGGGCACTCGCATCTAGTCAACAAACAGGAATTCATTGCTTGCAAAGATCGCCTTCGCGACCGCGGACCACAACTCGACCCGCTCGCCCTGCCCGCCGGGCTCGCCAAGTTCACCCTTCAGACGCTGGACATGGAGGGCCATCATCTGGGACTCACTTTCTATTGGCTGACGCGCGTAAGCGAAGCGGTAGACCGTTTGGATGGCCTCGGTCTCGGATTCAGCCACTTCGCAAATCCGCTCGGCAAACGCTCGCGACTGGACTTCCACGGGTGATGCCCAAGGGCCGTGCATTGCCCCTGCCTTTGCTGTGCACCCTGAGTTTCGGTGCGGCCGTGGAGCCCATCGAGGGGGAGGGCAAGGAAGCCTTCCTGGAACGCGCGCGCAACGCCCTGCTGGCACTGGCACCCGAGGAGGCCTGACATGGATCGCAATACCCTGCTGCTGTTCGCCGGTATCGGTGCCCTGCTGCTGCTGGCCAGCCTGGTCGGCTTCTTCCTGAAGAAGCGCAGCGGTGATCGCCCCAACCCGGTCATCGACAACACTTAACCTGTTTAGGTCCCGTTAGAAAATTGATAACCCTGTAACAAGCAGGTACACATCAAATTTTATAAATTTCTTGCAATGGAATTTTGACCTTCATCTTAATTATTGCAGACATAGGAAAAATATAATCCATAGGCTCATCGAAACGTTTCCGTTGGAAAGTACTCCTTGAATAATAATATTAGAAAGGGTTTCTTGGTCCAGCTGTCTAGTGCTCCATTCCATTGAGGGGAAATCTCCTACGAATCTTATTGCAAACAAAAAAAATTGGATCGTGAATTGTTCAACTTTGCTCGCGGCCAAAACAGCAGCAAGCGGTCAGAGCTGGAAACGTTCTGGATGTCTGGAGGCAATGAAGTTAATCAAGCTCTTGAAGAAGGATTACAGAAGAAACGAAGAAGAGAAGGTGGAAGCCAAATGATTTCGAGCCAAACAGAAAGGATGAAAAAACCAAGAAGGGCCGCACGGATGGGACGATGAAGTAAAAGAAGAAGGTAGCTAAATGTGTGGAAAAATCTACTACAGCTATACTATAATTACTTACGCCAACAGGCAGTCGCTCTGCCACGCTGGTACATCGGCTTCGGCATGCTGATTACAGCACTTTGCGCAGGACTCGGCGTGCGGACCTTGCTGTGGGTCTGGGCTCAAATCGTAAGCTAGGCTTGGGGAGTGGCAGAATGGAGGAATGGGAGAATGGAGGAATGATTGAGCTGTTCTAAGTGCGTTCCCACCTAAACACTCAAACACGTGAACACCCAAACACGTGAATATCCATCGTACAAAATCACCTCTTGGCGTTACCATTCGTATAACCAGCGTCGAAAAATCGAGATATGGCAGTTTCACCGCGCGCTTCATCTTGAAGGCCTGCGCGCCTGCTAGGAACACGATCGCTCCATGAGTATCGATCCGCTCGACCTGCTCAGGGCGCGGATCATGGCTCTCGGGATTTTCCAGAAATTCTATCACGGCATCCTGGCTCCAGATGCCCTGCTCTTCTTTGACGGTCATGTTCGTCATCATCACAGTGCATAGAGTCCCGGGATTAGGGTCGGGGTCATTGATATCGATCAACGTATTGTGTCCATCACAGAGTCAATAATATTTCAGAACAAGCAAATTTCTTACATTTTATGTTTTTTAAGATGATTTCACACATACAACATTTGATCATTTTTTTTACAATTTAAATTGATCTACTCGTATGCCCTAAAAAAAATACTTGATTTGACAAACGAAAGTAGACCACAAAAAGAACACATAATCTTTTGATAAAAGCAATGATGTCAAATTAAAGACATTTCTTAAAACATTGATTTAACTTTCAAAATTGTGCTAGGCTAAATTAAATTTAGGCTAACCCTGGAAGACCAGGCGCGTTTTCAGTTAAGTGATCTGGCCAGATATGGTGACCGGCTGGCCATGACGACGGATTCTTATGTCATCGACCCCATCTTTTTTCCTGGTGGTGATATAGGCAAACTGGCAATTTGCGGTACGGTAAATGATCTTGCTGTAGGCGGAGCAACGCCCTTGTATCTGACTTGCGCCATGATCATAGAAGAAGGCATGCAAGTCAGCACCTTGCGGCAAATTGTCAAATCCATGGCAGATACAGCAAAAGCTGCAGGTAACTGGCCTGTCAAGTTTTTGAACTTTAAGAGAAATTCTCTTTGGGCGCTAACAGCCGGCTTAGGTTTAAGTTTCAGTTTGATGGACTTCGCGGGCCGTCCGAAAAATCTCGTCGCCTCTTCGTGATTGAAGCCAGCCAACTGTGTGGCTTCGAGATAGGCTGAAATCTGGTCTGCACGTTTAATTGCCTTTGCAACGTAACCTGGAAGCGTGGTCGGTAAGCCAAACCGGATATGGATTGCAGACAAAAGGCTTAGCTCAAGTTTCTTATAGAGAAATTCAAGAAAAATTAGGATTTTAGGAGACCAGCCCCAAAGCTCACCCTTGTGGGTAAATAGAATACAAAAACCATAGCTGATGCTTTCGATCTAGTTACAATTCGTGTCTTCTCATGTTTCCTCTACTCATGAGCAAAACCAGCCATTTTTTAGACTGTGCTGATATTTTGTTTCTAATTAGAACCTAGACTTTCAAAGAACACAAAGTAGAGCCTCAATACGTAAATTTAAATAGATAATACTTACCAAACAAGACCCAAAAACATAGCGACCATCGGCGGCAAAACTTACTGAACTCGCTCCACCGCCGTGAGCGGCCCAGCTTTTGACCTGCTTGCCTTCTTCGCGATTCCAGAGTCGGACGGTGCCGTCGAGACCCGAGGTGGCGACGATCTGTGAGTCGGCTCGCCACGATACTGAGGTAACCTCACCCGTATGGCCACGGAGTGAAGCGACTTCCCGACCCGTCTCAGCTTCCCAGAGGAACATGCCGCCATTGCGATCGGCAGTAAACAGCAGCTCGCCATCGGGACTAAACCCGATACAGGGTGGCCAGACCATTTCTGTCTCCCTAACTCTCCTACGGGATGCCACGCCCAACCCCACTCATAGAAGTCTAGAAGTACTTTAGTGTGTTTCTTCGGACAGTGCCATCTTTTGTTGCAATTTGTATTCCAAACCAAGCTGACGGACATTGGTGTTTATCTCCATAATAAAATACCGTTGTAACTGTGTCTATATGGTTATTTTCCGTATTATTAATGAGGCCAGTTCACACGCAAATTGGATCGTTAGAAGAAGCAATGGTCATTTCACCTTGTAGTTGCCGCCGGAGAACGCCATGCCCTCCGCGTTCAAGGCGCCGAACTCGCGGGCCGAGAAGCTCGAGAGCCACACCCCCATGGGGGAGTAGAGGTGGACGCCCGTCGTCCGGTCCAGGACGGCGAGGTTGATGCCGTCGGCGGCGACGGAGATGTCCTGGGGGACCGTGGCCTCGGGGGTGTCGAACGACGCGAGGACGGCCCCCGTGTTCGGGTCGACCTGCGCGACGTCTCCGTTATCACCGGTTTGGGAAATGAACCACGAGGGACGACCGCCGCTGTTTCGGGTTTTTTCATCCAGCGCTGTCGGACGAGCCGCTGATTTTTGTCGAGGTCGCACTCGTCAACGGTCTGGCGTCCGATATCAATACGTTACTGAGCCCCGGGATGAGCGCCGCGGAGCAACCGGATACGGCGGTGTTTTATTCGATCAGCAACTGTCAGCAGGGATTGCGCGGGATCTCGTTCGGCAATTTTCTGATCAAGCAGGTTGTTGACATGCTGGCGACGGAAATCCCGTCATTAAAAACGCTTGCCACAATTTAATATGGTGCTATCAAAATCCTTCCCACTATTACAAAAATTTAGCATAGTGCTATCAAAATCGAGTCTGTTATAATCACGATTTCATAATCTTACCAATCATGCAAGTTATTAACAAAATATTTTATGATATTAGGATAATCTTGCAAGCTATTAACAACTTTTAGCTATAATCAAACATGTCTGTTATTACCAAAATATAATATAGTGCTATCAAAAATCCTGTTTGTTATTAAGAAAACTTAACATAGTTCTATCAAAAGCACGTCCATTTCCTTCGCAGGATTGGTTTAATAAGGCACTAAAGCAGTCAACAAATTGCAGTCAACAAGATAGTTTTGCAGACTATCTTTTGTTTGAGGACAACACAAAGTATTATATTATACCAACGTAGAATAAGTGCCATAGAAAATTTTGTGAAAATAGAATCACATTATTTCAATGATTTAAAAGATAAATAAACTAAGACTTTCTATAACAGATGTTACTAATGACATATACACGGATATTCGTAAAAATGTTTGCAAGGGGAAGGAAAGAGACGTGGATGGTCTGTTGGGCGACGTTGAGCGCGCGGGGATACGACCGCTCGGTGGGCCGCATGGTGGGTCGCAACCAGATCAGCACGGGCTCGGACGCGTCCAAGGGGTCGCGGGGCACGTACCGGATTGGTGACAACCACATCGCACTCGGAGTCGATAGCCTGAGCACCGCGGTCCATGAGGCGATTCACGCGTTGCAGGACATCCGAGCAATCCATCACGTTGCGGCGGAAGCCGAGGCGGTAGCCACGCTCGGCCAGGTGGTCTTCGCCCGAAACAGTAGCACAGCCTACTATTGGGGCTATTGGTACAAATAATAAAAATAGTTGACAAATGCATAATAGTTGACATTTTATACTATTTAAAGACGATTTTGGAACAAAACTGAAGGTTAAAGAAAACTAAGAAATAAACAAATCGGACATTTAGTGCTTTGAGCTGGTTCTCGTAAACCACAAAATATTAGCACTCAAAATATTACGGAGTCACATAAACCCATGCACACTTTACTTTTAGAGCAACTACCTTTGCGGTCGCTAGAACATCTAAAATCACCATCAATAAATATATGAAACTCAAAACGAACAGATATTACAATAAATAACCAAGTCAGGCTCAAAACACCCAGAAACCAAAAGGATTAGGGTGACATACCCCATGCTTTCTAAAGTCCCAAACACAATTCGCACTCTACTGAATACAATCGTTATTACAAGTTAGCGTTTAATTTCTCATAACACTAAAAAAAACTGATATCAATTCCTGAAAGTTTTATTAATTTTGTAATTATTAAAACTAAAAAAGTAGAAAATATATAAACCCATCTTTGACGGTGTCCCATCCTTGACCGTGTCTTTGTCGTTTCGCGTCAGGCGGCCGCACCGGCGCTTTGGGGGCCACGAGCGCGGGGAGTATAGGGCGCGGGCCGGCCCGCACCGCTGTTCGGTGCCGCGACTCGCGGATACACTACGCCGGTGCCAGCGCTCCGGGCACCAACCGAGAGACCCCCGACTGCCCCGCGCGGATCGACCACCGAGTCGGCCGTCGCGACGGGATCCCGAGAGAGCTGAATGGAAGCGCAACCGAACCGACATGTGTTCGAAATATCCAGTTAAAAATTTTTATATCTGTTCATTGTCAATTAAAAGGTTTCATCCCTGTTTTGAACTGTTTTACTTTTGTTACAGTGTACATTTTTAGAAGAAGTAAATTCTCCCAGTTTAATTTTCTTATCTTACTGCGCATGAATTGAAATCTCACCTTCTTTCTTTTAGGTTTCGATTTAATTTTACTGCACGAAAACAATTTGTAATTTGGCTCATAATTGGCTATTTGTTAAAATGAAAAAAAATTAATATTTTCAGAAAGCATTGAATTTTCATAAACCAGGTGAGATTGTGTATGAGAAGAAAATTGATAGAAAACGATGTACTTTTTTCTCTAGGTGAAAATTACAAAACTGAAGGTTATGTCATGACACCCAAGACAATGGAACTTATGCGAGAACATCTAAAACAAACTGGTGGACAAGTACGTCGAAAAATGTCTTTCGATTATCGATAGTTTTCCTCTCTTAGGTCGTCACTCGATTTCCACCGGAACCTAACGGTATTCTACACATTGGTCATGCTAAAGCAAATAAATGAGGATATTGCTAATACCACGTCTGATATAATGACCCTGATCCATATCAAACGTGATATGGATCATGGATGACCCTTACAAGTTGGATGATGAAAGTGCATTTGATAAGTGAGCTGAAACTACATCTGATTTGGAGGCATCACTAGAGACATAGTTTTTACTTTATTTTATTTAGTTAGCTCTTATAACTACTGCTTTTTCAGCTAAGAAGAAGCTCTAGTGTAACAACTGGACATTCCTCCGAAGATTGAGAACCTGTAACTCAATAACTCACTGTTCAAGTTCCGTGCAAATGGGAAATGTCTTCGAAGTAGCAATAGGAAACGGGAGAGGCATAGCCGGGAATAGATGGTAAATCAAAAAGAATCACAAGTCCATTGTTTTAAGAACGCTGCACAGAACATTATCTATTTTTCCCTTCAAGAACATATGTTCTTGGCCGTACTCAGTAGCATTTTCTAGCAAATTTATTTCCTCTTGCGTCATCTAGAGACCAATTAATTAAAAAGTATTGTTCTCGTTCCAGGACTAAGAAAAAAGATTTTCGGCTCCCATCACCTCTTTTCTGATTATAATGTGGTCCTGACATTTTTTTACAGATGGACAGGCTGGATGAAGAATATAAGTCCTAACTAATGCGTTCACCCAAAAAGACGAATGAGTAATGTTTGTCCCTTGTGTCAAAAAACAAAATCCAATAGTAAAACAAATTTATTACGTTGGAAAGAGAATAAGATTAAAATAAAGGAAGAAAAAATAATAGTTTCTAGCTGAGTTTCCAGTGGTGTTAGTTAAGAGACAGGGCTTCGCCCCATGCATGAACGACCGCAGGCCGGATTGGTCCAATCGCTGCGCCAACTGGGCTATACGGTTTTGACGGATAACGATCGCTTGCCGCTCACCGTGCTGGGGGAAGGGGCGCGTCCCGGGAAGTGCCAGGTCGATATTGCGGCGAGTTCGCAGTTTGCCTCTGCGTTATTGTTGGCCTCGGATTTGGGTGCATGGGAGGTTGAGTTTGTTGGGCGAGATCTCGAACACTCGCCCTATGTTCGGATGACCATCGAGTTGAAAGAGGCCTTCGCCGCCACCTGCTCGACCGGGCCTGGCGCGAGGGTCAGGACATGGACCTCGGCGCGCTGATCCGCCAGATCCAGAAGCCGCCGATCGACCGCGTGGGCGTCATGGACCTCGACTCCTTCTTCCCCAGCAAGGAGCGCTTCGAGCTGGCCATGTCGCTCAACAACCTGCTGGCGTCGCCCGGCTTCGCCGTCTGGTCCGAGGGCGAGCCGCTCGAGGCGCAGAACCTGCTCTTCACGCCGGACGGCCGGCCCAAGCTCTCGATCATCTCGATCGCCCACCATAAGCCCATTCGGTCACGTTACCCAGACCGTCGTATGTAAAGCCTTGTTCGAAGGCATGGCCGCGATTGGTTCGCAAGCGAATTGTGGAAATACGGCCGTTCCCTCCTTCGTAGTAATAGGTTTGCGTGACCACGGTTGGGTCCGTTGTTCCGGGAAGGTAATTAAACCTGCGGGCTTGAAGCATTTTCCCGGCTGTGAGATTTGTGGATGATTGGTTTTCATCCGCATAATAAAAATCCTTCACCAGCCTTTCTTGACTTCCGACCAGTTCCCGGAGCTCGTAGAGGGCATGGCGGGCCAGGCCCCACAGCGCACCGGCGCGCCGCCGCACGGCAACGAAGGCACCATCCTCCACCGACTGTGGCGAAACCGACTCGAGTCGACCATCCAGCAGGCGCGTCAGACCGCCGGAGGTGAGCACCCAGACGACAGCCTCGTCTCCCACCACATCGACGATGCGTGGGCTCGCCAGCGCCGGCTCGTCGCCGGGCCGCAGCGTCACGAAGCGGTGCCCGTCGAAGCGCACCAGGCCGTCGGAGGTGCCGACCTTAATTGAGCAGAAATTAGAATGAATATTCATATCAAACTCAAAGTGAACAGAAAAAAAATTCAAGTCGTTTAGGTTTCCTAACGAACCATTCAAACGAACAAAAAATACCACAAATAAAAACAACAATAAAATTTATAAATATTTCTAAGTGTGTTGTTTTACATTATGGTCGTAGGATACCTCTCGATTAGACGTATCTTTTATCCGGTACAAATATCCCTTCTGAAGAAATGGTGCGAGACCTTGGTATCTATTTCGATACCCAACCTTGCACTCAGCACAGTCCTGCTGGCTAGGGTAATCCACACTGTCTTCATCTAGACCATAGAGTGGGGCAGTTCGACGATTCACTAGGTTGTGCATATTCCACAACCATAGTACTGCCTGGCTTCGAGTCTCCACCTTTCCCAGTGTGAGCACTGCCACTCCTTCAAAGTGTTGTGCGCATGCTGCACACAAGAAGAAGCGCTGAATATACCCTCGGGCACTCTCCAGCACCCGGACAGCTTCCTGAGCGCTCTGCGCTGCACTTACAGCTGCAAGCGCCACCCGAAAAGCTAGTAATTTATAAAGAAGCACTATTGACACCGATTAGAAATGAATTGCCATCGGTTTCAAGAACTAACATAACAAATGAAACCAACTGAAGAAACGGATACCAACATACAATTATCAGATAAACTGGCTGGAGCACTGGCTGGAGCTGGAGGCTGGAGAAACTGGCTGGAGCTGGAGGCTGGAGCACTGTCAATACAAAATAGTATCGAGGAAATTGAGGATAAACCATTTCTTTAATAGGTTTTAGCTAAAAATGCATTGAAGCTGGATTTGTCCTTGTTGATTTTTACACCTTTTTCTAGTGCTCTTTCCATAACGGCTCTTAGTCTTTCATCATGATCTTCTTGGTTTACTCCATACGTTAGAATATCATCAATTATAATGGCTAGTCCTTCCAGCCCTTCAAATGCTTCTTCAATACAGCAATGGAACTCATCTTGTGCTGAAAGTAAGCAAAAGGGTATCCTTAGGAATCGATGACGCCCGAATATAGTGCTGAATGTTGTCATTTCAGATGTCCTTGCAGAAAGCTGGGGCACTCGGCCGCCCTGCGGTTCCAGATCTGCCCCTGAGTCACTCCTCGAGCAGCGCGGTGAAGGCCTCGCCCACCGCGCTGCCGAGCCGCGCGTTGCCGAAGCGGTTGAGGTGCCCGGCGTCGCGCCACATGGTCTCCTCCACCTCGGCGAAGATCATCGTGGCGTCGAAGCTGTCGACGCCCTGCGCGACCAGCTCGGCGCGCGCGGCACGAATGCGCGGGTAGCCCTCGGTCGCGGCCTGGATCCACGTCTCGCCGGCGCGCACCAACCAGAGGAGATGCATCAATGAGTGAATTGAAGCCGTGTGCTGAGTGCGGGTGCCGGATCGTTGAGACCCGCGAATCCGATGGGTGGCACGATGTATGTTGCTTGGGTTGCATGCACACAGTCAGTGGCATGAGCCTTGAGGACGCATTGGTGGGCTGGGATGCCGAGCCGCGCATCCCTCCCACCAAGACCCTCCGCGATGAGTTTGCCATGGCTGCGCTGACGGGTCTGCTGGCGCAACAGTGGGCCAACGAATGGCCCGTCCATGACGGGCCTCCGCGCCGGTGCCGCTGTCGAGGTAGTCCCACACGAAAGCGGGCAGCCGCCGCTCTGCGCGGGACTTCAGGTCGGAAAGGCCGGGGTAGCGCTGATGCAAATCCATGCCCGCATTAGCGGCATGCGCCTTGCAAATGTCCAGTGCCGCCCGGACAGTCCCCGAGGCCAGTCATGCAAAGCGTGCAAGCCTGGCGAACAGAGTGTGAACGTCCCCTTCCCGCCGCCGCTGAATCACGCTAGTGTCACGGCCATGAGCAGTTTTGACGAAATGCACTGCGGTACGAGTAAGCCATCACCTCAAAGCGAGATAACGATTGACTCGACCTCGCTCGGCACCGGTCCTTCATCAGACGCGATGGCATGCCACCAAAAGATGATGGCTTCTTTCTCCCCATCATCACGATGCACGGCCTCAACAGGTAAGGCACCCGAACTGCCACGTTCTACACTAGCTTCGCGGTTGAAATGAGGAGCCCAGTTAATCAACGCTGCTGTCTCACGCCCGACAGCGAAATAATAGATGCGGTCGTCGGTCTTGTTCGCCTCGTCCTCTCCGAGGCGGTCCGCCGTTCGGGCCGGCCGGCTCGGCGGTGCCCTGGAGACTGTTCTGTTGTCTGCCGTTCCCCCCGGCTGTCAGCTCCGCCTGAGATTCGGGTCGTCCACCCCGCGACCCTCCGATCCTTCTCTCTTTTCGAAAAAGCTCGAGACAGTTTCATGAAGCTGCCCATTCCGTCCAAGCTCGTCACCCTTGCTGCGATCGCCCCTCTCGCACTGGTCACGACCGTCTCTGCCCAAGACCCCACGGTTCAGAAGAAACAAGATCGGCACGATGGTGGCGTTGGCAAATATTCAACAGAGAGACAACGAATACCCCTAAGTCACAGGGAAGGACATACATCTGCCTCGCGTCAAAAGAAATTCACTAGCGCGAACAACTCCGAAGAGCGCAACCTCGCCAATGTCTGAGGTGTCCCAGTGAGTCTTGTGCTCAAGCTGGCTGCCGCTTTAGTCTCACTCACCAACTGCACGATCTCTGCGACAACGGCAACCCCGCGAGGAAAACTATCCGATTTCATTTCATGGCGTGAAAAACGTAGCTAACCCATTCCCAAGTTGATTCTTTCGATTTGAATGATCACGTGTGAAATATTTGTTTTTGGAGATCCGTCATTTTCACGAGACGAATTTCTTGGGTTGCGTCATCTCATGAGCCTTCATTTCACAAGCCGAGCCAAATTGTTCTGCAGAACGAGTCAAGCCACCTCACGACAGTCGGCGAGGGGCTACCATTCCTCTTGAAAGTTAAAGAAAGAGAAAGTTAAAAAATCTAGAGCTCCCAGTTTTCAGGGTCACAAAAGGGCCGGGCGGCTGCCTCACATCGACCGGGACCGTCGATCCGACCGAATACCAGTCGACACTGCGTGACGACACGCGTCGGCCCCGCCGGTCGGTCAACTCATAGCCCAGGCGGTCCAGATAGGACGGATCGCCGCGAAGCTTCGGCAGCATTTCATTGACGATGATCGACCGTGGCACGCCCCAATAGGGGTTGTATTCGATGGTTTCGATCTCATCCTGAAAGAAGCTGGTCTGGTTGCTCGGCTTGCCGACCACGACCCGCATGGAAATCGCGGTGATCTACGCTAGTATGGCTCCCAGAATGATGAATGTAGGAAAACGGATAACACCTATTTGCTGTCCTTAGCTCAGGCAAAGACTCAAAACCGTTTCAGACAGGAGGTTTGAATTCAGTAATGACAACGACAAATTCCTCAGTGACAACCAATCAATAACCAAGAGATTATGCAGGTTCCAATACTTGGCAAAACACTGCAAGTCTTGGCAAATTTTCAGTGCCTGAACCGGTTTATGCCCACAAAAAAAATACACATCTATAAGTACTAAAACCCCGACCGACAATTGGCGCTGATACGCAAACACCTGGATGACAATGGCTTCAAAGATGTCACGATTCGCAAACTGTCCAGCTACCCAGCCTCGCAGACTTCGATAGACGCACCACTGGTAAAGACCGCCATCGGCGTTTTTTCCAAGTGGGCTAAGGTTGAGAACGTTATGCCGCGTATTGCCGGTAGTGCGCCATTTTACGAGTTTACTGAAAGACTCGGGTTACCGATGGTGTTCAATGGCCTAGGTAACGGGGCAGGTGCCCACGGACAGGCGTCTTCAATATAAAATTCGTAACCTCCTGCATTGATAGGTAAATGATCAAAAAGGCCGGTAGTAGAAGTAAACGAGGTATCGGAAGCATATACGATAAAAGTGTAAGGAGGCACGCCTTGCAAGGGACTTACTTCCGCCGTACCTTCCGAAAAATTAACGCAAACCAGTTCGGCATAAGGCCGGTAATCGATCGCTTTAACAAATGAGGAACAACTGTCTCTTACTTCTAAAGAGCCGTTACACAACATACTATCCCAAGAGATAAAAGCTTACAAAGTTCATGTAATTAGCTTGCAGGATGATGTTACAGTTTGGTGAAAACAAGTTTGTCCAGTGATAAATTGTCAACCAGAGACGTTTGCGTTCAATATAGCTTACTTCAATTATTTTAAATTAGTTCTGATCACTGACTGCCTATGAAAACCATTCTGTTTTAAAGAGAATCGTTCTCATTGGCTGCCGGTGACCAAAATCAATTACAATTGATTGCAATAAGCTATACTGGACATGGGAATTGACGTAATAATGTCTCAACCTTAACAATATCCTGATACGTCTCGTGGACGTGCTGGATTGTTCGATGTTGATCATCAAGGACATATGAACAATGCAGCATTTGTGACCCATGCTGAATTAGCAAGATGGGAAATGGCTGCCTACACGGGTATTTTATGGCATTTTTTACGTGAAAAAATGTTGTTCATGGTGGCAGGTGCCGCCATTCGGTACCGACGTGAAATCCGACCGACCTTTCGCAAATTTGAAATACAAACCTATTATGCTGGATTAGATGATAAATATTTGTGGTTGTATCCCCACAACCAAGGGTCGTCCACTCCCCTGACGGTCATGGAAAGGGATGAGCAACAGGTGAGGCGGGAGAGAGAGAGAGATGTGTACTCACCACTCGCACATGCTGAAGAAGATATGACGGCCGGTGGCGTTGAGGGCGTCTCGCATGGGAGGATAGCGTGTCTTTGGGCTAGGATCGCCGCAGTTGTCGTATTTTAGATAGTCGACGCCCTGGGAGAAGAGAGTACGTGTGTTGAGTGTGTGTTGACGGTGTTTTGGCTCTCTTCCTTTCTTCCCTTGATGTAATCCACTGTCCGATAGTGTTACATGACAGTAACCAGATGATGACACTTCATTGCTGTGTTAAGTTTCATCGGTGGGAAACTCGATTTGTTCCAACATAAATCTTGTTCTAATTGGCCTATTCGTTTGAATTTTCATTTCATCGATCGACAAACATATCGATACGAAGGACGATTTTTCAGTGCATTCAATACACATATCATAATAAGAGACAGTATTGTGCATATCTCTTTCTAATTCATTGCACAATCAAACGCCTGACATCCTGGGTCGGCGACGGCTGGGCGATCATCTTCAGCCATCCTAAGGACTTCACCCCGGTCTGCACCACCGAGTTCGGCGCCGTGGCGCGGCTTCAGGCCGAATGGGACAAGCGCGGCACCAAGGTGCTGGGCGTCTCGGTCGACGGCGTCGACGAGCATGTCCGCTGGAAGCGCGACATCGAGAAGGCGGGCGGCGCCGCGCCGCAATTCCCGATCGTCGCCGATGACGGTCTGGAAATCTCCAAGGCCTTCGACATGCTGCCCGCCGACGCCTACTAACATTCCGTTTTTTAGATTTCTGGTTACTATTAACATGGGTCGCTTTATACGTACAGCTTGTCAAGACCAACAGTTCGACACAGCGAGCGAATTTTTCAGTTGCAGAATGTTCACCAAGCAAATTTTGCTATGCTCATTGTTCACGTTTTTTAATATTTATTAACTTAATTTTTATTTATTTTTACTTAAGACGTTAAGAAAATTAATGTTTATTAATTAAGACGATAATTTTGCTATCACTCAATAGCCAAAATTTGGTTTTGTATTTCAGAATATGTTCAAACGACTTTTTTGACACAAAATACTGGAAAGAGTTGTTGCTTTTTGACTTTTAAACAAAACAAAAGGAAATTAATTTGGCGGCAAGGATCGTATGACGTCAATTAGTGAAGTATTTTTTTTGAATCACCATGACAATTGAAAAACAGTCTTTCTGTTTTTATCTTCTAATGTATTGTCTCTCAATGCAGTGTTGCAAGATTAGGGGGGTAGTTAAACCGATAAAAAGAGGAAAATACATTTAAAAGAAGACAGAACTCCTAATAAAATAAGAAGAAAAGGATACAATTTTTTGATTAAAGCAATGTTGAAGAGCCAAATATTTCTACATAAAAAAAACAATTCTCTGAAATAAAAAGGATAAACAAAATTCAAAAGAAACATGAAATAAAAGAAATGTGAAACAAAAGAATAAAATAATATAGATCGTTGAGTGAAGCAATGTGAAAACGCCAGATAGTTCTGCGTGAAATAAAATAATATAAGAAAAGAGAATAGATCGTTGGCAATGTTAAAGCGCTAAATTTTTCTACATGAGTATAATTCGTTTTCAGTGAAGCACCAATGACTCAGTAGGCTTTAAACATTTACAGTTAGGGAAGGGGGCAGTATCCAACTCTTGTTTGCAGTGAAGCTATATTTATTTTGAACAGTCTCGGAAAGAACTAATAAAATTAAACTGAATATTTTATATATGGCGATATTAATTGCTGAAAGCTCATCAATATTGTTTTATCAATTTTAAGAGATTTTTTCATCAAAATTTAATTTTACTGTAATTTTTATGTTTATTTTCAATGTTGTAATAGATCGGCGATAACTGGGTGACGGTCTTTCTCTTTACGGTGCTCTTGTGGATGCTTCTGGTGAGTATGTTCTCGCATAACTTCTACGACAAGTTGTTCTCTCTAGGACTAGGGGTGTTGGTAGGCTTCGATCGTTGGATAAGGCCGATATACAAGCCGCACGGACAGAGCCTCCCGCAAGCGGCATGATGACAGCAACGAGGGAGCCGAAGGCGCTGCGTGTTCTCCTGGTCATCAATAATCTGGGACTTGGTGGGCAAGAGAAACGATGTGTCGAGAATTTTCGGTGAACGACGAATCTTTACATCTACTGATATAGTTTCAGTGAGTGATCAAACGAAAGTCGAAGCCATTGATTTCACGTTAAAAAGCTATGGTCTCCCTGAATTCGAGGGTGACGAGAAAACCATAATAAACAAATCGCCAATTTCTAAAATAATTACGATACTTGGGTTTCTTGGCGTTTCCACATTAGGATGGTTTTTTTGGAGAAAGGAGAACAGATGAAAAACAATTTCGAATGTCGCTTAACCTTTAGATTACCTAGAGAATCTCACTTTTTAAGCTGAATTTCACATAGTGTGCGCTAAGAATGGATTACCATATCGTTCACAAAAACCTTTAAGTGTGAATTTAGTAATTTAAGGTCTGTATTTAGGGAGTGTGAGGATCGAAGGGTTAAGTGTGAGCCCCGTGCTGAAACTATAGATCAGCGGGATTTAAGCTGCTTCTCAGTCTTCTCAGTCCCGTACTTATTCTTGTGTAAATAAATGTTATAAGGCACAAACACAAGACCGTTTTTCCGAAGACACCCATACAATTAGGAAAATATGCAGTTAGGTATATGGTCTAGCCCTCTTCCTCACAAAATGTCAATATTTTCGTCCAAGTGTTTTCGCCTTTATTATTGTTTTGAAAAAAATGTCTGCTATTTAACGAATCACTCTCACCCTCCCCTCCGTCCCCCTAAGAAAAGAAGAAACAGGCGGTGTTAGGGTATATGCATCCCAAAAGATGTCTCTGAGCCCCTTAACTTGCCACGAAAGAGGTAACAAGTCAGAAAAGCATGGAAACTTTTGGTTTTATTTCTATTACATTTAAACTCAGGATACGAGATCCGTTACACAACAGATGGAAGTGCACCTGATAAAACCTCCAAGTTATTTGATACTCCTGTAGAAGTTGTCTCAACCGAGGTAAAGGCCGTAGCATTTAATAAAGATGAAGCCGGTGCTGTGGCCTCTTACGCATTCGGTATTCATAAAAAAGGCTGGAAAGGAATGAGAACAGACAGCAGTCAAGAAAACCATACCCAAGAGTCAGCTTTTGATGCCAATCCAGAGACCTATTGGACATCTAGCGAAAATACACCAGTTCAAAAGAGGCAGACTAGAAACAAAAATAGGTGAATTGGGTTTTTACTATAGTCTGAGAGTTAAATTGAATTCTTTTAGAGACAGTGACAAATAAAGTGGCAGCTTACCAAAATCTGGCAGAGACACTATTATCAGCTCACAAGTGGTACACTAGAATCAGAAATACGTGAATTAGTTTTTTTTTCGAAAGTCTAAGAGAGATGAATCGGATTATATTTAGAGCTATAGACATATGAAATGAGAATCGATCAGGACTCAGTCAGACCCATTCAGGCAGTTACCGACACGCCAGCTCAAACGCCGACCGCTGGTCTTTGCGACTGCAATTTGTACCTAAATCGCTGCGGGTTGCAAGCGAACGCCTGAGCAGACGGACTGCCGAATGGCCGCCCAGAAGCAATCGAACACCCCCAGACTATGCACCACAGGCCGGTGCGTTGTCAAAAACTCTTTTGTTTCCATGGCGTTATTGGCCTGCGCGAACCACTGCGATGAATTTGCAACACCGTGCGGCAATTTGATCACAGAGCCCTCGCGCAATCACCCAGCGCATGATCAGGTCGAATGCGAGCCCGAGCACGCCCATAATGAGAATGGTCACCCAGATGAGCTCGTAGTTCGAGACCGTACGTGCCACGTTCTCGATGAAGCCGACACCGGTCGTACCAGCCAGGATCTCGGCGGCGACCAACGTGCCCCAACAGACACCGATGGCGATCCGGATACCGGTCAGGATCTCAGGCAGGGCGTTCGGCAGAATGACGTTCCACATAATCTGGGACGACGATGCGCCGAGTGAGTGCGATGCGCGGGGGCGTCAGAAGGAAGTGCGGCCATCAAAAGCGGCTGATCGTCATCGCCGACCGGCGAAAACGCCGCCTTGCCGCTTGAACAGATCGAACTGCCAGCCTCGACGACAGATCCGGAAGAGACCTGATGTAACAGAACCTCCCCGCGTTCCCCATCGAAGGCCGCCGCCACCAGATGCCAGCGCCGCGCCGCGAGCGCCACACCCATCGTGGTTTCCCAGACACCGCCGGCACCGTCGCCAGTTCGTTAGGCGAGTGCGCCGTTCTTATCGATACCTCCTCCAGGAATTCGACGAAATTACGCCACTGATAAAGGTTAAAGAAATTGCTGACAATATTGCAAAATTCCCAATTTCTTGGAAGGTGGATCTCGTAGCAAATAAAACTTTAGAGTTAATAGCCTCTTATTGCTACTGCCAATGTATGTGTTTTGAAACTTGTTTGGCGTTGTATCCCCCAGCGTCAGGGTCAGTCAATGACAACTGTAAAGAAAACTTGATTTGATTTTATAGAAAGTCGATAATAAGCATATCTGGTACGTAGATCACGACAAGAAATATTCCCGGAAATCGAGATGGATTAAATATCGATTATACCTCCCTCGCCATCCCTTAGAATATTTATCTGGAGGCTGAATGAGAGTTAGGATGCTTCGTTATTAAAATGCTCTTTGATGTATTTAATCCCCCTGCCTTCACAATGACCCACCCCTAAACCTCTAGAAAAGCTGATTCGCACTTACACATCAGTGTATGTAATATTATGAAATATGAAACAATTTAGTTTAGTTAGGTGAAGCTTTAAACTAAATTTCAGAAATAAAAATTCTGTTGCTCAAAGACAATGGCTATTCCAAGGCTAGGCACAGGCCACTTAGGAAATATAAACTCCCCAAGTACGGTGACTGAATGTGAAGGCTGTGTGATTCTGGTTGTAATTGTCTTATTCCATTAAAAGAAAATGTAAGATCAATTTATAAAGAAAGACATCTTAAGAGTCATTTAACAACTACAGAAATACCTACGCCAATGCAAGAACTAGAATTTGGTTCATTTATACACAAAGAAATATCGAATTTATTGCGAGAAATCTTTACAGCCTCGTCGTCCTCTCCGAAGACGAGACGTGATGGGGATGAGCGGACTGTGTGTGATGCTCGCGCTTCGTGAAGGCCGCCTGCGGCGGCCTTCACTCGCTGCTCGCTGCGCGCGCTGTTGCTCGGCTCGCTTCGCTCGCCTCGCCGCGTGCTAGCGCTGCGCAACGCGACGCTAGGAGGTGGGTTCGCAGACATGGCGTGCGCTGCCGAGGCAAGAGCCGCATGACGCGAACCCACCCCCCGGCGTCGCGTCGCTTGCGAGCGCTCGCTCACAGGTGGATTTGGAGACAGCTCTTGGCGCCCTGGCCGCGTTGCAACCGCCGGCAGGACGCGGAACGCGTACGGAGCTTTCCAATGGAAATGGGTCGGTTCTGCTGATCGACGAAAGTTATAACGCCAACCCCGCATCCATGAAGGCGGCGCTCTCGGTTCTGGCCACGGTTCCGCGCGAGCGATACCGGCGCCGGATCGCCGTGCTGGGTGACATGCTGGAACTTGGCAATGAATCGCCGCAGTTGCACGCTGGACTAAAGGAAGCGGTTGAAGGGTAGTCACAATAGGTAGACTACAGCCTAGTGATTGCTTTATAGTTACAGTTCATGTTTACTAAATGTATTTTTTTTTTCAGAGGGTGTACGAGATAAGGAAAAAAGTCAAATAAGCACCGTATTACACAGTGTTGCCAATTACAAAGATAATACGTATCACCTTCATAAATATATATGGAATGAAATTAAGGAGGATTGGCCATTTTATAGTGAACAAGAACGCCAACAATTAAAACGGTAAGAGCTTTTGATTGTTTTAAGAACTTTAGCCTGTTTTTTATGGGATACTCTCTTGATATTCTTAGATACAATGTAAGGTTAGGGATAAGATTAAGTTCCAAAAAAAGGTGTCAAATGAGTCGAATTCGCTTTTTAGATTCAAACTTAACACAATACAAAAAAAAAGAAAAATTTTAACATTACCAAGAACAAAAATCAAAATACTAAAAAGATTTTGACCAATTAAAACTAGCTGATTTGAAAAGTTTTTATATATCATTTGTGGAAAATCTTGTTGTGGTTAAAAATTGGGATTATTCCCCCCTGACACCAAAAAAAGGATCAATAAGGACTTGGTCCAGATGTTGTTTACCGTATGAATGACATATAGTCAACATCATAGTCGATATTCAAACCGATTTTTCATAAATCTAAAATCAGGACGATCGGCAATGTAGCGTTATCATCTTCTGGAAAGCCATGAGTAATATCAAGATGATCCGACCCCTTGGCTTTTCATGTGGTTCTTTTCAGGTTTCTATTTTTTTTTATTTTCAACTATGAAGGTATAAAAAATTCAAAAAATACACAAGTAATTCATAATATAAAAGTTTTGATACGTAAAAAAGTAGTTATATACAAATAACCATCATTTAAGTTACTGTGGATTCGTAACTTTTAGTCACCAATAAGGATGTTGTTGTGTATAAATTACTACTCTTTGCCAGCCTATTTCTCGCTGTTTTTTCTACCAGCGCAGCGAAAATTATCGATGATGAACATGTCACAAAAGAAACAGACTGCTTCACAGGCATCTTTGCTGACTATGATTCGTGGCACCAATTTATTGCGCAAAAGAATAAACGCAAAGTTTGGTGAGAAGCTTATTTTCTTTACCTTCAGGTATATCAAAATTCGTCTGCTGAAGACTTAAGACAGGTCTTTTATGCCATGCTGTTTCTCTGTTGTCATTTTCCTCGATATTGACTCCTTCGTCAGTTTCGTGAGTCTGGCTATCTTCAGAATCTTCTATTGCAATAATGCTTATTTCTGTTAAGCGAAAAGGACGTAAGAAGAGTTTGTTAAACGTGGGAAAGTAGCTTTTTATTTCTCAAGTTTCCGTGATATTACAGTTACAAATGACTTAACATAAGCATTCCGGAAAGGCTTAACAATAAAATTCTCTTCATGATACTTTTGATAATTAATTTATATTTGACGAACGCCATAAAAGTATGCAAAAAAGGGCAATTACGCCTTCTATTAACAAAACTTTTACTAACTAATTTTTAAACTACTATATAGTTTCCTTTTAGCTATAAAATAAGACCAAACAATGCTTTTTAAAGTGTAGTAATTAGACTGCTTTTTTGACGATTTTCTTTGTTTTAAAAGTGTGCTTAAATGACCGTAAAACTGGCTCTGATGTGTAGTAAATTTAGGAGGTTTTATTCACTCAGCAGCCATTAAGGGACTATTACGTCAAACCAAGATCCGCATCTTTACAGCAACTGTAGAATCCATTCTACTATATGTTTCGAATGCCCCATGTCTGTGACTGTTAGGCACAACTAAGTTGGGTGCTGGCGAAAGGCATTGCCCGGTAGAGTCATGTGACCAAGTGGAGCTCTACGGTGACAAGGAGAAGGTGTCGGTAAAGAGAAAGAGGATGTAATTGATGGGCCAGGGTCGAAGCTGTTATAGATGGAAAATGGATATTTCAAGTTCCACCATCAATATGGAATGTTCGTCGGTTGATTGCCGGATCGTGAACCGAGTGACATCGGTTAAGCGAGGAAGATCGCTCATGCCATATAAGAACTTACACACAGCCGGATAGTTCGCTTGGGCGGAGCACCGGATCGAAATTTCCGAATGCGGATCGTGTTGTGTGGTTGCTTGGGGCTCAAAGTGGAGCAATTGAACGCCAGATTGACTAGCGAGTTCCGAGAGTTGTGCAAAGGCTCATTGGTGACATACACTTGCACCGCATCTAAATCACCGACAAGCCACTCTTTAACGCCGCCTTCATGGCTAGCTGCCATCAAGCTTTCTAGGCTCAGTCCTGCACGCTGTAACATCACCAGTAACTCAGCATTTTCTATTGAACCGATTTTACTTAGCTTCTTACCAGCAAAGTCTCTAGGCTGAAAAATATCTGAGTTATTTTTTACCATCCAGCAGTAAGGCGAAAACTGCAGTATGGCTCCTAGGGCGACAACCGGAGCGCCTTGTGCTCCAGCGGCCATTAGAGCATCAATGACCTGTGCTTTATAATCTCCTTCAAATTGTTCTTTTAGATCGATTTGTAAGGAGTAACCTCCGGTAAAGTCCATACTGAATAGTGTTCGTCTCTGGGAGATAATGAGATAGCTTCCAGCTAATGCAATGATCAGTGAGAATAAGAGCGCTGCTTTTCCCC
Organism: Alatinidae sp. Z8VKAUB7J3; assembly: GCA_010016025.2. NCBI lineage: Eukaryota > Metazoa > Cnidaria > Cubozoa > Carybdeida > Alatinidae > Alatinidae sp. Z8VKAUB7J3. Next base: position 136,722,537 of record JAAAKM020721499.1, on the reverse strand, counting down.
ATCTAAGCCAATCAATTTCGCATTTGAATAATTCTCGCATTGAGAGAGTTGCTGATTTATTACGACGTGCCCAACTAAAGAAAAAAGAACATTATTTATTGTAAACTTTCTTGCATAATTGAAAGGTGAACATCTTACCTGTTGTTGAATCAAGTTAAGCAATGATTTACAATTTGTATCAACAAGGGGCCTAAGGTGAGGATTGAAGCATGAATGTCAAAAATTGAAGCACACAATGTAAATATTTCACGAATAGCGTTTTATTTTCACAAAAGCAGTGTTAAATAGCTTAAGAGTGCCTAACACAAAGGAGAATTAAAAGCAAATTAAGAAAAATACAGGGAAATTTAGCAGAAACAAAAGAATTTTGTAATACTGTTGTGGAATAGCAATAAACAAAAAAAATGTTGGAATGTAACCTAACAACTAAAAAAATATCACTTAAAAAAAAATCACATAGGTTTTTTGTATGATGACTTCTCTATATGCTATAGCCTACATTACAAATATTTTTATCCTGTCTATTGAATAATAAGAATTAGTAAATAACAAGAGTAAGTATATATAACAATAAGTAATTATTCTTTTAAAGTAAACTTTGAATGGTTCCAAAACCACATGCCTATACCCTCGGCCAGATCCGGAGCCACCGAGGGCAGCATTCCCACCAGCATGCCGATCGCTCCAATACCGATCGCACCGATCGTGAACCACTGCATGCGTCTCCAGCGTCCATCGTCACCAGAAAAGCACAGGCTGAGACCGACTGTGCTGGCGATCAGTAGCCCGTGACGCACATACCACGACAGGAAAAAATCGGCGGGCAGCAGGTGATGTTTGATGCGAAAATAAGCATAGATCCGTGCTGCCACCGTCGCGTCTTCGCTACTGGATCCAAACGTCAACATCATGTTTTACTGAGAAATTATACAGAGAGATTCCTTCCCATCAGGATATGTTAAACAGTAATAATAACGTTCTGCATTGGCAGTTCTAATCATTCATTGGCTTTTGTTCAACACGGAAGGCGTTACAATAATATGAGCGAAATGGGCTTTTCGCTCAGTTTTTTTGACCATTCCGTGTTCTTTACGCTGGTGTTAGTAGTATATTTAATCACAGGGGCTAAATACGAATCACGACTGTCTATTTTTTTTTCTGTCCCTCTCTATCTTTCCCGAGCGATTAAATCTATTAGTAAGGGAAGATTATGCCAGAAAACGAAAGCCATCCTTTTACGTTCAGATTATTATTGATGTTGATACAAGAGACGCAAGAGATATAGCTGCGGGAACAAAAGCATACATTTGTGGGTTTGCTTCTGCGAAAGAAATTGATAATGCTCCCAAACGTGATTTCGGATCGAAGTTCGGGCATGAAGGCGGTTATCAATGCCACTATATCAGCATTAAAAATCTACACTCAATGGAGGTTTTTGCAAAAGCATACCAGGAGGAGGTCATGCAAAAAATTGCAAGAGCAAACGCAGAGAAGGAGAGAAATGAGATCAGGCTGCGGCCGCTTACGAAAGATCTGACACAGCCTCCTGATGGAGTCCTTTGGCAGAGAATAGCTTCGCTCGCCTTCGACGGAGATGAACACTATGTGGTGCAATGTCCAGCAGCTGATTGGCCAGGTCGATGCGGTGATCTAGGTCTTCCTCGCTCGATCCTTCCAGTTCCTGGAGCAATGCACGAGCCTGCTGCAGCTTTTCCTTCACTTCAAAGAATTACGGAAGATCGCTCACATGCCATTCCTTTACCAGTCTCTCATTGTATGATTATTGTATGATCCAAAACCTCTCTTCTTCCTCTTATTGTGATAGTAGGACTCGATTCCCGGTTGCACCAAACAAGGCCTTCTCCCACCAGGTAATCCAGAAGCTCAAGCCCCCTTCTATTTGTGTTGGCGCTTCCCCATAGGGTGTGATGCAGACTAGCATCGCATGACAGGATTAGAGAATCTTCTCATCTTTACGGTATTCCACCAGTTCCATAAGATTTTAGGTTTCCCCTTCCAACTCCCCCCAGTGTCACCAGGTCTGATCGTAATTCAAAACAAAAGCTCTGAGACACGATATTCTTCTAAACACCAAATTTCATTAAGATCCGTTCACCTGTTCGTAAGTTTAAAATACCTCATTTTTTCTAATTTTTCCGAATTAACCGTCCCCCTACTCCGCCCAGATGATTGAATAGGAGAAACGACTATTTCTAATTTAATCTGGTCTAGTCCCTGATACGCCTGCCAAATTAACTAGGGTTAGCCTAAGGACGCTTGGCTCGAATGAACCAGGCCGAAACGCTGGTCCGGGTGGGCAGCGGCGTTCCTGCCCGGATCGGGGGGCTGACCTGATGCTGCGGCTCGTTCTCTGGCGACTCGCGACCTTTGTACCTACGCTCTTTGTTGCCTCGGTGATCCTTTTTGTCGCCGTAAATGTTGTTCCGGGCTCGGCCGCGCGGTCGGCGCTGGGGATACAGGCGACGCCTCAGGCGCTGAAACGCTTCGAGCACCAACATGGCTTGAACCGACCTCTTCCGGTAATGCTTTAGAAAAAAAATTCATAAAAGCATTCTTAGTGTCACTAACCATCAGTTTTATATATCTGAGTAAAATTTTCAATGCACCTAAAATTCTCCTTGAGTCAACCTGTTCTTTGCTCAAAGGGCTTTGTTTCAGTGCTAAAGCAGTCTGGTTGTTAGCTAATTTAAAATGTTGTGCATTGTTGTTAAAATACAGATAACCTTGTGATAGCACTGTGGGTAAAGCTGTGCTTCCTGTCCAAGGGTACTGTGATTCTATCCTGTGTTTTGCACTAATTTCATCTGGTCCGGTCCCTGATATGACTGCCAACTTTCATCGTCCTTGCTTATCTGGAAGTGCCCAAAGTAGCAAAACCAGGACTAACAGAACGACGGACAGAAATTGCGATCGCTATATAGCACTTGGCCGACGGGCAGTGTGTCATACTTACAAATCCCACCGACGACCCACCAAAACCCGTAATAGCTGTGAAAATGTACATTATTAACTCACGATCCCGGCTGTCATTGGAACAGTATTTTCATGACCTGGATTATCAGTAAAAAAGCCCGGTTCTCCCTTCAACAACTGCGACAATTTGGTGTAACACACGGCCTAACATCTTGTCAACAATCTGTAGTGGTGCACATTGCCTGTGCCACGCTCCGATCTCGCAGTGCAATACTGCTAGACAGCAACAGCGATAGCATCAAGAAAAAACCCACCACAACTATTACTGGGAGCTACCACTCATTTTGTCATTTAGTGCGTTCCTTATTGCCAGCGCGACAAGAAAGCATGATGAACGATGACGAAATAATACTTTCCTCTCACGATGATTGAAAATTTTGCTCGCAAAGGTTTTCGGCGCTTCTGTTTTAGGGGTCGTTGATTGACGCCCACGGTTAGATTTTTCTTCAACTGGTTTATCAACAAGCCGAGCATCTATTACCTCAAAGTCACCAAAGGCACGGGTGATAGTTTTAATATCATCATCGCTCATTAAGTTACGTTTAGAGCCAAGTGATTTGCGCATCTTACCGCACAAATTAGAGCCATCTATTAACTGTACCTTGCCTTTGCGCTCAGCCTCTTTTTTATTAGTAAGTACACAGATAGCCTATCTTTCGATAAGGCTATCGCTGTTCATCAGAAGCGTTTTTGCTCGCCAACGGTGCAGAGTCGGCTTCGGTAAATCAGATAGACACGAAGTCAACGCTTGCACGAGCACGAGCGCAGTAAACATTCTCGTTCACCTCTTGTCCGTGTTTTTGAATCATGGATTCCCAACACTCAAAAGACACCGAGTCTTACGGCGGCAACACCAACGCGGCAGCACACCGAGCCCGCTGGCGCAAAGTTATTCTCTCAAAAATTGAGAAGGCAATCAGAACTTTGGAGGACAACATAGTCTTAATCTTCAGATTAAGACTATGAGGAAGCCATTTAGCCAAAAACATTAATATGCAAATTTCGTTTTCATTATTTATGTGCGTACAGCCAAAATCAAAACTTGGATTAATAGAAAACGTTCAGAAATTAAATAAAAAAAAAACTTTTTTTTAACTGAAAGTAAGGGGCGAAATTAAAACTTAAAACGAGCGGAAATTACTCCGTATATGATTGGGGCTTTTCCTCCTCAACCCCCCTTTCTTTCGAAGAACTTCCAAACAATATGAATGAAATCAATTTTTCAAAGAAATCTGCTTTTGAGGGCTATTCCGAATATATGAAATTTATTAAGGTTGCTGCGCATAAGAATCTATAAGCATCTGTAACTTTCCGTAATTCCAGAAAGAGAGGGGTAATTCAACCAAAAATGACCTGATCTCAATTAAAAGTGCAGCATCTGATTTAGAATACATTATTTAGAATTTTCTGATTTAGAATTTTCACATAGAATACATGAGAAATTTGCAGCCCCTAACTCCAGTTCGCCGGCTATCGTGTCAAGGCGCTCGGCATTTCGGGCGCAGAGCGCCACATTGCATCCTTCGCGCAGGAAGGTCCGTACGGTGGCCAGACCGATACCGGAGGAACCGCCGGTAACGACGGCCGTCATGCCATGGAGACCGAGGTCCATTCAGCCGGCTCCCATGTCAGGATAGCCGTGGTCGGGCCGTCCCAGCATCACTGCGCGCATGGCTGGTGTCGGCGGTCCGGCGGTCATCCAGCGGTCGGACAGTTCGGGATCGCCCCAGGGGAAGTGTTCAAACTGAGTTCTTAAAACTGAGGTTCCGTAATGTACAACATCCGCGGGTGCAACAGCACCGTTAGTATGAATTGACATGGTCAACTTATCGTAGTCAATTTCTTGACCAACACGCGTCTTCTCTGTGTGGTATTCAATGCGTTTGATCGGCGAGAACATGGCGTCAACATAAATACGGCCGTCTGTTTGCAGTGATTTTCCATGTGGCCACTGCGCTGGACTATAACCGCGACCAGTCTCTACAGTGAATTCAATATCAAAATCCGATCTGACGAAGGCCGACTTCCGGATCGTCGACGATGCGGGTCGAGAGCAGGAGATCGTCACGGTCGAAGGCGGTGAGCTGCCGATCAGCGCGACGCTTCTGGTCGACTCCAGCGCCAGCATGCGCGGCGCCCGTCTCGAGGCGGCCCTCCAGGGTGCCCGCGCCTTCACGGCAGGTCTGGGTGAAGACGACGAAGCGATGCTCGTTCTCTTCAGCGATCAGATCCTGCGCAAGACGCCGTTCACCCACGATGCGAGCGTGCTCGATCTGAAGATAAGAACGGACGTAAACTCGACGACGGCGGGTATCAGATCTCGGCCTATGAAAGTATCCAGTTCAACACCTGTCTTTCCCTTCGTACGTACCCTGATGAGGATGCTCAAGAACTGATGTTCGGCGATTTGGCCGAGTACACAAAGGCAGGATACGTTGTATCGCAAAAATCCTACGTTTTGTTCAATATCTGTCAAACAGGATACTGCGAGTATGAAGATGAGGCTAATCTGTACATGGCCGACTTGGCAACGTATATGGGTGCCCTTATCGCTAAATAAATACATTTTTAAGACAATATTTGACTTAGGAAATATTAATAGCTTTTTACACAATAGGACACTATACTACCAATACCAGTCAGATCTACACTCTCTTAGACGTTCCTGCATCCCAAGAGGGAATATATACTGGCAGTAACGAATTTAACCTTAAATCGTTTCATATTTTCCGTTATGATACTTCATTTCTTCAACTTCTTCCTTTTTCAAGTTTTTTCTTTTTACGTTCTTTTATTCAATAAATTTATATAAAAAACTCAAAAACAGATCACCGCCTTGCTTGGTGGTGACGTTGAGATCCAGCCGCTGATGGCCGGCGAAGCGGAGATCGAAAAGGCGATCGACCAGTTCTACGGTTTTGAACTGTCGGTCGACGGCATCCTGCGTGAAATCGAAACCGGCGAAATCGACTACGAAAGTCTGGACGCGGACAACGCCGAATACAGCCAGCCGGTGGTGCGCCTCGTGAATGCGTTGCTGTCCGACGCGGTCAAGCGTGGCGCCTCGGATATTCATTTTGAACCGGAAGAAGGATTCATTGCACTCTACCTGCGTAGGGGTCAGATATTTGTGCAAGCCCAAGCGTCGTGGAAAATTGGAGTATTCTCGGGCATTGTTTCTCTCATCGCATATTGGATTGTCATTTGGGCAATGACACTGGCCCCCATGGCAATGGTTTCTGCGGTTCGCGAAACAAGCATGGTTTTTGCTGTGCTCATTGGCGTTTTCTGCCTTAAAGAGCGACTCAACCTAGCGCGCCTAGCATCAACGATGATTACCTTGATTGGGGCGGTGATGCTCAAGGCAAGCCCCAAGTTAAAATTTGAAATTCTTTGTGACAATATCTGGGAAATCACAAAGCCAGCTATCAGAAGACTGGTCGACCGCGGTGGCAGCAAGTAATGCAGCCACCACAGCCAGCAATTCTAAAAATATAGGGCATTGTAACAAGTTAGTTTATTTGAGGTAGGTTTACAGAAAATTTTTGAATAGCTTACAAAAGTATTGCTGTCGTTTGTTTTAAGTTTCATCTTCGTTCTTTACATTTGTAAGAAAAACTGTTTGTTAAAATAAAATACTAAAGATGGGTTGCTGCAAACCCCGCCAAATGGTGCCTTGGGGCCGCTTTTGAAAGATGCCGGACCCTATCCGCCCGGTCGCGGGATTGCAAATCTGCCCGGGATGTGGCGCATTTTGAGACAAAACTACGTGGTTCCGCGCTCTTTTTTCGCAGCGCTTGCCGTGCAACCCTAGACCCAAGGAGGAGGACGTGATGACCATCACAACCTGCATTTTTGACGCCTATGGCACCCTGTTTGATGTCGCAGCCGCAGCCCGGCTGGCAGCGGCGGAACCAGCCTTTCCCGGCCTGACCGAGCAAGCGATGGGGCGGGATAGCCCGACGGAGGACGAAGCAAGCCGCGAGGAAGGCCCAGGTGCGGACGAAGCATCCTCAGCAAGACCGGCCAGCTGGCTGATCCGCCGCGAGATCGACCATCTGAAGTTGGGCTTTCGCTTGGCCTGCGGCGAGATGCTCTCGCGACGCGCCGCCCTTGCCAACGATGGCCGCCAACGCCCCCTCAGCGAGTGGCTTGCCGCAACAAGCCGCCTCGACCGACGGCCGGGCCTAGCTTCAACATATTCTATCCCATTAGAAGAGCTAGAAGTGAGAATTCTCAAACATTCAAATTGAATAAAGTTTCAGGAAGAGGGAGGTACATTGTTGTTTATGGCCATTTTCCAAACGCCAAAAGTGGAGAAAAAACGAATAAAACCTCCTAGAATGGATTTACCACCCAATTAGGGCCGGGGACGTTTTTCTTTAATACAATTACGGTTTACACACTGTCTGCCAACCTCAACAGTTGTTTTACTCCATAAATGAAACTTTCAAGAGTGGACCAGACCGACAGGGGATTTTTTTCACCACCCCCAACATCGTCTGACCCAGGAATACATCGACGGGGTCAGAGGGTAACCACCCCCAACGACTTTTTTTCTCGGTTCCAACCTCTTTTCCGAAACCTTTCCTGTAGCCCCCAGATTGTTACCCCACTTTTATTCTTTCGTAACACGCCTGTAATCCTCAAAAATTATCCTTGCCTCATGAGCTTTTGATTCACAATCGACCTGACTCATTACTCACATAAACATCATGATATTTATTTCTTACTGGCCGCAGCGCTTGTTGGGTCTGGCCGACGGGGCGCAATCGCTGCAACTGCTGCGCCGCTACGTGACCGCTCAGGGGGTGCTGATCTGCTCGATCAACTGGCACCCGGCGGATCAGCTGACCTACAAGATGAAGATCCAGCGCACCCGCAGTCCCGGCTGAGCAGCGCGCGCATCGCATCCTCCTCAGACCCATTCCGGGCGCCAGGCGTCCCCCTCGGCCTGTACCCGCAGCGCCATGGCGCCGCGCAGGTGGGCCGGGACCAGCAGGTCGCCAAAAGAAGGATATCAATTATACAACACATAGACTTAATCAAATAGTGTACAAATAGTGATCCGGTGAGTAAAACGTGAGTAAAAGAACAATACAAAACCCATTTAAAGAATGTCATTGAGCGCAGTGAACGTTTATGCTACCTGGATACTACCTTTATGCTACCTTATGCGGTTTCATGTGCATGTGCAGGACCAGGATGCCACAGTTTTTACGTAATTGCAAACGATATCATCGTATCATCATTCTAATAATCGAAGAATTACGATCAATTAGCCAAGATCAGGAACTACTCTAGCAAGAGCTATTTTAGATGCTCATAATGATGTAAGGTGAGAATTCTTCTGCTTCGGAATTATTCATATTTTTTAATTCCTGACAGCAAGGGCCTATGTGCTAAGAAAAAAAAACAGTAAACTTTTATTCTCAGTCATTGTCAATAATTTCACTGATGTACTGTGATTGTATATTTTTCTATACATGTTTACTTCTTTATCATTTAAAAAATCCTCTGTTTAATTATTAATTAGACCTACGTTGCCCGGGCACGCTGCTTATAGCAGCCCCGTTTTGGCGGTGCACACTGCAATGATAGAGCTTCACACCCTCGACCGCCAGATCGAACAGAGTGCCATCTACTTCTGTCTGGCTTTTTGCGGCTTCGACTTGTACCCTAGTGTCCGGGGCAAAATGAGACAGCATCCACGATACAACTTGCATCGGCTTCTTAACCACTGTTCTGTGGTGCTCGGCCCGAGTTGGAAGTTCTGGCTGTTTATAGTTTTCACGACGGTTGCGACCCTTAGCCCCGCAGCTGTCACGGAGAAACTTTTTCAACAATTTTTAATCCCGACAAAAATAGTATTGCTTAATTTAAGTTTATGCCTCCTCAAGTTCACCTGAAAAATAAAATAATGTAATTCCTCAAAAAAAATTATCTATGCTCTTTGACAACCTGTATAAACTTACACTCTTTCGTTTTTTTTTTAATTGTAAAAGTAGAAGTAGTAGGCCTAATAGTAGTAGCCCCAAAAGTTTCAAATTAATACCCCCAGTTGTTCTCGATATGTTGCTGAGGTTTTTATCGATATCCAATTTAACCATTGGTAAAACGTCAAGATCGATTTTTTTGAAGATAAAAATGTTTGTTTTAGGTGTGGAATTTGGAGCACGAATGATAACCATTGATGGCAAACAAATCAAATTACAAATCTGGGATACTGTTCGTTTGTTTATCGAGAAAAATTTCAAACTTAATGATGAGATTTTCTAGGCTGGACAAGAAAGTTTTCGTTCCATAACTCGTTCGTATTATCGTGGTGCAGCTGGTGCGCTGCTTGTCTACGACATTACTCAGTAAATTCAACAAAACGTTGCTCCAAATATTCATAAATTGATGTTACGTTCAGTTTGTAATAGATTGGCATTAACACATAGGCAACTACAAAGTACCCGAACATGTATCCAAGAACCACTTGAAAATAGCTAAACTGAGATCCGTCTACCCATCCAGGAACTGAAATAAATGTTACTCCGGATAAGGATGCGCCAACCATTCCAAAGGCCACAACATAACAAGGAGATGTTTTTCCGGCTTTAAAAAAGTCGGCATTACTGTCATTTTTTCCGGTAAAGTAAGAATCAGGATAAATGGAACAAAGAACATCCATGCCAGTGGGTAAGACTCCATCACCGGACGGACAATTCCCATCGACCAGCTTTCCAGCGTCATGATCTGGAACAAGGAATAAAGTGACGCGCCGATATTGCCAAACCAGTCCGGGAAACCTTCGCCAAACAGCTTGGTCGCCATGACGGCCGAGACATAAAAGACAAGTGACAGAAGTGTCAGGACCGAAATCATGCCAGGGATGGCCCGCATCAGGGCTTCGACCACCTTGCGCATGGAAGGCGTATTAGTATTGGAATGGCCACAAAAAATTCTCATGTAAGAAAATTTAAAATAAAAATCTCATACCCCATAATGAAACATAAAGGAAATTTACTATTATGCAAGGATAGCAGTGATGTATCATTTTCTTGTTTTTGTTCTTGTTTTGTGCCCCTAGTGGATCACAAAATAAACACTAGAGGGTTGTTTAAGGATTTCTTTTATAGGAAATGGATACATCTTGTGCCCTCCACTAGCATTTTAAAGTGTAGTTTAAAAACCTTCAAAAATCCTACATTTGCCTTATCTGTAAGAACTGACAACTTTATAAATTTGAGACGGTCCTCATGTTTTTTATGTGAATGCTGAGGACAAACACTGTAGCCCTCTGCTGGGCATTCTCGAAGGCCTGAGTATATTTCCTAAGCATGTTTGCGGTCAAGCCTAATGTTAGCTGTCCTGTTTTATGTACCTCTTTAATTTAATGTGATGAACGATTGTATAGGGATATGGTAAGGTCGTAAATGTGGATGTTGAACCAGATTAGGCCAGTGACAGGGATACATAGCATCATATCATAACAATTGTTAGGACTTGCTGCTAAAATCTAAAAGATGCCTCATATTCAATAACAAATTGCATATTTACTTACCTGATACTTTTCTAATTGCTCTTGCTTACTTTCTAGGGTTGGTTTTGGGGCATACTCTTTCAGAGTCGCTTCAGCTTCAGACAACCATGTTAGAAGTCTATCAAATTGTCCCTCGTATTCTTGCCACTGGTCAAGTCTCTCTTGCAGATCATGTCTTAAATCTTCTGAATTTGTTCTAAATTTCTCAAGCGAGCGCCGCGTCCTCGTCAACTACCTCTCCGAGGAGGTGGAGAAGGGATTCGTGGAGCAAGAGGAGCTCGCCTCGTTCTCGCAGTGGTTCGGTCGCATCCGCTACGAGCTGGGCGGGCTGGGCAACGGCGGCATCTCCGTCTACCTGCAGCGCAAGCAGCTGCGTCGCGCGCAGGTCGAGCTCGCAATGCGCAAGTGGCACTTGGCCCAGGGCGAGGAGGCCCGCGGCGAAATCGTCGACGCCTACATCAAGGCAGCTCGCGAGAAGATCCGAGCTTAAGTTTTTCGCGCTCGTTGTGGAGCGAACTTTTACTAAGAGTTAAACGTGACATCAATCGATCAATCGCTTTTTGTAGGGAAATATTTCTGTACCAACGATTCCTTCATCAGGAGCTCATCAGGTGCAAAACATTCAGCCAAAATGTCCCAACAGCAGTCCAGCGCGTCGTTTAAGGACATACTTATGTTTATATCCAGGATACGTTCCTTGAAGAGCTTGCCAAATTTTAACGATTTATGATCGAAAGCCGACAGTTCGAACGCCATCGTCGTTTCATACCTTGGATCATTGTCTAGCCAAACTGTTACTTTAAGTGTTCCCACCGGCCACTGGACTGCTTCTCTCGGGTAGGTCAGTTGCTTAGGGAGGGGGCGTTTTCCGAGCTTCTTCCAAGTACCTGAACGAACGGCGCGGCCGATTGAAGGATGTTCAACGAATAATACAGCCATCATTGGGGAATCTTGTACTTCTCGGGGTTGAGCGAGGTCTTGAGTTCTTTTTTTGTAGAAACCGACCGATTTATCAAACGCAACCTGCCCATCGGGAGTGTTCTCGAAGGTTTCTTGCGATCCAACACGGCACAGACCAAGATGCTTCAGCGGATCTGGGCACAAGGACAACGGCATCCCGACGCACCGAGGTGGGCCCCGGCCCTGGCTGGAACGGACAGGCGTGCCGTACAACGGTAGCAATGTTGCTGTGGCAAGGCAATTACGCTCAGAGTACGACATGTTCCCATCTGCACAAATGACAATCTGCGCTTGCACCGAACTTTTGATGCCGCCCCGCCCACTGAGAGCGAAGGCGAGCTCACCACCAGATACCAATGGTCGTCTCGAGGCCGGTGATCCGGCATCGACCGCCCCACCTCGGCCCAGGCGCGAACCGCCGGCCCACCCTGTAGCCAGTAACACTCGATTCGGCGCCAGAGCGAAGGCTGCGGGAGCGGATTCCAGCCGGGTCGTGCGGCGACGAGGCCGCCGACCACCGCGTTATCGTAGGTAATTACCCTCGACAATGTCTCGTCTTCCTGATCGAGCACGATCGACCGCAGCCCCGCCGCGTTCGCGCGGACGCGGCGCACCCTCGGCAACCCAGCCAACCGGTTCGCCTGGCGTGCGGTGGTCCCCGAGCCGAACACGGCCCTGCTGATCGGCCTCGGACTGCTCGGCCTCGCCCGTCGACGACGTCCGAACTAACGCGACCGAGCGCTTCGCGGGGAGGCTCGAAGGGAGACCGCGTTCTCCGCAGTCTTGCGAAACCGATCGTCGAGATCGGGATCGCGTTGCGCAGGGCGCTCCGCCGAATACCCGGACGCACGACGGCCAGTCGCGAACGCGAATGCGTGAGCACGTCCCATTTCAAAAGAGTTATTTATTTTAATTAAATGGCCTTTGTGATTCAGGGTTCATTCTTAAAGAATTGTAACAAAATTCAAACTTAAAGACAAACGTAAAGAGCGAGGTATTGATGAGGGAGCGAACCCCTTCATATACGTCATAAGAATATATGAATATAGAAGTTCGTTCCATAAGTTAATTCGTAAGTTACGTATATTTATTAAAATTTCGATTCGCGTTCAAACAAGCCCTTACACAATATTCTAGGACCAGTGGGTCGATAGGTTCACCCAAAGAGGAGAGGGGGCTATTCACTCTTCAATATTTTTTACAGTAAAGACCAATCTCTAGCCCATAGTAACTGATACAACTTGGGAAAGATAAAATTGATTTTCGGAATTTAAAATAAAAACGAACTCTTGCTGATTTTATGAACTCTAGCCCGTAGTAAGGAATAATGAAATCATGCAGTAATATTTTTTAGTGTTTCAACAACAAATCTAAATTCTGTTATATTAAAGAATTACTAAGTTCACAATAAATTTGGATTATGTAAGCTTTATCAGCACGACCCCGATCGCACTGACGATCGAGATGCGCGTCACGTCGGAGCGGATCGCGTCCTCCGACGCGATCGCGAGCCGATGCACGCCCGACTGGCTGAGCTCGGCGGATGGGTGATCGGCCCGCACGGCCTCGAAGGCTCGATCGATCGCGGCCGCGAGACCTCGGCTCACCGTCGAGTCGAACGGCGAGCCCGCGCTCGCGAGGAACACCACCCCGCGTCCGTCGGCGGTCATCAGCTGCCCTTCGGAGATCTCGAGGCTGCCCTGCTGCCGGACAGAGCCGCACCCCGCTGCTCTGGCGGGGCAGATGCACGAAGATCGATCGGGAACGGCCAGCCAGCCTCCCGAAAGACACCACGCGTCGCGCCGTTCGAGATGGGGGAGATGGTCCTCACCTCCGAAGACCTCGCCCCGTCGCGCGCTCACGCAGGAATGTTCGGCATTGTACGTCACCGTTCCATTCGCGGTAAAGGGTGAAACAACCTTTACTTAGCGCCGAATCTCGAAACTCAGAGCGCTCCGAGCCAACGAGGATCGACACCCCCTGACATCTCTGTTTTGATTCGGTTTAAAAAAAAATTAGTTATTATTATGGAGGTAAATATTGAAATTGACGCTTCAAACGAATAGAAATTATTTCTTTTCAGATTAAGCAAGAGATATCTACAAAACTAGCTAGAAAAAACTAACTCACGATATTATCTAATATCCGTGAAGCATTTTGAAAGTTGCACTTTACTGAAAACACGAAAGCAACACTAAAATAAAGATGTTCTTTCAGATGTAGAAAAATCCATAAGTAGTCTTCCTAAAATAAGCTCGGCTCCACGACGTCCTGCGCCGGAGGCGCCACGTCGGGCTCCGGCTCGGGGGCCACGTCGGGCTCGGGGACAGGCGCAGGATCGGCCGCCGCGGTGGGCTGCTGGCCGACGGTCACCGACTGACCCGCCGCGACCATGTGCTCCGGACCGCCCTCGAGCGGCACGACGCGCACCCGGCCTTCGCTCACCGAAACCTCGGTCGACGCCTCGCCGGCGCGCACCCGGAACACCGTGCCGACCACTTCGACACGCGCGTGTGCGCTGGTGACCCAAGTTGTTGGTACACGAAAACATTAAGCCCATGCTGGTAGCGGCTGACTTGCAACGTCCCGCGGCGATCCAGCAACTAAAGGTGTTGGGCGAAAAGCTGGGTGTTCCGGTCTACGCCGAAGACGCTCAGCAGGATCCGGTTGCCGTTTGTACGCGAGCGGTCGAGAAGGCCAAAAGCGAAGGCCGCCGAGTCGTGATCCTGGATACTGCTGGTCGATTGGCAATCGATCAGGAGTTGATGCAACAACTGAAGAACATTGATGCCAAGGTCCCGTCAATCGCGACCTCCACAATTGACCCTCCGCCATGAACGCCACTCGGGCATCTCGACTGTTCGACAATCGCTGTAAGGCGGCGATCGCCCGGTCTCGATCCGGGCTACTCAACAGCCAGCTGGCACCCAGCAGCTGACCAACCTCGTCGCGATCGACCAACCAGCTCCGCGCTTTCTGCTGTAACGAGGCGGGCGATACTTGCCCACTCCAAGCCAAGGGAATGACCGGGAAGTAGATGGTGTCGCGATCGCTGGGAAGCAAGTTGCGGAGAGCAATATCTTGACTTCTGATTATTATTGCTTGAAATCAATTAAACGAAGACATGGTCTGCCAAGCACCAGCCTTAAGAACCTTCATTTAAGAGAGTTCTTCATCTAAGGAAAACACAGCCAAAATCATTGAGGGTTTGACTTTTTGCCTTGTCAAATATTACCTTGTCAAATGCAATTACACTTTTAACATTGGATTCTGGTTTATTTTCGTTAAAAGCAGTTGGAAGGGGAAATTCTGACATTTTAGCAAATATAACTGTCTAGCACCTATACAAGAATCAATATTTGATACATAATCAAACTGGTTAAACATGGTTAAAACTCAACTTGGTTAAAACTAAGTCTGGTGATGAAGAAGTCTGACCAGATCTTAACCTTGTTGGCTCAAACCCATGCTGAAAAAAAAAGATTTTCAACAAGAGCAGATAGAAAATTTTGATCCCTGCTATTCTCAGAAGCTTCTGTGCACAGTTTTTGCTAATCTATCTTTGGCAGATTGAAATCACCAACTACTAGGACTGGACAATTATTTTTAGACAACTCACTTCTTTCCGTTGTATTCGCCCTTCAAAGTAGACGACAATGATGGGTTTGATTTGGGAGAAGACAATCGTATCAAATCCATTTATGTTGAAGATGATGCGCTCCGCTTTGAATTGAGCGCTGTTCTGCGTCCCGGCCGGTTCCTCGGTAATCACTACGTTGCTTTTACAGTTCCCGTTCGTACCTTCATCATTACGTTGGACCGCGTCAAAGAAGGTATGCGAGCCGCACGGCGAAACAAACAAGCAGCTCGGGCTCTAGAACAGGCCGCTAAGATTTTACAAAATGATCTCTTGATGAAATGAAAAAATTATAATAAAATCTTTTACTCATACCTGTAACATTGGCAAAAAATAGCACAAGAACGCGCCAAAAACCCAGTTCTGAATTAATAGTACTGCTAAAGAAATGGGTAAAACGATGGTACATTGTATAACTCCTGCTATTCCAACATTGACTAAATAGCAAACAGTAGGGTCCTTTTGTCGTTTGTCCACTTTGATAGCAACTCCAAGCAGTGCCACATTGCAAGCAATACCAAACAGAAGCAACTTTGGGAATCACGATTGGGCTGGCGCAAATTGGGGTGATCGAATTTGAAACAGCTGCCGCGTTGGTCCTGGGCGAGAATATCGGAACCACGATCACGGCCTGGTTGGCCTCTTTTGGTGCGAATGCAAATGCCAAGCGAGCCGCGTATTTTCATGTGGTGTTCAATATTTTGGGCGTTGCCTGGATCACGCTGGTTTTTCCTTTCTACTTGATGCTTGTTCGGTACATTGTTGTAGGCGACAGCGGTGCTGACATGACATTAACTGCCACAAATATAATGTAATCTCCTGACAATGATTAACAAAATTAATTAAAATCCAGTCCAGAAAAACTTAACTAAGAAATTAATGAAATCTATAAAATATTTTCACACTTAAATGTTGCAATAAATAACAATTAATAATAACATCAACATTAATAATAATAATAAATATCTTAAAATGTAAAATTTAAATAATATTTATTATAATAAATTAAATATAAATTTAATTTTAATAGGGATAATAAGAAATTTAAGAAACTAACTTACCTAATGTGAAAACGTCCGTGGTGCTCGGCGACATCGAAGAATTCGGTTTCGAAGCCGGTTTGCAGGATTCGCTCTTGTTTGATCGTGGTGCTTCGAACATCGGCTTTAACTTCAACCAGTCACTGATTGGTAACGATCCTGGTTCCTACGCAACCACTCGAGAGACGTTGCTCAGTCAGGCTTTGAGTAACCTTAACATCGGGCGAACCAACTCGACACTCGGATTTGGTGGTCTTGTGCTTTCCGCTTCCAATGAATCGGTTACGTTGCTTCTTCGAGCTCTCATGTTTATATGGTCTTAGTAGACTCGAAAAAGCCAAATTTTCCCCCTCGAAGTGTTGGGAAATTCTTTTTATGGCCTGCCGAAGGTGAGTAATTTCCAAGGTTTAAACAAGTTCGTGGAAAAATTATAAATTGCCTAAACATGGTATTTTTGGTCTTGTCAAAAGTAAATTGACTCTAGATTCTAAATATAGCATCTATATGTTAGTTTCCGTATACAAAAAACAAAAGATCTTATTCTGACAAAAGACATCTGACTTTTATAAAAAATTAAAAAACCATAAATGCAACTCGCTGACCAAATGCCCCAATCGAGCAGCAATAAAACGGCCTAGACGGATCTCGGTTTTGCCCGTTGGCGCCAACAAGGCTTGCAATCGCTGTTGTGCATCGCTGTCATCCGGATCTAAACCACACATCAAAACTTGGTAACACAAAGCTTGATTCAAATCATGCTTGATCTCGGCATACAAATGGCTCAATGCCTGATGTGCTGGTCGATAAGTTGGACTGACTTGCAATGTATATTCAAACCGCCCTATCGCTTCAATGTAAGAGATTAACTATTACTAATTCGGAGGCATTTATGAGCGCCGCGGTGCAACAACCAAAAAACCAAACTCCAAACTTACCTATCGCCGAGATTGATCATCCCAGTAAGTTGAAGGTTATCCGTCGCAATGGCAAAGTTATCGATTTTGATGCGACCAAAATCGCTATTGCTTTGACCAAAGCATTTCTTGATGAAGAAGGTGACAATGCTGCTGTATCGAGCCGGATTCACGAAGTAGTCGCAGATTTAACTAAGCAGGTTGCTGATGCAAAGAATCTGAACCTGAAGTCACAAAAAAGGGAGTGTAGAACAAATACAAATCCCTAACCACAGTAAAATCGTAACATTGCGAATTACTGTGGATTCACAAGACAAATTATGAATCGATAATTTGGGTTTGAAAACTAAATATTCACATTTATCAGCATTCATAAGCACACCGACATCCTGAAAAAATTATAGAATTATATTACACACATAATCCCAAAATAGACTTAGTTCGGCTTAAATCTAGAAGGTCGTCAGAGTGTGCAATATAAGACAAATACTCATTTGTAACTATCCTACGAACATCTTTAATCAACATTAATTTGATGATTTAGATGCAACGTTCCAAACGCCGGATACAAAATGTAGCTCGATTTTCCAAATCGAGCCAAGTTATTCGATTTTCCAAATCGAATAAGTAACACTACCGCAGCAACACCATCTTCCGCGCCTCCACAAAATTATCCGCCTGAATGC
This sequence comes from Alatinidae sp. Z8VKAUB7J3, assembly GCA_010016025.2. Classification (NCBI taxonomy): domain Eukaryota; kingdom Metazoa; phylum Cnidaria; class Cubozoa; order Carybdeida; family Alatinidae; species Alatinidae sp. Z8VKAUB7J3. The sequence continues at coordinate 136,704,778 of JAAAKM020721499.1, read as the reverse complement.
GATAAATGTAGATACCGGATACAACTCCCTGGCCGGATTGATCCCTCCCATCCCAATCCACAGATCTTAACATGGAATAAATTCCGTACATTTTGTGGTTTAATATTACTCTTAACATTCATAATAGCAGCGTAGACCAGAAATACTCCGAGAAATCACAAGGAAGTAGATAAAAATTTTACAGTTTTGATGTTGTTTTTTAAATTTTTCTTTATTCCCTCCCCGCTCCTTCCAAAAATTACCTTTTCTGGAAAATGTATTTTTTATTCCCTGGCATTATTTAAAAAAAAAACAGATATTAATGTCTTTTTATAAACGAAAGTGCGCTAAGAAAAGTTTTTACCTAGTCCAAAGGACCCTACTTTCAAAGAAAAAATATGTAAAAATTAAGACAAACTCTTAAAAGTAAATTGACTCAAAAACAGAAGAAAAATTTTTCACTTGGGAATTATGTATGGATAACTTACTCTCCTTGTTTATTAGAATCCTCAAGGATAGCTTCAGCAGCAGGCACTAAATCATCTTCACTGTCCCTGTTCTTAAAATCCAAGGTTTCCACGAATGATGATTATGATAATAACATATGGTGATGTTCAAGTTGCGGTCTGACGAAATAAATCAATATTTGTCCTTAAGAATTTCTTAAGGAAAAGCAAATTAAGCTTACCTTCTGAATTTAAAATTTATTTCCAAATATTGCTTGATGACTTAGTGTAAAAATTTAGACGGAAAATATTGAATGTATGATATGTTGGATGATTTCTAGTTAAAACGGCCTTTGTGCAAAGCGCCCGACCCTTATCCCTAGAAAATCTGCCAGACCGCCTCCCCTGAAATACCTGGAGTCTGTCAAATGCCTAAGCACCCCAATGCTGGATTTGATTTGTGGGAGAACATGAGCGTGAATTCCACGCCGCGTTTCGGCGACTGGCGCCAGATCAGTGCCCAGGCGCTTGTCACCGGTACGGTGATCAAGCAGCCGGACGGGCGCCTGCGGGCGGAATTTCGTCTGTGGGACGTTTTCGCGGCAGAGCAGATGCTGGGCCAGCAGTTCTACACGACACCCGAAAACTGGCGGCGTCTGGCGCATATCATCGCTGATGCGATCTATGAGCGGCTGACCGGTGAAAAGGGCTACTTCGACACCCGCATCGTCTATGTCGACAAAAAAATTAAGAATCAGAGAGCGATAAGATTTGATTAATTGCTCCCGAATCATAATTCTGTAGCTTAATACTTATAAAATATAATTTATCAACACAACAGCCCATATAAAAGCATATAGAACTAAGTTTTATTTGCAACCTCCAGCTTTAATCTGTCTGACAGCTCAAGACCAAGCCACTCCATCAAGGGATAAGGTGAGGGGAAAAAAAAATCCAAATTTGATGCGGGATTGAAAACATTAAGCTACAGTTTTAACGATCAATTTCCCTAAATTAATGCTATTGGTAAAGATGGGATGAATGATGTTCATCGAGCAATTATTGCAGGAAAAGAGCAAACACTAAGTGTTCTATTAGCTTGTGGTGGTAATCCAAACTTACCTATGAGTGATGGTACTCTACCAATGATATTGGCAATGAAATCTAAAGTCAATATGGCTGAGATGTTCTATATTTTAGTAAAAAATGGAGCTGATGTTAGTAGTTACAACATGCAAGCCGTCAAGAAGTTCGCAGAGAGTGGTTTAGTTATAGATCCAGAAGAAGAAGAGAACCGCCGACCGGGTGCAAATGGCCCTCGGGCCGATCATCGGCATTTTTGTTCTGTTCCTCACCTTCACCGAAGGATACAAGCGCCTCGAACTGGTCACCTACGACACCCGTTTCAAGCTGCGCAACTCTTTCTTCGGGCCGCCGCCGATGGATCCGCGCCTGGGGACCATCGATATCGACGATTTCAGTGTCGAGAACGAGGGGCGCTACAACGACTGGGGGCGCGACAAATACGCCGACGTCATCCGCATCCTGGGCGATTACATTTAGAGCTGAAGCTCCTTTGGATCGAGCCTACAACTTCTCCAAGTCTGTAAATTATCTAATTTCCAAGCTGTGCAGCTTGATTGAAGGTTACTTTTGAGATTATATGATTCGACTTAACTAGTTGAGAGAAAATTTTTTCATGTGCAGCTGTGTTGAGCTCAAGCGGCTTTGTGCTGCAGTGAGTTGTGAAAAGTAGTAGTAATCGTAGTAGTAGTTGGGAGAAAATATTCTAACTTTAAAAAGATTTGCTAATATGCTCCTATCATCTCCATCATTAACACAATTCCTTCTGATATATTTCAAAGAAACATTAGTTTTAAAGCATAATGGACGAAGTGCATACTTCTGGGGGTTTGACGTGCCAAATATTCCTAAAGCCATAGTTGCTGGACAGTTCTTAACAAAATGGCATCTCCTTAACAAAATGATGCGTTTGGAAAATGAATGGGCTTGACAGAAAAACATTTTAAATGTATTTTGTTTTCAGGAAAGTGCAAATTATGTTCTGATCTTGATAAAATAAATGAGGTTGTCAGCCCTAATGGCAACAATTATTAGCGCCCCCAGGGGCAACACAATGCCCTCATATTCATGGATAAAAAAGAACTTGCTGGCAAGAATAACGCCGATACCAAATACCAAAAAATAAATGGGTAATATCTTTTTATGAAAGTTCCGGTAGCCCCGGGTCAGTGCAAATAGACCAATCGCCAATGCAATGATGATCATTCCATTTTCAAACATCGGGCTCCAGATTACTCCCAGGCCTAGCGCCGCTGCCAGCGGCAGTAGTACCGGTGCAAGGGCGCAATGAACATCGCAGAAATCGATCATTGCAATTGATGTTTCGAACACAGGTTAATTGCGTATTTCATATTAGGAAGAATACAAGAAACTTCATTTTACAATATTAATTACCTTCCTCAATCGAAATGAAAAAAAAAAGAATCTCTTCTTACTAGACAACATGATTTATGTTAGTCAAGAAAAGAATGTAGACAATTGACAACAAAACAACAATGAATGTTATGATAATCATCTGTCATTTCATAACTAGGGCTTGAAATCAGTTCATGCAAAAGAATCTTCAAGTTGCACGGCCGCAGCCAGGAGGCACACGGCGCCAGCCAGACAGGGCGAGCAGGCTTGCTGGAGACGCAGTATCCGGGCCAGACTCATGCGGAAAAAGTCGACAACCTGGCAAACACCTTTGACTGAAGTTCAACAATGAAGACCAGCCTGGAAGAAATGCTCGCCTTCGTCAGCGTGGTCGACAGCGGCTCGATCAGCGCCGCCGCCGAGCAGCTGGAGCAGACCGCCTCCGGCGTCAGCCGCGCCCTCAGCCGCCTGGAAGAAAAGCTCCATGCTGCTGCCTCAGACGGCGACCGCCAGCAGCGGCTATCGCAAGTCGGCCACGCGGCACGGCCAGGAGCGCGCCCTGGCCGTATTGTTCGCGGACATGCGCGGCTTCACGGCCATGTCCGAGAACCGCCTCCCGTATGATCTGGTGTTCATTCTGAATCGCTATTTCCGGGCCATGGGCATGGCGGTCGAACAAGCCGGCGGCCACCTGGACAAATTCATCGGTGACGGCGTCATGGCGCTGTTCGGAGTAGAGGGCAACGCCGAAACCGCAAAACTTCTGATAACACATTAAATTACTGTAGAAAACATTTTATGTAACTTTTTAGTCTGGATTTCAATCTATAACAAAATATGTTCCTTGGATTCCAGTGTGTTTTATTTACGATTCGTGCTCTTTGTAATTATATTGCAACATTGGAGGCACAAAATGAGGTCTTCAACTTTCCAACCCCTCAGCTCCCCTATTTTGCAGCAATGGCATGTATGCTGCACCTCATTTGAAGTGAATTCAGTCCAGAATCTACATTCTATAGAATTGGAGGAGATTATAATCTAGCTTTAACATAGGTAGTTAATATTTGACAATAACATGCTAGATTTTCCTTAATAAGAGCACTTAAACCAAATAAACTAAAAAAGTGGGAACGGAAACCGTTGAAGTCAAGAGTCAATAATTTTCCTAGTGAAATTCAAAGCTGACAATAATCCTTTTGTGCTCAATTTTCCCCCAGTAAACCATATCATTTTCCCTCTAAACTGCATTTACGTTTAATATTAATAATTAATTCGAGTATAATAATTACAATTAATTGTTAAGGGGCTGTGGGCGTCATTTTGTCTCCGAATATATGCTCATTGGGGCTTCCAACTATGCTGAGCAAAATGGCTACCTCAAAATTTTAATCAGACGACTTAGAGAAGAAAAACAAGACGAGAAGGGTGCTAGTTGTGCTCTAGTCTGTTTGTCACTTACAAAGGGCACTAGAACTTCTAATCTCCGTTCGAGTGAGCTCTTTACCGATATTCTAGGACTATTGGTTTTGATGCGACATCCCCTGGGGAAAAAACTTCCGCTTTTGAGTTTAAAACCCTGCATACCATACGCCAAGCGCCTCAACCGGGGAGGGTAACGATTGATTCATAGGGGCTTTGTCGATTTCAAAATCTACAAGCTTATATCCGGACTTAGCGTAATCATTGATCGTGCTCTGTAAGCTGGTCAACCAAGTTGAATCCACCTTGGGTGGCGTTCTGTATGGAGAAGGAACCGCTTCTCGATAAAGGGCAATATAGGCAGGTCCTATATTCTGGCAATGACCTCCCCAGATTTCAAAATCGACCAATTGAAAACCTAATTTCCACAGAATTACAGATACTATTTTTGATGGTTTTATAAGTTAGGAAGGTGAAAGATGTTTTGTGTCTGTATTGATCTTTAATCAGCAGCCAATTGGAGGTAATAAACTAAAGGTTAATAAGCTGGTAACAGGATAGTAATTTTACCCAAGGAACGGTTTTTTTCTATTATGGACGTTCAAATTGAATGTAATTTAATTTTTGTGTTGTAAAAAAGTGCCGAAAAATAATGATTGCGCATATTTTTTTTTTTATTTTTTTGCTTTGAGTAATCCATATGGAAAATTTAAGCCATTTCATTAATGAGTTCCAAAATATCCTTTATATAAAGGGATTGGCAGTCATTTGTTTTTTGTATTGTTTTGGCGCTTTGATTGCTTTGTTTAAAAATAATTGCTTGTTTAATCTGATTTTGTAGGGAGGTTGAGAGGGAAGATTGGATAAGCGGTAATAAAAATTATTTTTGAACAGGAGGTTTATGGATGATTGAAAAAATCAAAAAAAAGTTACCAGAAGATTCTCCGACACATGGATCAACTATCGCAGCGGGAAAATCGATTACACCAAAAATCAGCCTTGTAGACCTCATCTAAGGCCATTTCGTGACTTCTGAAAGATGGATTCGGTTGCACCAAAATCAGCCTTGTAGGTGTCATCTAAGGCCATTTTGTGACTTCTGACCGAATTTGGATTCGGTTGCACCACAAATCAACCTTATAGGCCTCACCTAAGGCCATTTCAAACGATTGTGCTTGCATTGGTCCCCAAATGAGCATCACCAGTATCTCGGCCAACGGTTGGGATGCTTATTTGGGGGTCGGAACTATGACATAAAGCAAGAAACAATGATAGAAAAAAAAACCATGATATATGATGCCCAAATATATTTGGCATTTATAATACGAAAGATTTGAAGCTCAACTTCAAGCCGAAGATGCAGTTTGGCAACCTTTTTGGGTTTTAAGATGAGACGAACCTTAACTTTTTATCTTCAATTGTTGTTTGTTTGTTACTCCATGCAAAATTTTACTTTCTCAAGAAGTACATATTGGGGTGAACGAGCATAGTTACTTGCCACTGTGTTTCAGAGCAATGCCAATGAGTATGATTTTCGGAAAATTTGAAGTACTCAACGATTTTAGGAAAAACCTAACCAAATCCCCGTATAAGAAATGCAATAAGAGTGAGTATAGAGGCATTAGCCTGGCTTCTATAAGTAACAAATTACTGAGTATGGTTATACGTCTTAGATTTAAAAATGCTGTAGACAAAGTTTTAAGAGAAGAACAATGCGATTTTAGGAAGAGCAGAGGACGTGTCGTTCTCAGTTTCACTTTTGGGTAATTGAGAAATGCCTGAGTTATCAAATACAGTTGCTGGGGCGGCAGGCTCGTTTGAAGTTTGTTTTTCTAAATGGCTGTTCTACGCGCGGGCAGGTAGAGCTACTTTTAGAAGCCGGCGTAAAAGCGGTGATTGCTACTACAGCGGCGATAGATGATCGCCAAGCCGTTGATTTTGCCACTTTTTTTTATGAAAAACTAGTCAATAGAGGCTCTGTCGGACAGGCTTTTCAATATGCCTGCGACGCCCTGCAATTTGAACAAAAAAATTATGCGCCGCCGAAATTGAGGCCGGTAAATAATACTTTCTTTTAATCGAAACTGAAGAGAACATGGGTGACGTTATCTGATCTTTGAGCATTAATTGATCCGACTCTAAACCGCTGAACACTAACGATGTCTGAATCCTTAATATTAGTTAGGCCCATCTTGACAAACAATAAATGCATCATGGTGTCCCCCAGAGTATACCAAGGAATCTTCTTCACACAATTAAACAACAGAGAATCGCCTCTCTCTTCCTGCTCGTCAGTAGTTGTCTAGATTGAGCGCAAGCTGATTAAGGCGGTTTTGCAACCCCAGACGGTGCGATCGGATGGCGTGCGCTCGTCGCCGTTCTCGCAGCGTCGACAATGACTTTGGGAAATCTCGCTGCGCTATGGCAAAACGACGTGCGTCGTCTGTTGGGATGGTCGAGTGTGTCACAGACCGGCTACGGGCTCATGGCGCTGGTCGCCATTGGACGAAGCGAGCTTGCAATTCCGTCGCTCTTGTTTTTCTTCGTGGCTTACGCGCTGGGCAACTTGGCGGCGTTCGGGGTAGTGGTGTTTATGCGGGGACTCACGGACCGACATTATTTGGTACAAAATTTTTGTTATTAAATGAAGTAGAAAAAACTGTTGTTTGCACTTCAGTTAAATGACTTGTGCTAATATTTTTGCCTAACAATAGTAGCTTTCTGAATAATGTTTCAAAATGATTAATCAAATGATAAACAAGTTCTGCAATCTGTTGTTAGAATGGTATAAACTTATTTTCACACTCTTAATAGGGACAATATGGGTTCTAATTTGTGCCCCCCTCTTCCTAATCAAAATGTTAAAATCAAATCCATAACCATGAGAGGGTGCTGCCGTAAAAAATTCCCTCTGGAGAATGTATCCTGTGGAAAACTCTCCCGTGGAAAATTTCTCCCATGGAAAATCCCTCCACCTACGAAAAGATACTTCAGACAATTTCGACCAAGTAAATATTTCCTTCGGACAACTCCCCTTAACATCTCTACATGAAAATTGTCATGTAGGCAAAGAGATGCTAAGAGAAAGTAAGACAAATAAAATGAACTTCACATAGAAATCCTGGAAAATTCCCAGATTGTAATATTTCCCTTGGAAAGAAGCGTGTGAATCTGGCACGTTCATGGACGAGCTCGCGCCGCCAGACGGACGAGACACTACCAAGCGAGTCGTCATCACCACCTCCAGCTCAGATCAGAACGCAAGCTTTATCGCGCAGGGTTTGTTGTCCTTTTCCTATCAATTCTGGATCAATGTGTTTAACGGGTCGGACGTGCTGAATGCCTTTGGTTTGGCCGCTGACACTATTGCTGACGCCTACCCGCAGCAGGCACCGATGTTTAAGTTGATTTTTGAAGGCTCTGAGGTGACGGATTTGTGTTGGTTTTAAGTTTGAATGTCATTCTTTACCTTCATTAGAACAATAGCTGTACTTTTTATTTAATTTTCTAGGAAATTTTAAACATTTTGGTATTCTATCCAAAAACTTTATGAAAAAGTAGAAAAGGTAGGAGAGTAGAGGAAAGTTGAGAAAAAAGTAGAAAAAAACTATATTAAACAAGGTAACACACGCTTACCATTTTTTTTTGAATAAGTAGGCTACTAAACAAAAAGAAAATGTAAACAGCTAATGCTTTGATATTTGAAAGGCCCGGGGCATCCTCCGACTCGCGGGGCTGTCGGATCAACGTGGCGGCGGCGTTGTGGGGGCGGAGCATGTTTTCTTGGGAACGTCGGCAAAACCGCTCCTCGAAGCGAGGAGGAAGCAGAGGCGGCAGGAGGTCGTTCTCGTTCTGCAGCAGCATGCTCGGGCTTGGGCGTCGATCCGGCTGAGGTGTGGGAAACTGGAGGGAAGGGATGGGATGGGTGCTGCTGGCACAGACACGGCGGTGTTCGGTCTAGGGTGAGAGATGTTGGTGGTTAAATTCCAGCACGTAAATTTCCCCGGCGCGATTTATTGCCACCGCTACCGGGGCGTTAAATTTACCTTCGCCGCTGCCGGAGGCGCCGAATTTTAGAAACTGTTTCCCTTCAGCATTGAATTTATAAATTTCATCTTTGCCAAAATCCGCAGCGTAAATATTGCCCTGCCGGTCTGTTGCGATTCTCACCGGGCTGTCGAAAACATCTTCACCCCAGGATTTCACAAACTCGCCGCTGCTGCTAAATTTTTGAATCCGCCGGTTGCCGGACAGCGTGAGAAATCAGAACGTGCTAGACAAGAGCAGGAACAACAGAAGGCAGTTGAAAAGAGTGCATTGGCCAAGCTGCAGGCAATGCAAAGCCAAATGGCCACTTCTCAGCGGCAAACTACTAAGGCGGAGGCGTCGTCATCGGGTCCGTCCCAGACTACGAATGACGAAGTTAAACAGAAGCAACACCAGCAAGGACAGTTGCCTGTAAGAGAACCAGATTCATCCACAACAGCAACAAACCAAAATGATAAGAATAGAGCTGCTACTGTCCTCGGGCCGGGTGGCAGCGGCGCCAGCAGCACCGGCGGCTTCTTCGGCACGGTCGGCTACGCGGCACCGGAGCTGCTCCGCCGCAAGCGCGGCACGCCGGCGAGCGACCTGTACTCACTGGGTGTGGTGCTCTTCGAGGTCGTCACCGGCCGGCATCCGTTCGGCCACGCGACGACGGCCGACGAGATGATGCACTGCCACCTCGAGCGCGAACCGCCACGGCTGAGTCACCTGCAGCCGCGCGTGTCGGCGTTTCTCGAGCACACGATCGGCCATCCACTCCAGCACGCGCCCCAGCCCAAACAAGATCGCAGCCAGGGGTGCAAATAGCAGCGTGAACACGAGGAAGATAGGGCCGGCGAGCCGCAAGAGCCGGTTGGGGGCGGCGAAGAACAGGTTCTTCGGCATCAGCTCGCCGTAGATGAAGATCAGCGGCGACATGAGTACCGATACCAGTAGATCAAAGCCCGTGGAATGCTGGACGAATAGGTAACCCGTGCCCGCGACAATCGCCCAGCTGGTGACGTAGTTCGCCAAGTTGTTACCATTGGGATAAATTAAAAACTTGACCTAATAGCGTTAATGAACAAATTTTAAGATTTAAAAAATATCCCGAATAGTTCATATCAACTCAGATCAAAAGAGCATGAGTGGTCAGGTCAATAGATATTTTGCAATTTTACAGCCTTTGAACAGAAATGTTTTAAGAATTTAGAGGGATCGGTTGTCCAGAATATTGACTAGGATCACTTTTTTAAGAGTTGCGAAATGATAGATTGTTAATTATTCTCTAATTAACGAAAAACAGGGTTTAATGAGGACCCACCGTCTTGGCGGTATACATAAGGAATACCATCGTCACTGTTCAGTGCTTCAATTGGGATGGTTAGGGCGTCAGTCTCACTAAACGTTTCAATGGCGTTTCCGGTTGTCATTCCAGGCCGTAGTGTGGTGTCAGCCTCGGCAACGACTATTCGGACCTCGAAGACCTTGGCATCGGTATTTGGTCGTTGCTCGCCAACATTGGCCACGCTCGTCACATTGCCCGTAAGCTCCTTTGACGGATCGGAATCGAGTGTGATGCGAACCGGCTACGATGGGCCAGTTATAGAGTGCGACAAGTGCGGCGCGGATATGCAGCTGAAAACTGGGCGATTCGGTAAGTATTTTGGTTGCAGTAGCGAAGATTGTAAGAATACCCGAAAGCTTTTGCGCAATGGCGAAGCAGCGCCACCGAAGATGGATCCGGTGCCTATGCCAGAATTGCCTTGTCAAACAGTTGAGGACCATTACATTTTGCGAGATGGCGCATCGGGATTGTTCCTGGCTGCGAGCCAGTTTCCCAAGCATCGCGAAACTCGCGCACTTGCAAGTAGCAATGCAGGTGATGAAATTGACACAATAAATAGATGAAATAAATGCTAGATTGGCTTAATCAACATCCACAATGATGATTGGAATTGGTTTGAATGATGGTGTGTTTGTAATCAAACCATAAACAATTGAACCACCATGCAGCTGAAACCCTTTATTACCAAACCCTGATGCAACTAAACACCTGTATGACTCAACCCCATTTAACTGAACCCCCATGCAAATGAAGTCTCATGTAATTGAACCATTGTGCATTTGAACCACCTATGGCGGTACCGTGCAAGCGGTACGTGGCGTGAGCTTTGACATCCACGCAGGAAAAACGCTCGCCATTGTTGGCGAGTCGGGTTGCGGTAAATCTGTCACCGTCCAGAGCGTAATGGGTCTTACGCCAATACCCCCCGGACGCATCACCAGTGGTCGCGCATTGTTACGTGGCACAGATATTCTGGGTAAGAAAACCGTGAACGGCCAAGATATTCGCGGCGATCAAATTGGCATGATTTTCCAAGACCCCATGAGTTCGCTAAACCCGACATACCTCGCTCTTTATGTTAATATCTGAATTTTGTCCCAATAATAACTACTATTGAAACAAATGGGTCGTTTAATTAGAACAATAAGAAGATTTTTTAAATTACTAAAAAACTTCAGCGTGAAAAGTGAGGGGTTGGCGAGAGGGCAACCCCCTTCCTATACCAGAAAGGGCCGTAAGTTGGGAAATTTTGCCCATATTGTTTACACGTAGTATATGTTTGAAATGTAGTGGAGATCGAGAAATCACCGGTTCGAATTTGGTTGCTCCCCCCCAAACGCTGGCAATGGCTGCCAACCAGCATCGATCCCAACCGTTCGTTCAACCTTGTGGTCAGCGACATCGAAACTCGAACTGATACCGGTTTTGCAGTGGGCGAAGACCTCGTCGTGTTTGGTAACGGATTCCCCAACGGCGTGAAATACATGAAAGCCGGGGACACGAAAGCCAGAGAGATTCCAGCTGGTGAAACGTTTTCGTCGAATGTGTTCTGCGTGTGCGGAAAAAAAGTGATCTTGACCAAGCGAACTGCCGTATTCGTCTTTGATGATCGCGGTTCCAGAACACTCGATCGATCTCGCGTCCGGTACGGAGAGGTTGCGCCACATTGCGAACGAGGTCGTTGCGATTCGTGAAGACGGTCGTCGACTGTTGATACGCGAAGACGTCCGGAAGACGAGGACGCACCAGGTACGGCGGAAGCTCCCGCGATAGAGTGAGAGGAATCGCGATCCGAACACCGCCGACGCTTTCGTCGTCGCCGTGACGCAGAAAGAGCCCGATCTCGGTGTTGCCGAAGAACCGGCTGACGTCGACCGCCAAAACGACTTGCTTTTACCGTGACTTCGAGATCTTGTCCCAACCCAAGTGTTTTATTCTCAGAGACCCAGGATATGCGTCCCGACATGAGGAAAGAGACTGTTATTTGACAAAATGCACAGGTTTTTTACTAAAATTCAATGGAAGACAATATTTTGGAAAATTTACTAAACTTGGGAAACAATACTTTTAGAAATAGATCTACTGCCCAAATTAGGTTTAAGCTTATTTGACCCAGCCTATGGATATCAAAATAATAATAATAATAATAATCGACTGCTAATAATGACAGCAATATGAAATTTAATAATAATGATAGCTTAATCTAATATCTCATGCAAAAGTTCTTGTAACAAAAGCAAGGTTTTTTTATAGCAAATTTCCATATTAGCATTGATAATGATTGTAAAAAAAACAAGAATAATAATACCAATGATGAAAATGATGCATACAGTAATGATGATAAAAATTTTTATGTCAGTATTTGATCCCTGGGAACATCATTAGGACTTTGAAAAAATAAGAACCCCAAAAAGAAGTAAGCTAGGACATCCGTTGGGCGGCGGCGAGCATCCCGGGAAGTACAAAAATGGTAGCGCAGTCACCGGGTTCGATGAGGGTGTCGCCCGTTGCAATTTCTACGCCTTTGCGGTGGCGCACGGCACCAATATACATGCCTTTCGGGAGCTTGAGATCTTTGAGCGGCTTGCGCGTAATGGGTGATTTGGGTTGGGCTGTGATGTCGAGGATCTCCGCATCTAAGCCGTGTATCGTCGCTACATTGCTGACGTGCTGGCCCCGAAGGAATCGCAAGATTTCACAGTTCGGAATGAGAACTGGAGGGTCTGGACCGACTGGTACGAGGACCGTTTGTGGGGCGCGGACGATGCTAGATCGCGCCCCCTGATCCCCGAGTTGGAACTTCGCCGGATCCAAATCCCGGACGAGGACTGGAAGAAGGGACCCAAACACGTCAACGCGATAATTGCAGCGCTGGAGGCGGAGTACCGCGCTACCGTCCCGATGCAGCGCCTTGCGACGATCGAGGTTGAGTACCGCGAAGACGGCCGACTGCACCGGCGCCCAAGCCAACCAGCATTTGCCAGTGTAAAACATTACAATGGGTTAGTTTCTCTTTTATTTCTTATTCTGTTTTTCAAATTACAGTTGTTTCTTTCCCTGTTTTACGTTGTACATTTGTGAACTTCACTTCTTCCTAAACTGCCGAATGATTTTCTTTCCAGATACGTATCTCAATGGTATTCAAGAGCACAATCGGAAAATATTCTTATTGGGGGAGGGTACCTCAAGGATTTCCATTCTTATCCTGATTTAATTTGGAGTAATTGATTTTTTTTTCAAGTGATACGGCATTTCATGGAAGGTGCTGATGAGCTTAGCATAAGCGTAACTCGCCCTGTTTTGTCCTTCCCATATAGCCGGCCACCAGTCTACTTCCTCAGAGGATACCCCTTCGCTGGCGGAAGCAAATGTTGCTTCCTCTACATCTGACGACCAAGATCCAATGGCTTCCAATCTTGAGCCGCGCTCATAAGGATTGATGCGTAGTGTAATTTTCATGGTGCTTCGTTGACCAATATCTGCAGCCGATGTCTCAATGGTTCGAGAAAGCTCGTTGGAGGTTACGACAAAACCGCTTCGGAAATCACCGCTTTGCTGCAGCAAAAAGATATTCCTGTAATATTTGAGGATCATGCAGATGCATTGCCTGGGCATTGGAAAATAGATGAAACTGCCGTGGTTTATACGCCAGCAGTTCAGCAAAATTTGGCACTATTTCAGCAACTTAAAAAACTGGGCATTGCATTTTATAAGCGAAGCCAGGTCTTGGGTTGGCTGTCAGAAGAATTGCCAACCATTGCTATAGCAGGCACCCATGGTAAAACCACTACGGAGCCGTGTGTTCGGACCATGCATTCTGTTCTACTTTTTGTTCGTCGGAATAGGAGACTGAGGCACCGACGCTGGAATGAACATTAGTAGTACTAGAAGAACTAGTTGTCACTGAATCCCTAATCGGTAGATGTGAATAATTGGGCGATGACCGCTGTTGTTGTGGCTGTGCCAAATGAACAGGCGAGGTTTTGGGTCCAGAATGAGTCACGAAGGGAGGAGGACCGAGGTTGTGCGGTGGCGTTTGTCGAGTAGCAGGTGGCGGCGGAGGAAATCATTCATAAAGTTTAGAGAAAGTGGAAGAAAGAGTAATAGGACAAACACCTTCAAAACCAGACTTTCTATTTTCTTTTTTAAAAGGGTTATGAAACCTTGTTTCAAAATTGTTGGGATTTGCACCAACTTGGTAATCTTGTTAAACAGGATATACAAGGTCTTAGAAAGATAGTCACTGAATGCACTAATAAGAGGAAATGGTATATCCAAGGACAAATAATTGTTTTTCTTAGTTTACCAATTCTTCTTTCTACCTCAGATAGGGAAACAGAAAAAATATCAATTAAAAACACACAGAAATTAATCAAAAAACTATGTCTACCAAAGACGTTTTTCCAAAAAAATAAAGGGCCGCGTTAAGTCTTCGATGAGCGGAAAAAAAGTCAAGTTGTAATCCAAGGGTAAAATGAACATGAATAGCTATCAACAATATAAAAGAAACTAAAAACGAACAAAAATCAGAGGCATCGTTCTAGCGTTACCTATGGTAAGGGGTCAATAGACTTCAATGTATTCTTGTCATTATTTTTCCTCAGAACCACAAGCTTGAACAACTAATAGCGAGTCATGGAATAGAAGACAAAGTTACCTTGCTTGGCATTTTGGATTCGGCAAGTGTGGCAAAGAAGTTGGGGCAATCAAGGATTTTCGCCATGTCATCAGTAACTGAGGGGCTCCCAAAAGCCCTGTTAGAAGCAATGAGCTGTGGTTGCGCTTGTGTGGCTACCGACGTAGGTGATTGCAAGGACGTGCTTGGTGGCGCCGGGATCGTTGTTCCGTCGGAAGACTTATCTAGTCTTAAAGACCGACTCGAACTTTTCTTTTATTTCATTTTTAGAGAAAATATATTCTGAATGGCCATCACCACCATCTGATCTAGCAAATGCAAGACAAGCAATGAAAAACAACTCGAACAATTCTTTAGAAGCCACTGAAAAGTCAATGCCACAAATACCTCGCTGTTGTACTTTGCCTAGCCGACGAAAGAATGTTCTTTTACACCCGGAGCTAGAACTGAAAACTTCTCAAGATTCTACTTACGGGTCGTTCTGTGGCATGAAACTACCACCTGACTGTGAGATATACCAGATTATAACATTTCCACTTCTCCTCTCTGAATAGGTCCAGTTCTTGTGTTGCATACTCTCCATAGAAAATGGCTCTTCCCAGTTGTTGTTCAACTAAAACTAAATTTGGCTTATTCGTTTATGATGTATTAAGCATTAGTATAAACTGAGAGGACCGAAGTTGACAATTTTTCCGAGGAAAGTAAATCGAATCAAAAGTAACACTATTAAGCAATAGTAAATACCAGAATTTTAAACAAGTATTCTACATTTTAACTATCAAACAGATTTACCTGGTTAATAACATTACCATATAAGGTTCTATTATTATACCAATAATAAATAAAATTAAACATAAAATAAATGTTGAAAACACTGCTAAATGAGTCAAATTTAAAGCAAGTTATTCTCTACCTTCTCCTATAGCATTACCTATAGATTATAATATAATAAGTTATATTATATATAATTAAAAAAAAAAATTTATTATTTTTATTTACCTACATATGAATTTACTGTAGTTTAAATACCTTTAGCAAACATAGAGAAAAATATATTCATAGAGAACTTGCGAGTGCCGACCCTGGCCAGCAATTGCAATTTACCGAAAATGCCTTGACAACAGTACACGGCCCACGCTGGCGCTTGCTCATCATAGGGGCAGGGCAGTTGTCACGCTTTTTGGCCAGTATCGCAGTTG
Source organism: Alatinidae sp. Z8VKAUB7J3 (assembly GCA_010016025.2). Taxonomy (NCBI): domain Eukaryota; kingdom Metazoa; phylum Cnidaria; class Cubozoa; order Carybdeida; family Alatinidae; species Alatinidae sp. Z8VKAUB7J3. Next base: position 136,689,286 of record JAAAKM020721499.1, on the reverse strand, counting down.
GTATGGATTATCAGGTCACGGTTTGCGATCCGCGTGAAGAATATCGCAGTGGCTGGCAAGTCGAGGGCGTGCAATTGATTCACGCCATGCCCGACGACCTGGTATTGGAAATGCAACTGGATAGTCGCAGTGCCGTGGTCCATCAGATCCGAAAAATCGGACCATGGCTGAAATTGCCACAGTGAAAAGAGCTGAAAAACTATCTTTCTCATCTAAAAAAAATGAAAAAAAGTCACATTGTGGTCTACCAATGTCCTGTATTCTCTTTTACTCCACTGAGAAAAAAATCATTATTATAGGAAAAGAACTGCGGAGTAATACGTATATATAGTCTATATACTTTTCACTATCAATTAAAAAACTTTTAGCACAAAAAAAAGTTTTCAAGGAAAAGTAAGAGCAACATTAAACCAATTGTGGGTTATTATTTAGGGACAAAGGCCTAAAAGCCCCCTATTATGCTTTCTTCTTTTGAATTATTTTTTATCAAACAATCAAATAGTTACAATCCTAGTAGAACTTCATTGTCGAACTTTCAGTTGGAATCAATCTCTGCGCTTATTATCATCATGGACTACAGTATTAAAAACAGGGATCACGGATAAATAAATTTCAAAATTTTGCATCTAAAAATTTCCCAACATTTTATCAGACAACTAATTAATCACTGACGTGAAATAAAACTAATTGCTGTGAGAAACATGTCTCTATTTTGTCGACAAAAAGCGTAAATGAAAAATATCTCTATCAACAATAGGACGTAATTGTATAAGTTCAAGCATTTCATGGGGTAACTCGAACGGAAAAGAGAAATGAGAAGATGAATGAATACATTTTTATCCAGACCTGGTAACATTGACTTTTACCTTGATTTTCTTGAAATGATCGTTCGCGATGAATGCTCATTATCCAATAAATTAAATACGCGATAAATGGAACGAGTAACCGGAGAATGACGGAAATCCGAAAAAGAAGCTTTTCAAAGAAAAGTAAAGGCCATTTTAAACTTAATATCAGCAGATACAAATACCTGTTAAAATTCAAACTCAAAACGATCAGAAATTATTATTAAAGAATAAATGAAACTAAAAACCAACAGAAAACAAATAAACAATCATAGCAAAAAAATATACAAGTAATAATATAAATGAAGAAATAAATCTTATAGCGAGCAATGCTTAACTGAACATGCAAATCAAGCTTAAAACGAAAAAAATATTTTGCTATTGAAGAGATTTTTTATAATGATATTCTATATGCCACTGTTTCAATAAAAAAAATTTCATTGCATTACTTTTCTATGTTTTCAATTATTTTTAGGTAGACTTTTTGGAACTTAGAATTTTTCTTTTTATTGAACTTACAATTTTCTCTTTTTTTTTGAGGGGGGGAGGCTTAAAATTAATTTTATGAACATGGTAATTTTTTCAACTTTTCTTATTCATGTCTTAAATGACATTGCATATACTTATAGCAAAAAAAAAATCCCGAAGATTTTTTGGTACTATACTAGCCGACCCCTACCACCCGTTTCTAGGGCGCTGCGGGCCAGAAACACGTATGCAAGGTGCTAATTTTTAACTGCGTACAGTTTTTTTCTTTTTTTTTCTTGTCGCTAGTCTCCTGACCGCAGATACTTTGAAACAGTTTACTGTCTTCTCAAAGATATTCGATCATTAAAACAAGCCCGATTTATAACAACGATAACTAATAAGTTTCAAACCTTTGATATTCTTTTTTAAGATTTTTGAGCTGTTGTAATCCCTTGTTAAAATATATATGTGAAATAGGTTCGGTTTTCTAGTTTATGATGTCACTTGGTCATTTCCGTTTGTCAAAGTTCTTTCACCCCCTGTAAAAACTTAACTTAGAGCTGTTTTGAAATATATGACGGTTGCTGCTACCTCTGTTCCTTCATGTCGGTTTAGTTCATCATGAAAACAAGTCAGGTCAATTGCCATGACAAATACTTAAGAAACACCCTGTTGCTATAAAAAATTTCTAATACGTTTCGTTTAATCTGTTCCTGTTGTTTGTGAAGAAGCGCAATACCCCTTCCTTTTTGGAATCGCTTGCTAGGGGTGGGTCAGCCACATATTGTCACGGTGGCGTGAATATGCATAGTCTTGGTTCAAAAAAACGTGTCGTTTTTGATTAAAACCTCTCGGAAATACCTGAATGCAAAAAATGTGTCTTTTTTCTTAGTCTGCATGTTTTATTTTTCAAAATTTGCTTTCTCTAATGCAAAGATTTAAATTAATAGAATGTAACAGGCAGGTGTGTCTAATAGAGCAATAGAAACAAAGACATTTTCATTAACACCCGGAGATTGGAAGAACCATGGCAAAAAGTTCCTATTGGAGCACAGACAACCGAGACTCTACTGTAACAGTCCAGAAACACGACAAAAGATCTACACAGAGAAGAAAATCTCAGCATCTAACGAACAAGCGCAGAAACCTCTCATTATTTTGAAATTCGAACAGCAAAAAACAATCTTTGATGCTACAAAAATCTCTTCGTTTGGCATTCACAGCGATCTCAACAATGTCTTCAGCCTCCAAAGGTCCTACCCCTGCAGCTACGGCAGCCGTCACGACGACTTCGTCCGCGCCTACGGAATGTGGTTTGACGATGTCACCGCAGATCTCCGGCGCGACCAGGGCATGCCGCATCCGATCGAGCTCCATCCAGCTCAGAAACAGGACTTTCGTTTCACCTGGCAGGACTGGTGGGGTGAGAAGTCCGGATGGAGACCCACCAACTACGGTCGTTGGCGGATGAACCAGCCTGGTCTGATCGATCGCTTCGATGTCGCCATCCTGCCCCATCGTCGACAGCTGGGTAAGGCCGGCACCGTGAAGTTCATCGATCTCGACGCAGTCGCGGCTCACCACGCGCCAGAGCGCAGAGCTGCGGGCGTTCAGGACGCGCTGTACGCTCTTGAACCACGCGGGCAGTGTCGCGCGCTCCGGGTACTGGTCGAGAAACTCGACGCGGTCGCTGCGCACGAGGTCCGAGATCTCGGCGTCCATCGCGTCCGCGACGTTGCCGGTGTGGTCGCCGTGGTCGTCACGGTCGCTACCATCGCCGCTGCTACCGTTGTCGTACATCCACTCCACCATGTCGCGCAGCACCAGCACCCGAATGCACCGGTGCGACTACTGGCATCGATGGAAGCGGATATCTATCCAAAAAATTATCCAGAAATGGCGGATAAGGTCGATGGCGCGATTGGCGAGAGCTCGTCATTTTCGATTCGCAGGTAGGGGATAGAAGTTTGCGCGCTCTCGACCCCACGAATTACGAACCGAGCGCGTCTCGTCGCTCAACCGCACACGCATTGAACGTTACGAGAAGAACCGGCAGCAACGTCATGTTGGCGACCAGCGCGACGAGCATGGCAATGCCCGTCACCCTATCCTTTCCATTTAAAATTTTCCTATAAGGCAACAAAAAAAAAAAAAATTAAGTGAAGTTTCAATTTGTTAGCTTATTTTACAGAAAATTCTCTTTTATTTTGTGCAAACACCTAAAATTAGAGTGTTGCCAATACTAGCCGAAGCTCTTCAAAACAAGATTTTGATTACGATGCGCCAAATGGTACATGGTGACGAACTGTAAGTAAAGGGCAACTGGTCATTCAGTAAACCAAGCTCAAAATGATAAATTTTAGTAGCATTACATAAGACAACGCGCGTCGTGCATTCGATCCGGGCGGCCCAGAACCGGGCGCAACTGCAGAACCTTGCCGCTTCGACACTGCACCGGGCGGAGCTTGGCGCGGATTACGCATTTATTGCGCTGGCGGAGCTTTCCGAACGGTCCGACATCGTCTGCAACGCGGCAACGATCGAGTTGTTTCGCGCGCAGATCCACCAGCGCGCCATCGTCAAGGACATCCGTATTGTCAATGCCAACGGCATGACCCAGTGCTCGGCATTTCCGGAAGCGCTCGGGACAACTATATGCCATTCATATTTTCATTTATTTCTGTCATCTTGAAAAAGAGCTGTTTAGAAATTAGAGTACATGTGACAATTTATTTTTTCTTTAATTACCAATGTATTTTTGGAAAAAATACTTTGTACATATTTTTGACCTTGTTTAGGAGTATAAACATGGAGTTTCTCACTAAAAAATACCACATCCTGAGGAAGATATTGGGCATTGATTAAGATAGGGAAATAGAATTCGATCAAAATGGAGTAGATCCATCTTAAGAGTCAAAAGTGAAGTTGGTCATGTGCTGCTACCTTTTGTGATAAGTTCTTTGCCCTGACTAAGCATGAGCAAATCTGTTAGTTCTCTAACTGCTCCAAACCCACCGGGTAGCATGGTCGTGTAATCGGCCAATTGTTTTACTAACGGGTGAGCATCAGCTACTGCAACAGCAAAGCCAACCAGCTTCATAACTGGAATATCAGGACCATCATCGCCTATGTATGCAATTTGTTCATCCTCCAAGCCCAGGGTTGCTTTGAGCTCCTCATAAGCGGCGACTTTGTTGTAGTTTGACGGGCATGGTGGCCTTCTGGCCTACCACCTCCACATCACCTTCTTTTATTGCTTTCACATCGATACTTCGCTTGACGAGTTTGCCACGCAAAATATCTAGCATTTGATGCACCTGGAAATCGACTTCCGCACTGATAGAGATATCCGATGATTCGGTGAGTGCAAATTTGGCCTCGACGCCTTTGAAATCAAAGCGCGTGCCCACTTCTCTGTTAGCTTGATCGATAGCGTTGTTGACCTCATGCATATCGACTTCTGAGACAATTATTTGGGCAGATTCTGACGGTAATGTAATCGAGAGTAGGAACATAAATGAAGAAAAATTAGCCGATCCGGATTGGGTGACAAAAAAAATTCAGGAGATGAAATCGCAAGCCGACCCCATTGAAATAGATCTGGGGGATGGCAACAAACAATATCTCTATTATCAAAATTCAACTCTTTTAACAAAACTTCGCCTTTACCCCATCATTCTATTGGTTGTTATATCCCTGTTTGTGATTATAGCCTACATCGCCTTTAGTAATGCCCGTAAGCAAAATAAAAAAAAAACATACAAATGCCTCCCCCTCTTCTTTGAATTTGAAAAATCACTTTTTTGTAACTTCTTTAAGAATATCGGAAAAAACTTGCCCCTCCCTCTACATTTGCGTGAATTTGTATATTTGAGGAAGGAGGGCTAAAATAACACTAACCAGGAGCCTAAAAGCCTATCTACGCCTCTAATAGCCCATACCCGTGCAGTCCTATGGGTTAGATTCAAAATTATTGAGATATCAATATTGAAACAAGGGTTTTACAAATTTCACACTTTGTAAAACTGAGAGATCTTTATGGTACCACCCATGTTCGTTGTTTCATCGTGTCTTGTTGTGTTGTTGTTATTGCCATCAGCATCAGCCCAAGCTGACTTTGGAAGAGATGATCGATCCTTTTTTCGAAGATAACCCTCGTGAGGTGACGTTTCCCGGACGCCATTTACCATCGGCGCCGATATACCAAAGGCAAAGGTCACGAGAAGCACGAACATTTCCACCCATCGCCGATGACGATAAAACCGAGACAAACCGACTTGCTGCTTCGCGAATGGTCTTCACGCCGGAGGGAATCCAGCACCGAAACGGAACGTGATCTGAGCCTCCTTCACTGCTGCGTCGACTCTTCTTCTTGGGCGTCTCGAGCTTGACGAGCGTCTCGAAGTACTGATCTTCCGCGGCGGACGCCGAAACGGAGACCCACAGGATCAGAATCCAGGAGGCCGATAGGGATCTATTCATAGCGCAACCCAAAGAGAAAGGACTCGTCTGGTTAAACCCCGAGGAAACTTTCTTGGGGCGACGAAATGGCGGAAAATACTGACGTTCTTGTCTCTGGCGGCGTTCCGATAAAGATTGACCAAAAGTGTTGGATGTTCTCTGGCCTGTTTTTCGTCTTCGAGAAGAAGTCCGGTCTGCCACAACAAATTGCCGCTGATCTTGGGCGTATCGGTCATGGAATCGGCCGAAAGATCCGTATCCTCTTCATCCAATTGGACAAGGTCGCTGATGGTTTCGATCGATTCTTTTTGGTTCTTTCCGCTTTGGACCTCAAGCACCGCTAGCAGCAACTTTGCGGTGGGCGCTTGCAGCGAAAACTTTTTTCTCTCTTGTAAGTAATACCTGAGAATGTATTTTGTCAAAATGCATATATTGTTAAGCTTCAAAATTCAAGCGTACTGGAGAGATAAAATCTCTAATATTCTCTAACACCCCATAATTTCGTGATAAGCTTAATTCAGCTATTGAGCTTAACTAAGTCGACCGTAAATTTTATTTGGTGTCTGTTGAGAGATGACATATTTGGTATTCGAGGCATTTATTATTTTTAAAATTTTGCTAACCACCTTTTTTTTAATTTAAGAAATCCGTGGCAGAAAAATGAGATTATTTCTGACTATTACTTCTTTTCTAGGGAACCCTGACCCCAGCATGGAAAATAATACCTCAGAAGAACAATCAATAAAGACTGAACCAGTTGATTCACAAACTCCTGTTCCTGACGTCGACTTCACTACTCGTAAATCGCCAATTGGAACGCCAAACCGTCGGGGTACTCATGCAGTTCAGATGAATGACCCTGTACTACTTGCACCATTTGAGCATGGATTTAGGCGAGAATTAGTATACCGAGCATCAAATAATAGTATTATATTAAAAAATTACATTAAATTATAATAAAAAATTTAATTATAATTATAGATACTTAATTATCTATAAAATTAAAAATTAAAAATAATAAAATTAAATTAAATTACTTTATTATTACTATAAATATCCATAATTTTTAGATCCTAATTTACAAATAAAATATTTTGTATTTATTTTTATTTATTTTTTATAATTAAATACTATAATATTATTATATATTTAGAGTAGTAAAATCATTTGTTTTTATTATATTATGCTAGAGTCACCTCTTACTTACAGTTCGTTACCACGAACTGTTCGATGCTGTATCGTTTTAGAACTCGACGTTTCTCTAGAGCTGCTGCTTTCTCATCTTGCTTATATCTGTTTTTTGTACTCTGTACTTTTGGTACATAAAAATGCACTTTTTAAATAAAAAAGTCTCTTATTTCAATTAGATTTTGTTTTTTAATTAAAAAAGACTCTAGAACTTCTAATTTGCGTTAGAATGAGCCCTCTCGAAACATTCTAGGACCACTGGGTCCCAAAAAAATACAAACAGGACCTTGAGCCATGGGGAGGCTTTCATAGGCATGGTATTGCCTATACAGTTCTATAAGTTCATTCATACATTCACATGTATAGTGTAAAATTCTTGGCATTTATAGCACTGCTTGGGTTGATTCAGTGTAGTTGACACCTGGAAAAGGAAATAATCAATTTTGATGCCATGATTTAGAGCTATGTCAAGATCTGTTTGAGATTTTAAGGACAGCTGCATGACTGAACTACTTCCAAAGCGCTGTGCTTGTACAACAGAGTTAAATATACGACAAGGTTCTGTCCGATCCGATTCTGTCACCGCTTTTCGAAAGCACGGACATGTCGCATGTCCGCACACAGCAACGAATGTTCTTCGCCATGGTGCTGGGCGGCGATGACGGATATGCCGGGCGCGATCTGACCCGGGCGCATGCCCATCTGATCGAAGACGGTATCGGCGATCCGCATTTTTCGCGGATGAAAGCGTTGTATCGGCAGACCATGGTTGAAATGAATGTCGATGCAGACACGGTCGAGAAAATCACCGATGTTTTCGAACCCTCCTCGCCATCTGCAGCTGAGCCGGCCCGGGCATGAAAAGGGCCGCGCCTTCGCAGGCACGGCCCTCCAACTTATGATCTGTCAGATCAGGCAGCGCGGGAGGTCAGAACCTCATCGACCTGCTTGGCGGCGGCAATCTCATCATTGCCGGAGACGGCGGCCACTTCGCGGGTCAGGCGCTCCAGTGCAGCTTCGTACAGCTGGCGCTCGGAGTAGCTCTGCTCGCGCTGGTCGTCGGTGCGGTGCAGGTCGCGGACCACTTCAGCGATCCACTTTCACGTTTTAAATCGGGTTTCTGTTATAGTAGCTATTGCAATTACAAAGTCTAGGCTGTTGCTTCCCGAGAAGTTTAATCTAGTCCAGATCCAGAAAATGTATCCAAAAGTATCAAAAGACACTAGCTCATGCTTCCCATGAAGTTTTGTTGAACTCAGTTTTAGTAGTTTCGTTCGAGTAAATATTAGGATGAAAAGAATGTGGGGACCCTTCCCCCACCCTCCCCACCACCATAGAAGCTGTATTGGGAATGGAACCTTCAAGGGCATATACGGCATCTTTTTTATCCTTTCTTTCCTTCCGTTTTCTTTTCTCCTCAGCTTGCTGGGTACTGGAAAATCATAGAGAGCTGTATAATTGCTCATTTTAAAGGAAATTGCTTCATCTAGTGCTTTTTAATTATTATAGTAAAGAACGATAACTAGCTTATGGTTAAATAAAGGTTATCCGAGTTGTAGCGGTAGCTAGCAACCTAGGAAGAGGCGATCACGTCCAATACTAAAAATACGATAGCCCATAACTCCAAAAAATAGAGTCAGAACTGCGACATCGCCGACCCGATCACGAAAGAAAAGTATTCGCGTTGCCCGCGCACGATCGCGCAAAAAGCCGAGAACTACCTCAAGAGCACCGGCATTGGCGACTTGACCTACTTCGGACCCGAAGCGGAATTCTTCATTTTCGATGACGTTCGCTACGAATCCTCGCCGAACATTGGCTTCTTCTCCGTCGATAGCCGCGAAGGCATCTGGAACAGCGCCACGGACGAAGATCCCAACCTGGCGTACAAGCTGCGGCACAAGGAAGGGTACTGCTTATGTTCGCGAAGCGGCGACCACGCGCAAGGCGGTGGGCCTCTGCGACGTCACCTCGCTGGGCAAGATCGCCGTCCAAGGCCCGGATGCGACCGAGCTCCTCAACCGGGTCTACACCAATCCCTTCGCCAAGCTGCCGATCGGCAAGGCGCGCTACGGCATCATGCTGCGTGACGACGGCATCGTGATGGACGACGGCACCACCTGGCGCCTGGGCGAAAGCGACTACTTCATGACCACCACCACGGCCCATGCGGCCAAGGTGATGGCCCAGAGTCGCGTTGTGATGAAATTCACTTTCGCCAATCGAATGTGAAGAAGGGCGCTGAGGTATATTCTTAATCGCATCACGAGAATTCAAACAGAGGTTGAGCAACACCTGTTCGATCTGGCTAGAATCAACCGCAACATGCACTGGACGTGAATGCCTCTGAAACTCCAGACGGATTTCTTCGCTGAATGTCCTCTGGACGATCTTCATACATTCGGCGCATACGTCGTTGAGATCTTCGATCCGCGTCATTAACGGATTGTTGCGACCAAACCAGTTGTAAACGGCTTGTTGTCCGCAACACCATGCCGCCATCGACAGCGCCATCGGATAGTCGGGATCGATCTCTATCGCCCGTTCCAGCAGTTTCAGTGCCGCCGCATTCTCACTTCGGTTGAGCGACCACGCGTCCGGCATGGCCCGCATGACATAGTCGTAGGCGGTCAGATCCTGCGGGCGCTTGCGCCTCGACCGGTCGATCTCCGCCCGCCGGATGTTCGGCTGAATGGCGCCGGCAACCTTTTCGATTATCCCGTCCTGGAAATCAAATCCCGTAAATTCGTCGTCACATTTGCATCCCTTGTACGGGTCCGACTGACATTTACCGTCATTGACGCAGAACAAGTTTCCATTGAGATTCCCGCTTTTGGCACAATACGACGAAGCCTTGTATTCGCAGAAACGTCCTGCAAAGGAGGCCTCCTCTGTGAACGAGGTGAGACAGTTGCAGTGATGAAGAACCTTATCATCCATCTGACGTTGTACACAAGTTCCGCCATTAAAACAATGATGATCTCCACACGGCTCGCTCTGAAGACTCTCTCCCCAGAATATTGCCGCATTTGGGTAAGGTTTTAGAGGCATCTAGTAGGGTTGGCACACTAAATAGTTCATCATTTTTCGTTAATTGGTCAATTTTGTAAAAATGACTGCAGCCAAGATTGTGTTCCTATGTGGTCCATCCAAGCTTGGGGAGGGGAGGAGGCCATACTACGGAGGTCTTTTTTAGACATTGCATAGCCAGAATTCATATATTACAATAGATTTCTTCCAGCTTGGACAATTTATATAACAGCGATACTAACAAAATTACTAGATTTCCCGTTTTGTTCTTTTCATAGTCAGGCAGGATGATTAGAATTTATGCGGTTAAAACCCCTGGCGGCACTCTAAGCGCAGACGGATAGGAAAACAAAAATATATCCAAGAAGCGATGTCCTCTTTAGATTCTTAATGCTTCTGCCTAAAGGGGAATCTGTACTTGCTAGAGATAGTATAGCTAGAAGGGTAGTGGCTGGAATGCCGACAGACCGTGAATTTTGTAGTTGGCCTTTGTTTAATTGCCCTTGGAAGGAAATGGGTAGACTCACTGCAGAGCTACGCAGTAGGGGCCTTCAATCTTCACTACGCAGAAGCGGGTGAGATTGGCAAACCTACCGTGGTGTTTATTCATGGCACGCCAGGCAGTTGGCGAGCATTGGGCCGTTTATTGGGTAACTCCGAGTTACGCGATACCGCCCGTATGGTTGCGATAGATCGGCCAGGTTGGGGCGCTTCGCTGATGGACGGTAAGGAAGCGGAAGGGAGTTTTGCTGAGCAGGTAAAACTAATTGCTCCACTGCTGGCAGAGTTAAAAGCATCTTGCGCACTCCTACAAACCGCCACTGGCGTTCTACGACATCGACTGGAAGGACTGGCGATATTCTCTGGAAACCATCGCCATCGCGGGGCGCCTGTTTCTGGGCCAGTTGTTCAACCGCCGCCAGGGGCCTACCGTCGAAGCAACAAAAATGCAGCATGCCGCGGAACAGCTTGAAAACAAGGCGGTGGACACATGAACCGGCATGCGCCCGAAACGAGCATCGTCATACGGTCGTTTAACGAGGAGCGCTGGCTGCCGGAAGTTTTTGCTGGGGTTTTCATAGTCGTTGCTATCCGTGAGGGCTGAAGGGCTGTATCGGTACTGACGGGGTTTGGGATCTCTGTAGCACACACCAGAGAGCCCACTGGCACAATACCCACCGCCCGTGGCGCAGCATTGAGACGCGCCGTTCGGACAAAACTTGCATTGGCCGCCCTCATTGCAGAATTCACATGGGTTCTGGAATTCGAATTCTAACCGGTTCCATCCGGTCTCGTTACTGCCCAAGAACAGGTAGTCATCATCCTGCTCGAAAATGTCAAAACTTTTACTGCAAGCATGTTATTGTTTATTATTTTCTTTGCTCAAGACAGCCCTTAGATCTACGGCCAGAATATTCATATAGATTTTGTTCATTCACTGTCTTGGGAAAAAAAGTCCTCATTATTCTCTCTGTATTTGTATAATGTTGGGGTTGTACAATATGAATGAAATTATATTCAAAATACTAATTCCAGTTGTCACTGGTAATTTCTGTATAGTAGGAAATCAAAAGATAGTTAAATGCTAATTATCCACTTTCATTCTCACTTTTGAGTTCGGTTAGCTTGCGATGCACCCGTACCGGATGCAACGATGCCAAACACAGGTTCTTCGCCGTCAAGCTGCCGCTGCAAGGAAGACAATCGAAGTTTCGCCAGGTTGACATCCCGCTCCGATATACGTGACTGCTCCAATGCCAGTTTTAGTTGATCGTAGTAGTCGCCAGCTGCCCCGGGCATCAATCCAACGTTCTGCTGCTTGAACACCTTTAAGCGGTCCTCGGCCGCAACCAGGCGCATTTCGTAGTCCTCGATCTCTTTTTCTAAAATTTATTCTGAAAGGAAAAAAAACAGTTAAGTAGAAAAAAGCAAATGAAGCTGGAACACAATTGAAATGGGGAAAAAATACGTGTATTAAATTAGAAACACAAGAGCTTCTGGGATACATTCACATAAGCCTTGGTATTTTGGACCCGGATGCCCTTTCCCCGTATATAAATTTATAGCGCTTTGATTAGCCTTTTTACTTCAGTTTTATGTTCAAAATCAAACAATTCGTGTTAACAAACTGTTAGTAATTAGTGACTCGGCTCAATAGTGATTTTCTTAGCATTAGTTGTAGTTACAACAGAAGTAGGAGTTTGAGCAGCAGCAGAAGTAGTAGTAGTAGTAGTAGTAGCAGTAGTAGTAGTAGCGACAGTAGTATTAGAAGTACTGTACACCTATTGTCTTTGGTCATTTGATTTTCCTCTTTAAGCATTCCCTGAAAGTTCCAACTTAAAACCCTAGTCTATTTTTGAGGTACGTTACTTAGACAATCTGCATGCATATACTGTGTTTTGATTTAGTTCAAATTTATCCTCAATAGTCTCCGATTATTTTAAGTTGGTTTTCATGATATATAGCTCAATTTTGAGCTATTTTCATCTTTTGCCGAGGACAACTATTGGTCATATACCTGATATATTTGCATATATTAGTTAGCTTCCACTGTCGTAGGCCTCGTCTTGATTAACATCATTTAATGTGCCAGCAGCATCTTTTGTAGGCTAGTTGTTTTTCAACAGTCTCCTATGATTGGACAGTCAATATACTCCGAACATTCCGACAGCTATTATTGACTGTTTGGTCAAAGTAGGATGAATAAATAAAAACAAAACAAGATTTATTATTACATCTCTATCTCTGGCACAAAACGGGAGAAGTTAAATGGTTTTTCTAAGATATCTGGGAAATTAGGTGTCAGCTTTTAGTTTTATATCGTTTATTCGGATCTCTTATCAAAAATATACAAGTCAATTTATGGCAAGACAACCCATTAAATTCTGAATTATTTGGCCAAACAAACAAAAAAAGTTTTTAATGGACGTGATAGAGTGATTCTTTAAGATATCAAACGACCTTAAACTAGCCTCTCATAAAAGTGTTTTTTGATTTTCCCCCCCCCCCCCCACAACCACCACTTCTCACTGTTCCAAGGGCTTTTTATCTTTTAAATGTATTGTTTAGACATTTTATGGTATTATTAAGGTTGAAATGAAATCTGTCATTATTTTGGTTGTTTGCTCCAAGTGCAATTTATTCGTGTTTTTGCAGCCCACCCCCAACCAACCCCGAGCACTCAAAATCAATCTCTTGAATTGCAAATATAATATTTGAGTTAAGAAATTTTAAGCTTTATTTCACCCACCCAGGGGGTTGCTCAGCTCGACGAAAGAGTGGTTGGAGGTGGCAGGCAACGCGCTTCGTACTCTTGCCAACCGTCTCGAACGAATCTTGAGTTCTGTGCGTGTTGGGGGAGGAGAAGAAAGAAGGAAAAGCCGAGGTGAGTGGACGGAAACATCACAACAACACTCCAACACCAAACACAAACGAACCCAGGACGACCGGACGGAAGATCTCGACGTAGACTGGACAGATCCAGATGCGTGTCGACCGTACGCTGCGTATGCTGGCTGCGAGCCGATTTTCGAAAAAAGGCAAATTTTCTCAGGTTCGTATCTTTTGATGGGTAGGACTAGACTTGATAAAACTTATATATTTAAGATCAGCAACAAAAATCTGATTCTTTTGTTGTATCTGTTGGTATTGCAATTCCGTTTTTCAGAGTTTCGGTTACTATTGAGCCGGGTCGCTCCTTACTTACAGTTCATTACCAAGAACTGTTTGATCGCCATTCAGTGGCTGCCTTTTCATTTTGGGATATTATTCCATATTTCTTAGGGATCATTAATAAAGTGGCCGCGTGACCAATCCGAAATGGATCGAAGGCGTGATGCGGCACGGCTACAAGGGCGCATTCGAGATCGCCGCGACCGTCGACTACCTGTTTGCCTTCTCGGCAACGACCGGCGCCGTGAGCAACCATCATTTCGAAGCGGTCTACCAGGCCCTGCTGGCGGACGAACGGGTGCGCGATTTCATGGCGGAAAAGAACCCGCATGCGCTGGCCGAAATGGCGGAACGCCTGGATGAAGCGATCGAACGCGGGCTGTGGCAGCCGCGGTCCAAACTATGTCTTTGGGAATGACTTACTCCCCCACAGTCCCTGGGGGAAAGGCTGCAAGTTACAAACTTTGACAAGTGTTTACATATAATAATCGTTACTGGGGAGTGTAGAGACGTTTTCAGGGGGATTTTTTTGGTTTTGTGGGTGGGGCTGAAGGGAGGGGGCTATGTGGGTAAATCTTTCCTTGGAGAAATATGTCATGGGAAAAGAGAAATTCAATGAAAAGGGCGCAGGATTTTCTAGAACTACTATAAAAATACAATGAAAAAAAAAACCGCTTTCACAGCCCCACAGCTTTCGTGTCCCAGCACAACAACCAGTTCGGTTTTGATCTCCATGACCGCATACTGGATACTGCCGATAACTTCACTCGTGGCCACATTTCCGGCCACACGCGCGACGAATATATCGCCAACCCCCTGATCAAAAATCAGTTCGGGCGCCACGCGCGAATCGGCACAGGTCAGCACGATGGCAAAAGGCCACTGCCCGGTCCCCGTTTCCAGCCGCCGTCTGGGAGTCGCGTTGGGGCGTGTCGCCAGATCCGCACGATCTCGAGGTCCGCGTCGGAGATGTGCAGCGCCTGTCGCCGGTCCTTCCCGAACGGGAACGGCAGCGACGGCTGCGACAGCACCGGCGCCATCACCGCCTCGTCGACCATCATCGCGAGGCCGAAGTTGCCCGTGAGGCACATGCCGATACAGCCGACTCCCGGTCCGCCGCACTCCTCGTGCGCCTTTCGCGCCAACGCACGAAGCCAGATCGTGATCGGACTCGAGCCGCGGCTCGCGAGCACGTGGAACTCCTTCGCGATGCACGCGAAGTCCTGACTCGACAGTAAAGCGAGCTAAGCCTTGAATCGGTATATGAATAAGCTTCCGGTATATGAATCGGTATATGATAAACAAGTTAAATATCAACTCGAAGTACAGGCGAGTTTAGAGATAGGGACGGAATGATACAAGCTAAAAACAAGTGAAGTCCCGACTCGGTGTAAAGGTCTCTTCAACACCACTCCCCGTCACGTTTCTGGCACTGAGGTAGACGACGCAAGGCACATTATTTTAACCAAAATCACGCAGCAATTTGCAATCCCAGGGCGGCGATGCTTTCCCCATCAACGCCATACAGATCGATCACAACCGAGAGCTGGCCCGGCGACATGATCGGATACATGCGGACCGCGTTTTCCAATCCTTTGAAAAACGGATACAGGCGGACCGAGGATCGGGCATCGTCCCAATACTCCTCGCTTGCCGACGAATCGTAATAGCTGTGATTGGCACTGAATGCGCCATTCGCGCATCGCATTCCGGTCAGCATGCGGCCGTAGAACAGAAATTGCGGCGGCTGGTCTAGCTTCAAGGAAAAGTAAAGAGTACCTTTAAGCCCTAAGATAAGTAGTATTTATAGTTCTGGTGACTTTTTGAAATAAAAAAGTGTTGAAAAGCTCTGTCCTAGAACTCTTTCTCATATCCAGGCGCAGATTCGGGGGTGCCTTAGGCCCCCAAGATTTTCTGGCGCCCTCATTCGCATTCCGTTCTTTTTTCTTTTTTAAATCTTTTTTTAAGTAAACTAGTCAATTTGATCAATTATTCGTAGCTGATATACCAAATTAACAGTAAAAAGTAAAGCGTTCCATTGGCATAGGTTCCTATAGCGATCGGATACAGTTTTCGGGCGACGACGTCATCGGTCACCTCGAACGCCACCCGCAGGGAAACATCGGTTTCGGCCCGGTTGATATCCTCCTTGGTGTCGGTCAACCGCATTTCCACGTCAATGCCCGGATAGGCCTCGAAGAACCGTGCCAGTATCGGCGCGACGACGTCGAACGCCATCATCGGCGGCAGCGAGAACCGGATGGATCCGGTTTCGGTCCTGTCCAGTCCCTCGACCCTTCGGCGCGCGCCAGATACATCAAACACACACAGTCAAACACAAAGGCACGGAAAGAAAAGACAAAACTACACCGAGGAAAAAAACACACACACAAACACACACACACAGCCACGCAAAGTTAAAAACAAAGGCAAACACACAGTCAGACACACAAGCACGAAGGGAGAAACAAATCACACAGAGGGAAAACATACACACATACGCACATAAACACACAACCTTACAAAGTCGGACACTAATAATTAGACTAGGCAAAGAAAGAGAGTTAGACACACAAGCATGAGACTGGTGGTTAATGACATAGGCCAGTTGCGGAATATCTAGGCCTCGTGCAGCAACGTCCGTGGCCACCAGCACCCGAACTTGACCTTCACGGAACTGCTCCAACACACGCTCACGCGCACCTTGCGAACGATCACCATGAATCGCTTCGGTCACCAAGCCATCCTTAACCATTTCTGCAGCGATAGCATCAGCCCCCTGCTTAGTTCGTGTAAACACCAGCACTTGCTGCCAGTTTCGCGCACCGATCAGATGAGAGATCAACTCGCGCTTACGTTATTAAAAGCAGGCTTTGACTCAGGCGCACTAAATAGTGCAGGTTTAGTGCCTTCAAGTGTGATTGCGGCAGGGCGTACAAAAGGCTGTTCAGTAGAAGAGCTTAAAGCAGCACGGCAGTTAGGTGTTTCAGCATCAACCATACGTGAGACATTAGGCTGCTCAGCGGACGCGATGCGTGCTGCGGGTTATTCTGCACAAGAATTAAAAGATGCAGGTTACGGTGCAGGTGAGCTCAAAAGTGCTGGATTTAATGCGCAAAACTTGAAAGAGCAAGGATTATCGGTGCTAAACTAATTTTGTTTCAATGACATGGTGCAAAAACACTTCAAATCCTGACTTAATGGAAAAATCAGTCGGAGCTGTGGACTGAATTGGTGGACATCAGAAAGTTTGCCTATTTCCACTTTGTTTGGACTAGAACCACATCAGGCTTTTCAATATGCATGATTCGTGAAAAAAAGCGGTCAAATAGTTCTTCCAATGACCCTTAATCACCACCCATCTCTATTTTAAATTTATTCAAAAACTTATGAATATTTTACCAATGTTAGAAATAATAACTTTCTCTATACTCACTTTTGCTGTTCCATATTTTATATTTAATGCCACTCCATATAATAATATCAGAAGGTTTACCTGAAAATCCAGGTTCACTAGATGTTTGGATATGCATAGTCTCAGATGCAGTTACTTCAAAGGTTGAAGCAGACCCATTGTGAGGATTACTGTGAAATAGTGAATCCTATTATCTTTTGTCGGACAATCTTTCTTATCATTTTACAATTTATTTTTATTTGTTGTCGGTTAACTCCAACGGTAGATTACTGATTTCTTAGCAAGTTATAAGTAAAATTCAGTAAGAAAGTTTGGGTTGCTATTAATATGTTGGAAAAACTTTTTCAACAATTTTTAATCCTAACACAAATACAATTTTTCAATTAATTTTAAAACTCTTGAAGTTCAACAACATCAAATAAATATATCAAAATAAATCAATATCCTTCCCAAAAGATTTTATCTATGCTCTGTGACAACCTGGATACACTTACACTCTTTTTTTTATTTAAATTGTAAGAGCAGAAGTAGTACTCTCGCTCCTGCTCGGCTAGCTCGTGGCGAAGCTCCTCGGCCGGCTTGTTGACGCTCATGCTTGCCAGCGTGTCCAGGTTGATGGCCGTTGTGCCGAACTTGAGCATCTTGACGTCTCGCTCCTTCTCCGTCAGCTCCGCAATCTATCCACGAACGCCGCAGACACAGATAAATGTCAGTCAGCAACGCTAAGAAGAAGGAGAGAAGATCAACATACCTTGTGCAGTCCCGCTCTCTTCTCCTTGACTGCCCCTGCCTGCTGCTTGGTCAAGCCGCAGCGGTACTGGCCGTGGTTCGTGCCGACGTCGGGGAATCCGGCGGTGCGGTTCGCCTCGGCCCGGAGTCCGACCGGTACGACCAGATGCTCATGTGGTCGCCGACGACCGGCGGCGACCGGGCCCGCCAGGGCCTCGTCCTGATCCGGCCGAACGACGATGGGTTGGCCGCGCTCCGGTACGAGGGCGGGTCGGTCCTCAACGTCGATGTCGTCGGCTACTTCACGAACGAATCGGCCCCGGCGTCGAGCGACGGCCTCTTCGTCCCGGACTAGATAAGTAGTTTTTTTTATTATAAATAAGTGGTTTAGATAATATAATTCGAATGTTGTTTTTTATTGTATCCATATATTTTGATAAAAGAAGTATGATTAGATTGCCATTGCTATTAACCTATAAGTGTCATTCCCCCTAAACGCTTTCTGATTTTAACGTATCTGTCTATTTACGAGGATAAGTGAAATAAGCAGTCTTGATCCTAAACGGGATAATTTTAAAAGCATACCTAGATTAATCCTGGTTGTTAGAACAATGACGATTAGCATCCTGCTCCCAGATAAACCAGTTTGTGTAGCAATTTCCATGAACCGCGCAGCGCCCTGACAGAATAGTCATTGCTGGTTAAAGCCAGCAGCATGAACACGATCAAAGCGATCCAGCCTGTCAAAAGAGGGGGCTGAACACCCTCGCTAACGACCGCCTCTATTCCTTCCAGATTCCTGAGATAGACGCCGGTGTGAACTGCGCAATAAACGAATGTCGCTACACCAATATCCCGTCGCCGAATTCTAAGCCAGCCGGTCCAGCTCGACTTGCATGCGGTTTTTTGCCAGTCGTCCGCTTCCGGCAAGAAGTCTTTCCACGTGGCTTCTGCGTCGAACAACGCACCCTTGACGAGTTCGATGGTACGGGCGGGATTCAGCACGGGTACTCCTTTAATAGAAGTGATTTTTGTTGGCAGCCAGTGCGATCGGTGGACGATTAAACGCGCTCCCTCGCGCGTTGCATTCATCCAACCCTTTCTATTTTGCGTCGATCCAGCGACAAATTAAAGCACAGTTCCGGAGGGTTATCCGCCAGAACCAGGGGAGAAAAAAAAAAACACGCATCCGTGATCTTTATTTTGGCAAAAAACGCAAGACTCCACATTTTTGTATATAAGTGTTTGAAACCTCTACAGCAGAGTTTCTGGTATGTTAAAGCCGATAGAGTGATTTTCATTAAGATCACTTGATATTTGGGGATGTTATTCCTCTTTTTCAAAAATGGGCAAATTTTCTCACGCTCGTAATTTTTGATGGGTAACATTAAATTTCATGAATTTCCCAAATTTTGAATAAGCATCAAAATTCGATTCTTTTGAAAAAGGACCAGAAATTACTATTAAAGAATAAATGAAACCCAGAACGAACAGAAATTGTAGAAGCAATCATAGCAAAGATATATACACCAGGTACTAATATAGCGTGTTCAGTTAGGGTGCCTTAAGAGATATATTCAATTTAACTTTCACTCGTTTTAAGACTTATTCATCATTTATATTATTATGTGTTGTAAGTTCGTTTGCTATGATCGTTTATTTAATTTCTGTTTGTTTTGAGTTTCATTTATACTTCAATAGCAAATTATTTTTGTAGGCTGCCAGGGGCGCATGCGAGCAATTTCTTCTTCGTGCGTCTCTTCAGGTTCTGGTTTAAGCCAGGTCTTTAGGGCCTCATCAGTGGCTTCACCAGATTCTTCCATGATGCGAAGAATTTCTTGGTTGTTCTTATTTCGTTCTTTGCGCTCTTCTCGGAATTTATCATACTCTCGCTGAACAACGATGCGGGTTTCCCAAACAGCGCGAAGAATTTCTTCAAAGCTCATCCCCTTTTTAGTAGGAACATCATGTGCAGAATTATCACCAACCTTTTAAAATACTAGAATCATAGTTGAATCTTGAAACAATAAAAAGCAAACTGTAAGCTGACAGATACGAATAAAAGCTCCCAAAATCTGATGGAGAATACAACCTTGAAAAAATTGGAGATAAACCCAGAACAATTAGTTGAGAAATCATTGTTCCGAGTAGAATTTTGTTTCTCGTAATTTTGTTCAATAAGTTTTTTAAGCTCAATAGAGTTGCTTTAAAGTGGTGCAAATATAATTTCCATTTTAGAAACAGTTAATTGAAAGAAGGGCCCGGGCGATGCGTCGTGGTGACCACCAACTCGCCTTGATAGTCGGTGTGGCCGAGAAACTCCGTGTTGGTAACACCCTTTTCGTGGACTTCGTAACCGACCAGTGGTTCAGGATTGGGGCCGCGGGACTGCAGCCGCACGACGGACCGATCGCTCACCGGTCGGGCTTGGATCGCCAACTGCATGTGACGGCGATTCCGTTTGGTGCGGAACGGTTGCCGGAAGCCGGAGATGATCTCTGCTTCCCGCTGGAGCTGGCGACCGTCGTCGTCTACACCGCGTCATCAATGTTCGTTCGATTATCGCGGCCCTTCGCTGCCGCCGTCTTGGCCTGGACCCGCCACCCGCGATCACCACACGTCTGACGGCTATCTCCCGGCACTGGAACCATCCTGATTTCCGGCTGGGCGCTCAGTTTCCGTGGATTCGCGAGTTTGATGAACGACTGACCAGTGGAACGGCCCTGGACGCAGAACGCTGGCAGCTGCGGATTCGCTGGGAACGCGCATCGCGCATGGCAGAGCAGTATCACTTCACACTGGAAGCCTATTGCTCCTGTTTTTTCTCGAAAACCACTCCATATATGCCCGTTAAAATTCACATCCCTATATTTTCTGGCCTAAAAAACGATCTAGATAGGTCACGAGTTTGAAACAATTGATTGAAAGTTTGTAAGAGAAATTCGACGTCATATTTGCATTATCACCATTGCTTAGATTATTTGCGGAGGCCTCCCTTTTCCCGAAGAAAGAGTAGCAAACAAAGGTAATTCATTTGGAGATTGCTGCTTACATGCTCAAACCACATTATCGCCACCACACAAATCAATAAAAATGTAAAAATAATGATTTTAACTCTTGTTGATAGAATGGCATTGCCAAGTTCTAAAAACCATGTTGTGACCAAGATGAGCCCAGGATTGCAAAAAGCCTCAATTCATACTGGATGCCCTGGGACTTCTTGTTGTCCAGTTCTAGGCCTACTTAAGTGCTTCAGTGAGGAGAAAAAAATGTTGATATATGTCCGGCACTGGTATCCAGGATCATTGCTTTTCCTGAAGCCAAAATAATTTCAATGATTTAAAGAACATAACCTCTTTATGATCTGTTCTTTCTCAATTTCCTCTTTTTTTTTCACCCTCAGATGCGGAGACAAAAATTTAAGAACTTTAAAAAGTTCATTACGTGTCCACTAGACATCCTGATTGTACTAATTAAACCTATGCTGAAAATCATTCAGAGCCTTTGTCCTTACTTTTTAAAGAAATTGCCTCTAGTGGTAAGTTCCTAGATTGTTAAAAATTAAGTTTCATTGCTCCCGTAAAAAAATAAGGTATCAAGCAAGATTTTGAAGGTGTTTGTCCCAGATGCACGCAAGCCGAGTCGGTCTTAATGACATAATCATGACTTGTCCCCCATAAACCCGAACTCATCTTGCAGTCTTACGTCACCCAAAAAAGCGAACACTAAGATATAACGACTAAAAATACTCGGACGACATGGACTCTCGTCATGATGCATAATGCGATGGAAGTGCTGTTTGCGCGTTCAAAAAGTGAGCAAACATGTTGCTTTTTCTTTGTCCATCCATCAATCAATCGATCATCGGAACACAACAATAGAAAACACTACGTACCAATCAAAGATTAAATGTCATTTTAGGACATGAAAAACAAATTATAAGCAACAAAAAAAATCTAAGTTGAAAAAAATTCTATTTTGAAAAAATTCAAAGTTCCAAAAAAATATAAGTCCCAAACAAATACTAGGTCCAACAAAAGTTCTGAGATAGGGCCCCTGAAGCATTCGTTGAAGAACTGCTATTTTTGTCTTATGCCTTGCTCTCTCTTTACTGACTCAATTTTACGCGTGGAGACCGTCAGGTTAATTTTCCAGGGTAAATTTTCACCGGGAATTCCCTGCTGAAAATCTTCGCTACGTTCAACACCGATTACGCCCCAGCCATTTTTAGCAAGACAACTTTTGATGACCTCTGCATTTGCTCGGCGTATCAGGGCTTTCGACGACACATCAACAGAATCTTGTATTGCGCCTGCAACAGCTACTAGTGGCATGAGGTTGATTGATTCTTGAATCGAATTGACAGCTGCACTTGTAAACTCGCTCAGTGAGACCAGCGGATCGATGACTACCAGTCTTCTCTTCAAGCGTCTAACCGTCGTTTCATCTTGTTTCATGTACAGTAGTTTAATTAAGGTTTTCCTAAAATTGTTAGGTACTTCCCCTTTTTCAAAAATCATATTCATAATCTCCAGTAGCTTATTTCTAACCTCAGTGTCACCATATTTAAGAAACTCAATTACCATTCTATTAGCACCTGGAGCCTTATTATTTTTGAATCCTTGTAGTACTGTTGCTATTTTTTCCTCACAAAACAATGGTTCCTTCATGTCCAAGGTATCACAAGGTATTTCATCCAAGGTATTTTCCTCTATATCAAAGCTGAGTTCAAACTGATAAATTTTAATAAAATCCCAAGGATTATGCTCTGATTTTCAAACTTTTTTCAAGATACGCTCCTAAAAAATTTCAAATTAAGAATACCGATGAAATTCTTATAGGACTTTGTTAAAGTCGCATGGGCCTAAACTTAAAAACAAAGAAATTTGGCATACAGACGATCCGCGTTCCATTGGTACCGATCATTCGATTCTCTGCCTTCTGCCGGAGTACAATGCGTGATTGAAGGCAAATCATGTTCCCTTTGCTTGGAGGATCGTGCGCGTCGATTCGGACAACAGTTCGTTGACCACTTCAGCCATAAATGACTTTCCATAGATCTTGCGAAGATGCTGCACGGGAACCTTGCCCGGACGGAACCCGTTCAGCCGAACTTTATCCTTGGCGTTCGCCAGCTTTTCCAGCAGCTTGGCTTCCATGTCGCTCGCGGGCACCCGAATGGATATTTCGCGCTTCAGCCCCTCATTGAGCGTCTCTGTAACCTGCATTTCGCAATCCTTGTTTTTCATACGCGGTCGACGGGCAAGGGGTTTACCTAGTTGTTCCGTTTTGGGGACCGTCCAATCCTCGTGATGGATTTGGGGACATCTTGGCCAGTTACACATTTGCGCCTCGATATTTAGATGATGTTCCGACTCGCAATTCCTTGTATGGGCTGTCTGTTATCAATCGACGTGCCGGGTTGTTAGCTGCGGAGCAGATCGTCTCAGGAGATCGATACACGTTCTTTCGTGATGCTTACCTGCAACGTCGCGAATATTTAATAAACGATGGAGTGGTAGAAGAAGATGCGTTCCCCCGCAAGCAAGCGCTGGCTGCCCTGCAGCGCTGACCTGGAAGGAGCCTGCATGGCCACCCCCAAGTGGACGGACTACGTGGAAGAGACCGAGGAGGGGGTCCGCGAGTGCCTCGAGCAGTGGGACGAGGTCGGGCTCAAGGTGCTGCGACTGCACATCGATCCGGTCAAGGGCAAGAAGACCTTCCGGATCTACTCCAAGGACATCGTCGGCCCCAAAGGCAAGAAGGGGATCCTGCTCGTCGACAAGGGCTACTGAAGCTCACGCCGCCGGATATAAGTTTCGTCAAGTTTCGTCTTACCCATTAAAAATTACTAGCGTGAGAGAATTTGCCTTATTTTAACAAATAGGGGGAAACACCCCCTAAAATTCATAGAATCTTAGCAAAAATCACACCATCAGATTCAGTGTATTTGAGCATCCTACTATAGAAGTCTCAAGCTCCTATCTGCAAAAACATGGAATTTTGTATTTTTTACCAGAAGACAGATCACGGATGCGTATTTATTTGCTACTGGTTTGCCTTGGAGACTTTTCTGAATGTAAGAATTTTCACAAAATCCATTATTTTGTCAACTTTAAATTAAAAAGTAAACAGCGACGCTCTAATCTAAGTGGCCAATTTACTACTAATAGTAAAAATAATTTTGAATAAAAATCAATTGTATAGATGTCAGGAATACATATACTATATTTCAAAATTCACCCAGACGCACAGCGAATTGAATGAGACATCAGAAAACTAATACATTTGTTAAAATAATTTATCTAATGATGACTAATGACTAAATTAAAATTGGAAACCATACCATTTGATTAAATCCGGTGGCGTATTCCTTCACAGACGGCAGGGCACCATTCGCTGGCGTATCGTCACCCTGCTATTAATGGGCAGCCTGCCGGCTTCAGCCATTACGGCCCTGCTCCTGAAAAACGTTTTTGGCGATCCCGATTCCTATAAACATATTCTGACCACCAGTCTGGGGGTCATGCTGATTGTGACCTCCATGGTACTGGTATTCAAAAAACGGCTGGTAGCCGGCGCGCTTAGTGAAGGCGAAGGCGGCGGCACTCTGGGTTTTGTTCGCACCCAGAAGAATCTTGCCTTTCATCAAGACTGCACTTAAAACGAAATACGATCTGAATGCTTATAGCAAAACCAATGAGCGTTATCAGGCAGACCTGGAAAATACGCTTGAGAAAGTCAGTCAATTAAAACAAAGCATCATCGGCTGGAATAAACAGGCCCAATACGAAGCCCATTCTCAACTTATTTTCAGATTACGTGATCAATTTGGCAACGGCGTCGCTAATAATGATATAACCTTTCGATCAAAACCCGGTGAAGGCCAGACCCGATTGGAACTTGAAAAATATTCGTATTAGGGAAATTTCTCCAAGTGTATGCAAAGAAAGCTTGGGTGGTCACTCGCTACTTTTTTCATTTTTAGGGTACCCCCCTGTGCCTGTAGATATCAAAGCGTTCCCAAGAACACCTTCTTTAGCACTTCTTATATGGCGTATGCCATTTAACATGACTTGGACAGGGGGTATTATATTCGTCATTGAGAAAAGGCGTTCAATGCGCCTTCTGCGCCCATCCAATGCTGATTTCTCATCTTGGTCATTTGCTGGTGAAGGCATACGGGGCAAGATTGATCACTGGAAGAGGCGCAGACGTGATGCGCTTCTGTTTGCAGGAATCCAGGCCAAAGACGTGGAAAGGAAACCGAGCCCACGTTGGCCACTCAGTGAAATTTTTGCGGTTTACATACGACGCTACAGTTCTGACAATGCCAGAGTAATCCGAAGCGATTGCCATGTTCTGTTCCGCGGTTATTAGCTGTTGGTATTCGGTAGTATTGTATCCCTGAGTTCCGTACGCGTCCATTTTGCCGCCTTGTGGGTTGACACGCAAAGACCGTTGCAGAAAGACCCAGATGATGGCTCAAAGGAGCCTCAATAGTCGCCAGTAGATGGTTACTGGGCCATTCAAGTCATCAAGTTTCAAATCCCGATTGAGGACTTTTGATGGCGATAATCCTATCCGGCCGGGCACAGCACTATTAGTACAATATTAACCATATTGAAATAAATTGAGCGCGATAACCGGATTGTAGAATTGTTGGGCCTTCTGAAAAAATGAATAGCAATACCAGGTGTTTAGGAGGTGAAATCCAAAACAAAAAAAATTGAAAATCATACCAAACCAAGCAAAGCATTTGGAATATATAAATTGAAAAAAGAGGGAGAAGGGAGGAGGTAGCTGATTTTTTGGATATTGGACGTGGTCAATCGGAAAGACCCTAAAAAAGTTTTTAAACATAGAATATCAGTACATTAGAACATTTTTCAAAATTATTTTTAAACTACCAAACGAGTGGCATTCTTGAGCTGAATCAGGTAGGCTGTTCCATACTATATGATAAGTAGATTAACGGATTAAAGTCGGATCTCAGCTGTTCAAATTGTTTAGATTCAATTCAATGCCTAATCTAGCAGTGTTCTTGAGGAATTTAAAGTGGACATTTTCACCTATCATTTAGTCCCAACTTAGCACCAAGCGACTTCCCCGTTTTTATTTTATGTATTTTTGCGAATTATAACATTTTCCTCGTTGCAATTATTCTCCGTATTATGAAGAATGAAGTGATTTCTTAACATGTTTCCTTCTCTAGGCTTATACCAAAATGGCGTTCTTTTAGTTTTGGTTTTAAGGTTGATTTTTTCATTTTTCAAGATTGAATCCTCATTTTCCATCCGATTTTTGATTTTACTTCTTTCCTTTTCATTCCACATCAGATTAACTTTAAGCCTCGAAATTCGCCGAACTAACAATATGAAGTTTAGGTAGGCATTCATTCGTTTTTCTGAAAAAACAGTGTCCCGTCGGATAAATTTTTCATACGATTTTGAATAAGAATTAAACAATTCATAAAGTGTATCGTCCCGCAACATCAACTCAAAATAAGATTGAAGCAACAAGGTTTTTGACCGCAAAAGAAAACATTGAAATATGAACTAAGGAGATGTGAAGTGGAGGCCATGGATAAAATTGCCGAGGATCTGGAGGATGCAGCTTTACGGCATTATAGTCAGATATTGTACTGGCATGCTAATAAATTGAGAGGGAGTAGTTAATCTGGATTTGTCCCAGTTAAAGATAGGAACGGGGCCACAATTAGTGATAGTAAAAGAGTTAAAGAGAGATGGGCATAACATTTTGAGAATGCGCTAAACCGAGATACAGTTGCAGGAAAAGATATAGAGAAAAATCTGACCAGGCTGCGTCCGCGCTCGAACTCGACCTGCGCCAGGCTGCGTTCGGCCTCGGCGGTGGCCAGGCTGGCGCGCTCCACTTCGCTGTCGAGCTGGATCAGCGGCTGGCCCTGGGTCACTTTCTGCCCGGACTCGAACATCACGTCGCGCACGATGCCTTCCACTTCTGCGGCAAGGTCGACGCCCTGGAATGCCTTGAGGGTGCCGATGGCGGGCAGGCGGCCTTGCCACGGCTGCTCTTCGGCATGCGCTGCGGACACGCTGATGGCCACCAAATGCGAGCAAGCTCGCTTTGTATTTCCCCAACCTTGGCCGTCATCTTTTTTTGTGGAAGTTTTTCTCGACTTGCCACAAGAGAAATAGATCTATCAACAAGCCGATCAACGGCATTGTTGGTTTTAAGTGTATCCAATCGACCGTAAAAAGAAGCTAACTGAGCTTCACATTCTGGGGATTGAAGTTTTCCACGAAGGCCATCACAGCGCATCGTTAACTCAGACAAGTCTTCATCAGTATGAATCACTTTGTCTAACTCTTTTCCAAATAAATGGATTTTTCGAGTGATAGAAAAATAGATCAATATACTTTTAGTGCTGTCTTCATCGATGATGCGTCATCCGAATGATTCTCGACGAGAATATCTGAAACAGAAGAAGAATGTGATGATACTTTTGGAATTTCAGATCAATTTTTACCAATTAAGTTGCCAATATCATTTAACAGACGCATTCGAAGATTTTCTTTGAATTCTATAGAACGATTAATTATTGATGAGAATGTCTGAAGACGATTATCCTACTGGGTTCTTTGGCATACGTTGAACGTGGCAAAAAAAAACTCCAGAAAATTTCACAAAACCAAAAGAAAAATCTTAAGAAGTCACGATTTTCAGGTATAAATTTCAGGTATATAAATGTTCTTGGTACTTTAAATAATTTTTGAAATTTTGCGGACAAAAAGACTTCGGAAAATTTAATGACTAATCAGTTTTACTTATTGATTTTTACGGCTCAACGTGACAACAAAGCGAAATGGAATACTGCTTTAAAAACTTCATAATATTAATAAAATCAAAAGAAAAGTCACGTAGCTCCCCTCTTACTATAGAATTTTTCAAATTACTTCATCAGAGCCTATATAAAAGGCTGAACTTAGGTGTAAAGAACAAGCGTTTAAGGGAGGCAGCAGCTCTCTTAACTTAAAACAAGCAAATATTATCTTGCATATGAGGGGGCATACTATACTCCTCAAGTCTCTGCTCTTTATATTAAAGTTTGACTTTTCCTCTCAATGCTTCAAGAAAGTATGTTTCATAACAAGATCAAAGATAATAAAAAATAATATGTTTAACTACAACATAACATAGAGCAAATTGAGGGAAGGAAAAGGGTTAAACTGGCTTAGCTCGTAAGTCTCCGCCGGTTTATCCAGCGTGGTCTGACGATCAAAATACTCCAGGCGAAGCCCCGCGGTATATTGAAGCTTACCCCATTGACCGGAAACCTGACTGTACAATGCGTGAATAGAGCGCCTCAGATCGATCGCGTTGGTAAAATCGGGATTAACGTCCCAGCCGCCGTTTTCAAAGTTTCGATCGAGAAAGATAAATTCTCCGGGATGTTTCAGATAACGGAAGCGTGAGCGAGACGCGAATCGTGTCGCCGATACCGCCGGCGAGGAGCGTTCCCATCGACGCCGCAGACCAGATGCCGCCCTTCATGCCCATACCGGCTTCGGTGAGGCCGAGGTGCAGCGGCTGCTTCGTCTTCTGCGAGAGTTCGCGGTAGAGCGCGATCAGGTGTTTCGGACTCGAGATCTTGCAGGAGATGATGATCTGGTCTTCGCGGAGGCCGCAATCGATCGCGAGCTCGGTCGACTGGAGTGCGGAGATGATCATGCACTCGTTGAAAAAAAATTATATCTGTTCACTGTCGATTAAAAGGTTTCATCCCTATTTTGAACTGTTATATTTTCGTCATGGAAAGGCAGTGTGATCTTCGGAGTTATCCAAAAAGATGTTCATTTCCAACTCAGTTGAGAAGGTACTTTTCTAATGATAGAGGTATTTGGAAGGTAGATTTCATTCAGGCTGTGAAAGATTGAGAATAAAGTGTGCGAAAGATTGAGCTATTTTCGGCACCAATCTCACCAGCTTAGGCAAACGATAGCGGTATAAAAATACAAAACCGTTTTCACGGGTAATGTCCGTGGTCAGTGCCTTACCGGTCGCGCCCTTGCGCAACACGCCGTGGCACCCGGCGCAGCGTTCGAAATAGATCGTTGTGGATTTTTGGAATTCTTCCGGCGTCATCACCGGATCGCCGGGCTTGCGGCCAGGAATTTCAACCTGGATCTGGCCCAGGGTGGTCATGCTGGGTTCATAGGCGGCGGCGGGACCATCCGTGTGGTCCTTTGGCTTTTCCTGGGCGGACGCGCCGGTTACGGCGAGGCCAAAAAACTGTTATTGCGAAATATCCAACTTTCACAATGCGCAAGTAATTTATCATGCTAAGAGGCTAAGTCAAGTTACGTTAAGTATACATTACGTTAAGAATCATATTCATAGCATATTCATAAGTTTAAAGTGTTCGAAAACTATTTCTGCGAAATAAGCGGCTTTCTCATTGCTTACGTGATTTTCCATACTAAGGGGTTAAGTCACGTTACGTTAAGTATAATATGTTAAACTCAAACCAATGATTTACTCCAGTTTAGCGTAAAATCCATATTAGCCATGGCTCTCAAGTGATTCAAATTCAAGAAACTTTTTTTTTTCACAAATACAGATTTTAAAAAGCTGAAAAAATAACTGATAATTAGCTCCTTGAAAAAAAGACGGTATAAAACTACATTTGCAAGGAATTCAGCAGGATATTTAAGTTTTTTCAGCTTAATTTGAGCAGGGCAAAAAAAAATATACTAACCTGTTTACTCATATTTTCGATGACTGTCATAACTTTAGACGGATATGTTCTCTCGTGAACATAATTTATGCTATCACATAACTGGCAGGAAATTCCTAAAAAACACTAAGAATCTGCCAATTAGCTACTGGCAGATTCTGCCTCTATCTAAGAAATGGATCTGTAGATGCTAGATGGCCCTCCAGTTGAAAGAGAAAAGCTTGTGTTGTTCAGTTCAGATATATGTTTGGTCAAAACATTGACCGGATCATCAGAAATTGGTTTGTTGTCTTCTTGTTCGTAATCTTGAAAAAGGACCGAAAAGTCATGATCCTTGTTCCATTCAATTGTATCCACTTCGTCGTCATAAAGCTTTTGCGACCGCAACCGACGAGCAGGCAGAATTTGTTGGAAGTCGTGTGCCACTGGGCCGAATTGGTGCCCCGGGGGATATTGCGGCGGCAACATTGTTTCTTTGCGGCAAAGGCGGAGCCTATGTTACAGGCGCAGTTCTACCGCTGGACGGAGGCCAATCGGTTCAGCATGGAATGTCGCTGTTCAAGGATTAGTGTATGTCGATCGACAAGAGCGGAAAACCGCCGGTCAGACTAGAGGATCTGAAAGGTGCCGTCGGGACCGAAATGTAAAACTGCACTATGGGCATAATACCACCACCAGTAGTAGCGGTACTACTACTAGTAGTAGTATCACTACTGCTATTGCTATTAGTACTACAGTTACTAAGGCTAACGATTTAAGTGTGAAATTTCCCGGGACTAGTAGGAGGGAATTGGGCTATATTAAAACACACTATATGCGTGCAGGTTATCAAAAGGGCGTATCAGCTATATCCAAGAAACGGATTAAAGCATGAAGTTAAGACTATCAGAACGTGGAAAGGTGCTGATGCGCTAGAGCCGATCGCCAGTACCATATTGGACGCAGTCCCTGTGCGTGCCATGGACACCTCTGCGGATTCTTCGGCAGGATCGTTGATGTGAAACATCAAGCGATACGCGCCTGGATTGGTGTTGGCGAACTCCACATAAGCAAACGCGAGACAGCGGAGCTTGTCCAGCCCATGCTGACATTGCTCAACCGCTGCATTCTGCATGGAACGGAGATCACCGAGGCCCAGTAACGTAAGCTCTTCGAGCATGGCCAGCTTGTTTTTATAGTGGCTATACACATCGGGAACACGGCCTGATCGGCCGCATAGGATGTGTGGAACAGTCCGGATTCGCGGTACAGCATCGCTCAGACCCGCTCGATGATCTTCTCGCCGAACAGCCCCTGGGGCCGGAACATCAGCACCACCATGGCCAGCATGTAGGCGAACCAGTCCTCGATCGCCTGGGCGCCGATCAGCGGACCGAGAAAAATCTCCGCCACCTTCTCGCCCGATCCGATGATCAGCCCGCCGATGATCGCCCCCGGGATCGATGTCAGGCCGCCCAGCAGCGGGGCGAGGTACTTACTCGCGTGGAAACACGAGGCAGAAACCGGCCACCCAGGGGTCTTGTGTTCATGCCATGGTTCGATGCCTCCCGTCTCGTCAATAAGGTCACTTTGGACGCAACGGACCCTTTGTCCAAGCAAACAGATTTCAAAAAATGTGCCGTCAAGATTTTGAAGGCTTAGACATAGGAGCGTGTCTATGAACAATCGGACTCTGCTGACGGCCTGCGTGCTTGTGATAACTTTCCCGATCCAAGGCACGCTCGCTGCTGATCAAGTTTTCCGTTTCAGAATAAGAAGAAGAAGTGGACTGTGAATCTTCCAATAGGACAACAGTGTACCGATCACCATCCCCATCATCATTGTTGGCTGATGGTTGTTTTTGAATTTCAGAAACGGTACCTGTTTGGACAATGACTCCCATTTCTTGTAATGTATCTTGGACCCATGATTCGGCACGTGTCCCTTCCATGGGACGTCCACGTGATATCAATGTCACTTGATTCTTGTTACTAGTTGTAGAACCCGTTTGCAATCTACGTTGGATACAGTCCAATTGCTTCGTGTAATGCTTTGACTTGCTGCCAGTGCCTTCCCTGAATAGCCAGAGCCTTCTTGTCGAAACCTAAAGCCTGAATGGGAACGATTTGACTCTTGGGAGCGACTCCAGCTGTGCCCGATTTATTGCCGGCGCGTCCGGCAGCAGTTCCCGCGACGTGACTGCCGTGCTGGGTGATGTATGCTTCGCGGAGCTTGCCGCCACGAAGCTCTTTTACCAAGCCTGCCTGGAATTTCTCGGAATCGGTAATGACGCTGTAAGGACAGTAGCTATATTTTAATTAAATATTTATTTGGTGTTTTGGTTAAGTTAGTTTAGATTAGTTTAGGTTTCGTATTTAATATAATGAGCTCTTGGCGGCCCCCTTCCATAATTCTTTGTTGTATTTTCCAGTTTTGCTAATAAAGTATTATATTGTGATCTTATTTTGTTTTACTTCTTTGGCATTAACCAAACTTCACTTCTCGAGTGTTTCTTGTATAATATTTAAGTGCCTGAAAAAATACCAACTAAATATTTAATTTAAATATAGCTTACGAGAGCGAGAGGGTTCAAAACTGGTAGCAAATTTATTGTTTTGAACAAGATGGCCACCTCAAAATTTTGCCGAGATGCCCTTTTGGAAAGTGGGGCGTGGGCTAATGGCCCATTGATCACTTTTGACTCTTATGAAAAGGACTAAAATTTTCAATTTCTGATCAAATGAGACCCCTCCAAAGTTAATGCGGACTCCCCTTCCACAAAAAACTTATTTTCTAAAAATCGAAAACTTGCACAAGCTCCAATCCTTTCCCTGGGGGCTATGAAGGACTCCGAAGTTTCTCCGAACAGATCAAAATTTTGAGATAGCCATTTTGTTCCACATAGTCAAAAACCATAACAACTATGTCTTTGGGAATGACCTACTCCCCCACAGTCCCTGGGGGAGCGGCTGCAAGTTACAAACTTCGACCAGTGTTTACATATAATAATCGTTATTGGGAAGTGTACAGTCGTTTTCAGGGGATTTTTTTTTTGCTTTTGGGGGTGGCGTTGAGGGGAGGGGCTATGTGGGAGGGTCTTTCATTGGAGAAATATGTCATGTAGATATGAATATAATGATTTGGAGGTAATAGGCTTGGGACTATCTGTGCAGGATTTTGACTCTTGTTGATAGAAGAGTATCTCCAAATGCTGAAAACCATGTTGTGACCAAGATTAGCCTAAGATTGCACACAGCGTCCAATCATACTGGAGGTCCCACGGACTTCTTGCTGTTCGGCTTAAGGGCTTCGGTGTAGACTTGAAAAGATATGTTGGTCCCCGTCCTGCACTGGTAACCGGGATCATTGCTTTTCCTGAGGCCAAAATAATTTCGGGGGAAATTTTCCATGGAGGAATTTGTCATGGGGGAAGAAGAGTTCCATAAAGGGGGCGCAGCATTTTCTAGCATTATTTAAAAAAAAATGAGAAAA
Source organism: Alatinidae sp. Z8VKAUB7J3 (assembly GCA_010016025.2). Lineage (NCBI taxonomy): Eukaryota > Metazoa > Cnidaria > Cubozoa > Carybdeida > Alatinidae > Alatinidae sp. Z8VKAUB7J3. The sequence continues at coordinate 136,656,288 of JAAAKM020721499.1, read as the reverse complement.
TAAATATGAAAAAGTTTTTTTCAACTGGAAGTATGGAGTAGCATTAAAACTTAAAACAAACAGAAAATATTAACCATAGAAGGGGTTCACCTCCTCCTAATACCTAACTCTTTACGCAAAAGGATTTTTAATACTTTCAACTATTTATTCTACGGCCTTTATGATTCAGGGGACACTAACATAATTGATAAAAACAGATGGAAATGGGGAAAAACAACAAAGAACCATTATCTTCTGGTTTTTGTGAATTTGGTAAAATTCTAGTTAATTGACTTCTTGTTATCTTGGAAAGGGTTTAGGTTAGGAAAACAAAACTTTCAGGGATGAATCTACAGACTAAAGTATGTCCTGGGAAGGTATTTTCAAGTAACTACCTCTACTCCTTCCCCATCTTGAGGGCCTTGACCTTTGATGACCTTTAAAAATATGTGTTATAAAAGTGAAACCTGTTTTGGAAACTAAAACATTATTCCTCTTCTTAAATTTGTTAGATTTAAATGATATACGAATATTTAATGCTTCTATATGACATTTTCAAATCCAAAATTCTGAAATTTATTTATATGATATCTATTAATTTTACTTCCTCGTTTGGATTATCGGAGGTCCAGGTTGCACCGAATTCCTTTTGTAAGTTCTGAAAGGTCAAGGATAGATAGACACAGGTTTATTTACAACAAGAATTAAACAATTTAAACAAACAGCGCAAATGCCTAATGACATCTATAACTATCCAAGACCCATCAATTAATTTTTCGTAATTACTGTGCACTCTCTTTTGCATTTCTTCTGTTTCATACCGTTCTCCTCCATATCCTCCACGTTTCCTCTGGACCTCTTCTTTCAAATCTAAAAATATCACTCTATCTGGTTTAGGTAGTCCAACTTCAGGTTTTTTGCACCATTCCATGTCCATGCCCTAGAATAAAATTTGTTTATCTCGGTTTTTATTACATTTTCGTGTCTGTGCGTATGCATCTGGTGTTTTATAGCTAGAAAAATCATTATAAGATGTATTTATACATAGCACATAATAATTGATCATGAAAAATAAGAATAATATCTATTTCATCATTGATTTAACACAATCCATATATCGTGACTCTGACATATTAAAATAAGGGTACTGGTATAAAAGGATGGTTCGATGCATGATAAATATTAGGCCTTAAAATGTTAGGTATTTTCTTACTAATTACATTTTCTCCAAATTCTTTATTCTTCCAATGCATGATTTCATCGAAAAGAAACACAAACAATCGCGTCATAAACACTGACTTAAGTCATTTCTAAAAGTATTTCTTATCCTTGCCACCCACCCTCCCTCCTGCAATGGATTAATATAAAGCAACAAAATGCACATATCATGTAATTCGCATCGAACGTTTGTAGCGTCCGGTGATACAGTGCGGATAAAGTGGGCATTAAAACGGTTCATAATTATAAATTAAAGAAAAAAACTAGTTTTTTTAACTGAAAGTTAGGAGCGACATTAAAACTTAAAGCGAACAGACATTACTCCGTATATGAAATGGGTTGTCTGCTCAATACTTCTCTCTTCACGCCAAAGTTTTTTTTTTTCATTCCCAAGCCTTCTTACTCTAATTGGACGGTTCTTGTATTTAAGGAGTTGCTTTTAAATAATATGGACAAACATTTAAAATTAGCTTGAAGACCGAGCTGTTAAAGAGGGAGATCCAACCTCTCACCTCGGATAATTTCTGTTTGTTTTAATGTTGCTCATTACTTTAGTTGAAAAACTAGTTTTTCTTATTCAATTTTTGATCGTGTTTCAAATAATGCGGGGAAATCCGTTTTTTTTTCAAATAATGCTAGAAAATCATGCGCCCCTTCATTAAAATTCTCTTCCTCCATTACAAGTTTCTCCATGGAAATATCCTCCCACGTAAACCCCCCTCAAATTTCCCTCTAAAAAAATCCCCACTGAAAACGTCTGTACACTTCCCAGTAAACATTACTACATGTAAACACAGGTCGAAGTTTGTAACTTGCAGCCCCTTCCACGGGGACTGCGGGGGAGTAAGTCGTTCCTAAAGACATAGTTATTAGGTTTTTCGACTATGGTAATATGCTCCTTACTTTCAGTTCAAAAAACTTGTTTTTTTTATTTCTGAACGTTTTTGAATTAATGAATGTTTTGATTTTGGCTCTCCACACATGAATAATTAAAACGAAATTTGCATATTAATTTATTTTTTTGGTTAAATGGCTTTCTCATAGTTTTGATCGGACGATTTTGAGAAAAAAGGACCGGGGGAGGAGGCCTAATTACCTTCCAATTTTTTGGTTACTTAGAAAGGCAATTATAACTTGTAATTCTTTACGAACGCTTTATTAGAAATAATTGAATAGCATCGCCGAATAAAAAACAAGAACTAAACCTAGGAAATAAAAGTAACAGGGCTAATTTTTTCCAAAACAGTGGACCTTGAAAACCCCTCAAAAATAGCCTCCAAAAACCCCCCAAAAATATCCAAAAATGAATCGATGGGAAAAGTTTTTCCCGATCGATTTCTAAGATTATACAAATATTCTTATGCTAATATCTCTCAGTCTAAAAAGTATCATATTACTCAGTAATTTGCTACCTACAGAGGTAGCAAATTACTGAGTGTGCAGATGCACTTCGCCGGCGTCCAGCGCGTGCTGAACCTCGTCGATGGTGCCGAACACCTTGCCTTCACCGGGCATGCCTTCACGCTCGAGCGTCAGGTAGTAGAGGCCCAGAATCATGTCCTGCGAGGGAACGATGATCGGCGCGCCGTTGGCGGGCGACAGAACGTTGTTCGTGGACATCATCAGGACGCGCGCTTCCAGCTGCGCCTCGAGGCTCAGCGGCACGTGCACGGCCATCTGGTCGCCGTCAAAGTCCGCGTTGAACGCCAATGATCTAAATATGGGGTATAAAAAGGCGTAAAACATAGTCTCAAACTTTATAACATTGGACGCAAACTTACCATGTCATTATAAATCCATTTTTTTAAATGTTATATTATCCACAATCACTGATTTTCCATAATTAAATCGGATAAATAAATTTTTATCAATGTTATGGCATTTTCTTCTTCCTTGTTTAATTAAACAATCTTCTTCCTAATTAAAGCATGCGTTTTCGGTCGTTTTTTACAAAATAATAGGATATTTGAAATCGCAAATCACGAGGACTGTAATATACAAGAGGTTCGTAATATATATATTCTTTGTTGTATACTCAACGGACGGAACTGTTTCTCATCCAGTTTTGGTTTATCAAAAGACATTTACAGTCCCCTTTAGCTACCGAATTGTATGTATATTGTCTTCAGTTTTAAAATCATCCCTCCCTACTAGCCGTTTTTGAGCTATTGAGTTCAATCCATGAAACATTGTGAACGTGGACATTACGTAGACGGTAAAGAATAGTATCAAAAAACTTAAAAAGAGCATTTACCTTAGGGTTCTGCTTGGGAATTGCTATTTTTCGGGAAAAGTAAAAAAAATCCTAGGTTGGAATATAAGAACGAGTAAAGAAACAAAGTGACTCTGCTTTATTATTATTATTATCATTTATTTTCGGGTATTATTATTTTCGGTGGAAAATAAACGAATGTTTTTATTAGTAATAAATATACGTAACTTACGAAATAACTTACATAACGAACTTCTACACTTGTAGATTCCATTTGCATTCTTTTATATTATTATTGCTATTTAAATATTTATGGTAAAGAGGGGAGCGTTGACAAGGGAGCAGACCCTTTCATATACGAATTAATTTCTGTTCGTTTCAAGTTTCAATGTCGCTCCTTACTTTCAGTTAAAAAACTTGTTTTTTTTATTTCATTTTTGAACGTTTTCGAATTAATGCATGTTTCGATTTTGGCTCCCCGCAGATGAATAATTAAAATGATATTTGCATATTTATTTTTTTGGCTAAATGGCTTTCTCATAGATTTGATCGAATGATTTCGAGAAAAAAAGGAGCGGGTAGGAGGCCTTCTGTTTGTGGGGCAGTTTTGTTCGGGAGAAGGGTTAAAAAAAAGTACAAAAGATGACAAAGATTACCTTTTATTTCTATTACGTTACTTTTTTACGAATCGGACAATTATTTCTGGGAGGGGGAAGGTCGAACCGGGTAACGCCATTCTGAATACAGCCCTGCATGTGCTGTTTATTTGCGCAATAAGCAAATTTTGCTTGCGTTGTGGTAATTTTAAAAATTAATATATAAAGTATTAAATTAGTTGTTTTGCTACATATACTTCTATAAATAATGATATTTATTCTTTAAGCTTTTGATAATTTTTTATTTATGAAAGTAAGAAAAGTGAAAACATTTAAAACTTATTTTATTTTGAAAAATCGTAAATTATGGCTATTTATTACAATTTCTGTTTTTTTGGGTTTCATTTATTTATTGATAGTGATTTTTGGTAGTTTTACGCTTGGAAGATTATTTGACTTTATTTCTGCTCATTATTGGCTTAATGGAGCTCTTTACTTTTCTTTGAAAAACCTGTTTTGTGGAAAAAGTTTTTTAAACTCACTTAAAAAGGGCACTAGAACTTTTCATTTCCGTTAGAATGAGCCCTCTCACAACATCTTTGACCACTGAGTCGATACGATCACCCCTGGAAAAAAAAACTAACACGCATCCGTGATTTGTCTTCTGGCAAAAATGCGAAATTCCACATTTTGTAGTTAGGGGCTTGAAACTTCTACAATAAGGTTCTCTGATACGCTGAATCTGGTGGTGTAATTTTCGTTAAGGTCATATGACTTTTAGGGGGTATTTCCTCCTATTTTCTAAAACGAGAACGTATATTTACAGCCCCTCATATGCGTAATAATCTCTGTTAATTTTAAGCTTTAATGCTACTCCTTACTTTCTCCTTAATTGAAAAAACTTTTCATGTTTATTTTTTCTTCTTTTTTTTAGTAGTTTTAGAAAATCCTGCGCCCTTTTCATTGAATTTCTCTTCCCCTATGACATATTTCTCCAAGAAAATATTTACCCAAATAGCCTCCTCCCCTCAGCCCCACCCCCAAAACAAAAAAAAATCCCCCTGAAAACGTCTCTACACTTCCCAAAATAGCACTGAAAGCACCCCAGTTGGTTTTGTTAAAATTAGAATCAGCGATATGGGCATGTTTACTAGGACAAAATGACAGCTTAAATGTAATATACTTATGGTCTGATAGAGACAACTGCATACCAATTTTTCAGATATATTCTGTCTTACACTTGTTAGAGTCAAATCAGGACTGGAGATCAATCCATCATAAGTTGGTCAATCCATGTCATTTAATACTATTAGAAAGCAACTTGAGGTGAAGTCCTCTAGTTCTTTATCTATTGGGTACTCATGTAAATTTTTGCTCCCTTTGAGTTTGACTTGGTTATTTATTATTATTTCTGCTTGGTTGGGGTTTTATTTATTCATTGATGGTTATGTATGGTAGTTTTATGCTTGCAAGATTACTTGAGTTTATTTCTTGTTCATTTTTGGCTTAATGGAGCTCTTTACTTTTCTTTGAAAAACTTGTTTTGCAGAGTAAATTTCTTTAATTAATCCAAATAAAAACCTTAGGCTATATGTCAACAAAGGACAATTTGCATAATGATTCTCCTTTTCATAAAATCCCACTGCCTTTTCGCAAATTTCATCAATCTTATTTTGTTTGGAGAGCTTGCGATAAATGGTTTAGCAAAGCATTATGCACAAGTCTTTCTTTCTCACTTGACATTATGCTAATTTAGAAGTCCAGACACATTCAATAGGAAAAAATAACTGGTTTCTTTTTGCACGCGACAAGAGCTCATTAGCGACTGACTTAAATTGTAGTTTTATATTTTATTTTTTGTTCATTACTTTTTGAAATTAAAACCCGTTTTCTCTTTACAGCACTATGGAGAGCTTCCAGAATAATTATGGCAACATTAATGGTAACTTTCATTCTATTAATTATAAAAAAAATCATTATCATGAAGTGCCATATTAAAACATCAAAACAAACCGACTAGTACTTGAAGTACTATTTTATTTATTATTTATTATTTATTTATTTTATTATTTATTTATTTATTATTATTATTTATTTTATTTTATTATAATTTTATTTATTAGTCTCACATTTTATTTTTACATTGGAATTCCGACGAAAAGGGATTACGAAATATAATGAAAGTTTGCATTTTGTTTGATAGGATTACAACATCACAACCCAAAGTTATAAAAAACTGGGTAGAATTTCATTAGATAGAAACTGAATAAGCACAGGAAGATGCTACCATTGTAATGTGTGGATCTAAGATAAGGAAATGATAAATGGGGATATCATAGGGATATATGGGGATATTCTATTTTTCTGGTTTTTTTTTTCATGTATATTCTCCTATTTTTATACAATTGATCTGCTCTTTCTGTCTTTTTTACGCACCCTCCCCCTCAACCTCCGGTGGTAAACGTCACTTAGGTGCCATTACCAAAGCAGGTAACGGCAGAGCAAGGCGTCTACTAATTGAAGGTGCGCACAGCTATCGCTATCCAGCGAATGTCTCTACCGAATTACAGTTAAGGCAAGAAGGCTTACCCAAAGACATCGTCGATATTGCTTGGAAAGCACAATTGCGTCTGTGCAAACGCTATCAGCGTATGAGTAAAAAAGGTAAACACTACAATTTAATCATTACCGCGATAGCTAGGGAGGTGGCGGCTTACATATGACAGTACAGCATATGTACAGTAATGCAATCAGAAAACCTACTTTCAGCGTTGGCAGATTGTGGAATGTTGCATGTTTACTCGTTGTTTAAGAAAATTGTTTTATAGCTTCCAAGTTAGATGGGCCATTTATTAATGTTTGGTATCTCCTAGACGCATCTCTTTTTTGACCTATCTTGATTTTCAACTCAGCAATTACTGTGATTTCGTTATATTCAAATTTGAAATGTTCAAAAGTTCTGTCTTTTACATAGTGTGTTTTATTGTTGACTGGCATAGTCCTTTAAAATATGTACGATTAAAGCACCAAATTGGTCCACTGGTCTCTCCAATAGTCACTCTTCACCACCAGCTTTTTAGCAGAAAAGTAGGCTGGTCTTTTTTTCGCTCTCGGTGGGCTTACAACTCATGGGTCGTCGCGACATGGGATCGATTATCTAGGATTATCTAGGTATGCCTCTTTTGGAGCCTTTGTCCAGAAAATTTCCGATTTAATTGAAACTTGTGAGTTAAAAACCAAGGGCAAAGATGAGAGGGGAAGAATCTTAGATAACTGTAAGAAATATATGATGGCAACAAATTTATTTTCCATAAGAGAAAAGAAAGAGGAAACATTAATTAGCCAGATTAATTCTGATAACTTGGTGGAGGTGAAGCATATCTTGATAACTTTAGATAAACTAATGGCAACTTCGAGGAGGTGGAGCATTATTTAAGGAGCAACGGGGATCTTCTTTTAAATGGGCTTTATGCAATACGCAGGACCTCTGGCCGTGGGGATGAAAAAGTTATGTGCCCTCTGGACGTATATTTTACGGATAATCAATTTCATCAATGAAGATTATACTTGGAGAATTATCTTTTGCTTCTTTGAAAATATCTCTTAACTTTGCTTCAGTTTCACCATAATACTAGTTCATAATTTCTGGACCATTAATTGGAAACATGTTAGCTTCTGATTCACTTGCCATGACTTTTGCAAGCAAAGTTTTTCCACATCCTGGCGGTCCGTAAAGCAAAATTCCACTATGAGGTTCAATTCCTAATCTAGAAAATAATTCTGGATGTCTTAATGGAAGCTCTACTATCTCTCTCTACGCCCCATTTATGATGAAATTATTAACTCCGATCATTTTTATATCCGTTCTTAAAATTATGTTCCGCAATCGAATAGAATCTTTGATAATACCGAACCTGGCAAGCGATTAGCCTTTAAGAGTACTTTATGTAGGATGAAATTGCAAAATGTCATTTAGTCTTGTATTTTATTCAGTTACCCATTCACTGTTACTCTCAAAGGGTCATCTTATTTTAACTCTGTATTTGTTTTTAGGTTTGTTTCTTTCATATTTTATCGGTATTGTTCCATCGATGTGTGTTTGTGTTTATTTTTTGAGGGTAAGGGATTTACATGAAGCATGTGTGTCAATTATCAATATTTTTAGTAATTAATGCCACGAAAAATGCAAGCTACAAAAAAAGAAAAGATCTCAAGCCAGATGATTGTCTGAAAAAACTTACCATAAAGTAGACGTTGTTGCTTCACATCTCAGAGTGCTCAATCGTTGCTAAGTTAAAAAATAGAAATTATAACGTTGGTGATCGTGCTATGTATCAAATTGCAATAAGCCAGACGTGACGTTATGCAGTGAAGCTTTTGTTTCATCAAACCATGTTTCTGATTTCGAGTGGAAAGCTCCGTTCTAGTTGGCAATCAGGCAGGCACTAGTTCTAGATTGAAGATGGACTAAAATCTATAAGTGTTAAATATATGTGGCAGTTAGTGCTGCCATCTATTGTTTCTACCCATTTTTGTTCGTGATTTCAGCTGAGTTTATCATTCGGTTTTTCGCACATGGGATTGCGGTAGAGAAATGGTATAAGATGTACCTCTTAAACTTTAAAATTTATCTCGCAATTTTCTGATAATTCTTGTATAATTGATTTCAACAAAGTGTAAAATGTCAATTTTTCTACAAAAATGAATATTTGAAGCCTATGTTTTCAAAACGTTATTTTTATGATCCTGCGGGTCGGGATTGAGCGGGTCGGGAAAAATGCCCTAGATCTTATAATTGAAAATGTATAACACAGTATAAATATTAATGGTACTTCTATGATATAGCCCCTACCCCTCAAGTTGTTCATTCATTGATGCATTATTGAACCTGTTTTTTTTTCGTTAGGTATAGAAAATTCTCATAGTGAAATGTTCAAATTAGTTCAAAATGTTTATAATGGTTTTCTATATATCTGAATGGAACGAATGGGGCAGTGATAAAAAAAAAGTAGCTGTTTAAATGTATTTGTGTTGCGAGAGCAACACTTTGGTTTTGTTGAGTTTTTTTTTCTTTCTTTTTTCATAGCACCTCGATTTTAGCTTATTCCTAGAAATTGGTAAGGGTTTAACCTCAGTGGTTTTTTACGGAAAGTGTGGACCTTAGGCCGGATTGATGAATAACTATTGTTAATAGATGCATTTTGACTTTTGGAACATCTTTTCTCTCTTGCAAAACTACTTCAAACTCACTGTTATGGAGTTATTCCAGCCCAAATATTCTTGTATTTACACATATAGAATTGCAATCATTTCTGCTTTTTGTTGATTGGATATTTGAAATTGCAAATCTGTAACAGTTTAGAAACAAATTTGGGCTATACATTTGCACACCAAGGGGGTGGGGGTAAAGCATAGCATATATTAAATATGTAAACTAACCATTGCTGTACTTGGTAGAATAAGCATAATGCCCTAGATACTTGATTGACATAACCATACCGGATTGGCTCTCTTTGGGGGAGTAGGGGCGGGGGGTTAATTACGGAAAAATTAGAAAAAAATGACGTATTTGTAACTTACGAACGGGTGATCAGATCTTAATGAAATTTGACGTTTAGAAGGATCTTGTGGTTCAGAGCTGTTATTTTAAATCCCTAATAGGTCCGGTGACATTGGGGGAGTTGGAGGAGGAAACCGGAAATCTTGGAAAACGTGAAAATTGAGGGGGTTTAATCTTTTCCTGGAGATCCGTGGTCCAGGGTTTGATCCCTGCTGACCTGAGGATGTTTTTATTCGCGAAGCATTGTTAATGAAGGAATGAACGGTCTAATCTATTTTCCGCTATTTTATTGTGTTGCGAGAGCAACACTTTGGTTTTGTCGTGCTTTTTCCTTTTTTTGGTTCCTAGCACCCCGATTTCAGCTTATTCTAGAAAGTGGTAAGGGTCTAACTTCTGCGATTTTTACGGAAAGTGTGGACCTTAGGCCTGATTGATGAACAGTCCCCCTTATATACAGAGTAATTTATATTTGTTTTAAGTTCTAAACTTGCTCCTTACTTTAGTTGAAAAACCTTCCCTATTTGTTTAACTACATTTCATGAAACTGTAAATTCTTATGAATGCAATAATTTTGGTAACACGATCAATATTTCAAGAATCTCTGTTTGGATTTTACTGGGTTGTCAAACAGATCGTGGTAATGAACTGTAAGTAAGGAGACCCGGCTCAATAGTATACGAAACTCTAAAAACCGTATTTTGATACCACTAGGAAAAAAATCTCAATGTTTTCCGCAATGCTCACAACGGGTACGAAAATTTTTCTTTTTGTACCCGTATCAATCTTAGTACGAAAGAACAAATTCATAAGAAACTATAAAGAAAGAAATTTCAACTTTAGTAAAACAAAATCTAAACGACTTTAGCCTTTTGTTCCCATTTGCATTTTTTTATTTTCTTTTTTTTTCCAAATGAGATCACCACAGAATAATAGATGTATATCTGAATTTATGAGTGAATAAGAAAAAGTTATTACAGCAAGGAGGTAAAGAGCGAGGCGTCGAGGAGGAAAAGCCCCTTTCATATACGGAGTAGTTTCTGTTCGATTTAAGTTTTAATGTCGCTCTTTACTTTCATTTCAAAAAACTTGTTTTTTTTTGTTTAATAGGTTAAACGATCGCAATTCGGCAGCATGTATCCACTCAAACCAGTCAGTTCATTCAATGCTCTCGTCAGAGTAAGACGCATTAAAGACCTCTGTGTGGATTTATGTGAAAATATTATTTCATGATCTTTTGGATACTCATTCAATGCTGAAACGCATATTTTTTACGAATAAAAATGTTCGTTAAAAATTAAAAGTTCTAGTTGCCTTTTTAAGTAACCACAAAATAGGAGGGCAACTAAGCCTCCTCCCCCACATTTTTTTCTAAAAATCGTCTGGTCAAAATAAAGAGAAAGCCATTTAGCCAAAAAAAGAATTAATATTTAAATTCCATTTTAATAATTTATGTGCGGAGAGCCAAAATCAAACATGCATTAACTCAAAAACGTTCAGAAATTAGATAAAAAAAACTAGTTTTTTTTTAACATCAGGTAGTATTTTGATCTTGCTAGCTATGATACCAATAGTGAGTAATATAGTCTTAACTTGTAAAAAATCTGCTTTAGTTTTACTTGAAATGAAGATCAAATAAGACATAATATGAACTCTGGAAATCTGATTATTTCTCTCTATTAAACAGTGAATTTCAAACCATGATACAAATTCTAAGGCTAGTCTATTGTCCTAATTCCATCAACATGGCTTTCCTTCAAAATTCAGTCAAAACTAATCATGACATGTCCACTTCAGAACCAAAACCTCATCTTTTCTGATACCAAAGCATTTCGGTGATCAGATACTAAATTTTGTCATATAAACATCAGATTTACAATTACCGCGATTTATTTGAATCAAAAGACAAAAAGATCTAGGTTGCATGGGTAACGTGAGGCGTTGCGACAATCTTGTTCGGCTTCAGCAAGTAAAGTGTTGTGAGAGCAACACTTTGGTTTTGTTTCCTCGCTTCGATTAAACGCTCTCCTACATGTCTTACCACTGGAACCAAATTAGTCTTACCATTAAATACACATGTAATATTTTAATTTTTTTTTTTTACAAGAATCCATAGTATAGATTGCTATTTGTATGTTGGAGAAACTTTTTCAGCAATTTTTAATCCTGACACAAACAATATTTTTTAATTTAATTATATAGCTTCTGAAGTTGACATGAAAAATAAAACTTAATATCCCTCCCAAAAGATTCTGTCCACGCTCTTTGACAACCTGGATACACTTGCAATATTTTAATTTATTTAATTGTAAGAGCAGAAGTAGTAATAGCAGTATCCCCAAAAGTTTCAACAACGAGGATCTGGCTGGTCTTCGGACTTGGGAGCATGTTGATCAGTTATTCGATCATCGCCTACAGCGACGGCTTCCCATTTCAATGAAACAGTGCCTGGTGGCATGCCACCTTGTCGCTTTCGTTCTCCTTTACCGCTGCGCGTCAGTTCTGGATTTTCACCGGATTCCCACTTAGGTCAACACAAGATATGCGTTGCGCACCAGATGTTAAATACAATATCTAGTAGGGTTGAGAAAGTAAAGGGTCTCTTACACAGATTTGTGTGGAAACATCGATCTTCACGGAAAAAAAATCCACATTTTTTAGATAGGAGGTTGATATTTCTGCAGCAGGATTCTCTGGTATGCTGAATCTGACGGTGTGATTTTATTGAGATTTTTTACTTATAGGGGGTGTTTCTCCCTGTTTTATAAAATAAGGCAAATTTTCTCAGGATCGTAACTTTTGATGATTAAAACTAAATGAAACTTATATATTTAGAATCAGCGTAAAAATGCGATTCTTTTGATGTAACTATAATAATAATAATTTATTTTTGACCCGGTTCGTTTGTTTGAGGGAATGGATTTTTCTTTTACTTCTCAGTTGTTGGCTAGGATCCGCGGATGGAAGCTCATGTTTATTTGGATTTTGTGCAAATCGCGGATATTGGCGAGTATCTCACTTTATTGTTGTTAGGTATTTGATTTTAATTCTTATAATTTTTATGGCACTTGGTGCCATAAAATTATATGTCACCAAGTGACATATAATAATCGCAAATTCTGTCGGTCCCGGTTTTGCTATTTTAGGCACTTCCAGGTAAGCTAGGACGCTGAACTTATGTTCGTCGATTTCGTGCAAAATTAAATGAAAAACCTTTTGAACCAAACATTTGATTCAAAGAAACGTTTCTTCATCGATCTTTGTGCAAAACAGAGTACAAAACATTTTGAAACAAACATTTGATTCAAAGAAACGGATCTTCATCGAGCTTTGTGGAAAACCGAGTACAAAACATTTTGAACGACACACATTTGATTCAGAAAAGCGTTTCTTCATCGAGCTTTGTGCAAAACAAAGTAAAAAACATTTAGAACCACACATTTGACATTCGCAAGAAGGATTCTAGTAAATGAGTTAGAGGGGAGTGATGTATCATACCAGGGTTTCTTGATTTGCTATTGGATACGTGTTGTAGATTCTTGTGTCCATTTGATGCAAATAACGAGACTGAGGAGATGGACTGATTCGGCAATTAAAATGGGAGGGAGCTGGAACGTAACATGGAGGTCTTCTGAATGGCTCTGTGTGGTGCCGTTGAAAATACGGATTCATGTTGCTTTTTAGGGCTGGTTTGGCGAACTCCGTTTTTTGGCTGATTTCGTAACATAAAGAAACTCTAGCTAGGCTTAGAGACTAGGCCTACTTCCTCTAGACCCTAGGCCTTGTCAAGGCAGATCTAAGAATTAGGAATACTCTTTATTCAGAAATTTTATTTTAATTTACAACTGTTTTAGAATGGGCGTCCAGGCTATCTGGACCATTTATATCTTCCCTAAAAGGTGCATATAATTGAGAATCTAACAGTAGCCTTTTGTTTTTAACAAATATTACCTTATCGGCGTATATCGTTATTCCTGAGCCACAGGCAACTAAAAACGTTCGTAAAAAAAAGTTCTAGTTGCCTCTTTAAGTAACCAAAAATTGGAGGGCGACTAGGCCTCCTCTCCCGCCCCTTTTTTTTATTAAAATTGTCTGATCAAAACAATGAGAAAGCCATTTACCCAGAAAAAGAAAATTAATAAGCAAATTTCGTTTTAATTATTCATTTACGGTGAGCCAACATCAAAAGATGCATTAATTCAAAAACGTTCAAAAATTTAATAAAAAAAACCAATTTTTTTAACTGAAAAAAGGAGTGATATTACGGGCAATTTCAGTAAAAATATGCCGTCAACCTTTACTTGTATTTCGAGAGTACCCATGAGCTGATATATGAAGCCACTATAATCAGAAATGTTTCCCCTGAGCGAAAATGAGGGGAATTTTTGTATTTTCCCCCTAAGCGGATAGGTTTTTTGTGTTTTGTTATCATTTATTTTCTTTTTCCACGAATGATTGTATTTATCTAGTTGTCACTTAGAAAAAACTTAAATTTTTTACAGTTATGAAGTATAAAGGTGTCATATTGGCTTTTCGACAAAATTTTCTATAAGGAGCTGAAAGGCCCTTAAGTAGCCTGTAGAAACTGAAAGACTAATTTATATTCACTTTTTTTTTGCTTTTAAAAGCCATGGGCCTCGAGAAATTTACAAGTATACAATTTAATATACACTTTAAATTCTTTATAAAAACTGAAGCAAGCTCAGTTTCTAGTAAAGTGCTAGCTTATCAGGAATCTATAAATATTAAGAATCATCATTAATCAGCTCATTTAAGCTAGTTCTATTGATACATGTTACACAAACTGCGGGAAATTTCCTCCCATGTAAAATGCCCCCACCCCTCTGTAGAATTCCTTCCAGACAATTCCATTCTTGCTATAAAAAAAATATTACACATAAACAATGGGTAAATTTTGTAACTTACAGTTCTTTCCCCAGGACAGTGGGGGTCATATTATCCTCAAAGACATAGTTATTGAACCTTTCAACTATGCTCAACAAAATGGTTGTCTGAAAATTTTAATCAGATGACTTTGGAAAAAAGGGGCATATGAAGGGGCTAGCATCTGTCTAATCTTTTGGTTTGTTCTCAGGTTTTACCGAGCTTAAACATGAGTGAGTGGTGAATAATACACAAGTACTGAAATTCCTTCCCCCTACAAAAACAATTATCACATTTGGAAAGCTTTATTTTCCACAAGGGGCATTTTTCAGAGGAGTATTTACTAGGAAGGGGTGGGGAGAATTTTCCAGGGGGGGTATCCAAATTTCATTGAGATCCGTTCACCCGTTCGTAAGTTGAAAATACCTTATTTTTTCTAATTTTTAAGAATTACTCCCCCCCAACTTCCCCCATAAGGGCAAAAGTAACAGGTTTAAGACCCTTATGTATGCATCTGATGTATATAGATCGGTATCAGATACATGTAGAGAAGACAGTACCGGAATGGTATCAGGATGTAGACACATTATCAGATGTACGTAGTAGTATGAGCTGTGATTCATTTGTCAATACTTCACCTCCAAACCCTGCTAAGTTGAGTAGCCTAGTTTTTAAGTAGCTATGTAGCTAACTCTGAAGAAAAGTTGGAGCTGACTGTATTTAATTTCTGACGTGTTCAGTTTTGAAAAAATATGTGTTTTTTGTGTTGTGACACTATGTGTTTTTTGCCTCTCCCTCCACGTTTGTATTTCTGACTGTTTGTGTGTCTGACCTTATTGTGTAATGTGTGTGTGTGTTTTTTGTGTTTGTGCGTGTCTGTGTATGTATCTTCTTTCCCTTTGTGTGTTGTATGGTTATGTTCGGGTGTGTTTGACTGTGTTTTTGCTTTCCCTCTGTGGCATTTTTACTCTCTATCCATGCCTGCATGTCAGTTTTTTGTGTGAATATATGACTGACGGAGAATTCTGGAATTCTAAAGCTCCAGAAAGACTAAAATTCCAGCTCGAGAAAGCATCTTATAACTGTTTGTGAGTGCAGCTCGAGAAAGCATCTTATAACTGTTTGTGTGCGGCACTTAGGTTTGCCAAATGATTTGTTTTGGAATTCCAACTGAACTAGCAACAGAAATAACTCATCATCTGCCAAAAATAGCTACACTTTGTGAGCTGTTCAGAAGCCAAAAGTTTCCACGTTAAACCAATTAATGTAATAAAATCAGAGTCAAAATGCTAATTCTCAAAGAGTGGAGCATTACCACAATAGCTTGCAATTAAACGGCGCTGACCGGATTCGAACCCGTCACCTCATGATTACTAAACCAACGCCTTAACCATTGAGCCATCGAGGCTCAGGCTATATATATATGTATATTATACATATTATATATGTATATATATATGTGTGTGTATTATATATGTATATAAATTACTCAAAGAGAAAAACTGCATTTTTACGAGATAATTCTTCCTCAGAAATTTCTCCGAAGGTATTCTCTGATGGTCCATAACAGTAAAACTCCTAAGTCAATAGCATTGCTATATACATAGGAGTTTCTTTAAAAAGGAGATTAAAAGGCTGACTCTCCATTGTGCTTGTGCAGTCTAATATAAACATGTAGTCATCTTCTATTTGATTGCCCTGTTTATTGTAGAGCGCGTATAGTAATGGAGTTTGAATTAAGCGAATATGAAATAATGTGTCGTTTCCTCTATCGCTGATAATTAGAAATAATAAAGCTCGGAACATTGTAAACAGATTTTATCCCCCCACGAAGAGAACCCGATGCACAAAAATATCCCGTATCGGATGAAGGTCGGTATTAAGGTATACTTTTGAAGGTGTCCATTTTGTACCCCTTTCCTCGTCCACAGAGTCAACCTGAATATTATGTGGAGTCAGTTAGACCCTAGACACCGGTCTGCATATACACGGGAAAACAAATCCTTTACTTAGTCATGAAGTTCCACTGGTATTTCACCATCAATTTTGAAATAACCATCCTTTTGGTCGATTCTCCTCGACCGTGGAAACGTTGGGGAAACTTGGATGAATACTAGTTTAGATAGCAATATTACAGATATATAACTTTCAAAGTAGATATGTTCCAAGGAAATGTTCTCGCGAGTTAGATTTGTTGTATGCTCTATTCTAGTTTATGTTTTCTTTTCTTTATTTACGTAAAGCTGCTATGACCTTTTTGTTTTTATTTTAAGAGCAACAATGACCCAAGTTCTATTTGCCCATTTGGCAAATTAGTTGATGACACATTGGTCAGACTGCTTTTGTTCTGGTGACGATATTTGTTGTCTTTCAAGTACCTTGGTGTATGTCGGCCTGTTTGTTTGAGGTTTTGTGGCTGTATTTGCGCGTGTGTGTGTTTGTTTTTCCCTCTGTGTGTTTTTCTCTCTCCTCCCTGCCTGTGTGTCGAACTGTGTGTGTGTATATGTGTCAGACTTTTTTGGTTTTGTGTGTGTATTTGTGTATGTATGTTTGTTTGAGTGTGGGATTTTGTGCTTGCTGTTTTTTCCTCGGTATGTTTTGTGTCTCCAGTCGTGCCTGTGTATCTGAAGATGTTTTGAATTTTTATTTTGCGTGGGGAGCATTTGACCAATATTGTTTTAGATTTTTTGAATTGTGTTAAAAAACACGGAAATCTTATTTGTCAATTCAATTTCTTAGAAACTTGCAAAAGAAATCGAATTCTTCCTTCTTCTTTACGTTACAACTTACACTTAGGTGCACAATCTAAAGGCCCATTTAGCCAGAGAATGGGTTTCAAAACTCTAACACATATTTAAAAGACCATAGACTCAAAAGATATGTCCTTAGTAATAAAACATCTAATTTCAAATCTTGATTACATCAGACCACTTAATTGTTTTGAGTAATTTATACCGTCTCCGCTTGAATAATCCGACTACACAGCATGAAGAAAGTTCTATTAGGGTTGCTCCGACCATAGTTAAATTTTCTAGCAAAAATGTAGCCTGAAAAGTGTGTAAAGCAAAAGCTAAACTTGCTTTATAGTGTTTTTGCATCGGAATCTCTAACTAATTGTCGCCGGGACATTTTGAACGCAGCGAAAGACAAGTATGGTCAGCGAAATGTGTGGTCAGATCTGGACCAGATATTGGCAAAGCCTTCATTCCTCAATTTTATCAGATCCCGAATATTTTGAGTAATCCATGGTTTTTCATTAAATTTCAAATATTTTATTTTGTGGAAAGTTTCAGAGTATTTTTCAAATGTTTCTCTTCATTTGGGTGTAAATCAAAATTGTTGGGTATCTATGTTATTTTTTATTTCCTCAAATAAATAATCAGTAAACACTTTTGAAAGACCCGCGTTTTTTTAATCAGCCTGTATCCTTAGGGGCCTTACATTTGAGGAATGAGGTAACGTAAGCCTGTTTAACCTAAGAGCCTGAAATATTCCAGGCCTGAAAGTATTAGCCTGAAAATATTCCTCTATATCTTTTCCTGTAACTCTATCCCGGTTTAGCACATTCTCAAAATGTTCTGCCCATTTCTCTTTAACTCTTTCCTTATCACTAATTCTGGCTCCGTTACTATCTTTAACTGTAACAAGTCTAGATTGACTACTCTCTCAATTTATTCACATGTCAGTACAATGCTTTATCATTATGCCGTCTAGCTACGTCTTAACTATACTATAGATAGAATTGACAACCGGACTGGATTTGCTCTCTTTGGGGGAGTTAGGGGGGTAGGTCCCGTGCTTTGGCAAGTTTGGTTCTTCTGGACTTTCTAGGACGATGAAAATTGGTGGGCGTGTCAGGGACCTGCGCAAATTGACCCAATTAAGTCGTTTTCCCCGATTCGACCATCTTGGGGGCTGAAGGGAGAGGAAAAATTAGAAAAAAATGAGATATTTTTAACTTACGAGTGGGTGATCGGATCATAATGAATTTTGATATTTAGAAGGACCTCGTGTCTCAGATTTACGACCTTTCTGATTCAGGGGTCATAATTAAGGAGTTGGGACAACATTTAAGCTTTAGTGTAAAGAGCGAGGTATTAACGAGGGGAAAAACCCCCTCATATACATGATAAAAATATAAAATATAAAATTTTGCTACGTAAGTTAATTCTTAAGTTAAGCATATTTTTTACTAATAAAAACGTTCGTTAAAAATTACAAGTTCTAGTTGCCTTTTCAAGTAACTAAATATAAAAAACAAGTTGTTTTTTTTTTACTGAAAATAAGGAGCGAGGGGTGGGCAAATGCCCACCCCTGATTTTACAGGGGACTCAAGCTTCCACCACAAAGGGCCCTTTTCCGGGCATAATAGTCCCTTATGTCCAACATAATCCATTCTGTCCAATTGATTAGAGATTACTACACGCCTATTAACCAAAAAGAATAATCCCCTGACGACCCTTGGGGTAATTACGCTATTTGCTATTAATCATTATAAACTTTGAAAGTAGGCTAGATATATAATAAAATTCTCAAGTTCTGTCAAATGCCCATTTGCTAGATGATTTTTTATTTGCCATTAAACAAATGATTGTTGTTGTTATATGTGTCTCAATGGTCTAGTGGTATGATTCTCACTCTGGGTGAGTGACTACCGCGTTCGAATCTTGGACGAATTCAATTTTACATGAATAAGATCTGAAACTAGATATGTGATTGATGTAGCGATCGCTGAAAGTTGGTAGGAGTTTCAGGGACAAGACCAGATTAAATAAGAAATAGTCGCTTCCCCGATTCAACCATCTGGGGGGAGTAGGGGGACGGTTAATTCGGAAAATTGAGTGACCCCTGAATCGCAAAGGCTGTAGAATAAATAGTTGAAATTACTAAAAATACTTTAGCGTCAAGAGCGAAGTATTGAGGAGGAGACGAACCCCCTTATCTAGGTAATAATTTCTTTTCGTTTTAATTTTTAATGTTGCTCCTCAATTCCAGATGAATTTTTTTTATACTTATTTTCTCATTTTTTTTATTTTTTTTTAATATTGTTAAATTTCCTTCCTTCATGATAAATTCCTCCATGGAAAAATCCTCCCACGTAGCCTCCGGCCCGTAAAAATAGTACGGTCGTAGGTTTCGGATGCATTCCGGTGGTAAAGACGGTGTCTGAAAACTTTCGCTAGTATGATTCTTAAATTTTCAAAAAATTCGCTGAACTTCTACAGCTAAATTTCCGTAAATTTTTATTAAATGGAATCCTTCGTAGCTTCAACTTTTTTTTTTTTTAATTAACAGATAACCCTCATAAATTTAGCCCCTATAGCGTCTTCTTGATTAGTTTTTCTAATAATGGCAAAAACAAGGAAAGAAAAGTAAATGTTTGTCCAGGAATTTTTGCAAAGTTGATTTTTTTTCTTTTCATTGCAATGTAACAAACAAGGTGACAGCCATGGTTCCTTCCTTAGGTTTCTTTTTTCTTTAATGCTCACGAGCCATCGTAAAGCGTCTTAAGGCACGTACCTCCGAAACAAGTGATTCTGCGACGAGCTTGCAGTTGTAACTTGCCTTAAAAGAAAAAGATACTTACAGTATTGGATTCTTCAGATCTATCCATTCAGCGAGCTAGAAATATGATATTACTTAGACTTCTTCTTAGAGCTATTGCCATTATTATTTTGGATTTGCTGTAATGTTTTTGTAATTTAATTGTCAAGTTTACTAATTTGCCCTTTATCTTTGATGATTTTGCCTTTTTAATTTTAAGTGTTTGACTTAATGTACTGATTTGAATTTTTTTTTTAACTTTTACTGGCATATAAAGCAAATTTGGCTCTATAGAGATTGTGCTAGTCTTTTGAAAATAAATATTATCTTATCTTATCTTATCTGCCATTCTATGGAAGTCAGTAACTACTTTCAAAAGCTATGTATGAGCCGCCCTCCTCGACGTTGCGCGCCGCGCCGAAGAAACGCTTCGGCTTGTGGAGCGCGTTCGAGTCGACGCCGCCGGACAGGATCTTGCCCGAATGGGGCACGACCGTGTTGTGCGCGCGGGCCAGCCGGGTGATCGAGTCGAGCAGGATCACGACGTCGCGGCCGTGTTCGACCAGGCGCTTCGCCTTGGCGTGGACCATGTCCGCAACCTGGACGTGGCGCGTCGCGGGCTCGTCGAAGGTCGAGGAGATCACCTCGGCCTTCACGGTCATTAAGTCACACCTTAACGAAAATCACACCATCAGATTCAGCGTATCAGAGAACCTTACTGTAGAAGTTTCAAGCTCCTGTCTACAAAAATGTGGAATTTAAGTATTTTTTGCCAGAAGACAAATCACGGGTGCGTGTTTATTTGTTTTTTGTTGTTGTTTTTTCCAAGGGGTCATCGTATCGACCAAGTGGTCCTAGAATGTCGCAAGAGGTCTCATTCTAACGAAAATGAAAAGTTCTAGTGCCCTTTTTAAGTGACCAAAAAAATTGGAGGAGAAAAACAACGGTGGACCTACTTCGGTTGTCGCCTTGATAAT
This sequence comes from Alatinidae sp. Z8VKAUB7J3, assembly GCA_010016025.2. NCBI lineage: Eukaryota > Metazoa > Cnidaria > Cubozoa > Carybdeida > Alatinidae > Alatinidae sp. Z8VKAUB7J3. The sequence goes on along the minus strand of JAAAKM020721499.1, from coordinate 136,635,321 downwards.
AACTTTCCAATGATCCGAATCATCACTTTTTTGTTCAATGTGTTTATGAACGTTATCAATCATCACAATAGCGGCATCAACCATGACGCCAATTGCAATGGCAATTCCTCCCAGTGACATGATGTTGGCATTGATACCTTGCGCATTCATGATAATAAAAGCCATTAATATCCCGAGTGGGAGGCTGATAATGACAACCAAAGCAGATCGAAAATGTAGTAGAAAAAAGAGCCTGATGCCCACACAGCTACAGACATTCCTCCTCCATCCCAATCTATTCAAAGTATCCCTCTTTACACCCTCCCATGAAGCTCCTATTTCGCTTAAATCTTTCCTTACGACATCCTTCCACTTCAGCCCAGGATAATGTGCTTTTAATTTAGTCTTAGACGGTTTGCCGAAAAGGGCAATCTTTTGACAATTTGACGAATATAGATACAGAAAAGACAGGGAAAGAGACAAGAAGAAAAGTGAAAGAAATGAAACCCGTGATGCTATTAATAAAAGTTATCTCTAAATTTGAAATAATTAGTAAACCTGCTAGTTATTTTAACTAAATTTGATATAGTTTCAATCTCAATGCCTAAAGATAATTCTTTTATCTCATTTTTATGTTCATCAAGTTTTTTTTAGATAAAACAAATACAGATCTATCGAAAGGTATATACGTATACATTGATTTTATATCAAAACTAAAAAGTCTAGATTCGTTTGATATTTCAATATTTTAAGTTTATCTTTTAAAAATTCTGAGTTTTTTATATACGAATTTTGGGTAACTATTGTTGTAAAAATTCCGAATTTTATGGTTTCGGTTACTATTGAGCCGGGTCGCTCCTTACTACAGTTCATTATCACGAACTGTTTGAAAGTATTGTTTAGGTTTGAAAGAAGTTAATTTTAGAATACAAATTACATGGTTTATGACGAAAGGGATTAACGCCCAGGTTGGTACAAATTAGGATAGATTATTTTCCTAGTCTAGACATTTGGTAAAGAGAATCAAAATAGTATTGGTCTTTGCAAGACCCGTCACGATGAACGAAGCTATTAAGACTGTTTCTTTTTGCAAACAAGTTTGAAACAAGATATTAGTCAATTTGTATGGTCTTTTTTTAAATTTTACTAATGTATAGTAACGTATACCGTCAAAAAGTATTTAATTAAATTTAGGTTTGTCAATGGAATCTGACCGTATTACCGCAAAACCCAACTGCGAGGCGAAAATCTTCATTTCGTAATAGCAAGGAGGATAAATTTAAAATCCTAACTTTTTTAGGCTGTCAAAATCATATTTCAGGATTGTGCTGTCGCAACAGGAGCACTTTAAATTCTACTCAGGCAAGTGGCGTGCCTACCATAAATTCCCTATGGTATCTCCGTGTAAGGTATCACCCCCAAAATATATGCCTATAAAAAAAAAGCAAATGTAGAACAACCAAGTAGCACCAAAGCTAGCTTATCCTACCTTAGTTCTGGCTCTCATGTATTTAAGTTATCAATTCACAATGTATATTAAAACAAACCAATTATTCAAACTTTTTCACTATGTCAAAATTTCTCTGTTAATGTAAATGTGACCTAGATAAAAATCCCAGCATCTGTCCACGTATTGCAGAGCAGGGCCTCCATTCACTGTGCTACCGCACAATGAAATATGATTAGTAACACCTAAAACTTTTGAGCATAATTTTTGGGAATTTGGTAATAGAAAACACTTTTAGCCTTTTAGCCTTTTGATTTTAATTTGAACATAATATTACCTTGTAATATTATTCACTAGTTTTTTATGATTTTTGACGCTAAGAGCCCCTAATGGACGTGGGTATATCAAACAGTTCGTGATAACGAACTGTAGTAAGGAGCGGAAAGTCTCTTAACTCCCCCAAAAGTCCTTAAAATCCTCTAATTGGAAGATGGTCTATTTGAAATCTGAAGCATGATATATTTAAAAGACCCAATTTAGATAATATAGCTTCTCCTCAAATCCGGTTGTACTTATCTCATGGTTACGCCGTCGTAGTTCAGAAAGAAGCAACAAAACAGTGGGATTTTGGTCTGTGGCCAAAGTGGCTATTAACTGTTGTAAACGTAGACAGCTAATAAAAGCACAAAATTGACCTATGTGGTCGGTGGGATAGTTACGGTTACTATTGAGCCGGGTAGCTCCTTACCTCAGTTCGTTACCACGAACTGTTTGAAAACTTATTTTTTATTTCTATTTAATAACAACCACAAGCCGAAGACGTACAATATCTGTGGTTTCTTATCAAATGAAAGTCATAGTTATGAAGCTACTTAAGATAAAATTAAATGCTAAGATTGGTCAGAAAATAACATAAGCAAACTATTGCTTATATTGGCCATTATTTAACAAAGTTCGAACTTCAGTATAAAGAACGAGGTATTGACGAGTCAAACAGTTCGTGGTAACGAACTGAGTAAGGAGCAACCCGGTTCAATAGTAACCGAAACTCTAAAAAACGGAATTTTAATACGAATAGTTCCGTCAAAAAAATTGCCTTTTAGGCTAATTTCAAATATATAACTTTCATCAAGTTTAGTCTTACCCATCCAAAGTTACAAGCCTGAGAAAATTTCCCTTATTTTAGAAAAATGGGAAAACACCCTATAAAAGAAATTGGATCTGAACGAAAATCGCACCATCAGTTTGAGCGTATCAGAGAATTCAATGATTTCGCTTTCGCCTTTTGAATTCTCGTTAAATGTCAATTAATGATTTGTTGTCAAAGTGGAACTGAACTTTGGCTCCATTTGCAAGATACGATCGACTAAGTATTATATCCATTAGGTGTCATTTTGACACTTACAAAAGATCTATGAATTTTTAAGTCATTTTAGTAGCTAAAACTGGCACAGTGAAAACATTTGTAAATCTGGTAGGCATACAAACTAGCTAAACATGAAAATCTAGATACCGTTCCAATGTGAGGGGGCGGTTGATAGAAGAACATCGTCAAGTGCTGAAAACCATGTTGTGACCAAGATGGGCCCAGGATTGCACAAAACCTCCATTCATACTGGAGGTCCCAGGGACTTCTTGCTGTCTAGTTCTAAGCCGGCTTAAGCGCTTCGGTGCAGACTTGAGAAGTACTGTTGATCCCCGTCCTGCACTGGTATCCGGGATCATTGATTTTCTTGAGGCCAAAATAATTTCAACGATTTAAAGAACATGAAAATCGGAACTTGGAATGTTACAACATAAAAAAATGGAATTTTTTCTTTGAAGTTGTATTGGACATTTCAGATGGTCACACTTTGGCTGAAAATTGTGAGAATTACGCAAATCTAGACTAGCTAAACTCGTGGTAAAAACTAACCCGGATAAGATCTTGATCTTGCCAAATTAAATCTAATTTTGACCAGGCTGGTTTGAAATTGCAGCTAGAGAATCAGAAAACTGGCGGATAATTCAAAAAAAAAATAAGTTTTTGTTGCGAAAATTAAGGAGGATTTTGAGCTAGAATATGATTTTAAATCATGGATATATCCTCTGCCTTCATTCAACTATATCCAAACCCCAAATCCTTCCTCTTATCAAGTTAACATTTTCTTAGTATTTTTCTAATGTCCTCACTCTAGCCCAATTGAGGGTATCCTGCTTAACATTTAACCCAGCTAAATTATCAATTCTTTGGGTAACCTATTATGATATTATTATCATGATGTAATTATAATTATATTACGATCCCATTTTTCTTTTATTTAGAGAGATACAATGCCTTCAGAAATATGAGAGATACTAGCTATATTGGAGGTTGCGACGACGGCGTTGTTACCGCCGCTGTGGAGGAATGGTGGATTCGACGGCCAGACGACGATGTTGGTCCTGTAGCCGGGCCAACCATTGGTCTTCGTCAAGGGAATCTGGTTCCAACTGAATCGCCATGGCCAGCGACGCTCGCGCGGCTTCCATTTCCCCTCGTTCCAACGACAGCGAGGCCAGTTCCAGGTGTGGCGACGCATCCTCCGGGCTCTTCGATGCCGCCCGCACAAAACAACGTTTGGCTTCTTCCGTTCGGCCCAGCTGAAAGTTTATGTTATTTGTCCCTCTAGTTTATGTTATCGTACTGTGTTCATGGCTGTATATTTGGCTTTAAAATACACTTATCTATCTATCTATCGAAAAAAAATCCTTACGGGAGAATTTACAAAGGAAATCATAATACAATGTAAATTTAATCTACGTTTGATGAAAATAGAAAAAATGAATGAATACATTTATATTATATTGATGCAGAGTACATGTAAATATAGATGTATTTACATACATAATAAACGTGCTTCAATTTATTTTACGTTTCTGTTGATTCATACTTTGCCAAATGGTTGTATTTTTTTCAGATTTGGTTCAAATTCCTTTGGTTCAGATTCGGTTCAAATTCCAAGATGGAATGTAAGACCTGTCAAAAACAACTATTTGCTGTAAATGTTCTCGTTTTTTATAAACAGGAAGAAAACCAGATCCATCTTTCATTAAAACCTGAAAGTCGAAGCGCTGTTGAACATCAATCTTTGACCTATAGCAAAGGAAAAAAATTTACCAATGTGAATTGCAAACACTGTTCCAAAACCAATCAGGTAATGAATTCCCTTCATCATAGCTAAATTAGGTTATTTTGAAACCACCCATCACAGCCACCCATCAGCACAGAGAGGTAACATCCTATTTGGGCAGCTCTACAAAAGAAAATATGATAAAGCAAATAATTTTGCTTCATAGTCTGCAGAAAAATTGTTGTTGTTACATTTTGAAGGCACTCACAATAATTTACTTCACCCCCCCCCCATGTGATCTGCAATTATATAGCCCGTAGTATATAGTTCTTATGAATTTTCCCATAGGGTCAATTGTTAAAAATACTTTGGCTTGTTAGAAATTATTTTATCTATTTATTTTTCATTTTCATATTTTCCTCAACAGCTATCTATATATATATATTATTATTATTATCTCATTGGAGTCTATTTAATCTACTGAGCTACTTAATTAATTTAGTCCATTCAATCTATTAGTCTATTTAGTTTTGTTTTCTATAGTTTTTATTTTATTTATATTTTCTTTTCTTCTCCTTTATGCTCTTCTCTCTGTGAGAAAGTGATATTTTATATTTCTTTTTTCCTTAAGTTAAAAATACTGCAATGTTTCTAATGTTTCCAAATTAACACCCTCCAAAGAGCTCCTTCAAAGAGGATGGATAAGTTACAATTATGTCAATCACGTATCTATAACTTGTGCCTATTCTTCCGATCAAGTTCCATCCCGATCTCTCCACTCTAAGCGTTTTCCAAGATTTCTGGTTACCAATATTTCTGTTTCCCCCCTCCAACCCCCTATGTCCCCGGATTGGATTCAAACTGAAAATTGAGCATCTGAGACGTAAGATCCTTCTATAGACACCGGCCGCTTGCGGACCGAAGTTCAATTGGTTGACGACCTGGCCCGCCGGGTCAAGCACCTGCACCAGTAACTGGTCTGCAGTGGCATCGAGTTCAACCGCAGCATTCACCGTTTCGCCAGGTGTGACTGTGACGACTTGTCCGGGAACCAGAACAGAGCGACCAACCAGGGTTGAAGCCTGTAATGCCTGACTGGATTGCAATGAAGTAGCCAGATCGCTGAAAGAGGTTTGTAACTCGGAGATGCCGTTGACGGTACCGAACTGCGAGCTTTATTTATTCTTTTTGTTTGGTTACGTGGCACAGGGAATTTAAAAAATTCGAAAGAAGATAGACTGTTTTTTTTTATTCATTCTACGTTTAACCGTTTGGTTTTCGAGTGAAACCAAAAGATGTATCATTTTGGTATTTGTCGTTCATTTGAAACGCATTCAAGAATTATGCTGAGGTTACATCTCAGAAAAACCGGTTTCATGGATACATTAAATAAAAAAAACAAGTTTTTTTAACTGAAAGTAAGGAGCGACATTAAAACTTAAAACTAATTTTATTCATCCTAGCACGTCCAGAGGCACCAAACTCGCCAAAGCACTGAACCCCTCCCCCGAACTCTTCCAAAGAGAGCGAATCCAGTACAGTTACGTCAATCACGTATCTACGACATTTGCTTATTCCGGATCATCATCAGTCTATTTACTTGTTGTTCAAAATAATACCGGACATCTAACAGTGAATATTGATCCAATGGAGTTCGTGGCTTATGATAATGGAAGTCGATGTCTAGTTCGTTTCGATGGAAACTGTAAAATCAATACCCGCTGACCATGCGGTAGTACGCGCGGATGTTCGTCTGGTACTTCTTGTCGGTGTTCCAACGCCAGAAAAAGCGTTCCCGGTTGATGGTTGTCTTTAGGAAGTCGGGTTGCTGATTGAAGATCTCGGGGTCGTTCAAGCGTGGGGGAGCTATTTCATCCGAGTCGTAGAGGCCGTCGACGGCTCGGGGCCATGGGAAGTGGCCGATTGCCGGTCTCCGATCGCCGTCCTCGGCGTGACAGGCATTGAACCACATGTTGAGGGCGAACGGTTTCACGGGTGCGCGTTTAGTTGTTTGTTTTTTTCCCCAGGGTAGTTGCATCAACCCAGTGGTCCTAGGACGTCGCGAGAAGGCTCATTCTAACGGAAATGCAAAGTTCTAGTGCCCTTTTTAAATGACCAAGAATTGGAGGGCACCTAGGCCGCCTTCCACACTTATTTTTTCCCAAAATCAACAGATCAATATTTCGAGATAGCCATTTTTTCAGCATAGTCGAAAAACCTAATAACTATGTCTTTGGGGACGAATTACTCTCTCACAGTCCCCGCCAAGCATCTTGACGGCGAATGCCTCATACGAAACCACAAGACCGATCCCGCCCTTGTTGGCCAATGCGGCGCAGACGCTCGCCTCCTCGTTGAGCGCCGTTATGACCGAGCCGGTGACGGATTCGGCAATGCCCTCCTCGGGAGCGGTGACACGGTGCTTGAGAAGGTCAAGCGTTTTGTTCATGCGATTGCTTCGCATCTCGTCGGGATTTCCGATCCGGACCCGAAGGTCCGGATTGGTCGAAACGATCCGCGTAAAATAGTTGTCGATTGATACGTTGAATCTGATGATGTAATAATGTTCATTAAAATTATTTGATTCGAAGGGATTTTTTTTCCTTTGTTCAAAAATAAGTCAGTTTTTCTCAAGCTGTCAAATTTGATGGGTAAGACTGAACTTAATAAAATTTATATCTTTGGAATCAAACAGTTCGTGGTAACGAACTTCAGTAAGGAGCGACCCGGCTCAATAGTAACCGAAACACTAAAAAATAAAATTTTGATACCAATAGTTACATCAAAATGTTCGCATTTTAATGCAAATCGAGAATACATAAAAAAAAGATTCAATTGAGTATCATCTCCACCACTGTATCACACGTAGTGTTTGCCTTCGTGTTGAAACCAGTCACAGCTTTCGGTATGCAAACAGTTGATGGAGTTTATCTTCATTTTTCAACCAGTAATTGACTCGAATAAGTGAGACTAGGGTGACGTACTCGAGACTATTTTGGATATCTGTTTTGATTTAAAACGTAGCGAGATCAGCGACATGCACTTCCGCAATTCCAAGTATTTGATTTCGCCACTGCAAGTTCCCACGTAATCCCATCTCCCGACCCACTCCCACCCCAACGCGAAAAAGTCCCCTTGAAAACGTCTGTACACTTCCTAATAACCATTACTATATGTAAACAATGGTCAAAGTTTGTAACTTGCAGCCCCTCCCCCGGGGACTTTGGGGGGTTAAGTCGTCCCCAAAGACATATATATTAGGTTTTCGACTAAGTTGAACAGAATGGCTATCTCAAAATTTTGATCCGGTTACTTTGGGAAAAAATGTGCGTGGTAGGGGGCACACGTGCCCTCCGGCTACATCGGCAGTTTCCTGATGGCGGGGGCCTATCTGTCGATCGGCTGCTTCGTCTCGGCGCTGACCAACAATCAGGTGATTGCCTTCGTCAGCGGTGTTGCGGTTTGCTTCGTGCTGACCGTCAGCGGCGCACCGGTGGTCCTGAACTTCTTCACCGGTTGGGCCGGCGATGGCGTCGCCGGTTTCATCGCGCAATTGGGTTTCATCGCGCACTTCCAGGAACTGCAGCGCGGCGCGCTGGATCTGCGCGACGTGGTCTATTTCCTGTCGAATGCTTTAGAACGCAGTTTTTCTTTTTTCCTTCAGTATTAAGTCAAATTCCTGCAGGTTGATTGCAAGTAGATCGATCAATCTACTAAAATCGCTTTAGAAGGCTGTTTTTTCTTCTCTCCTTCTGCATTATGGCAAAAACCTGCAAATAGATCGCTTGGTAGTTGGCAAGCAGATCGGTCAATCTACTAAAATCTCTTTAGAAGGCAGTTTTTTTCGCCTCTCCTTCAATAATACGTAAATTCCTGCAAGTAGATCGCTTGATAGATCGCATATTTTTCCATTTTCAATATTTTTTCCACTATTGCGACATATTTCAGAATAACCCTGTATTTTTTCAAACGTGGAACATTTGACTGAACACTAATTGCTTGAAATTCAACTCTATGTGCACTGTATTAATCCTGTCATGTGATCTGTCTGATCCAATCAGAAGTTTTTTTTACTGCACTCAATTGTTTTGATAGTCTTTTTCTTTCAAGCCGTTGTGTTGAAAGTTGGTTGAGATTATTTTTTTGGACTTCGTTGGGTGTCTACCAGGCAAACCGGGCATAGCTCACAACTCTTGCCCTAAGGGCTTAGAGGGGGGTTGCCATACTCAAAGACATAGTTTCCGGACCTTTCAATTACGTTGAATAAAATGGCTATCTCAAACTTTTTATTGGACGTGTTTGGGGAAATCGTGGGCAGGGGAGGGGAGTTAGTTGTCCTCCAATCACTTTCGACTATTAAAAAGGGCACTGGTCCTTTCAATTTCCAATTGAATGAGCTGTTTTCGAAGTTTCTACGACAACAAATGGTCATCTCAAAATTAAAATCCATCAAGCCACCTGATGCCAATACAGCGACACGCTCCTCTTCCAACCCAATCTATTCAATGCCTCCCTCCTTACGCCCTCCCAGCAAGTTCCCATTTCCCTTAGATCTTTATTTATGACATCCTCCCATCCCGGACGAGGACAACCTGCTTTTCGTTTAGCCCCAGACGGTTGGCCAAAAAGGACAATCTTCGGCAAACTGTCATTCTTCATCCACAGAACGTGACCTAGCCATCTCAACCTTTCTTTCATTATAGCCCTGGAAAGCGGGATTCAAAGGCTCTAGACCTCATTATAGAACCGGTTTTTTTTCGTTAGTTTCTTTCAGCTTAACGTAAGACAAGACAAAGAGAAGTGATAGAATAGATGTGAAATATATAATTTGGGCTCAAAATTCATTTAGAAACTAAAAATTTACGGTTTGCGGTGTATGAAGTATGAAAATGAAGCATAAAAAGTATGAAAATTTGGGCTCAAAATTCATTTTTGAAACTAAAATATACTGTTTCGCGGTGTAGAAAGTAGGAAAATATGTACAAAATATATCAGCTCACGACCGGTCTCGCTGCGGCGAAGCAGCTTGCGGAAGCACACCCTCGGCGTTCGTCTGCTCGCGTCAAAGCGAGTCCGAGCGCCGCTCGCCTGCGGGATACTCCGACCGACCATCGTGCTCCCGGACCACGCGCGCTCTTGGCGCCCTGCCCGACTGCGCGCGGTCCTGGCACACGAGGCCGCTCACCTCACGCAACGCGATCCCACCCTTCGCGTCATGGCAGCGATCGTCTGCGCGCTCTACTGGTTCCACCCCCTCGCCTGGGTCACAAAAAGAAGTAATTTCAGAATATTCTTCATATATTACAAAATATAGGCAGAATTAATGGTGTTGAATATCCTGTAGTATTTATTATTACATTTTTTTATATTCTTGCTTTATATTTTTTGGGGTTGGTTTATCATAACTGATTAAGATAAAGCTTGAAGAGCAAGTGTTAAAGAAAACGGTCAGGTATTTTCCTCAGTTAGTACTGAAGCAGAAAGTGGAGTCCTACAGGGAATGATTCTTTGTTAAATATTATTTAACATCTGTATCAATTTAAGCAAAGTTATGAGGCTGAAAACAATTTTGTTGTACTTCAATGAAGCAGAAGATCTATTTTGCAAGGTTTCACTTTTATAACAAACATGTTTTTAAAGGTCATCAAAGGTCAGGGCCCTCTAGAGGGAGAAGGAGTGGAGGTAGTTGCTTCAAAATACCTTCCTGGGAGATACTTTAGCCTGTAGATCCATCCCCGAAAGTTTCATTTTCTTAACCTAAACCCTTTCTGAGATAGCAAGAAGTCAATTAACTAGAATTTTACCCAAAATTAACGAATGGAAGGATTGAGTCTCTAAGGCCGGTCCTATTTTAAGTGCATCCAACTCGCAGACAGCATCGCTCTCTATTTCATCGGTTTGTCCGATGAATTCTCGTTGCTTGACTTGCCCTCTTGGCGAGCCTTTTTACGTGCTTCGCGTTTCGCCTTTCTTTTTGTCATGTTGTCCGGAGTTGATTCGGTTGGATCTCCGTCGCTATCCTTCAGTGATCTAGGGACCGTTACCGTTTTGCCTTTGATTTCGAGTTGTTTGACGATCTTGATTTGCTTTAGGGTAGCTTATAGATGTAGAACTTTTTAATATTTTTTTTTTTTTTTGTGAAGATCAAACCCGTTTTTGAGGGGGTTTTGCCCCTTTTTCTTTAATTTCAAATTTTTGCATCCTAATTACTTTTTATGAGCATCTTTAAAATTTATTAATTTAGTATCTTCAAGGTCAACAAAATAGTACTTGTATTCTTGGAAGAAATCAGGCGTTTCTACCTTGCCCGGTATCAAGGATCTTCAAGACCTGTTTGAACCACGTACTGCAGTCTACTTAGTTTTATTATTGTTTTTTTACTATTGAAATGGCGATCAGCTATCCAAGCACTAGGTACCCTACCGTAGTTCAGGATTCGAACGCGCTTAAAATCTATGTCAAGTGTCAGTATTCTAATCTTATTGGAAATTTTGCGATCCGCTTCCCCGTAAAAAAAAGAATATATAATGTTTCATGAGTAAAACTGATATTGACAATGTCATCTTTTAACTATCTGTTTTATTGTAGTGTAACAAAAAGGCAAAATAGGAGTAGCTCACGCTATGTGAACCTGGAGGCAAGATGTTTCATTCATTGAGCTCGAACGAAGTAGTCTAAGAATTTTATATTAATTAAAATTATTTTTTTAGTTTTTTAAAATACACAATCATCGCTAAACAAAGAAAAAAAGATATTTTGGAGCGATTCGGTGGAAGCACTGTTGTCAAATCTTCAACCGTTGAAATCTTCAATCTTCAAATCTTCAACCGTTGAACCGTTGAAAACCAAACGCATACGTGGATGCTCTATAGCAAGATCTTTCTAGGAGGATTACCAGAGGATTTTGCTGAGTGTCGGTTACTAAATGGGAACGTAGGGGGAGGGTGGAGTGCTAATTCGGAAAATTTAGAAAAAAAATAGGTATTTTTAACTTACGAACAGGTGATCGGATCATAATGAAATTTGATATGTAGGAGGATATCGTGTCTCAGAGATCTAATTTCTAATTCCGATTGGATCAGGTGACATTGGGGGGAGTTGGGGGACCTAAAATCTTGGAAAACGGTTAGAGTTGAGGGATCGGGATGAAACTTGGCGGGAAAAATAAGCAAAATCCTGCCAGTCCGGGCCTATGGGCCGCCATTGTCGTACAAGCCGCGGCGGTCGTCGATCGGATTGCCGCACATGTGGTGCCGGTATCGGCGGGTGAAATGGGATGGGCTGGCAAGGCCGCCGGGCACGGCGATCTCGATTTCGGAGAGTGCTCCGCGCTGCGCGGCCGCGAACCGCTCGATGCGCTCGGAGATGCGTCCGAGGAGAGACCGCTGATCTGGCGCGAGTGAGGCGAAGGCTGCATCGAGCTCCTCGCGACCGAGGTAAATCGGTGCTCATCTGTATCCTATTTTTTGTTGTTTTTTTTTTCTTTTTTTCAGGCCTAGCGGGCTACCAGAACGTCATAGAGAAACTTAATGGCTCATTCAAAAGCTATTTCTCATATCTACGTGCTTTTTATAAATTCCGCCATCTAAAAGTGCCATATGGCACTAAATGGCAATTTCGGGCATTTCTAAAGAGGCGGCACTAGCAGGCTACCAGAACATCGTAGACAGATTTTGTGGAGTTCGTATAAAAGATATTGCACATATATACGTTCTTCCTATAAGATTGAAAGGTAGTCTTGTGTCAAGTATTAAGGTATTACACTTGATGAAACTCTGACATTTAGGAAACTTGTATGGAACATGTCAGCAATTTTATCACGGAACATTGGAATTCTTAGAAAACTCGCAAACTTTGTCCCGCATAGCATTTTTAGATTGTTGTATTTCTCTATAATACATCCTTGTATTTTATATTGTTCTTCGGCATGGTTAGGGACATTTCCGTCGCTAGTAAGTCCAATTCGAGTTCTCCAAAATAATACCATCGGTTTACTAACTTCGCTGAGGTAAGGATGCGGGGACTGTTTTGAAAAATTTTTCATTTTAGTTTTATTGATTTTATCCTGTTGTAAGTTTTTTTCTTCTTATATATTTTTGTATTGCTGAGGACGGCCCTTGGACATAGGGCCGAAATATTTATTCTAATTTGTTTCCAACTGTCTTGTGTGATTCCCTATTGTTCGTCTTGTTTTTGGTGTTTGTTGTGGAAAGGCAGTATGGTCTTCGTCACTGTTGACGGCTCTCATCCCTTATAATATAGGCTATGAGGGGGCGGGAATGTTCTCAATTTTAGAAAGTAATGTAATATATTCCCAAGATATAGAGGTTGAAACAGTGGTCTTGATATGCCAAAGGTGGCATAGGACTTCTTTTAAAACTGAACCCTCCCCCTCCTCATCTAATTAATGATTAATATAATAAATTTTTGTTTTCAGAAAAGAATATCTTTGACATTTGGAGGATATGTAGTTTAGGAAGATAAATAAAATTTCCAGAGATATATCATTTCAACTGACCAATGAAAGTTCTAATCACCAAACAGAAGTAGAAGTAGTAGTAGTAGCAAGTAGTAGTTGTAGTAGTAGTGGCAGCAGTAGTAGATTTGGTAGCAGTAATAGTAGTAGCATATACATAGTGCCTTTTGATTAGTTCAACACCCCCCTAAACATTCCCTGAAAGTTTCAGCTTAATACCCTGGACAATTCCTGGGATAATGCTTATATCCCTGTTTGATAAACTGCATGCATTTAGTGTGTTTTGATCTAGTTGCAACTTCTCTTAAATATGTCCTGAAAGTTTTACCTTAATACCATTCTGCCATGTTTTTGTTTTCTTTGGTATCCCTTTTCTTTAAATGCATTTGAATGTGACGCCATTCACGATTCACATGAAACATCTTCCTTTTTTTACAAAGGCTCTAAACGTCTAAAGTAAAGTCAGAAAAAGGGTGCTCTTTGCCTGCCCTTGACCACTCAAAATATTACCATACCCCACCAATGTCCCACGATGGGATTCATGGCCTTAGAGTCTTAGTTTAGAAAAAAAAATATTCCACACGAATGACGTCAAATTCATATGTGTTTAAAAACGAAGGTTGAAGATGGATTTCAACCCTTGCCCACCCAAACCATCTACTATGTTTGCCTGAAGGAGACTCTAGAAAAGTTGGGTATAAAAACCACACTGTTCGGGGTTTCGAAGTGCACTCCCCTTATTTACAAAATGGTCTATCGGTCATCGATTGGCTATTATGTAATTACATACTTTCTCACCTAATATTATCAATTCTTAAATTAATAAACTTAGTACATCTAGGTTTACACTAAATGTTTCTATTAACTGCTTATTTTTTTTTATGGCGTCGGGAGAAATTTCACAACGTGTATTCAATTCAGAATTGCTATCACTGATGAAGAATAGTTGTAAAAATGCACGATTCTCACCTGAAAATGGTAGAAGGGACCCTGCTCTATGATAAATTTGCCCTTATACTTTGAAAGTAGGCATAAATTGATCTTGATTTTTGATTTGGGCCCCAAACGACGTCATTTGGAAACATGAGTTATATTTTCTGATGTTTGATAAAAAAACGCTCTGATTCTGACGTAGTTCCAGTAAGCAAAGTCTTCAGTTTCTCGCTGAAGCACGCCTCCAGCGCATCCGCACCTGGCCTGCCCGCTTGCATCGCCAGGAAAAAGTTGCTGATTTCGATCGGTACGTCACTGGTCAAATCATCAATCTCCTGAGCCATGTTGAACGAAACCGCAGTGGGAAGTCTTAGATCGGCGCTTGAAGCACTCATGACGGATGGATCCAGCACTTGCGCCTGGTCGGCAATCCCGTCTTTGCTGCGCCTGTCGTCGCAGGGTGCTGAACTGGAGATCGATCTGCGCGCATCGGATGTGGAAGCTTTTTCCTCTATGTTGCTCCGTAACGGAACCTGAAAAAAAGAAATATTAATTATCAGTCATACGCTTAATCCCAATTGTATTTTCTTAGATAATTCGTAAATTACTTACATGAAATTGAAGTTTTTTCTCTGTGTTGCCCCGAAACGGAACCTGAAAAAGAGAAATATTAGTCGTAGGCTAAAACACAATTGTTTTTTTTTTCTTTAAAAAATTCAAAAATTACTTACATGAAATTGAAGTTTTTTCCTCCCTGTTACCTGGAAAGCCCCACCAGTTCACTTAATCACGGGCCTTAAATTGACAAGGAGCAGAATTCATGAGCAGTAAGGAAGCAGCAAGGTTTTATTGAAGTTACTAATTATAAATATCGAACACTTATGACTAAAATATGCAAGTTATCGGTTATATCAATTCGTATTTGTGTTAGGGGACTTTTATTGCTCTTCTCAGAACAAATATATATGGATGTAATTAGTGCATGGACAGATTTGGTATTGGGAAGGAATTTAGTAAATTTAATAGACTGCTACAATTTTATATAAATTAATATTAAAACCACCCTTCCCCAAGTCAGACTTCAATTGTAGAAATGGAATTAAGTTGAGTTACAATAATTGAATTTGTTACAATAATTTAATTTCAGTTACATGCAATAAAATCAATCTTAAAGGAACATATAGTAAAGTCTATTAAAGTCCTATCACTCTGTTCACAAAAAAGGATAGACAACTCTTTTTGAAGCATCATAGCTCTAGCCTGAAGTTGAGTAAAGCTGTCCCAAACAGAATATGTGGCTATTCATCTCGGAGGTTAAGCATTAACCAAGTTTTGGGGGGTTAATCGATACTCAGTATCCTTGTACCATAGACTACATTCATAAGAAGAACTTATGACCAATGGAAAACTGACAACGGTTATATTACTTATACATGATCCCTCTAGCTTAAACTTATTCGTAATTACTACTTCTGATGCGCTAATACGAACAATGCCTTCCGTGGTACTCAATTTAGCTGTGTCTTTCCAGCTACAAGCTTTTTCAATACCTTGAAAATTTCGTAGGAATATACTCTCCCAACATCTAAGGTGGTGTAGGTATCACCACAGCTGAGATAACCATTTAGGAGAATTGCATTCCTCCATCTCGACTAAAAAGGAATACCAGAGTACGCATTGGAAGTAGTGATGTCTCCTTTTTTAATTCTTGCTTCCTCTTTTTTGGTCACCGCTAGTGGGGTGCTGAAACCATAGAGAGATGTTTAATGGTCCGTTTGAAAGGAAATTGTTATATCTAGCTCTTTTTGTAAGCATTAAAAATTCATATTTTAATTCAACGAAATTTTTGACAAAAATTCCATGAGACCTCAAGAACAAAATGGTTTCCTAAATCTGATGTTTGAAAGAAAGTTTTTGAACGCCTTTCAAATCGCTGCAGCCGAGCATGACAGTAATTTCACAATGTTTATTTTTTCCTGAAAGCCTGTTAAGTGTTGCTATAGATGCTTTTCTTTTATATCCAGATCTTTATTACAGTTCGATTGTTAAATTAAAAAAACAATAATTTTCCTTGATTTATTATTCTCGTCCCAGGACCTGAATGTCGATTTATATAATACTCACAACCACATGTATATAACTAGTAAAAATTGCGACCCAATTTTCGGAATTCCTCAAAGCCCATGGCGGCTGAGGCGGGTGCCGCCCTTGCGCGGCTCAAATGGAGACATGGGCGCATCTGTACGATGGTGATAGGTCCGTTCAGTTTCTCTGTGTTTGTGTCGAATCGCAAAGGGTGGCGTTGTCTTTTGCCGACATGTTTGGCTTTTCACGGGCAGTCAATGCATATATTCCATCGCGGCAGTACATGCCGGTGGGGTATGGACAGCTCGGGTGTTCGGGGTTTATATCCAAAGTTACAATCCTGGGAAAATTTGCCTTGTTTTCGAAAATAGGGGGACACTAGGCCCCCTCCCATGCTCATTTTTCTCCAAAGTCACCGGATCAAAATTTCAAGATACCCATTTTGTTCAAAATAGTCGAAAAAATTAATAGCTGTGTCTTTGAGGACGACATAATCCCTCACATTCCCCGGGGGAAGGGCTGCAAGTTATGAACTTTGCCGATTGTTTACATATAGTAATGATTATTGGGAAATATGCAAACGTTTTCAGGGGCGCTCAGATCCGGAATTTCTCCAGATTCGGACCTATAGAGATTCAAGTATATCAGAACATTAAAATGTTAGGTAAATCAAAGGTGTATACAAATCTTGAGTCAAATCTAATGAGAGGAAGGGGTTAAAATAGGCATCTCAAATTTTGGCGACAGACAGACAGACAAAGCGAGTTAAGTAGAACGTGGTAAAAACGTCATTAATTACGTCAAAGATGATAAAGTATCAACAAATCAAAGGTGGTCCCTCTTGGCTTTTCTAGCCAACCAATCAGATAGCTTCGTCAGAAAGGAGAAGAATCCTCAAAATCAATATCCAAGCATTTGCCCGAGTCTGATCACAAGATTGTCATCTACAATCTGGTTCTTGGTGTTCGATTATAAATAAAAATTAAAATTTTACTGCTAAATGCTCAATGAAAAGAACCTCTTGAATCTGATAATAGGATTGTCATCGATAACGTAGTCCTCGGTATTCGATTATCAATGAAAATGGTTATTTTACTGTTCCATCATCAATAAAAAGAACCAAAATACTAATACTACTACTACACCAATAAAATTACTAACGAAAGAAAAGATGATTAGATTGTAGCAGGGGTCTTTGAAAATATTTTGTGATTGTTCATAGGAATCTCTTTTATTAGTACTACATAAACTTAAATTTGAAAGAAATTAAAAATAAATAATTGCTGAATAGATTGTAGAAATGGTGTGCGCAGGTCTATCGCGTTTTTGCTAGATTTAGCATTTATTACTATTTAAATAAACCAGAGTTAAAAGAACTATAACAATAGTCTCTAAAGTAGAAACAGAACATCGTATTATGATAAAAATCTTTCTTCGGTCTTTTTCTGTTTTATATCTTCAGCGGTCTTTGATCAGCTTGATTTAGCTTGGTTCTGATGCACAAAAATTTGTTATTTTCTATTCAATATCAGTCTAACAGAAATAAGCTCACACTTAATTGACAGAGCTGGTGCATCCATTGTTATAACCTTAGCTGTAATTTGTTATTTTCTATTCAATATCAGTCTAACAGAAATAAGCTCATGCTGGAACTATACTTCATGCGAGTACCGGGGGATCACCCTTTTACTGCTCGGCGGTCGCCGTCTCGAACGCGCTGAGGGCGTCGGTGTACTTCTTCAGCTTGACCGGCACCTGGTCGAGCTTCTTCTGGAGCCGGTCGCGCTTGCGATCGACTGCCTGGAGCCGCACGAGCGGCTGGATGAGGTCGAGGTCCATCTCGGCCACGACCAGCTCGTCCTTGTCACGCGAGCCCTCGGCGATGAACTGGCCGCGCGGGTTCACGAAGTAGCTCTGCCCGTAGAACTCGCCGATGTTCCACGGCGCCTCGGTGCCGACGCGCGGGTCGCTCCTTACTTCTGTTCGCTACCACGAACTGTTTGACAGTTTCAATATTACCCAAAATTTTCGCCTTAATATCCTTAGCTATAGTAGCAGTAGTATTAGCACCAGTAGCAATAGTAGTAGCAGTGGAGTAGCAGTAGCTTTAGGATGCAAATATTGTCTTTCCGTTACTTCAACATCCCCTCCCCCCCCCAAAAAAAAAGCCCTGTAAGTTTCAACTTCACACACAAAACTGTTTTTAAGATGTTGATACCCTTTTAAAACATGTATACTAACTTCGAAATTATGAATTAAAAAAAAAGGATTTTAGTTTTATTTCCGAAAAAAAGACCTAATCATTTTCGCTTGAGGATATATACTCTTAAATAACTTTATTAATTTAAGACTTGCTATTTAGATACGATTCTTAAAACAGTTTGAGAAAAAACGATTCTCCGAAAACAACCAATAATTTTTCTTAAAAATTGCATTTAGCTTTGGTTTTAGTTCGCCGCTAAAGCTGAATCAAATTGCAAGAAAATAAATAAAGTTTGGATAAAGGTCGACGATGCAATCAGAAAACTTTAAAAATTGGATTAAAATTTACAAGAAAAGCACAGAAGGAGATAATCCAGTAGAGGAAGAAGTGACTACGAATGGGTTCAGATTTTTTTTTTTTTTTGCTTTGGTACAATACACAATTATATATACACAAGCTATATATACACAAGCTATAGTTCCTGACTAGTTAATTGGACGTCTAGTATTCCTTTCAAAACAATAGGGATGAATTGGAGACAAAACTTTATCAAAGTTTTTGATGAAATCAACTATAATAAATTTCATCGTCTTAGCTCACCTGGAAGTGCCTAAAGTAGTAAAACTGGGACCGACAGACCGACAGAATTTGCGATTGCTATATGTCACTTGGTTAATACCAAGTGCCATAAAAACAAGTTTTTTTTTTAACTGCAAGTAAGGACCGACATTAAAACTTAAGACAAATAGAAATTATTCCGTATATGAGAGGGGTTGTCCCCTCCGCAACGCCCCGCTCTTTACCCACACTAAAGACAAGAAGAACAATAGGGAACTTTTCAAGACAGTGGGAGCAATGGGTCGGTATGAAGAACAATCAGTAGGAGAATTTTTTTGTTTTAATATTTAACTTATAATGCCACACAGGAAACTCTCTGGGACCCTAGATGTGCATATACACATCTGAAAAAGTAACTGTAAATGTAAAACAAGTGAAGGGCAATTTTGCGAAAGATGAACTTTAGATATCCCATCTATATCAATAGAATCAGATTTTAAATTCTTAATACCACTACATACAGCAGAACATGTAATGGGAATTTCAATTCGCTGTGAAATACAAATTTAGAAGGAACTTATTTCTCAGATCTCTTATTTTAAACCCGACCAGTTCTGGTGATATTGGGGGAGAGTAGGAGGGGGAAACTGGAAATCTTAGAAAACGCTTAGAGTGGAGAGATCAGGATGAAACTTGGTGGGTAGAATAAGCAAATGTAGATACGGGATTGACGAAACTGGACTGGATTCACTCTCTTTGGGGTAGTTAGGGGTGATCCAGTGCTTTGGCAAGTTCGGTACTTCTGGACATGCTAGGACAATGAAAATTGGTAGGCATGTTCCATGGAAAGATCCTCCCATATATTTACCCCCACCTCCTTAAAACATCTTTAAAACTTCCAATAACCAATACTACATGTAAACAAGGAGCAAAGAACATAGCTTGCAGCCCTTCCCTGGGAACTATGAGGGATCAATTCATTCTCAAAGACAAATATATTTGATCTTTCGACTTCTCTGAGCAAAATGGATATCTCAAAATTTTGATCAAGCAACTTTGAGCAAAAAAAGGGGCGTGGAAGATGGGCTAGCTGCCCTTCAATATTTTTGGTCTTTTTTAATCCGAAGAAGTGGTATGATCTAGTTAAAAAAACTTTGTGGCAAGCAAATTAGTATTATTGATTTCCAGCTTGATGAGCTTAGTATTAATGATCTCAACAAACACCTCGCCAAGATTATCAAGGCATTACCTCTACTTTCCGCAAAGACTCTTGAGTCTATTCCCCATAGTCAGGATGAAAACCTTCCCCATATATCACCAAAGGATATCGAGAAGAATATAAATAACCTACAAAGGACAGGTACATGCCCATCAGATATTTCGATGTATTTGATGTGATGGCAATTTTCCTGTATGCGTGGGGACGTGCACTTTTAGAAATTCCAAAGATGGCAACTTTGCCGATGATGGGATTTTTGGCAATCATGTTTGGTGCAATGGCATTTGCATTATATCAATCAGGGAGAAGAAGAATATGGTAATTATTTATAGAAATTATGTTTACGAGGATAGGGGATAAAATTGCTTAAAGACTTAGTTACACCAGAAAATGCAAATGTCTTTGTCGGAAAGTTAGGAGACATTTTAGAAAAAGCAATAAACATCATAAAGGTGTTTAATGGCTCATTGGAACAGAACATCATAGAGATATGTTTAATGACTCATTGGAACAGAACATCGTAGAGAGATGTTTAATGGCTCATTGGAACAGAACATCATAGAGAGATGTTTAATGGCTCATTGGAACACAACATCATAGAGATATGTTTAATGACTCATTGGAACAGAACGTCGTAGAGAGATGTTTAATGGCTCATTGGAACAGAACTAGTCCAGGACTTTTAGGGTTTGACCCGGACAAAATTGCAATAAAAATGAGAATAGAACTTTTAGTTTTATTTTTATTTAGGAACGTTTTCATTACTAAAAA
This sequence comes from Alatinidae sp. Z8VKAUB7J3, assembly GCA_010016025.2. Taxonomy (NCBI): domain Eukaryota; kingdom Metazoa; phylum Cnidaria; class Cubozoa; order Carybdeida; family Alatinidae; species Alatinidae sp. Z8VKAUB7J3. The sequence goes on along the minus strand of JAAAKM020721499.1, from coordinate 136,614,558 downwards.
ATATACGTAACTTACGATTTAACTTACCTAACAAACTTCTATATTCGTAATTTCTGGTTGTTTTTTAAATAATGCTGGAAAATCCAGCACCCCCTTCATCGAAACTCTCTTGTTCCATGAAAAAATTCCTAGATGAAAAGTTCCTCCCCCGTAAGCACCTCCCCCAACCCTCCGCAAGAAGAAATACCCCTCTGAAAACATCTATCCCCAATAAGCAAATGACATGACAATCCCTAAGCCGTTTGGGAAAATATATAGACTTGAGAGAGATTTAAGTTGAGAGTGCTTACCTTATCATTAATCGTCCAGAACACATGGTCGGGCGGTTCTGAATGTCGTACTAGGCACGTTAAATTTATTGTCGAGTCCTTGTCTATGTAAAGCTCAGGCCCACCAAGTATTACAGATGATGCTTCTGAAAAAGAACATGATAATGATTAGCAAAAATTGCTTGACTACAATTATTATTTAAGAATTAACGACGCTTAATTGCTTGCGGACAATTTAGCACGAAAAGCTCTCCTATGCATTCTTTCATTCGAATAAGACTTTAATTTCTAATCGGTTTCTCGATCACTCACGAAATTCCCCCTTATGTGGAAATTATATCCCGGAAATCGAAACATGCGGTAAAAGCCCCTGGATAATTCATCCGGAATATTTCCGCATGAAATATTTGGCAAAGAGAATGTAAGACAATTAAAAAAAATTGTATAGTAATTCTGAAAATATAACATTTCCCCTGGAATATTCATCCCATCTTGTTAATCTCATTGGTTCAACACATTTTGTCGACACTTTGGACGTTACTAAGTGACACCCCGGGGAGTAGCAACACCCAATTTGGATAGCAATCCCGTAGGAAGTACTATCTTGCAGTTTTTCCAATAGAAAAGCAATTTTCATTGAATTCCTAAGAGGCTTATTACCAATTCGAATGTTTTCTGTTGGCAACAATCTGAGGCTTTTATAACTATTTGGCTGGAGTTTCTCCAATCCAGAAAAGCATGTGAATTACAGTTTTTTCTCTAAGAAGAGCGGGGCGTTGAGGAGGGAAAGCCCCTTTCATATACGTAGTAATTTCTGTTTGTTTTAAGTTTTAATGTTGCTCCTTACTTTCATTTAAAAAAACAGTTTTTTTTTTAATTTAATTACGTAATTAAACGCCTTAGCAGGTAAATTACGCACGCGTGAAAGCTACTTAAGATTACAACATAACGCGAAGTCTTTAGTGATACTAGTGTGAAATATTCTGCGGCGTAGTGTAGAAGTCCCATGTTGTGGTGTACACTGAATGTATGGAGGGCATTTAAACCCAATTTGAAATAAATATCATGTCCCCAGACATCCTTTGTGGGTAAGCTCCGAGGGGCGCCAAGGCTTCACACTATCATTTATTATTATCCTAATCTTCCGACACACCCTTTACTAATTTTGCTTCATTTCCTATCTCCAGTTCTATCCCCTTCCCTTCATTCCCAATACCTGATACCCCCTACTCCTTGAAATCGATGTCACCTAGAACGCCCATGAACATTTCCTTTTGTTGTAAAATACCTCCAGATAAGCTGGACTTACTGGCTATCTCAAAGTTTTGACAGGACGTGTTTCAAAAATTTATGGGCTTGGGAAGAGACCTGCTGGTCCTCCAGTCACTTTTGACGCTTAAAGAGGACTCTAGAACTTTGAATTTCCAATCGGATTAGCTCTTTTAAAACTTTCTATGATATTGCAATTTATTATAGTGTTGCGCTGCCAATGATAGTGCTTATATGCCCTTTTGAAAACCAAAATGCATATGGTTTTTATGTTTAATTGAAACTCCCCCTAACACTTTCACCTTATTGCCTTCCAGCCCAGTACGAGATCGAAGAGGTCATCGTGACGGCTGAACGACGCGCCGAGAGTGTACAAAGCGGACCACTTGCGGTGACCGCTTTTACCGGCGACGATTTGGACGCCCAAGGCATTGTCGATATCAAGGGGATTACGGAACGTACCCCCGGTTTCACCATGGGGGTCTTCAATCCCGGCCAGCCACAGTTCTACATCCGTGGTATTGGTTCTAACGAAGACGGCGCAGGGGGTGACCAATCTGTCATTATCTTCGTCGACGAAGTCTACATCGACCGTTAGGCCGTTCATGCCGCCTTGCGGTCCTTTTCGATCGCCGCATAGGCTTCGTTGAGAGCGGCCATCCGGTCATTGGCAATGGCCAGAAATTCCTCGGGAACGCCGCGCGCGATCAGCCGGTCCGGATGGCTCTCAGACACCAGATGCCGGTAACGGCTTTTGATCTCGTCCAGCGCCGCATCCCTGGCAATTCCGAGAACCGCATAAGGATCACGGGCCGAGCGATACATGTGGCGCGCCACGAGCTGCTCGAAATGGTCTTCTTATATCAATACGATATATGGACTACTTTTACCCTTTCTGCCCTCGGCGGCCGCCTGATTTTTGTTTGGGGGGGGGGGGGGTACTTGCATTGTAGGCTCGCAAGTTCTCACTATTAGAGATTTTAAGAAACGTCCTTTTTTTGCGAGTGAGTCTGACAAAGTCTTCTAAGGTAGCTACTGTCATTCCCTTGTTTTACTCATGTCCATAGGCAAAAACGATGGCGGAAAAGGCATTAGCAAGTGATCCCTCCTGCCTACCTGCTGTCCATATTCTTTTTGCTTCTCTGCAAATAAATATATCTGAATCAATGGGGACTATGGGATCTCCATTTGGCAATCTTACAAAAGAAGGTATCGCCAAAACTTAAAGTAGATTGCAAAAATTGAAAAAATATATGTGGCAGATGACCAATGTAAATGTTGATATGAAACGTTCAAAGTCTTTTTCAAAATTTTAAAGGATACATGCACTCAATACCCGCACCGCATGTGATTGAATTAACATTGAAATGTTTTTCTGCTCCAATACGTTATCGCAAGTAATGTCCTACGTTGGGACGGAGCTTACAACGTAAACTATTAAACTTTCAAGAAGTCCAAGTTAGCCTTAATTTCAACACCGCCGACATCAGTTATACTGATGATGTTGCCTATCCTGGCAAATCTACAATGTAGCTTGGGACATGCTGCTGGAAGACGTTGAAGTTACTTTTTCATTGGGACTCAAGATCCATATAGGCAAGACTAACGTTATATGTAATGCTCCCGACTTGCATTATACCCTATGCACGTAAACAAAATACAGATTCAAGTTGCCATTCAACTTACAGAGAAACACAAATTTAAGAAAGATTAATCTAAAGAAATATTTAAATAATTGCTAATCAATATATTAGCTGATTTTCATACTTTCAAAAGATCACTTAAGAATTTCAGTAATAATGTTGAAAAGTGTACCTATGGTTAAATATAAATATTGTTCATAGAATCTTCAATTTGGATCATTTTCCATTCTGAACAACCTCATATAATTGTTTATAAGCTAATTTATGCGGAAACTCTTACTCGAAGATAGTCAGTATCGAATCTATGCTACTACAACGACTGAAGTTGAAAACTGGCCCGGAGGTCACGCTGAACTGCAAGGTCCTGAGTTGATGATGCAGATGGCCGAACATGTCGAACGGTTTGATGCGTCAATCATCAACGATCACATCCACACCGCTGACGTATCCGGCCAGCCGTTTCGACTCGAAGGTGATCAAGCCACCTACACCTGTGATGCCTTGGTCATCGCCACCGGCGCTTCTGCCAAGTATTTGGGATTACCTTCCGAAGATGCGTTCAAGGGCAAAGGTGTCAGCGCTGCAGTTATTTCAGAACCTACCTTATCATTACCAGATTTCCAAACAGGAGAATACGTTGTTACAACGGATGCCTCAACCGAAAGAATTGGGGCAATTCTCTCCAAAATAATAAGCAGAGATGAAAAAGTTAGAGAGTACGCTTCTCGTACCCTAACCCCCAGATAAAGCAATTATTCAGCTACCCAGCTTGAATTATTGTCAATTATACACCAACTAGATAAATTTCAACACTATCTAGTAGGAAGAAAATTTAAACTACGTTCAGATCATAAACAGTGACTACTTTATGGTCGCAAACTTTCTAATCTCAAAACTCAGTCTAAAAGAAACAGATCACACTATTTTTGCTTGTTGTGCTCTATTTTGTCAATATGTGCTCTAAGATCCTTTTCAAATAATTAGTGGTAACGAACTTAAGTAAGGAGCGTCCTGGGTGAATAGTAACCAAAACTCTAAAAAACAGAATTTTTATACCAATAGATGCACCAAAAGATTTGAATTTTTATGTTGTTCCAAAAATATAAGTTTCATCAAGTTTAATCTTACTAAGCTTCAAAAACTCAGCTCAAAATGTAGAAAAGCTATCAGAAACTACAACAGAGATTACGAACGGGAAGAATTCCAAAAAGCGATTTCTACAACCTGTGCAACCGCAAGCTAGGTGAGCAACAGAAACTATCAACACTAATAGACCGAAGTCATGTGGTCCATAGTGCTAGCCTAGATAAGGTGAATGCTCTTGTAGAATTCTTCGCCAGCACGTTCACTGTTGACGATGGCTATTTACCTCAACTCCAAGACTCAAACCCAGGAAACGAGAGAGGTACAGAGACTTATATATTCGGTTATTACCCTCTTCTAAAATTAACCCTTGTGCTCTATTGTTACGTCATGTTACGGCTCTCCGATAAAAACAACTTGCTGGCCTACTGACTTGATTATCTAGTATAGAAAGGAATCACAGGTCGTTCACCTCGTAGCGTGATCATAATGAGAACTGAGTAGGGATAATTTAGGGAGAACATTTGTTAGTTTAGAGGGGGGGGGGTAAAAGGGAAAATAAATACAAATGATATATTCTCCGGGGTTTAAAGAGAGATAGCTAAATTGTCTGGAGTTAGTTTTGACACTGTTCAAAATTGGTGGAAAGTTTGGGCATCTGAAGGTTTAGTAAGTAAATCTTCTAATTACAAAGGAAGATTTGAGAAAAATTTTTTATTAGAAGATTTTTTAGGGTTTTTATTTATGTAGCATTTTTCTATCCTTTGAGTGACACATTTCAACGACTATTAACGATGAAAATACTGACAGGTAAAATATCGTCGGTTTTCCTTTTCTGAGGGTTATTTTACATGGTTAAGAATCTCTACAAAACAAACGAGGAAAAAACGGAATTCTATCTCATCTATTTAGATAACATTGTTCTCTGTTTGTTATCCATGCGCATAAGTGAAGCTTTAAACCAAAATGACAATAGGGTATTGCCTACGATAGAAAATTATGATTCTTCAAATCAACATAATTTTTTAAAACAATACTATCAATTACCACTATACCGGTGTTGTGCAAGCAGCCATGCCTACCAAACAGGGGTTCTTAGGTTCATTCCCACACCGCGCAAGGGAGAAGTTGCTTTATCCGGCATCTTCGTTGTTGCTCTGTGTACATTGCTATTTGGGTAAGTCCTAATGTGTGTTTATAATTTCGTATCTTCATTTTCATAGTGCACAAACTGCCATATTGTCATAAACTGTCAAACATATTGTCATAAACTGTCAAACTGTCATAAACAGTGAGTCCATTTGAGCCAGTGATGGAATTCCACCATTTTTGACAACCGGGTCACTAGAACTCAAGAAATTTGAGAATCAAGTTTTTAACACCTGGCTGAATGCTGCCAGAGGTGAAAACAAATAAAATGAATTGAACTCTTATTATTATTTTGCTGACATTGAACAATGGCGCTGTTGAAGTGAAGAGTGTTATTTATTATTATTTGTTTTTTTTTTTGTCTTACTCCAGGGCACTTCGTGTCCAAAGAGTTGCCATAGAAACTTCGAAAAAGACTAATTTCGATTAGAAATTTAAAGGGCTAGTAACCTTTTTAATAGTCAAAAGTAATTGGAGAGCAACTGACCCACCTCCCACGCCCACTTTTTCCCAAACACATCCAATCTACGTTCACTTTTGATTTTTGAAGATCTGGGTTCAATATGACCACTGTTTGAGGGAGAAAGCAGACTTCCCTAAGTTCCCGTCATCAGGGATATCTATTTAATCAAGAAGACTGATGAATGATTATGGTAAAAATCCGACATATGCTTCTATCAGCTGGAACCCGCGTGTATTAATAGTGTTTCATTTAACCTCTTTAAGAGAAGGGGAAAGAGTGGAGGGAATTCTAAATTCTGTCAGAAGTATTTCTACCAGAAACGGACGTCGGATCCAGACATTATAGGACATGTGGAATCAATGGATTAGGGACTATTGGGATGCTGACTATCCGAGGCTCTTCGTTCGGATGGAAGAGATGTTCTTTCACGCCCCTAAAGTAATGGAGTTGGTCAACAATTGCGCTGGACTTCCCCAAACACAACAACCATATCGATACTTGACAGGACAGGCCAAACGGCACGGATCATCCTCAAATTTTGTTACGGCATTGATGAAGTATGGGAAGCAACACGGGCGCACCGACGGATGGATACAACAAGATATGGAATACGCGAGTAGAAATCTAGATGCAGAGATATCATCAAGGGTGGCAAAGGCAAATTCCGTTTTTGGCTATCTTCAGAGAGCAATATTCCACAAGCACCAGATCACCCGTCTCACTAAAGCTCGCATCTACTTTGCCTCGATAGGAAATATTGTGTTGTACTCGTCAGAGACTTGAACTTTGACTGAGTCACAAATGATGATGGTTGATGCTGTCCAGACGAAACACTTCTGGAAAACCAAATATTTTAGGTGACTTGACAGGACATGGAACATGGAGATCCTTGTAGATATGATGTAAACATGCATGCTCGATCCCAGAAATTCCGTATTCCTGCATCTTTTTCAGCAGGATATCATGATCTACAGTATCAACCGCTTTCTTTAGGTCTATGAACACCAATGCAGTGTATTTCCCAGTATCCATGTTCTTATACCAATCGTTAGTGCAGGACAGGAGACTTGTTACAACAGAGTACAGGCGTCTAAAACTGGATTGTTTAGAAAACAAGTGCTTGTTTGTATCCAAGTACTAATAGAGTTGGTTGAAGATCATTTAGGTGAATTATTATGATTTTAAATTCTTTTTGGTTTTTATGGTTTTCCTAAAATCGGCAAAAACGATTTAAAAAAATTCCTCCAAGTTAGACTACCTAGCACCTCAAACAATTTCTAATTCATTTCATCCATATGCTGAATACACTTACAAATACTACATCACTCCATTCTTGTAACAAAAAAAAAGAAAAAGAAAAAAGAAGGGATTGCTACTACCTAAAAATGCATAGTAAAATCTAAAAGCAGCGATATTAGTAAAAGAAGTACTTACAAGAAATTTCTATTGGATGCATTTGGGTGAAAAGGAACGTGGGGGGGGGGGCTTGTTGACCTACAGTCACATTTGACTCGTTAGAATTTCTGATTTCCAATCGAATGAGCCCACTCCGAAGTTTATACGACCATCCTCTCCATTAAAACCTTATATGTTAATAATGGGCAACTAGTATAACTTATAGCCCTTGTCCTGATGGATCTGGGGGATGGGTTGTCATTTCCAAAGACATAAAGGCTGGACCTTTCAACTGTGCTGAACAAAATGCCTATGGTTGGACCTAACTGCAGACTAACACGTCTATATCTAATAAATACGTCGGCTACTATAAATTGTGAAAATGCTGCTGTCTGATTATGGTCTATTTTTTGACATTTTCTTCTTGCTCAGGGCAGAGCCCATTGCTGCTCCCTATGCCCATGTTCCATTCTGAAATATCATTAACTATTTATGCTCGTTCGTGCCATATCTACCTTTGAAATCTGATGACATTTCGCCACAGTTTAGTTGCCCAAATAGGTTTCAGTTTAGCTTAGGAAATTTCCGTCACTAGAGAGAATTAAATAAAAAAGACAATTTTTTCGAATGAAAGTAAGGAGGAACATTAAAACTTAAAACCAACAGAAATTGTTACGTAAATGAAGGGGTTCGACTCTTCGTCAATAACTCGCTCTTTACGCTAAAGTTCGAATTATTTTTTTCAATTCTTTTAGAATGATCCCTAAATCACAAAGGCCATTTAATAAGAATAAATAGCTCTTTTGAAAGTACTAAAAAAATTTAGCGTAAAGAACAAGGTATTGACGAGGGGTTAAACTAAACTCTGATTCTTTTGATCTATCTAATAGTTACAAAATTCCGGCTTATAGAGTTTCGGTTAGTACTGACCCGGGTCGCTCCTTGCTTACAGTTTGTTACCACAAACTGTGGTAACCCTGACCTTATTAGGAACCCTTTGACACCCTGTTCCTTATTAGAAAATGGATCCCACATATTCTGAAAAATACTTTAGAAGAATTATAATTACTTACATGACTCATTCGTAAAAGTGTATTACTTCACGTTACCAACCCCCATGCCCCTGAAAGGCACTTGGTATTAACCAAGTGACATAGCAATCGCAAATTTTGTCGGTCTGTCTGTCTTTCGGTCCCGGTTTTGCTACTTTAGGCACTTCCAGGTAAGCTAGAACGATAAAATTTGGTAGGCGTATCAGGGACCAGACTAGATTAAATTGGAAATAGTCGTTTTCCCAATTGGACCATCTGGAGGGAAGTGGGGGCCGGTTAATTCGGAAAAAATTGAAAAAATGAAGTGTTTTTAACTTACGAACGGTTGATCAGATCTTAATGAAATTTGATATTACGTCGAGTGCCCCATGGAAATCCGGCGCAGCCGGTGCACGAGAATGCGCATCAGCCCCGACATCAGATCCGGGTGCTTTTTCAACAGGAAGTCGAAACGGGTCTTGGCGATCCGCAGGAGCTCGCTGTCCCTGATTGCGGTGACCGTCGCCGAGCGCGGCTGGCCCGAGATCAGTGCCAGTTCGCCGATGGCCTCGCCCTCGCCGACAATGGCGATCAGCCGCTGGTCATTGGGCGGACTGCGCACATAAACGCCCAGCCCGGTCCGTCGGTGTACTAATTCAGCCAGAAACCGAAAGGGGGTGGGGCCAATCAATCCAGAATGTGCAAAAATACCTCCAAATACGTAGAAAAGGCCCATCACTGCTGTCAATGAGTGGGGTGGGAAGATCATCGGGTTGGCTGATTAAGAGCTTGCATGCTTGCCCTAGATTTGGTTTAAACAGTCTGTCGGTCAAAGGCCTCCGAAAAGAGTTGGAGAAATCCATTGACATTGGGGTTGAATTTATCGACATTGGTCACACACACGGTAACTAGATAAGTAAAATTGGGGAATTCACTGTCTCGCTTATTATAATGATTAAATGGATTGGGTATTCCCATATGGCTGCAATAACTGAGACACAAAGGGGAAAATCGACTCGTGAATATTGTAGGTGATTTTTCTCCTCGTGAAACCGGTTTCCTTCGTGGAACTTGTTGCGTGCTGATATGCTTACGTGAAGCTTGATTTATCTTGATATTGATCTTCGTGATACTTGTTCTATATTGATGTATTAATTCGTAAAACTTAATTTATCTGGATATTTTTCTTTGTGAATTTAGCTAGAAGTTTGCCTTACATAGTTATGCACTAAATGAATGGTCAAATATGCATACAAGAAATGCAGCAAATACTGGTGCTTAATACAATTTTTGATAAGATTGTAAAGATAAGGCTGTGGCTTCAGAGACACTGATTGGTAACCTATATTTAATGACGCGTCATGTGTTTCCAAACCTACTGATTTGTCGTGAGATCTCACGACTGTTTTTTGAAAATTCTGCGATCTACTTTCGACGTAACACTTAAGATCGCAGAACCGAAAAATTACGAATAGGTTATCGGATCTTAATGAAATTTGATATTTAGAAGGAATTCATGTCTCAGAGTTCTTATTTAAAATCCCGATCAGATCTTTTGACATTGGGTGGAGTAGGAGGGGGGAATCTTGGAAAACACTTGGAGTGGAGGAATCGGGATGAAGCTTGGTGGATAGAATAAGCAAATGTCCTTGATACAAGTGCCATATGAGCTCTTAGCTCTTGTTCAATAAGATTTTCGTTCTTAGATACGTGTCACTTTCCATATCGCAATTTTTGTAGCTTTATTTTTTTTAAATGGAAAAGTAGTATGGTCTAAGAAATCAATTACATAATTTTAACTCCCAGCCAAAGGATAAATACTGACCTTTGACCCCACCCATACTTCCCAAGGTGGGACTGCCGCTAATCGATATTAATTACTATTACAATAGCTTGGTCAGTGATTTTTTTATAAGAAAGTGAAAAACTAATGAAAATATTTCAAAACAAAAGTATTACTAGTTCCAACTTTTTCCAAACAAACCTTAATTTAGTACGAAAAGTGTGTTAACTTCTAGATACATGATTGACATAACCGGAACGGATCCGCTCTCTTTGGAGTAGTTGGGGGGGGGGGTTAATCCTGAAAAATTGGAAAAAATGAGGTATTTTTAACTTACGAACGGGTGATCGACTCTCAATGAAATTTGATATTTAGAAGAATATCGTGTCTCAAAGCTCGTATTTTAAATCCCGCCCGGATCTGGTGGCATTGGGGGGAGTTTGGGGGGGGGGAACCTAAAATCATGGAAAACGCTCAGAGTGGAGGGATCAGGATGAAAAGTGTTTCCGCATCGGTTGCGGTCACTTCCGCCGACACCGGGCCGTCGACCAGGTTGCAGATTTCCTTGGTCACTTCGATGATGTCGCGGCCGGATTTCTTGATCAGCGACGGGTTGGTGGTGACACCGTCCACCATGCCCAGATCGTTCAGCTCGGCAATGGCGCCGATCTCGGCAGTATCTACGAAGAATTTCATGGGGCAGTCCTTTGGATGGGTTGGCCTCGGTCGCTTCTGCCTTTACCTCATGGGATTACGGGCGGCAACATGGGCAGCAGATTTAGGGTACCTGGATACTAATCAATGGCTCCTTTTGATTCTTTATTGAAAATTTTGCACATGCTTCACATTTTTGGACAAAGGTCTTGATGTCTGGATTCATTCCTGATCAATACACAATCATTCTGGCATGCTGTTTGTTTTTTTCTATCCCCAGGTATGCTGAGTGAAGCTGGTGAAGTATTTTGGTTCTGAGAAGATGGTATACAACAATTCTTTGGCATTCTAGAGCTAGCCCATCAAAGATTGCTAACTTATATCTGGTTTTCCAGGTCATTGTTCAAACAACTTTCCGTGAGTAACAATCGAGGCGACAATATTTTTTTTAAGTTTTTTATTTTCGTTCTCCTATAGAATTTAAATCTTGAACATTTGAATAATCAAAGTAAAAAAAAAAAAAAATCATAAGATCACCCAGAGTCAGTAGCTTACCGAGTATGATTTAATCTTCCTAGTAAAGCTAAGGTTGTGACAACCCGAGGAGTTTCTTCACCCCAACCATAATTCAAATCCTGCTGTGTTTCTAGCCATTTTATCCCAGTGGCGTCTAGAGCTTATAGCGTCAAAGAGCAAGGTTCTTACTTTTAGTAAACCTAAAGGTAATGCTGACTGCAAAAAAATAGGATATCAAAATGTTCAGTTATCATCATTCGTCAAATACCTTGGCTTTCCAATAGGAGGTAATGTGAAATCACCATGGGCACTCCTCTTCACACGTCTAAGCGAGAAACTTGGAAATGCGTTTGCATACTAGTCCGCTGTAAAGCCTCCTATATCAGGAGTATTTTCACCTGTGCTTGCAAAACTTTTGCCATGTTCCTTTTTTTGTGCTCAAGAGTTGGCTGCTTTGCCTTTTTTTTTGAAGGAATGAGTATGGTACCTTAGCTTCCTTAAAAACTATTCTCTGGACTCTTTTTATGAATGGATTTAATTTTTTTCTGATTTATAAAGGGATATAAAAGGATGCCATACTGGACAAGCATATCAAGACGCGGACGGCCAAAGGAAGTATAGATCCTTAAAGAATGGGAAGGGGGAAGTTAAATTTATTCAAGAGCTTAAGAAGAGACGTGGACGTATTTGCTTTATGGTAATGCTAATTTTTTATGATATCTCTTTATGCAGGTTTAATTCACACTGATCCTTTACTCATTAAAATGAAAGAGCAAAACGCAAAAATTAAAGTGAGACAACGAGAAATTGAAGAAGATAAAAAGAGACACAGTTGATTTTTGTCGTGATTTCTCGCAGTGTCGCCAAGTGTAAACCTTTGTATGCTTATAAATAATTTTTTTCTAAAATTTTGTTTTAAAAGTGCCCTTTCATAAAAATTTTCATCAAAATTAATTTTGGTTGAAAAAAATCTAAAGGCTATGAGGAATCGGGAGAAAAGGTAGAACATTACTAATTCAAGGATAATAAAAAGAGATATGTATTGTCCGTTTTGAATATTTAAAATATCAACTAATGTTGGTCATCTAAAATTAAAAAATAAATCCAGAGGTTACATTTCTCATCACGTAGATCGTGGCACTTGTGTCTTTCAAAGTGCCAAAAACGCATATAGTTCGTTACTTTTTCGTTTCGTTACATACTGTTTGTAGTCATCAACGGATACCTTAGATACTTCACATTGCACCACTATTAATACTGCTGCTACTACTGCTACTACTACTACTAATACAACACTGACACATCAATTACTTTTACTACCCCCAAAACTAATTTTATGAAGGTAAAATTTGAGAGAATATTGATGGCAAATTCAAACTAACAAAATACCTATGTGCATTTAGATTGTCAAAATAGCGTATCTTAAGAATTGATACTTCTGTTACTGCAACATTCACTAATTCCACCAGTACTATTACTAGTGCCCCAACTACTACTTCCACCGCAACTACTTGTAAAGCCTGTCGATCGACAAACCGCCTGTTGTTCAGCCCGCCCTTCTGACCGCTTGCTTTCTCGATGTCTCCGGTGATGCGGATGTCAAAATGCCGACACAACCCGAAAAGCGGGAACGCAAACTTCAGGACCTCATCAGGAAAATGAGAAAAACCGTCGTTCTGTTCATCGACGAAGCTCATGACCTGCATGGAAACACGCTGACCGGTCTCAAGCGTCTGATGGAAATTGTCCAGGCAGGGGACGGGGTTCTGTCTGTCGTTCTGGTTGGCCATCTCCCCTAGGTTTTGAAAAATGACTTCTTTAGGGTATTTTCATTGAAAATGCCCATTTTGTAGTGAAAAAAAAACTGAAAATAGCAACGAATTTATCCCCCTCCTAATTTTTTATAAAATGAAGGCGCTGATAATTCTAAGTTTAGATCCTAAATTGAAATATTTAGTCCTGCTACTTCAGGAAATTTCTATCTCCTATTTATTCAGCGGTTTATTTCCTTTCTTTGTAATCCAGTGCAAATTATGAAGATTCATTGGTCCTCCAAAATTTATGTTGTATGCGATGCAGTAGGTCCCAAGCGCGGCGCGGATTTATGGAATGTGGCGTGTTCATGGAAAAACGGGATTTATAAGACATGTGTAACACTATCTCTACAGCATGCAAATCATCAAATCTATATAATATCCTATATAATTTACTATTGTGCGTCGAATATATATACATAGCATCATCTCCTTTGTTCTAGAGCTCTCTCAAAGAGACTTCTCGCCAGATTTCGTTTTCATGTACACATATAATGGAGGTTATTGTGTGTATTTTAGATCTCATAAAAATAGTTCTGACCTCTTTGGCCCTTCTGTTACTATGCCTTACAAAAGAATTTCCGTAAATATCGCTAATTTAAGTCACATGGGGGAATCTTTCCATGGAGAAATTTTTCGTGGGGGAAGGGAATTTTCCATGAAGGGGGAGCTGGATCTCCCGACATTATTTAAAAAAAACATCAGCAATTATAATACAAAACAAGTTTTTTAAACTGAAAGTAAGATGCAACATTAAAACTTAAAACGAAAAGAAATTATCCCGTATTTTAAAGGTGGAAGACAGGCATACCTACATACAAATTGACAGACAGAGCGAAAGAGAGAGAGAGAGTTAGGGAATAGTGCAATTTTATTTCTGGGGGGGGTCCTTTTGACCCAGAGGCTGCACTGCAATTATTCTACTCGAAGAATTTAACCATTTCATTTTCTACTTGGCATAGCACATCCACCTATCTACTAAATTACGTCTATGAAGCTTCCGTCTGATATGGACTATTGGCATAAATGTGGCTGGCCCGAATTACGTCCTGGGGCTCGTTACATGCAAACTTGAGCATAGAAAGCATGTCCAAGTTTTGCACTAGGTTTACCAGCTGCATAATGGTTGGTAAACCTAACTCAATACCTTGGGTATAATAGTTACGTCAAAGTACTGTACAAGACCTTTTTTAAGTTTTACCAGCAACACAGTAATTAGCAAAGCTTGGTTCAAGGACCTTGAGCGTATTAGGTGCGTCAAATTATTATACCTGACTCTTTAGAGAGTTACCAATAGAAAGATAGGTAGTACCTTATCATGTGAAGCAATGCTGCTTCTAGATGCTAATAGCCTACTGCACTGATACTTAGTCAATTATAATGCTATTTCAGCTTATTTATATTGTGATGTTAACAATGAGTTTGCAACTTTAATGTGATGATTGCTTGAAGACAGGATTATCACCCTATTTAGGGTATATCAATTTTATTTGAAAAAAAAAATCACTTGGTAAAATTCTAGTTGATTAACTTCTTGCTATCTCAGAAAGGGGTTATGTTAGGAAAATGAAACGTTCAGGGATGCATCTACAGGCTAAAGTATGTCCTGGGAAGATTGGTCACCGTGTCGTTGCTGTCGACGCCGCCAAACATGAAGATCTCGCCCCGCGCCGCGTCGTAGACCATCGCGTGGCCGTACCGCCCCAGCGGGGATTGCGTGATCGTCGCCGGCTGCGACCAGTTGGTGCCATCCCACTCCCACGTGTCGCCGAAGTAGTCGGCAAAGGCGGGGAGAACCGCGAACTTCTCGCCGCCAAACAGGACGGCGCGCTGCCGGACGCTGTCGTAAGCGAGACGTCCGTCACGCCGTGCCGGCGGAACGACACCAAATATGCAATTGAAAAATGAATGCAAAAAAAAAACAAAAAAACATTCGATTACTTTCTGATTTTGACAGAAAAGCCTTTAAAGCCAGGTACAAGGTCTCCTCCCTAATCGTGAATTTATTATTATTTTACTATAAATTCCTATATTTTCCATACAAGTTAGCTCTATCTGTTGTCTTTCGACTCCCCTCCCTCTAAAGTCGCCCTGAAATAGAGTACCGTGTACTTGCCTGGTCCATAATCTCTTTCAGATCAGGAGAACTAGAAGAAACACGAAGCAATCCAAAGAAGAGGGGATCTAGAGGTCGAAGTAGTTGCTGTTCTAAACGATACCACAGGTAAGGAGGCTCTTGCTGCAGGGGCGTCAATTAGGGAGGAGAGGGCAGGGAACATTTTGAAAAATATTTCCTTCTACAATTCGATTAAGATATCTTTTTTTCGTATTTCCATTATAAAAATAAAATAAACTTCACCCCCCCCCCCCCGACTAAATTTCGAAATATAAGGAACGATAATATTTGTTCATGCAAAATATATACGTTTTCAACGCTGCACAAGGTGACCATCATCCCGCGCGGCCGCGCGCTGGGGGTCACCATGTCGCTGCCGGAACGCGACAAGTACGGCTATTCCAAGGTCGAACTGACGTCCAAGCTGGCCATGATGTTCGGCGGCCGGGTGGCGGAGGAACTGATCTTCGGCGAAGAGAACGTGACCACCGGCGCTGGCAACGATATCCAGCAGGCCACCGGCCTGGCCGTTAGCGCGATTGACGAGATCGTGAACATGATCTCCGACATCAGCGAACGTGCGGCGGCAGAAATCAGGTAATTCCTGTCAGGCTCGTAGCTTTTGATGGTTAACATTAAACTTAATGAATTTAGCATGTTTGGAATTAGCATAAGATGCCAGTTTTTTTAAATGTATTAATTGCTATCAAAAGTCATTTCCTTTAGAGTTTCGGTTATCATTGGCCCGAGTCAGTCCTTGCTTACAGTTCATTACCACGAACTGTTTGATATGTTCAGCGTTGCGAAATATCAGTGTTAACTAAATCTTGTCGTTCGATCTTGCTATAATCTTGCCTTTTACCGCGCATCCGCAACACGAAGCGCGATCAATAACAGACGCACCACCTAACGGTGTGAGCACATATTTGGAGAGGGCAGCACAATGGCGAAACACAGCAACTGGTTCACAATCGGTGATTTCAGCGAAAGCCGCGATAACAACTTCAATTTGTTGCGCAGGCACGTTAACTGAAACATAGCGTTTTGCCGCATTCCGTGTAAGTGCATTTAGGCGGGCTATATTTGTACGGATTTGACGCAAACGAACTTTTGCTGGAACGTTCAAAGCGCGTAGAATCACCGGCTCGGCCTGTGCGGCGTCACCGAGCGCACTGAGCTCGAGGACGAGCCGCTTGGTGCTCGGATGGATCGCTTCTTTGACCGCGCGGCACTCGGCGAGCGTGCCAGGGAGCGACTGCTCGGGCGCGGTGGTCGTGGCCTCGTCGAGCGCCATCTGCAGGAGAATGGCATCGAAGTCGTCGCCGCCGAGCTCCTGGATCCCCGAGGTGTCGATCACGTCGTGATGTTCGTCGGCCACCATCACCAGGGCGGCGTCGAAGGTCCCTCCCATTGGCATCATAGAAAAAAAAACAGGACAAAACCAAAGTGTTGCTCTTGCAACACAATTCACAATATGCAAAATAACCTTAGTTAACATATTTTGCAGGGGAAAAACCTTTATCTTCCCTTTTTTCACTGTTGTACATCTTTTTTTTTCACCAAATTCTGAAAATTAAACATGAATTTAACTCTATTTTCTGTTTTCATATTATCTATATTTGTAGTTATACACCATTAATGCTATCTACCAAGAACATATTAATAGACAAATACTGAGAATTTGAAGACCTATGTTTGTAGTGTGAAGCAAGACTAGTGCCTTACGGAAAGCAAAAAACTCATGTATAAGACACAGGAATGCTTTGATTTCTACTGTAAAAAATAAAAGAAAAGAAAAAAAATTTTCAGCTCAAAGCAAGGAGGAACATTAAAACTTAAAACGAGCAGAAATTATTACGTATATAAGGGGAATTTCCCATCTTACTTTAAGGTATATAAGGGTAATGTTGCATCTTACTTTGAGCTGAAAAAACTTGTTTTTTTTATTTAATTTCCTGAAGTTTTAAGAGTAGTGTCGTTTTCTGAAGGGGGGGGGATATGTCGACTAAAACAAGTCTTAGATTGATAATTCAGAAAGGTCTGAATTATCCGACTCCTCTAGCACTCAGTTTAACTGATCAAGAGCAGGCACTTGAATCAACCGTTTAGTTAAGGTGCTATCTTTTTATTGGATACCTCTTAAGTACATTAAAGTCCTTAGTGTTGTGTACAAGAAAAATATTGTTGCGGTTAAAGTAGGAAGTGAGGTTGATAGCTGGTTTGGTGTTCGTAGCATTGTTCGGGAAAAGACTTTCGGCTTTGTGCAGATTGAGGTCTGCTTTTTCAAGTTTTTTTAGATTGAAGTAGGCGATCCCAAGGTCCAGGTAAATTTTAGTCTGGCCTGGGTTTTTTTCAAGAGTTCGTTCAAGGAGGGCGGCGGCGGATTCATTGTCTCCCAGTTGAATCAGTGTCAGTCCCAGGTAATAATTCTTCTCGGTACTCAGACCTTCCTGTTTCAGTTCTTTTTCGAGAGTGGTTTTTGCTTCATCGTATTTTTTATCCTAAAGTTTCTATTGGGTCTTTTTTTTTTTGTATCTACAAAACACATTTGTTGTTGATAAATATCCCGTTGATGACTCTTTCTTCCCTAAATTGAAGGGATGGTCTATTGATAAGTACTGATTTATGTCCTTTGACATCCTGTTGACTTTTCTCCTTGGGACTTGAATGACAGTATTTGTATCAGGACTTGAATGAAAGTATTTGATTTATATCCTTTGACATCCTGTTGACATTTCTCCTTGGGAATTGAATGACAGTATTTGTATCAGGACCTTTTTCTATTTTCCGGTTCTATTTCTATTCTTTTTCTATTTCGCGGTTCTGTTTCTATTCCATTAAGTCCTCTCCCCATCTTCTAGGACCTTTAATACGATACTAAAGGTATGTATGTCTGCAGCTTAAATCTTACAACTTTTATTTCGAAACTGCTTTAGCAATCAATACGGAGCAGTGACGTAAATATGACTTTTGTTGCAACTGATCAAAATAGCTTCAAGCACATATGCTTGAAGCACATTGGTAAACTCGCGGGGGCACCAATTTTGAACGCCATCCAGCGACGGTACCAGCCGGCTACGCGTTACCGGTCTTGGTCTGATGTCGCGCTGGCTTGGGGTGGTCAGGAAAACACTTAAAATTAGTAAGTATACCCTGCATTTATTTGGGGCCTGAGAGTGTCGCATCATAAGCAAGCCGATCAGCTATACATGTTGGTGAATGTTTCAATATCCATTATGGGGCTCCAAAAGGAATTAACATCAAAATCTATAGGAGATGCAGATGAAATAAACAATGATAAAATAAACAAAAACAGGGTAAATTCAATTTCGCATGTGTATATTTTCCGGGGGAATTGCCCGAGGGGGGGGATTTTCATCGGGTTTAGATGAACCTTGAAAATAGATAAGCAAAACTGGATTATTAAATTTGACAATACTTTCCGTCCATAAGAATTCAAATTAGCATTCTGTCCCACACTTTTTTTTCATTTGGCCCCCGCTATTGCCAAAAAACTGCTTAGGTTCATATTAAGTCTTTTTTTTTTATCAAACTAGGAATTTTATAGTATTTTATTTGTTGCTTGGAATTCTCTTACCAACCAGACACCCAACTCACGTCAGCTCGCTGCACAAACTCTTCGTTGGTTCGGCAACCTAGCCCCTATGAAAAAAGAAACGCCATCCAGAATTGCGTTTAGTTTGATCCCTTGACCCACGACTGGAAGCGCCCACGTGGAAAGCCTTGTTCTAGATGGAAGGACAGCCTTGGTCACCTCCTTTCATTGATCTTTACCACCTCAGACGAAGCTATAATGCTAGTTTAGAACCGCCTGGACTGCAGGCGACGAGTGACTTCTATCTCTAGTTTTAAAACCATTCAAGAATAATTCCTAACTATATTTGGATTTTCAGGTTAGAGCGTCATCTTTTATTCCCTAAGCTACTATCAAAAATTGCCCCTGACTATGTTGGGTCAAACTGTTGCTTCAACAAAGATTCTGCCAAAGCAGGGACTGCACGCAGGTAAATTAAATTGAATGTTTATTTTTTGACACAAGGAATGCCGAACGCGTGTACTTTTTCACGAATGTGATTCAATTTTACGAAGAAACAGGAAAAGCCTGCTCGTTAAATTACTCATGGATTCGCTTTCGGAAACCTTTTCCAGCGCCTGGAAATCCGGCGCTATTCGACACCGTTCATCGCGTGCCGCGTCGGCGGTGTATCGCGGCGCAACATATTGCTTTTCACCCGTGATGTACAGCGCCGGGGACCGGCTCGTTTCGCTTCCCGCGAAGCCCGGGCGTGACGATCCGACAACGGTCCCTTCGCGATCGCGGTTTTAAGGAGTAGTTTGGAACGGAGTGTTGCGAGTAACCGTCGAGTCCTATCCGGGGATACGAGGAGCAACACCTTCTCGGCAAGTTCGGCGTTGGTCAGGCGCCCGTCCTGCTGCAGCAACGCCAGCAGCTTGCGGTCAAACAGATCGATCTGATCAGAATCCATAAAAAATCTCCTTGTCATGCATGAATTGTGCATAAATTGGCGTTTCAGCCTCAATTATGCAAACAAATTGCGCTGGCTCGCGCGCATAATGATCGGGACGTTAACTTCGGGCCATCTGGCCCGCCGACAGGAGAATGAATCATGGGTCCGTTCCCGCACAACGCGCCGCCAGCCGAGCCACCCCAGCATGTCAAACTTTTCCACATGAGTCTGAATTATAGATAGAAGAAGCTTTGAAAATTGCAGAACTAGAAAAGTTAACCGTAGAGCATAAAAGAAACATCCAAACATTTCCTAACACAGCCACAAAGTAAATCACACGGTCTATCTGCTGCACATGAGCAATTTTCTGCTGCACATGTGCAATTTCAATTTTCATGAGCAATTTTCTTGCACGATCAGTACTCAGCCGCCACACAATTTGGGAATACCTCAAGGGTGAACACAACTGTAAAAATTATGTTCTGGCCTTGAGAAGGCATAGGGGTTGTGAATTTCTGCTCGTTTTGAGTTTGACTCTGTCATTTATTGTAATTTCTGTTCGTTTTGGGTTAAATTTATGTATTGATGCTGATTTGTGGTAGTTTATGCTTGGTTGATTATTCGATTTTATTTTTGCTAATTTTAGTTTAATGGAGTCCTTTACTTTTCTTTGATACCATTATTGTGCGGAAACAATTTTCTAAACTAATTATTAGTAAAGACGGCGGAAGCAATAAAGACCTAACACTTGCCAAAAAAATCAATTTTTCATTTCTTCAAATAAGCTATGAACTGTTCCATGGGATTCTTAAATTTACTATTTTGGTTGTTAAATTTATAGACACAACTAGTTGTGTTTGGTGGTTGCCCTTTCCTACTATTTCCCTTAACATAATTTTATTAATGTATTCTATTCTTTTTCTGTTTAAACATCTGCAGAACATTGTATGGATATTTATATAGATATGAAAATTTACATTTATGCTATGTGATTCCTTGTGAGAGTGTATAAAGTAGCTAACTGTCAGTGCCCTCTTAAAAATCTAAAAGATATGATCACTTCCTTTGGGTCTTAATAGATGTTTTGCAAACCAAATACATTTTCTAATCTCACTGAAAACAAATAAACATTAAAATGCCAGCAATAGTTCTTCCCCGTGAGGGAGCACCGTGGAAATCCTATTTTCAAATATTATTGAACACAGATGGACCACCACAGAAGAAATTCCGCCAGAGCTAGCCAGCAGAGACTGATGACTTGATCCACCAGATGAGTGGGAATTTTGGTAGAGAAACTTTTATTGCGGAGATTTTTAATTCCAAATAAATAATGGTTGGTTTCATCATTAGCTCATTCATTTCTTATTCGGCAGTGTGTCTTATGTCCAAAATCAATTTCACTCAACATACAAAAACAAAAACAGAAAAAAATCAAAGTTGAATAGAAACAGCATTGACGATGCACCTTGTCCAAAATGGGCGTTTGGTGCTCTAATACTCCCACTTAGATACATCAGTCTACTATGTCAACGCGGCTAGCAATCCTCTTATTCAACTGAAAAGATTAATCCATGTCCAACAGGAGAATCCTTTATTGTTAAGTCTCTTATATTGACCCTACAGGTCTCCTATTTACAATAGTATAATTAACAAAATTGGCCCTCTTATCGTTATCTGAATACCATTTTGAAATAAGGGTCACGTAATTTATTATTACTAGACCTTTATATGTGCAAAATAATAGTAGTGATGTTTTCAAATTTCTCTTCAAAAGGCTATTACATCAAACTTAGGATATTTTTTATTTTTATTTGTGTAAACCTGGGTGTTCAGCTGGATAAACTCCTGAAAGTTCATTCATTCTCTCTTCAACTGTATTCCATGATAAACAAAAGCCCCTCATCTAGAATTTTACCCCAGCCTATCTAACTTTTATGTAATGAAAGAAAATTTTAAACATTATTAACATGTTTGCTCATCAGCTCACAACCTTTTGTTAAACAAACCTTCACATGCCAATCATAGATACATGTAATTTTAATTTCATGTCAACCAAGTAGCAATCAGGGGCATCATTTGAAGGGGAAAAGTCCACCCAGTAAGAGAGACTTGGGTCCATTAGCTCTTGCATTTCCTTAAATAAATTCTGATACTTGGCAGGCAAGCGATCCCACGTAGCTCTTAGTCTGGAAATGAATTATATAAGTCTACAAATTTTCGTCTCCTCTTGTGAAGAACAAAAGGTTGGACAGAGATTAGAGTTTCCACAAATACAGTTTTTCAGTTATGTCTACAGATTAAAATATACAGCGGATATACAGTAAACATTTGAACATTTAGAAGTTTATCAATAGTACACTTAAAAAATGAAAAATTTACAGGCTAAAAAGTCAGTATAAACATTTACAAAACCGATGTACCATAAGCAAGGGTGTATCCAGGATTTTTTTCTGTAGGGGAGGTGCGTCGCCAAGAAAATTAGAAAAAAGAATCGCGTCAAAAATTTACGTAGATGTTTTTTTGTTACACTTTTATGAATTTGACATGTATTTTCGGGTCTGTTTTGCGATCACCGGATTTCAAGAATCTTAATGTTGAATTCTGAATAAATTTCCAGGATCTTGGTTGTGATTTCAAAAGTGTAAGGCCTATAAAGTGCACCAAGTGAAATGAAACTGTTCCAAGCATTATAGTTCCAAGCCATGAGTGGTAAAACTGCACCACGTGTAACAGAACTGTACAACATACATGTTGCTCAGACTTAGGTGAGATATGGAAAGTGAGTCACCCCTCCATAGTGTCACGAAAAGAATATTCCCATTTCACTGAAGTTATACAGTATTCTTGGTTTAATAAAGTATAGATAATCTTCCTATTTTGCTTCTCGAATGTCAAAATCATTTTTTAAGATTTTAAAAAGAGAATATTATATTTAATATCTAACCTAATCCAACCCCTTATCACCTCTATATACTAAATATTTAATTAAAATATACCTACATCGTAGTTTTTCTCACTCAAAATAAGCAAATCATAACCGATTGCAAAGAGACAAACCGGTTATGTCAGATCTTACAGAGCGAAATTCTTGAGTGTGTTCTGACTAATTAACAAGCACCCTCCGATGTAACATCAATGACTGTCTTTTACACGTAAATTAACTCGCCTCGCTTTGAGCCAAGTTACACCGACAAACATAACTAAAACCAAAGTAACTATTCAAAAAAGTTCAAACTCTCTCAAAAACTCTTCGATAAAATTAAGACAAAAGCAAAAATGAGCCATGTCTTCATCACCATAAGGAAGGACAGCTAACACTAGCAAAAAAGATCTTCGTTCTTGTCAAACTGTTTTATTAAAAATTTAATTAATTCCTTATTGAGATCCTTTTTATAAAAAGCTTTTTTTCAACTGAATGTAAGGAGCAGCATTAAACCTAAAACGAATAGAAATTATTCCGCATATGAGGGGACACAATATGAATAATGTCTTAAATAAGGCATTGTCATTTTAAAGTAAATGATGGAAACGCCTTGTTGAAATAGCAAAACAAAGGAAATGCAATGCTGAAAAAACCCCTACGTAAGTGACACCTTTTCTGTCACTCTTGTTTGTAAAATTCGCGTAATGTAAAGAAATAATTTTGTTGACAGAGCACTGGCTTCTTTGTTTTGATGAAGGTACTACCTTGGATGACTCTTGATGTTGGTTGCAGTCTTCGGCAAATATCAGGATTTTAAGCAATGTGGCAAAGCCGATGGTGCCGTCTTCACGCGCACCGGTATGGCCATCACGCGAACGCACCGACACATCATCAAGCTTCACACCACGGCCCTTGGCCGCTGCTTCGCCCAGACCAAGGGCGGTGCCAGACGGTGCGTCGACCACAACCTGAACCATCACGGATCGGCGGGGAGTCGACGCCAATTGCTCCGCGTCGAATCGAATCGCCACTCGCTGCTCATCGGCCGACAGCTGATACTCTTGCCCAGCCGTCTGTTGCAAGTCTCCCGCCACCTCAATTTTGAATTTTTTCTGTATTATAGCAGTGAAAGATAATTTTAGCAATGAAAGATAAAACATTGCTGATATTTCCAGGAATTAATTCTACTATATATTAGACAATAAGTCTACTTTTATTAAATATTTCCAGTAACCTTGATCATTATAGTGATTCCTTTTATTGTCGATGTCTGACATACTAAAAAGCCATACTTTTAAATCACACATTGTTATCATTAAACACAAACGGCACTCAAGCTGTTTAGAGTGTTTGAAAAGGAGCGGGAGGTTTTGGATTTTGGGTTGTTTTTATTATTTTTTTTTTCTTTAATAAATAAAAGGCTGGTAAATTTGGTTTGCTTACAAACAAGAATACGATTAAGGAGATGACATCAAGTAGAGTTTGGGCCACAGCATGTACCATAGGCTATGAATCAGAACATATTTTTCGTAAGCAGGAAATACAGAAGCAAAATTAACACTGGGATCCAGGACAGAGACGTTTTATGGTTTTGAATCCCCCCTCCATAGCTATACTCCTAGCACCATCTCTATGTTTTGATTATACAACCCCTCTCCCCCTTCGGAAACCAAATCAGGACTCCAATATATTTAATTAGAATTGATAATTTCAATATTGAAGGAATTCCTGTTTCGACAGAAGTCAATCATAAATGAAAACATTCCCCAGTAAGAGAAAGCGACTTCACTAATCTTCTCCGAACATTAATCTCCTTTACTCCCACACGTGATAAAATCTATTGATCCGTCCATGTTACGCGCATTTACTCCAGTACTTCCTATTCAATCCCTGTCTCTTCCAACGAAACCAATCGCTAGCATGGTTTCATAATCTCAGAAAACTTCTGAAAAAAAGAAACTTTGATTGCTACTGATGGTGATTATCAACGGTTAAAAAAATAGTCAGAAAAAGAGTCCTTGAGCTAAATCCAGCTAATTTGTAAGTGAATCTCGTCAGGTTTCTATGGATATAGGATCGGTAAGAAAGTTGCTTTTGTCCGTGAAAGCACGTTCTCTCTTTGCTGGAAGTACTTGTCCCATGAGTTTCGAGTGGATATGAGCTCTTTTATACGATTAAATAAAAAGAACATAGTTACTTGGTAATACCTTCCTGGAGTGTATTTTTGGCCTTGGATTCATTAGGCTACTTGTTCAAAAAACAAAGGCAATTCTAACTGTGAAAAAATCAAGTTTCTAGGTGGTATAATAGAGAAGTTACAGTAGATTAAATGTCAAAAAGTGTGCAGAGTGATCAAAGTGGCCAACTACTGGTCACTTTACCCTACTGAGTTTCATTTTCCTAGCCTACACCATTTCTAATTAAGCCAAAAGTAGTTACACTAGAGTTTTACCCAGAAAAGAAGGCTACCCTAACTTTGATTTGATTAATTGACCTAACAAATGATTTGAAGGATAAAATTCCGGGAAGCCTTTTAGAAAGTTAATAAGGAACTTTATGCTATATACAGCGCTTTTGCAACCCATAGACTCTTCTTTTTTTTCCTCTTTAGCACACTGGTGCTCGCAGTCAAACAATTAATGGTGAATTCAAGGATTATTCGAATATTGTCGAAGTTTCAAAAAAATTCATATTTTCATCCCAGAATTAGATTTTTACTTATCAAAGCTTTGTAAGTTATCATTAATGACAACCCTGGACATATAATGTGCGGGTGTATAAGCTATTGAACAAAAGCTAACCTGAGATAAGAGACGAAATTTTTTGTCCTACATCCAAATATTGGCCTACATAAAAAATTTATTTAATATAATTTCATGTTTAATGTATTTTCATAAATATTAATTCACATTAAGTCGTGTTTTTTTTTTTAAATAACCCTAATTGTTAGATTAGTGGGCATTTCGCTACAGAGAAAGGTGATCATCCCCTCTTCTACTCGATTTCTTTCTACCGGCACTCGCCTGGTCAAGCACGGTCTAGAGAGCTACAGCCTCGGTTCGAAAGGGGTGGCCGGTCACCTCGCTCGCCGAGCAGGGACTCAGGCTTTCAAGCAGGCGGCCCCCAACGCTTCGAAAGCCGTCGTCAAGGCAGCTGCCAAGACGGCGGCCAAACAAGCCCTCGCCGAAGCCACCGAAAAGGCGGCACGCAAAGGCGTGACGGCGGCGGCGACGGCAGCAGCCAAGGGTGGCGGCACCCTGGCCCGAGGCGCCGGAGCCAATAAATAGCTGTTTTGAAAATACTTTATTGTAAACAGGAACGTACTGACGAGGGGACGAACCCCCTCATACACGTAATAATTCCTGTTCGTTTCAAGTTTTAGTGTAACTCCTTACTTTCAGTTCAAAAAACTTGTTTTTTTAATTTAATTTCTGATCTTTTTTTAAATAATACTGGGATATCCAGCACCCCCTTTCATGGATATTATCTTCCCCCATGAAAAATTCCTCCATGGAAAGATCCTACCACATAACACAATCCCCCCTGAAAACAAAAGTATTATAAAAGTGAAAGAGAATAAGGAACAGCAGCACCTTATTTCTCCCTTAAATGAGAAATAAGGTGCTTCTGTTCTCCTGTTTTTTAGAAATGTGTAGTCTACCCTCTTCCTCCTCTATTCTGAATAAATGCGACAAAATAAAAAAAAAATCGAAAAAAAGAAAAGTAAAAAAAAATGGTTCTAATTACTGTCAATCTCTCGTGTGATCCGTCCCTATGCGACTTGAGAAATATTTACTGAGATCCTGAACAAGAATACAATTCAGCGACTAAGCTGAACAGAATGGCTATATCAAACTTTTGATCCGGTGAATTTGGGAAGAAAATGGGTGTGGGAGTGGGCCTAGGTGCCCTCAAATGTTTTGGTCTCTTAAAAAGGACACTAGAACCTTAGGGAATGAGCCCTCTAACGATATTCTAAAACCACTGGGTTGGTACGATCACCCCTGAAAAAAAAACAAAAACAAAAGAACACGCATCCGGGATCTGTCTTTTTGGAAAAAAAATACCGAATTTTAGATAGGAGCTTGAAATTTTGTAAAGGAAAATAACCTGAAGAAATTTTTTGTTTTTTTGTGTGTTGTTTTGTTTTTGAGGTTTTCTTTTCAATTTTTGAAAATTTTCTTTTTTGAGATGACATTTTTGTTGTTTATTTTCTTGTTTTTATACTACACGTACAAAAACTGATATTGAGAATCCTACGTGGATTATCTCTTCAGCCTCGGTTTGCACTCATTCGTTACTTATTTTCGTCTGAATTTCACCTGAAACTGAGAAGGAACACCCAGCAGTTCTCATTTAGTGACAATAAGCAAAAACGCAAGATAAAGAATTATCTAGCATTATTAAATCCCGAAAAGAATATCTAGAATGAAGTTAAGGCCCAATATCCCTGCCCACTTTGACTCATGATTATCATAGCTTATGCGAGTCACACAGTACGAGTTAATTGTAACATAGCTACAAATTTTCAAACTGTGATTCGAAAGAAGCCCGAAACGAATATTACCCCAAGGAACAGCCATTCCCTATACAAGTTCCAACTATAAAATTTTCAACATTTTTCACAATTTTACTATGAACTCGATGTTTATGATGATGATGATGACGATAATGATGATGATGATAATGATGATGATGATGATGATGATGATGTCTGTTATGATAATGATGACGATAATGATGATGATAATGATGACGATAATGATGATGATAATGATGATGATGATGTTGATGATGATGACGATGATGATGATGATTATGATAATGATGATGATAATGATGATGATGATAATGATTATGGTGATGATGATCATGATGGTAACGATGATGATGGTGATGATAATGAGACTGATAATAGCATCCAGGTCGACATGTCGGTCTCAAGCCGCCTTCCCGTAGAGCGCAGCTTCCCGGCGGGCCGCCTCGGTCCGCTGATCGAGGTAGGCACTCAGATCATCGACATGAACGCCCTTTGCGCATTTCTGGCTGTCTTCCATCAGGATCAGCGGCAGTGGGATGTCGCCCGAACGGATCTTTCGGAGGAACCCTGGGAGCTCCAATTGAAAATGATCGTTCGCGACGATCTCGGCAGGGATCGCCGGTGTGGCGTTGTAGCGGAGGATAAGCATGTAGTAAGGAGCGACCCGGCTCAATAGTAACCAAAACTCTAAAAAACGGAATTTTGATAACAATAGTTACATCAAAAGAATCGCTTTTTAATGCTTATTTTAAATATATAAGTTTCATCAAGTTTAGTCTTACCCATCAAAAGTTACGAGCCTGAAAAATTTGCCCTCTTTTAGAAAATAGGAGGAAACACCCCCTAAAAGTCATAGAATCTTAACAAAACCACACCATCAGATTCAGCTTATCAGAGAACCTTTCTTTACAAGTTCCAAGCTGTCGTAATGAATCCTAGCCGGAGTGTTGACAGGCAATCACAAAAGATGTCCAAACCAACGATTTGTATTGGCTTGGTAACCAGGTGTGACAAAGGTGACTCAAAGTCTTCCCATAGAATTCTCTTGCTTGTCTGACGGCACTTGGATTGAAGAGTGTTGTGACAATGCTGGATAGCTGCAGGTGCAGGCCAAGTTTCAGTTCCGTATAGCAGCATTGGATAGACTGACCCTCCAATGATCAACTACACTGTTTAATAATGTTAAAAGTTTGAGAAAAGCAGTGTGGTCTTCGTCGTTACTCTTGAGACAGGTAAGGTAAAGGCATTTACAGACAGAAAAGTAATCTGATCTGCATCTGTTACAATTCATCCATCTCCCTGTTGTTGTTTTTTTTTTTAACTTTTTCATTTGTGCTCCTCCCCCTATAATGAATTTTTGTGTACGTACCCGTGCCGCAGGATCGTCAATTTGACCAACGGTAGCACCGTTATGAGATATGACGGTACCGGTGTTTAGTTAATTCATTTCAGGTTTGAATTATATCAGCTTTTACTAAAAATGTTATATTTTTCTATAGTCTAGCCATAATAAAACGTTTAACTAATCAGGTAAGCGTTAGCAAATTGACCGAGAATAAAAAATATTAGAAGCCAAATCTTAACATGGAAGAAAATCGTTCATAGAGTTAAGCATTGACGTGAATATAACTAATCAATCTTAACAACAATGTGTGAAGATAGTTACCATGATGGAAGAAATGACAACATGATTTTGCGCGTATTAAACCAAAAGAAAACAAGTAGGTCTACATGTCGTTATGGAAGGAATGGTCGTAGAGACTTCGATGGAGGCTCATTTCATTGGACATTGAAAGTTAAAGTTCCCTTTTTAAAAGTCAAAAGGGATCAGAGGACAAATAATTCCCTGCCCTCTTTACCCCAAATCTATCCGACCGAATTTTTGAGACAGACATTTTGTTAAAACAAGTCAAAAGATCAGATAACAAAAACTCCAGAGTTAACACTACCCCCCCCCCCTCCCCAGAGCTTGTGGGCAAGTGTTGTCTGCTCTATCATGGAGGCATGTAAAGTTGACGATTATGCACCATTGTAAAAAATGAAATAGCCCATAACTCCTAAAACTAGAATCAAATCAAAAAACGAACTGCCTTGTCCGAAACCCCATACATAGGAAACTTACCGTCTCTTGGCTTGAGCAACAAAAGGAAATATATTGGCTCGAAAATCAAGAAAAGTGGCTGAAACCACGATATTCTGCATATACGGCATCTTTTTTACTCTTCTTTTCTCAGATAGCGGGTCACTGGAAAATCGTTTAATGTCTCATTTTAAAGGAAACTGATGGCTCAGCTTAAACCTCCTTAAGCCAACAAAATACAAAGAAAGTGTAATTCAGGTCCCTTTGTCGAAAGTGATGAATCGACTTGAATAAAATGGTGCTTGTTCATTGCTCAACTATTATTTAAGTATTTCTTTTATGTTACTTTAATGGAAAACTGCGTGCATTCTCGAACATTATTTTTGTTTTTCTTCTTTTAATTATTTTGTTTCATCTCGTTTTGTCATTTTCATTTTGGCTTTTTCGTATTTGATTTCTTGTATTGAGAAATTTGGCTCTGAACAGTCAAGTGAACGCAAATAAAAACACACTAAGTAAGTATATCACAGATATTGGTTAATATCTGCCAAAAGTTAGTATTTAAGGGGCTTTGAAGTGAGTAATAACATACATGAGACCTTAACAATCGGTCAGCACTTACCTGGGTAGTATATTAGTAAAGATGGTGGGTGTAGCGAAGACATGCAAAGTAGAATATCCAAGACCCATGTTTTTTTGTTTTTGTTTTTTTTGTTTTTTTTTACAGTAAAAAGTGCATGGAATAATAGAAGGGGGACAACCCCTTCATATAAGGAATAATTTCTGTTCGTTTTAAGTTTTAATGTCGCTCCTTACTTGCAGTTAATTTTTTTTTTATTTAATGCATAAGAAAGGCCATACTCGGTAACCAATCAGCAAATGAGTCAAGATGTGGCCACACTAGTAAGTAGCGGTGCCACCTAGATAACACTTTATATTCATGACATGCGTCTTAAATACTTTAAAAGTAGTTTTGACAACAAGCTCCTTAGTGTTTTTTCGCCTGCAGGTCTGTTAATATAAACTGTCATTCGCAAAGCATATTATTAGATCTTTCGACAATGCTAAAGAAAATGGCTATCTTAAAGTTTGGATCGGACAATTTAGGGTAAAAAAGTGGGGTGGGAGGAGGGCTAGCTATCCTGGATTAAATAAAGAAACAAGTTTTTTTTAACTGAAAGTAACGAGCAAAATTAAAACTCAAAACAACCAGCAAATTATTACTTATATGAGGGATCTTACCCTCTCGTCAATTACTCACTCTTTACGGTAAAGTTCGAATTTTGTTCCAATTCTCTATCTTTACTTTTCTTTAAAAAACTTGTTTTGTGGAAAAAGTTTTGACTTTAATTACAGAAGCAAATAGACAACATCCCAGGTAGAAATCAAATAAAAAAAGAATTTGTTTCAATTAAAAGTAAAGAGCGACATCAAAACTTAACACGAAAAGAAATTATCCTGTATATGAGGGGGGGGGTCTTACCAATCCCTCATCCCTCCACCCCCGAATTAACAGCCCTTGTGTTTGAGCTGTCGCTCTCAAGGAATTCAGACAAAAAGTAAAACTTTATACATAAATCTTAGGCAAGAAACACCTTTATATATAGCTGTTACGAATGGAAATCTAAATTTGGGTGCAACAATAGATGCCATAGATTCTGAGAAAAAAACACCTTTACATAGAGCTGTTGCAAACCACAATTCAGAAATTTGTCAGCTGCTAATTTCAAAGGGTGCTACAATAGATAACGCAGATTCTTTGGGTAAAACGCTACATACAGCTGTTATGAAAGGATATCTAGATATGTGTCAGCTATTGATATTAATGGGTACTGCAATAGATGCTCTGGCCATACACCGTCATGAATTCCTGGCCAAACACACCCTGGGACCAGCCATCGGAAATAATGTGATGCATACTGGAAAGCAATAGGTGCTTTCGCGGATTCAACCGAAGTAAGAAAAACCGCGCCAAGGGAGCCTGAGCCAAGTCGAAAACCAATTGGCTTTCAGTGTTGCCAAGGGTTTGAATCAAGGCCTCTTGGGTTTCGTTGGATAACCCACAGAAGTCGAAGATCTGAAAAGGTGCCTGAATTCCCTCGGCCAAAGCCAAGTGGGCCACGAAGACGGCAGCCCCTGCCCGGTGGAGGAGTACCCGGTCAGCCGCTGCCTGATCACCGGCGAGCCAAAGGGCCCTCAGACGATCGGCGTGCGGCGCCCGCAGGGCGACATCCGCTGGGCGATCTTCACGGCGGTGCCGGTCCCCATCGGCGACAGCCGAGGAGCGGTCGTGACATTCGTCGACATCACCGAGCGCCGGCGTGAAGAGCTGCGAGGGCGCGCCGAGCGGCAGTTGCTCGACGCCGCGCGCATGATCCACTTCGACGACCACTATTCTGACCCAAATAATCCTCTTGATGATCCAAGATTTCCTGGGTGGCGGAAAACATACGGTGGCGTTAAAACACCCACACCAAATTAGTATTGGCTAGAGAAAAAACGAGTTCAATTATAATAGATGTTTACCCAATGAGCGCAATGAAAAATATTTCAGAGTAATTAAGTTGAATTGCACAATACATTAAAGCCAATACATTCACATTGCCTGTTTCATATACTTTTCACTAGATTAAACAGCAAAAGTCCCTTTAAACAGTCTTTAACCACCGACGGTTTAAAGTTTATGGATCTTTTGTCGTATCCTTTACTTTTTTTAATCAGTTGAAGCTTATGAAATCTGTAAAAAAAGATCGATATGAGATCTCTATGAATCATGAATTATATTTCCTTCTTTTTTTATTGATCTCAGTTAATGCATTATAGCTATTCAACTCAATTGTTGTTTTTTTGGTGGGGGGGGGGGAATTTTTATGGGTGTGTACTTTGGTTAGCCCGAAAGTTCTAAACTTTTAATATGATAGGATGAAATAGAAAGGCGAGACGATGTCGAGCGTGCCCGGTGAGTCGTCCGCGACGATGTAGGCTACGCGATTACCCACCGTGGGGCTGCCTATGTTGGTGTGCCAGGCGACTTGCCTTGATAGCTGGGTCGTGGTCCCCGCCTTAACAAGTATACCGTCGTCGCTATCGATGAGGACGTTGTCATTTCCTGCATAGAGGTCGCCCCGAAGAACGACGTTGTTGAACTCCGCCGAGCCATCGTCAAAGATGGCACTACCTGCTGAACCAGCGACATAGTTCTGGCTCTTGGCACGCAGTAGCGAGAGCACTGTGTACTATACAACCATTTTTAGTCTGACAATATCAGAAGTGATCAGGATTTCTTGATCTATTCGGTTTTGTCTTGATTTTTATGAATTCATCTAGATTTCTATGGTCGGGTCATGTTTTGTATGCATTGATGTTGATTTTTTGAAGTTACCTTGATTTCTTCTGATTGGTCTCGATTTTAGAGGTTGACCTTGATTTTTAGAGTTTGGTTTTGGTTTTTACAATTTGGTCTGGGTTTCAATGCATTGGTTACAGCCCCTTTCATATACGAAGTAAGTTCTGTTCGTTTTTAAGTTTTAATGTCGCTGCTTACTTTCGGTTAAAAAAAACTTTTTTTTATTTAATCCAATCCAAAAATGCAAAGCTTACACGAAAAAAAAATATATACTCTAAATACTTGTAACATCTAATTGCTCAATATAATAAGCACGTACCTAGCCGAGTGGTTAGAACACTAGACTTGAAATTCTTTGTCCTTGAGGACAGGGGTTCGAGTCCTGGTTTCGCTGGTTATTTGGCTAGGAAATGACGTCAGTCGACAGACACACAGACAACTTATTTTTATATATATAGATATATATATATGGAGTCATGTTCACAACGAAAGAAAAAGATTTCGTAGTATCCACTATGCTCCTTCATATACCTCAAACGACAATAAAAGAAAAAAATAATAATATACGTAAATATGACAAATAATAGCTTTGAACTCATAACTAGAATATATTTTTTTCTTGACTTTATTTCTAAATTCTTCAAATCTTTTATGTCATTAATTATCTTTGTATTCTCCTCATGGGCCAACCAGCCCCCTCTCACGCCCATCATTTCCCGAAACACGTCCAATCATTTGAGATGTCCATTTTGTTTAACATACTTAAACGTCAAGAAATTATGTCTTTGAGGATGACCAACCCCTCCCCTTTATCCCTCAGGACAAGGGTTGTAAGTTATTCCCTGGGGCATATAAGGTTTTTATAATTGAAATTTCCCGGAGCATATAACTGAAGATGGGAGATAAGCTATGTTTTTTTCAGAATTGTTTAAAGGTTAAGTAATTATGCGTTTAGGGGCACTCGGGACAATAGTTTTTTGGTTTCGACATATTACAATAGCTCCACTGGGACTCGAGTCAAGCAGCAGCAACACTGGACAGGGAGAGTCAAGCAGTGGCAACAGCAGTGGCAATAAATGAAGGAATTAGTCAATTTCAGTTTAAGTAAGTCACATGTGCAATCTTGAATGGAATTAAATCACACCTCAGTCACTTAGATGTTTTCACAAGGTTCTTATCCGATTAATAATTAGTTGTCAAATAATTCAAGTTCTGATTATAGAAATATTAAATTTTAAAGAAGGACAAAGGAAAAGAAGTACAAATAATTGCAGATTATTACATCAGTACATTTTCATTAGCTCAGTACATTAATTATAGATTAGTAAAACTTGCAGATATAAAGAATATAATAAATGCAGATTAATTCTGCAATTGCAGAAAATAAGATTTTTGGAGAGTAATAAAATTAAAGGAAGAACAGAGAACTTAGAGGGACCAAAAAAGTCAACGACCATTGAAAACAAAATAAGATGATAATAAAATAACAATGATTGAACAACATGATGATCCGAGATAATGAAAGGATTAAACAATATTCAAAGTAAATGAAGCGCCTTTTAAGATATTAGACTATCAAAAACTATGGATCATATTCAAGAAATTTAATCTTGATAATGGAGCCTAAAAGCTCTTTATTTCAAAATTGCTTTTTGAGATAGATATGATCTTCGAAAGCGTCAGACATTACAGACACGAACAAAGATGAACAGTTTTCTTTTATGTAGTAGTGAATTTTTGTGCTAATTAAAGTGTGTCATATTAAAACTGGTATACCATTGTCGTGGGCCTGCGGCTCGGGTCGGCGCTGGCCTTCCTCAGTCTCGTGGCGGCCGAGCTCAGTGGCGCATCGTCCGGCATTGGCTTTCG
The DNA here is from genome assembly GCA_010016025.2 of Alatinidae sp. Z8VKAUB7J3. Classification (NCBI taxonomy): domain Eukaryota; kingdom Metazoa; phylum Cnidaria; class Cubozoa; order Carybdeida; family Alatinidae; species Alatinidae sp. Z8VKAUB7J3. The sequence continues at coordinate 136,580,125 of JAAAKM020721499.1, read as the reverse complement.
CTTGCAGGACGCCCGCCAGTTCATACGCACCGACCGCATGTTCGTCGGCCTGATTGAGCTGGGGATCCTCGGCGCCACCCTCGACATGATCTTCGTCGCCATCAGCAACCGGCTGGTGCATTGGGAGAACGCATGATGACTGCAGTCCTACACAAAATCCAGGAACACGCCGAAACCATGTTTGTAAATTAGATAGTTAGCAAGTTTGATTGTTAGTTGGTTAGATAGTTAGTTTATTAGTTAATTTGTTAGTAACTGGTTAGTTAGGTTGCAAATATAGCTTGTATGTTAGTTAGTTATTACGATGGAGAGTTAGTTTGTCAGTTATTTAGTTAGTTAGTTAGTTAGTTAGTTAGTTAGTTTGTTTGTAAAAAAGAAAGGTAGCGAGTTTGTTTTCAAGCGAGTTAGATAGTTAGTTAGTAAGCTTGTTAGTTAGGTTGCAAGCGTAGCTTCGTAGAAAGGAGCTTGAAACCTGTACAGTAAGGTTCTTTGATACTCTGAATCTTATTTTGTAATTTTCATTAACATTCTATAAGTCTTAGAAGATGTTTTCCCATTTTACAAAAAAAGGAAAATTTTTCGGGTTCTTTAATTTTGATAGGTATGACTACACTTGATGAAACTTATATATTTGAAATAAGCATACAAATTTGATTCCTTTGATGTATCTATTGACATAAAAATTCTGCATTTTAGAGTTTTGGTTAGCCTACTATTGAACGGGGATATTTAAAATCAGCATAAAAATCTGATTCTTTTGATATATCTTTTAGCATCAAAATTCCGTTCTTTAGAGTTTCGTTTACTATTGAGCCGGGTCGCTCCTTACTATAGTTCGTTACCACGAACTGTTTGATTATTACTTATTAAGTTGTTAGCTACTGCTGCAACCTCGATAAAAGGACCCTATTCATTATGCAGGAGGGAACAATATCACAAGCTAGGACATATTTGACCAGTTACATTAAGTTTAAACCAAAATATCACTACCTGTTTTTTCCCCCTAAATGTTCCCTAGAAGTTTCATCTTGATACACTAGCGTCGTTAGCTACAGTCGCTGTGGTAAATGTATTAATAGTATGTGTATTGCTTTTTGGTGACTTGAACATCATTCCCATCAAGTCCTGGAAGTTTCAACTTAATACAATTAACCATTACTATGATATTGCTGATATATCATTTTGATAACATGACTGTTTTTACGTTTTTGTGATTTTATGTTAATGCTCTCCGTCTTACCATTATTTACAATAGAGGTAGTAGTTGAAGTAGCTTGAGCGAGAGAAACTACTTCGCAGGTATATTTTAATTGAATATTTAATATATACAGATAGTTAGGTATTTAATATAATTCGTTCTCGGCGGCCTGCTTTCAATAGTTTTACTCTGTATTTTCCATAATTTTGTTACTAAAGTATAATATTTTCATCAGATTTTGGAATACACATTAGGATTAACCTAACCTCACTTCTTTGGCGTGGTCGCTATAACACGTAAGAACCAATGTTGACCATTAGTAGGCAGACTTACTACTATCTAAAGGTGTTTACGATAGGATTTGGCTCTTTCTCTCAACTAAACTTTTTAAAAAAATAAAAAAAAAACTTTAGCGTAAAAAGCGAGGCGTTGAGGAGAGGTGCTTAAAAGAGTTTCGGTTACTATTGAGCCGGGTCGCTCCTTACTACAGTTCGTTACCATGGACTATTTGATAATTTAGATAATGTGATCTGCACATTATCTAGGATTGAAAATTGGTTCAATCCTGCTTCCTAGGGCTATAATGAAAGAAAGGTTGAGATGGCTAGGCGACGTTCTGGCTGATGATGGACACTGTATATGTGTCCGAAATATTCAGTTAAAAAATTTTATATTTGATTAAAAGGTTTCATCCCTATTTTGAACTGTTATATTTTTGTCACGGAAAGGCAGCGTGGTCTTCGAAGTTACCTAACTTTTTTAGAGTCCGTAGGGAACTACTGAAATATTTTAACGACATACAAATAACGTATTCAACATGGTTTCAATATTCTCTCAATAAAAAGTGATGACTGTAACCTTCAATTCTCATCAACCCAAATGCATTTTCAAGTTATTTTAGAAAATAGGGGAAAACACCCCCTAAATGTCATAGAATCTTAACGATCACACCATCAGATTCAGCGTTTCAGAGAACCCTACTGTAGAAGTTTCAAGCTCCTGCCAACAAAAATGTGGGATTGGCGATTGTCTTTCAGGAATCTTTCTCAAAGAATTAGGACAAAAAGTCAAAACTTTAGCGTAAAGAGCAAGGTCTTGTGGAAGGGAGAACTGCCTTTACACACTTCGTAATTTTTATTCGTTTTAAGTTTTGATGTTTCTCCTTCTTTTAATTTTTTATGAACGTTTTCATCAGTAAAAAATATAAGTAACTTACGAATTAACTTACGTAACGAACTTCTATATTCGTATGTCTTTATTACGTATATGAGGGGTTCGCCCCCTCGTCAATACCTCGCCCTTTACACTAAAGCTTAAATTTTGTACCAATTCCTTAAAAATGATCCCTGAATCACAAAGGCCGTAAAACAAATAGTTGAAATTACTAAAAATAGTTTAGCGTAGAGAGCGAGGTATTACGAGGAGGTGAACCCCTCATAATGTCGGCACCCACTCCTCATCAACGAGCATGGTGTTCCAGCCGACGTGGTCGACGTGCAGGTGTGTACAGAGGACGAAGTCGACCGCTTCGCGGGGCGCGCCGGCCGCGGTCAGGTCCGATAAAAAGCTACCCTGGCGCTGATCCCAGTCGGGCATGCCCCGTGGTTTATCGTTGCCGATGCAGGTGTCCACCACAACGGTGGTATCGTCGGATTGGATCACGAAAGTGTGGATGCTCAACGGTACGGTTGTATCGGCATTGAGGAAGTGGAAAGCCTAACTATTGATAAAATTCAATCAAAGAATCAGCTTTTTATGGTGACCCTAAATATGTATTTGTTTATTAGCAATTAGTGCAGTTATTAGTACACAAGAAAGTTCGTATAATTATAGAAAACATAAGGAAAACAACTTAATAAGGGGCAATTTCGGTAAAAATATGCCGTCAATTTTTGCTTGCAAGAGTACCCATGAACTGATATATGAAACCACTATAATCAGAAATATTTCTCCTGAATAGAATGCTGTGATTTTTTTTTATTTTGTACGGTGAGCCAAAATCAAAACCTGCATTAATTCAAAAATGTCCAAAAATCAAATATAAAAAAAAACAAGTTGCGTAAAGAGCGGAGTATTGAGTAGGAGACAGCGCCTTTAATATACGGAATAATTTCTGTTCATTTTAAGTTTTAATATTGCTCCTTACTTTCCAGAAAAAAAACATTATTTTTATATTTAATATCAAACAATCATAACTAAGAAACAATAAAGAAATTTCTCAAGACAGTGGAATTCAATTCAGTGAATGCTTCGGCCCGGAGTTTGATTGATTTTTCCAATGTAACAAAGCACCAGTATCTACCCATTTTAAGATACATCTCCCACCATACACACCTGAGATCTGATAACATACACACCCATATTTCCCAATGATTCATCAGTAAGTACTGGTTTGTATTCGGTATGAGAAGGAAACAAAAAGGTTACTTTCGGGTGCTTTTGAAAAAACGGTATTGTGTAGTAAATAAATGACATTATAATAAATATTATAATATCAAATATACATCTTTGCGATTATTTTCATTTGCTGGTTTCTATTCCACCAAGTCCCTCCTTTCCTCTGCCAACAACGGTCAGAATGGATATGAACCTTCAAAAAGGCATGCTTAGACAATGCTCTTACCTCTGACCAAGTTTAGCAAAGATCGGAAAATCCCTTTCGCTAGATTTTCTGGTAACAAGAATATATATTGCCCTCTCCTCTCCCTCTTCCGCAAAGTTTAATTAGAGCTGAGAGCCCAAAATAAATAACTAGGACGCCAGCTATTACTTTCAAAAAAATGTCGTATAAATCCATTCGTCTGTGGTATATCCGCAAGTTTTACACAGTTAAAAATTAGGACCTTGCAGGCGTGTTGCTGCGGCACGTTCCGGAAAAAAAAAGAAAAAGAAAAGAAAAAAAGACGAAAAAACTATAAAAAGGTAAAAAACTAAAAAAAACTAAAAAGCTAAAAAAAAAGAAAAAAACTAAAAAAGAAATAAAATTAAAAAAAAAAAATTGAAATTGAAAAACTGCATTAGAACACAAGAGACAATGAGAATTCATATATAGAAGCCTCCCGCGAGCCGTGCTGGGTTGATTCTTAAGATTTTCCTAGAGCTCATGCCATATGTGTACTTGGCTCTTGGCTCTTCCGACCTCGTCCCAAGTGTCATATGAGCTCTTAGCTCTTGTTTTCGCATAAAAGTACTTTCAATGGCCCAGACCAGGAAGAAAAATAGAATTTAACTCAAAAGCTTGCTTATTGCAAAAGAATCTAGCTTAGCAACGAGGCATTAACTTATCATTGACAATTATACTATAGATAGATCTAAGCAAATGTGATTACGGAAACGAAAACAGGTCATTTATTAAAAAAATAATAATAAATAAATTATGCTAGCCAGAAAACAATTTCTGGAGAAAATCTCTGATGCGAAACAGGAGCGAGTCGAACGACTGGATATTCACTTTCTGTATGGTAAAAAGGTAACGATTTTGTCGACTAGCAAACCGATTTTTCTTAAACTCTGATCCTAATCAGGAGTAAACCAAATATTCATCTATGTAAAAATATTTTTTCATATGGTGACGTAAAATTCATCTTCTCTTTGTTGCCAAAAAGGGACAATTTTGCTGACCCGACAGGGTCGAGACGCTCGAGTTCGACCAGCCGGTTTTGCTGGAAACGCGTGCCGGATCCATCGCCTTCGATGGCGAGAGGGAAATGACATTCAGCGACAAGGACGATGTCGTCGTCACCCTACGCGAAGGTGCTTTCAGAACGATCAATGTCGAGGCTTGCATGACCCATGCTGCCGATCAGGGCTGCTTCGCAATTCGGCCCGAACCACTATCCAAACCTAAACAAGCCATATGAGGTTGGACATGTCTGTTCCCACTTCAATATCCGATTTTTTTGTTTTTTTGTGGTTTCTTGGTTGAGATAGGGTGTGTTGTGGGGGGGGGGGTGGGGGTGTTTTGGGGGGGGGGGGGTGGGGGGGGGGGGGGGGGGGGTTTCTGGAGGATTTTCTATGAGAATAACATTTTAGCATGGAGGGAGAGGGGGCAAGACTTACACATATTCCACTTTCCTTAGCACTTCTCAGCTAAACTAAAAACAACAGAACCCAAATAAAATATTCCAATTTGGAAAACCACAGTTGTCGCGACGGGGTATCTTCCAGGCAGAAATTACTCCGTATATGAAAGGGGCTTTTACTCCTCAACGCCCCGCTCTTTACGCTAAAGTTTCTTAATGTTTTAAAAATAGAGTTAAGATAAAGAGTCAAACTTTAGCGTAAAGAGCGGGGCGTTGAAGTGGGAAAAGTGAAAAACGCTGTGAGGAATATTAGTGGAAACGCCTAAGTTTAGTAGGAAAGAGGAAGGGCTTGTACAAGAATTGTTTGAGCCACGGATCGTATGAGAATAAGAGAAATTGTAAGGAAAGTAGAGAAAATAAGAACAGATATGATAAAACATATAATGTTTTTTTGTCTATTTATAAGAATTTACGACGGATTGAAAAGGGTTCATAAGCAAAAATTTAAAGGATGTCCATGGTTAATGAGGAAGAATAAAGAGTGAAGCTATGAAAGATAAGGTTGAATGAGGAGCGTACACAACTGTGTTAGGCTTAGGTGGCTTGGTGCTCCTATGAGCAGTCGTTGATAGTCGTATAAGTAGTTTAAAGTTTAAAGTACCGTATGCAGGAGTTAAATTTATTTACATAATTAACTGATAGATAAATATATATGTGTTACTACATAAAAAAAAAAATTATTTTCCAGCCTTACGGTTTCAATGTTTTATCCAACGCAAGACAATAGTTTTCCTTATCATCCAGTAGCTGAGATTCAACTTTATTCCCATCGTTTAGAGATTCAGGTTTATCGATCCAGAAAATTTATTCAGAAAATTTGCTCTGCATTTGATTTTGTTTTTCAAACTTCGTTTTTTAACATGAACCAAACATGAGACATCCAGAACATTTTCCTACATTTTTATAAAAGAAGATGCGTCAGATTCCGACAAGCCACCTGGAGCCACACCGTTTCCTTAAAGTGTTGGTGACAATCGGGATGGCAGAAAAGGCTTTAGGCTGAAACTTAAATTTTACGAGTTTTTGGAATGTTGCCAAAGAGGAGGTTGGCAAGAGGAGAGGTCACCAGTATGTCAGCCTGAGTCAGTATAATGCCATTTAAGTTCATAGTAGAAGAATAATTTTGAAGAAGACTAACCAGTTGAAAGATAGAATATTGATCATATCTCACAATAGATAAACCAAGATTCTCAATAAGTATCGATCACGGTTGGTCCCCATGGAAAATTCGCTAATAGGCCCTTTGTTTTTGTGACTATCAGCTGACCCCGAGGTTTACAAATGATTTTTATCCGCATCCTCTTAATGGATTGGATTACAAAAGCTCCTTGTTCCATAAACCCTTTGAATCACCACCACTACGTGGCTGAGAACAGAATAGTGCTTGGAGATCAGCCCCATTTAAAACAGTTCGTGGTAACGAACTGTAGTAAGGAGCGACCCGGCTGAATATCTTTCATATACGTATCTAGACATACGTATCATATACAATATCTTTCAAACTCCGTATCTAAAGTAGAGCTTGAATATAGTTATCAAAGCAAGAAAGAAAAATTAAATTGATCAAAATATGAGCGGGACTTTAACCATCTTAACTCCTCCTTAATCCAGATTTTAATATTCGTGGCTCAAACTGAAGGTAAATAGATTAATAACCTCCCATTATCACTCATATGAAACCCTCTATTTTTTCAAATTCACCTGCAATAGTTGAGTAATACTAATGAAATTTTTTTTTTTTTTTTTTTTGGCTAAATTGTTTTCTTATAGTTTTGATCGAATGATTTTGAAAAAAAAGGAACGGTGGAGGAAGCCTAGTTGCCCTGCGGTTTTTTGGTTACTTAAAAAGGCAACTAGAACTTTTAATTTTTTACGAATATTTGTATTAGTAAAAGATAAACGTAACGCATAAATTAGCTTACGTAACGAACATTTGTAAGGCATTCACCCCCTCGTCAGTACCTCGCTCTTGATACTAAAGCTTAAATGTTGTCCCAGTAAAGATTTTTCCAAGTGTGAATGTTAGAATGAACATTGACAAATTGAAGAAAACAAATCAATAAATAGAAGAAACTAAAAAAGAAAAAAACTAAGAAAAGAAAAAACTAAAAAAGAATAAAAAACTAAAAAGGAAACTGTATCTATATATATAAAAATAAGTTGTATATATGCATGTTTGTTTGTTTGTGGGTTAGCATTTGACGTCATTATAAGTATATAAGGCTTTGTATATGACGTCATTATAAGATGACACTACAGACTGGGACACCAGGCGACCGACGGCAAAGCGGGCCTCGAGGCCGCCGGCCGCGAAAACCCCGATCTGATCCTCCTCGATATCTCGCTGCCCGAGATGGACGGCTGGGAAGTGACCCGCCGCATCCGCGCCGACGAGGGCGTCAAACACATCCCCATCATCGCCGTCACCGCCCACGCCATGGCCGGCGACGAGGAGAAGGCCTACGCCGAGGGCTGCAACGCCTACCTGTCCAAGCCCATCGACGAGGACGAGCTATGGGCCAAGGTCTCCCAGCACATACTCTGGATTAATTTTTTTCCGTCAGTACCTTTGATTAAAATTGCTATAATTCTGTATAAATTTTAGAGATAGCTGATTTGATTAGATACTGGAAGTTCTAGGTAGCTTTTAAGAGTGACCAAAAGTGATCGGAGGCTATATCCCCCCAAACCTTTTTTTCAAAATGAACCTGATCAAAATTTTGAAATAACCTGAAGGCTTTTCCCCCAATTCTTATAGAACCCTTAAGAATAAATTGAATAAAATCTTCTGTTTTCAAAATTGTATTCGTTGGGTTATGTTTTAAGACCACTGAGTTGATACGATCACCCCTGGGAAAAAAACAAATAACAAACAAACAAATCAACACGCATCCATGATCCGTGATCTGTCTTCTGGCAAAAAACACAAAATTTCACATTTTTGTAGATAGGAGCTTGAAACATTCTACCGTAGGGTTCTCTAATAAGCTGAATTTTATGGTATGATTTTCATTAAGATTCTATGACTTCTAAGGGGTGTTTTTCCCTATTTTATAAAATAAGACAAATTTTTCTGGATCGTAACTTTTCATAAGTTTTATGTTCATAAGGTATGAACATAATGAAAGTTTTCATGTGTGAACATGAACTTCTAGACTCAAGATGGGTCCAGAAGCCAAAACTATTTTTTATCTTAATGTCCTTGGTACAAGAAGCAATTTGGAGCGTAAAAATATAGCTGGTTTGTAACTGAATATCTGTTATTTACCGATTACGTTTCAAAAGCAAATACGAATGAATAAAGGCATAAAAAAGCTTTTGGTCGCACTCCTCTTTTAATAGCATTGAAATTAGTGATTTTAACTTTTTGAGAGTCAAAAGTGATTGGAGTGCAACTAGCCCCTCCCCCTCTATGCTTTTATCCCCCACATAAATCTGACAAAAATTTCAGATAACAATTTTGTTAAAAATAATTCAAAGATCGTAGAACAAAACTCCAATGTTGATAAAACTCACAGGGTCATATGGCAGGCGATGTAAGTTATTTTCTGGGGGCAAATGTGGTTCTTATGGAAGGTAGGCACGTGCAAACTCCAAAGTGGGCTCATTTGATTGGAAAAAAAAAGTTCTAGTTAAGGCCTAGATAAGCCCCTTCTTACAAGGAAACATTTTAAGAAAACAATTCTTACTTCATGATATGCAGAACAGTCATAGGACACATTTTATGTCCTTTGACTTCTACTTCTCTATTCTACTATTCTACTTCTCACTATCTTAGAAAGAGGTTAGTTCAGGAAAACAAAATTTTCAGGAATGAATCCAGGACCAAAGAATAACCTTGGAAGGTACTGCCAAGCTTCTATGTTAACCCTCTTCTGGTTTCTAAGTCTTAAAATTTTGCCTAACTGGTTGGTTTTTAGAAGAAGAAGAAATTGAAGTCTTTATGCTGATAAATGTCGTAAAACTGATATCATTGCCTTTTCAATATATCACTTGGATGATATCTTACTTCAGCTTTCTTCATCGAGATCAGTAACTGAGTCCTTTGGATATTATGTTCACGGTAAACATTTGAAAGTTTGATAATTTTGATTCATATAAAGTTTTATTTTTAAGTTTTCACCATCATAATTCTAAAAAAAAAAAAAAAAAAAAAAAAAAAAAAAAAAAATTAGCGCCCTCCAAAACTGTACAAATACAATAGGGGGCAGAGTATAAATAAAAAAGAAAAGAAAAAGGTTTAATGTTTCTTCTTACTTTAAGTTGTATTTTTTTTTTTTTTTGTTAAAATTACAGTTTAACACAAAAATATATAACAGATTAGAAACTCAAAATTCAACTATTAAATAAGAAAAAAAAGAAAAAGGCAGCAAAATTCAGTTTAACTCAAATAGATACAACAGATTTAATGCATATAACATTCAACTATTAAAAATAAATTCTATTTTAAAATATGTTTTTGTCAGAGGAAACGAATGTTTAACTTTGAACTAGGACGGGAGCGAACGAATGATTCATGCATAGGAAGAATTTTTTTTTTTATCAGGTCATATCAACTTTGGCCGACGAAGTGAAAATCGACTAGTGTCAGAACGGAACCGAATGCTATTTTTCTTTGTTGATTTATTTTTTCAGCAATATTGAAATATAGCTAGAAAGGAAAAAGAGGGGGGTAGGGGGCTCTGCCAGAAGTTCTAAAAGTTGGAGAATTGTTTCAAACAACAATACTAAAAAACGGAATTTTGATACCAATAGATACATCAGAAGAATAAAATTTCTATGCGGATTTCAAACATACAAGTTTTATCAAGTTTAATCCTAGCCATCAAAAGTTACGAGCCTGAGAAAACTTGCTTTATTTTCGAAAAAAGGTGGAAACACCCCCCAAAAGTCATAGAATCCTAATGAAAATCGCACCATTAGATTCAGCTTATCAGGGAACTCTACTGTAGAGGTTTCAAGCTCCTATCTGCATAAATGTGGAATTTTGTATTTGTTGCTACAGATTGGGCCAGGGGGAATTTTTTTTTTATTTAGGGCACCACACTACAACTTTACCCCAAAGAGGACAAATTTGCAATTAATATAAAATTCTAAGAAGCTAAATTATTTTGAAGCATCAATATATGTATCTTATGCTTCCCAGTTGCAAAAGAAATAATGCCATACGGGGGAAGAACTGGATTCAACCAAGTTGATTCACTTTATTTGTAATGAAATTAGGCTACGTTATGAGATATGTAATTTAAAATCAGCTATAAAGAGGGGGGTTAGACTTTGCTCAATTCATTTTTATAAGGTTTTAAAGATGTGATAATACATTTCCTAATTTTTGAAAAAAATGTTGATATCTTAGAATTCTACTGAAATAACAGAAATTACATTTTCAGAACTAAAAGCAGAGAAAAAGCAACTGGTAGCTGAAAATTTAGGTAAAGTGTTTTGTCAAAATTTCAATAGGTATTGACCCGTTATTTAGGCAAATTTCAGGGCCCTCTAGAGGGGGAAGGAATAGATGTGTGTACTTTAAAATACCTTCCTGGGATTGTACTGTGTGTATATTATTGTGTGTAACTTTGAATAGACAGCTTTTGCTTCAGAGCCTATGCCGTTTGAGTCTTCCCAAAATCTATCGTAATTAAGAACAATAAGTAAGGAAAACAACTATAAATAATAAAAAAATAATATAACAGTAATAAATATTATATATATATAATATATATATGTGTAAGTTGTATACTGTGTACTGTGTGTATATTATTGTGTGTAACTTTGAATAGACAGCTTTTGCTTCAGAGCCTATGCCGTTTGAGTCTTCCAAACTATGAGAAAGCCATATAAATATGCAAATTTCGTCTTAATTATTCATCTGTGGAGAGCCAAAATCAAACATGCATTAGTTCAAAAACGTTAAGAAATTAAATAAAAAAAGACATGTTTTTAACTGAAAGGAGCAACATTAAAACTTAAAACGAACTTAAATTACTTCGTATATGAAAGGGTCTGCTCCCTCCTCAACGCCCCGCTCTTTACGCTAAAGTTTGACTCTTTCTCTCAATCAAAACGGCACTCGAAGAATTTATTGAAGATTACCCCAACTCCACCAAAGAGAGTGGATCCGGTCCAGTTATGTCCGTCAGGTATCTTGGACTTGTGCTTATTCTTCCCACCAAGTTTCATCCTGATCTCTCCGCTTTAAGTGTTTTCCAAGATCCCCCCCCCAAATGACGTTGGATCCGGACGGGATTTAAAATAAGAAACCTGTGTTACAAGGTCCTAGTTTACAGTTTACTACTGTAGTTTACAGTAGTTTACTATTTTACAGGTCCTAGTTTACGAGGTTACTGTTTCATCCCGATCCCACCTTCATGAAATTTGAAACTGTAAGCATGTTTTAATATCATAGAACAACATATTTACCACAATTAGGATATTTATCGTGGAAAATTATAGCCAATTTTTAGGTCTCAGTAGATAAGTTTCGTGTCATTGTAACCGTTACATACAACTACCGTCTCCAATGGTTTCCGCAGGATATCCCGCCGTATAAATGAATTTAATGGTAATTTTCAATGAGAAATCAGGTAGGAGTTTTTACGTTTTCATTTACACATAGATCCAACCGAATTGTTAGGTTTATGAATGCTTATGTGTCCAATCGCGGGATTGGCGGCAGGTCTTATGAAACATCGAAAGCAGCCATGGTGCAATTTACCCGCGCAACCGCGGCAGATTGGGCGCCTTATGGTATTACGGCCAATACGATATGCCCGGGCCTTTTCATGACCGACGCCAATGTCGAATGGAACAAAACCAAGCCTGAAGTGATTGAGCAAATCACATCTTCAACGCCAATGGAACGGGCAGGCAACCCATCGGAACTCGGTGGACTAGTTGTATATTTAGCGAGTGCGAGGGTAGTAAGTTATGCCCTCGGGACATTTAAAGTTTATATAGAAAGGGTGACCGTAAAAACTTCAGAGGGGGCTCATTGGATCAGTAATCGAAAGTTCTAGTGCTCCCTTTTAGATTCAGAGCGATCAAAGGGTGGATAACCCCCCCCCCACACCTCGTACTTTCCCGAAACCCATCTGATACGAATTTTGAGGTGGCCATTTGCTGTCGTAGAAACTTCAAAAAAGGCTTGTTTGATTGGAAATTGAAGTGGCTAGTGCCCCTTTTAAACGGATGCGTGTTTATTTGTTTTTTTTTCCAGGGGTGAACGTATCAACCCAGTGGTCCTAGAATGTCGCGAGAAAGCTCATTATAACGGAAATTAAAATTTCTACAGCGCTTTTTAAGTGACCCAAAAAATTGGAGGGCACCTTGGCCCCCTGCCACGTTCATTTTTTTCCAAGGTCGCCGGATCAAAATTTAGAGACAGTCTTTGGCTCAACATAGTCGAAAAACCTAATAACTATGTTTGGGGAACGACTTAATCCCCCACAGTCCCTGGGGGCTCAATAGTAAAAGAAACTCTATAAAACGGAATTTTGATACTAAAAGATACATCAGTAGAATCGGATTTTCATGCTGATTTTAAATATTTAAGTTTTATAAAATTTAGTCTTTGTCATCAAAAGTTAGGAGTCTGAGAAAATTTGCCGTATTTTGGAAAATAGGGGGAAACACCCCCTAAAAGTCACAGAATCTCAATGATCGCATTCAGTGGATCAGAGAACCCTATTGCAAAAGTTTCAAGCTCCTATCTACAAAAATGTGGAACTTCGATGGAAATTCTCTTTCTTCATGATGAATTCCTCCAAGGAAAGATCCTCCCCCGTAACCTCCTATCCCCCCCCCCCCGCAACATGAAAAAGTCCCGCTGAAAACGCCTGCATACTTCCCAATAGCCATTACTATATGTAAACAATGGTCAAAGTTTGTAACTTGCAGCCCCTTCTCCGGGGACTGTGGGGGATTGTCTTCCCGAAAAACATAATTATTAGGTTTTTCGGATATGCTGAACAAAATGGCTATTTCAAAATTTTGATCCAGTGACTCTGAAACAAAAACAAAACTAGACTACATTGGGATACGTCTTTTACTTTTAACGAATTTTTATAATAATAATAAAGCCAAATCAGTCTGGGTATTTCTGCAAGAATAAAAAACAAGATTCTTTTAAGTTTATACTGATAAATAAACCAAACAATTCATCTCCAAGAACATTTTTAGCATAAAAAAGCTAAGCAGTTTTACAAATGTTTTATGGAATACTAGAAGTAGTACAATATACTTCAAAGTTATGAAAAAACTTTTGAGCTATGAAACTTAGCTAAAACTTTAATTTTTTCTAAGGTTTTTATTAGTAAAAATATACGTAACTTACGAATTAACTTACGTAACGAACTTCTATATTCGTGTGTTCTTATCACGTATATGAGGGGGTTCCCCCCTCGTCAATACCTCGCTTTTTACACTAAAGCTCAAAATTTGTCCCAATTCCATCAGAATGACCCCTGAATCACAAAGGCCGTAGAATAAATAGTTGAAATTAATAAAATCACTTCAGCGTAAAGAGCAAGGTTAGGAGGAGGTGAACCCCTATCGTTTCTTACTAGGTTGCCAGCTACCGCTGCAGCCCGTATTCCCGAAAAATATGGAGCCGTTTCCGAGAAAAAACAAATAAGTATATAAATCCTTTATAAATATATACACAATTCTTGCTCACTTACAAGGATCGTTCTTTAATATAACTATATGTCAATTTCAATCATTATAGGCTAAAGGTCGTTCCTTATTATAATATATGCAGAATATCGTGGCCTATGCCACTTTTCTTGATTCTCAAGTCAATATATTTCCGTTGTTGCCCAAGCGAGCAACTGATCTGGTGGGCCAACTGCATTGGGGTCACCGGTGCGCCTTTCGACAGCTTTCTGACCTTACGTGGCGTGCGCACGCTAAAGGTACGGGTGGCTCAACACGAAGCCAATGCCAAACAACTGGTGGATGTGCTGGTGAGGCACGAGGCGGTGAAAAAAGTCTATTACCCCGGGCTCAGCGATCATCCGGGTCACGCCACAGCGCGGCGCCAGCAGTCGGGCTTTGGCGGCATGATCAGCTTTGATCTGGCTGGCGACGAAAATACCTTTTAATGGAGCTAATTTGATTGGAAATTCAAAGTTCTAGTGACCCTTTTAAGGGTCAAAAGTGATTGGAGGGCAATCAGCCCTCTTCTTTAGCTCGTAATTTTCCCAACACTTTAAATCAAAATTTAAGATAGCCATTTTGTTCAGTATAGCTGAACGGTCTTGTAATTGTATCTCTAGGGGTATTGCGTAAGGTCAGCCCACCACAGTTATGCAATTTTTCATTATGTTTAAAAACTAAACGTTGCCTTAATCTTAAATCAAAAAGCACTGCCAAAAATTAGTGTACACGTGAATGCAGCCTTAAACCTTAATACCTTCACTGGGCCCTAAAAAAAGGAAAAAAAACTGACTGTGAATCCCTTCCGTATGATATAGTTTAAGAGACTGATAGGCCAACTGTTCGAGGGTTGCTTAGGGTATAGGGTATTTTGGTATTCATGATTTATGATTTTTTTTTATATATAGATAAAGTGGGGAAATAGTGCATAAAAGTGTTATTATATTAGGTTTGTGTAGTACAGGGTCTCAAGTGGTGACTTTTTTACGCCTTTTGGTGATTTCAGTACATATCGTGTTTACACAATTTCAATCAGTGTTGAGGGGAAAAGGCATCTAAAAGGGGCAATGGGGACTGGTTGTGCCCCGATCACTCTTCAATGTTACCCTGGACATATCTTGAAAGTTTCAATTTAATGCTCTGGGCCATTCATTAGATATTGCTGGCACAACTTTTTCACAACCATTATGCTCATAGTTTGTTTTGATTATGTTCAGTATCCCTTTCAGCATTTCCTCAAAGTTTCACCTTGATACCCTAATTTCCTGGGTAGAATTTTTAGCTAGAATGGAGCTACCTGGAGGGAATTTCCCTGGCGGGAGGGAGAATTTACTTAAAAAGAATTTTCCAGAGAGTATTTTTCATAGGGGAAGGAATTTTTCATAGAAAGGGGACCGGATTTACCGCTATTATTCAAAAAGGATCAGGAAATGATTTAAAAAAAACATATTTTTTCAACTTTCAGCATTTTTTGAGAGGGGACTTATGGTCATCTATGTCCCACCTCCAAGGGACTCCAAATACCCCTCCCCAGGCAAACTTCAGGGCCCTCTAGAGGGAAAAGGAGTAGAGGTGAGTACTTTAAAATACCTTCCTGGGACATACTTTAGCCTGTAGACCCATCCCTGAAAGTTTAATTTTCCTAACCTAAACCCTTTCTGAGATAGCAAGAAGTCAATTAACTAGAATTTTACCATGATTCAATAATTGCTTGTGGGAAATTTGCATTTCAGGGTAAATATATAACAGTTCATATTTTTGACTTAGCTACAAAGTGAATGTACAACTTGATGCCTATTTTATGCAACCCTTGTTCTTTTCTTTTTTCAGATAAATGAAATAGGTAAAAGCTTTGGTTAAAATCATTTTTGTTCAGCCGATATGGGCCACTGAAAGATAATATTATTCAAAATAACTTAGTTTACCGGATTGGTCAGGGCCAATCGTAGGTTCACCCCTACGTAAAGCTCGTTGCATAGAACTAGTCATTTAGCTTTCAGTCTGCATTGAAACTCTGTTTAGGGAGTCTGTCTTCGGAGTTTATAGATGTGTGTTTCAGCCATCTTTGGAAGAACACAGGTGAGCCCCGTCTACTTTGTTCCGCTTCTCCCATGCAACTGTGAGGGGCAAGAGCCTGTTCGTGTAGCACCCTCTCAACCTCGTTGCTGGCACTTGGTTTGAAAAATTGTCTATAAGTTCCACAACGAGGCCAAGATAAGTGTCTAAATCAAAATTGGGGGAAAGTATACTAATAGGACTCACCCCCAAACTGTAATCCCCCTCATTTTCACTTTCAACTCGGTCCGTACATAGACGATCATGAAATTCTGAAGGCTGCGACAGTACGTTCTAGGAGGATTTACAAAAAAAAATAAAAATGTATCAAAAATGTGTTTATATGTGTTTTTTATTACTTTTTATAAATAAGATAAAAATTAAGAGGGTATGGTAAACCTGGTACACCCCCCTTCTCTCTGGATACGGCACTGCTGATAGGATACCCTACTATTTCTATGTGATCATGCTAAAAATTCAGTAAAAATAGTTTTATCTAATTTCTAGCAGTACATATTACATTGCATGCAAGCACACAAAAATGAGAAAAGGATCAAAGTAGGCCTAACGAAGGCCTCGAAGCGAAGTGGGACTCCGCGTGGGCGGAGCAGGGGACGTACCTGTTCGACCGCCTGCGTGCGGCACAGGCCGGCCGTGAGGGCGTGTACTCGATCGACACCCCGCCGCCGACGGCCTCCGGCAGCCTGCACATCGGCCACGTGTTCTCGTACACCCACACCGACGTGAAGGCGCGATACGAGCGCATGCGCGGCAAGACCGTGTTCTACCCGATGGGCTGGGACGACAACGGCCTGCCGACCGAGCGCCGGGTCCAGAACTATAGATGGTGTTTATTTTTTTTTTTCAGGAATGTTCGTATCAAACAAGTATAATGGTCCTAGTATACTGGAAGAGATCTCATTTTAATGGAAATGAAAAAGTTATAGGGCCCTCTTTAAGTTACCAAAAAGATTGGAGGTCAACTATCCCTCCTATCCTGCCTTTTTTCCAAATTGCCTAATCAATGTTTTAAGATAACTATTTTATTCAGCATAGTTGAAAGATCAGTCTTTCATTCGTCTTCGTGGTGTGAAGACCATTTAGTCTAAAAAGGACATTAGACCCAGTACTATTAACTGCCTCTAAGCACTTAATATTGTTGATAGACAATTTAGTACAGATTGAATAATCTAGTGTAAAATTAAGTGTTAGTAATACTTTTTGCTCAGGTAAGGCTATATAACTGTCCCTGCATGTGCCATCTTTGCAGATATATTGCAACTAGCCAAAAATAGTGACTACCTTAATCTGAATTTGACACTGAGGTAGCCAATTAATAGAGGTGAGGAAATCGGCTTAGCTCATACGAATGGCATGTCTCAAATATGCAATTTACAAGAAAATTACCTACAACATAATCTCCCCCATAACGCTCCATGGCCTGGAAGGAAAAGGGGAGAAAAAATACCTAGAGAAAAATATAAAGAAAACCCAGATTCAGCCGTCCACCTTAACAATCCCAAAATCACAAGCTAGGCAGGAGAGTAGCGCATGATTCCACCAACTCAATGAAACATCAAACCCAATCTAGGGACATCAGCTACAAGGAAAACTAAGGAGACCTCAGTCATTAAGTGGAAATTCTCTATAATAATTTGTATAGGACGTAGCGATTGTAGGAAAACCCTAATGATACTACTGTATAAGAAAGGTGATAAGGGCGAATATGGTAATCTCAAATAATTTCACAGAGGGTCTTGTTCATCAAATTTTGTAAATTCCTTTTCACATCCCTTAAACGATAGTTTTTATCTCTATTGAATCAGACAAATTTTCTAATACATTCTCTTTATGCATAGTTACATTCAAAGTATATTCAAAAATAACAAGGCCCCAGGTGCTGATAGTGTGTTAAACAAATTTCTTAAAGATTTCTGGGCGTCGACGCCTGCGTCGCCAAACCACCATCCATTCTCAACAATGCCAAGTTCGGCTTGCTGATGAACCAGGCGTCGGTCGATTCCCGACGTCGATACTCTTGTGACGCACTCAACGATCGGTTCCCGGGTCAACTGAAGGCCCTCTTCTCTCCGCAACACGGACTCTGGTGCGAAGAGCAAGACAACATGATCGAGACACCACACTCGATCTACGATCCGCTACAGATACCGTTGCACAGCCTTTACAGCGAGACGCGTCGGCCAACACTGGAAAAAAAAAAAATACAAAAGTCCAAATTTTTGTTTTTAGGAGCTTGAAACTACTACAGTAGTTTTCTCTGATACACTGAATCTGATGGTGTGATTTATATGATTTATATGACTTCTATAGTAATGTTCTCTGATACGCTGAATCTGATGGCGTTAAGATTACATGACTTTTAGGGGGTGTTTCCCCCTATTTTCTAAAATAAGGCAAACTTTCCCAGGCTCTTAATTTTTGATGGGTAAGACTAAACTTGATGAAACTTATATATTTAAGTCAAACAAACAGGTTTGATAAAAGAGAGACAAACAGACAGACAAACAAACAAAACCATACAGACACAAACACAAAAACAGACACAGAGATAGGTAAACAAATAATCAGACACACTGGCATGGTGAGAGAAAGACAAAAACACACAGAAACACACAGAGCAGACAAACGGCACCGAGAGAAAGGGACACAAATGCAAACAAATACACAGAATCCAGAAACAAAAACACATAAAGAAAGACACAGGGACAGGCAAAAAGTAGCCCAAACACACATGACAATATAAATCTTAGGGGATCTAAAACCATTGGTTCACCTTTGATTGGCTGTAAACAATACCCTGCTGATATACAACTCCAAGTTTGTGGTATTTAAAGTGTTTTCAGCAGGTTGAACAAATGTCTTCTTATCTACATGATATATAAAGCTCATCATGTCAGTACCACTAAAGCTAGGCAGAAGTCTAATACTGTCAACAAAGTCCCTTGGAAGAGAAAATTCCCAAAGTCTATCTAGATAATCCTTATATTGCTCCAAGCTGTGATTTAGTCTCTTAGGTATCCGGTACGCGGCAGAAGATCCTCAGTACATTGTCTCGGATAACTACAATATGGAAATATTCAAGACGAGAATTCAGAAAAATAGAAACGCCATAACGTACGTCATCAATCCAGCTCTGAGGCCGGCTTTGTCAATTCAGTGATCTGGATTCAGACCATCTGCGACTCCCATGCGACGCAGGTGTGTTTAGATCATTGTTAGATTGCCGGACCAATCGTCCTCAAACCAAATAGGCGGGACGTATGGTAAAGATGATCTGTTATGTTGCATGTTCAAGAGTCGGTAAACTTGACAATCTATTTATATGCACAGACAATGGGACAGCAAAGAATACTCCACCCTAACAGCTAGTATACAATATCCTTTGATGTCCCATTGTCCCTTGCAGCATGACGTCAGTCGACAAACAGCTTCATGACGACATACAGCTTAATCCTTATAATGAGGTCAGTCGACAAACATGATGTCAGTCGACAGACACACACAGACAACATATTTTATATAGATAGATGAATATATATAGAAGATAGATAGGCCCCACGTCCTGGAGGCTTTCTCAACGGAAAAATTTACATCCAACAATTTAAGACTTTTTTAAGACATCTAAAACAAAAAACAAAAACACGACAACTAACCGACACGTGCCTGAAGTGAGGGGAACCAGGCTTTGGCGCTTAGATGATGTCATTAATAGCCCCTTACTGAAGGGGTCGAAACCTAAATTGTTTCATTCTGGGATGGTTGCTTTTCATTTGTTGTCATTTGTCAAAATATTATTGTGACCAACAGTACTTGTCATCAAAGCAGGAAAACTTATGTCTTTTTTTTTGTGCGGTTGGGTCTCGTGGTTTAAATATCATAAGTCTGCACAATACCATAGACAAAGTATTGCACCTCTGACTGAAATTTAACTTACAGGGTTCTTTCTTTTCTTTTTTTTTAAATCAAAATCAGAGTAATTCAGTGAGGATCGCTTATAAACAAGAAAAAGAAATACGTTAGCCACAAATTTGTTTTTGACAATACATTGGAAGCCTTCCAAGTGGAAACTTTTTCATCAATATTTGGACAGGAGGGGGATTGGATTTACTGAATCTGATGGTGTGAATTTTTAGGGGCGTTTTCACCCTTTTTTACAAGTAGGCCAGTTTTCTTAGGCCTTAAAATTACCATAAATTATACTTGCTAGTAATAGGGCAAATCCTATGTTCACCAGCTTCAATGATGATAGTCAGTCCTCTTTGGCGTCCAAAGTAGTGGTCCATGATTTATTGAGCCACTTCCTGCCCACTAATGGCTTGAAAGCAACCACCTTGGTAGAGGTCACTGTCTTTTTTTTCACTGAGGGAGTTGAATGGCCACATAAATGTTCACCATGAAGTAAAAACAAAAATTAAGTACTTGAATGTCCAACATTGTCAGTTCAACTGCTCTAGTGAATGGTGATCAAAGGATGCAGCTAGTATCTTTTTTCACCAGAAGAAAACACTATAAAATTCTGAAAATGACTTTTTTTATTGTTCTAAATATGCTTACTTAGGCATATGCTTTGTCATTCCCTAGGCTAAGGTATACCAATAAACCTTGTCCCTCACTCTCTAATTAACAAATACATAGGCCTACACGAAAATTTGCCTCATTTTAGAAAATAGGGGGGAACCCCCCTAAAAGTCATGCAATCTTAATGAAAATCACACGATCAGATTCAGCGTATCAGAGAACCTTATTGTAGAAGTTCCAAGCTCCTATCTAGAAAAATATGGAATTTCGCATTTTTTGCCAGAAAACAGATCACGGATGCGTGTTTATTTGTTTGTTTTTTTGTTTTTTGTTTGTTTTTTTCCCCAGGGGTGATCGTATAGACTGAGTGGTCCTATAATCTTGCGAGAGGGCTCATTCCAGTATTACTTTTTAATAAGCAGAAAAAAAGTAATATGAAATAATCAGAAGTTGTCCCCCAGTTATTCTCAGATTTCCTATATAAGTAAATAAAACAACTTGGTTTAAGGTACGTTGCTCGACTTGAGCTTGGTCTTTGTGAATCTTTGAGTCAACATCAAAAGGATGAAAGTGGGGCCTATGGACGTGTCAGTGACGAACCTCATACAGTCAGGAGCTTCCCTGTTCCAAATCACTTATATGGGGAACTAGGAAAACATGGTGATGGTGTGATGAGGAAAGTCTCTTGATCTTACTATGACAGTACAAGTTGGGTATTTTTTTCCTTGCTTTTAGGTAACTGTATTATTTTTCTTATCACAACCATCTACAAACTATGAACTTACATTAAGCTCATTATACCAAATGCAACAGCCCCGTTGATCAGTGAGTCTCGTATTGCTGCAGTTCTTTCCTCTTGATGAGCACCACTCTCCATGATACCACACTTTTTCAGGTACAGCAGATACAATAGATATGGCTAGACCCATTCTTTCTGCACGTCCATATGTCACTTGGTTAATACAAAGTGCCACAAAAACAAAAGCTAAGAGCTCATATGGCACTTGTGACGCGGTTGGAAGACCCAAGAGCCAAGAGCTCATACGGTATGAGCTCTAGCGAAATTCTAAGAATCGAAAGATTGCTTTAAGAGGAAAACCAGAGGCTTAATGCCAATCGGGATTTAAAATTAGAGCTCTGAGTCACGAGATCCTTCTAAATATCAAAATTCATTAGGATCCGATCACCCACTCGTAAGTTAAAAATACCTCAATTTTAGGCAAATTGTCGAAGAAAATGTAAGGCATACCAACGAAAAGTTTGAGCTATGTCGACCCAAGTACAAACTCTGTCAGTTGGAGAGGAGTCCGTTTACAATGCCTTTGGACTGAATCGAAATAAGAGCCATTATCAGTCTGGTATACCTAGGCGGTGTGTTCAAATTCACAGGAAAAGATGCTGAAAGTCTATTTGCAATTGAGGGGATCGGCCGAGATATATTTAGAGCAGCCATGAGTGTCAAAAAGTTTCTGTTCATTGAGGTTTTTTTGAACCTCTCGATTCCTTTCTTAAAACAGCTTTGGCCTTCAAATGCGAGAACTGACCATTCTCTATTTGCAATACATATAAAACAGTAAATTCAACGAGTAGTTCATACTAAAGAATTTATATCTAAATATTTATTACTCCAAAAAACATTCACATTTCGCACTTGTATAATGTATCAAAATTCACTTAAAAAAGCATGTCCGAGGGCAAACCACGTTCCATTAAAATTCGTACTTAAGCTACTATGTTTCTAATTCTTTCATTGTTCATATATTCCCAGACCTTTGAGACTTTTACGATTCCTTTCAAATTTACTAATACTTTCCATATGGTTGACTTATTTTAAGCGTTTTAGCCAGATACACCCTTCCTAATAAAAAAAAAGAAAAATAGAAGAAAAGAAAGAAAAAAAAAACCTTGCAAAGGTGACATCAAACATCCAAGACTCTTAGTAGGAGACGAAGAAATATTTCCAGACGGACCCAAAAACTTTCTACGTCTCTATATATAGCTGTTCATGTAATTTTTTTGACAAGTTCCTAGGGAAGAACAAAAAAAAACATGAGGTCATTCTAAAAAGCTTCTTAAGCCCAAAGTTAATCGTAGAATCAGACAAGACTTCTTTATCCAAAGGGTCATCAATGATTGGAACTGTTAAAGTGGGAGACAGTGTCATCAACATCAGCTTAAGATTTTAAAACAAGACTAGACAAAGAATTAGAAGCCAAACCTTCAATATACAACTGGAGCTACCCATCATCTGTGCCTTATAAATAGTGATTAATATATATGTATATACAAAATAGGGTTAATTTTCCAATATTCATTAAGATCCGATCACCCACTCACCAGTTAAAAATACCTCATTTTTTTATTCTTTTTTTCTCTCCCTTCACCTCCCCCCCCTGATGGATAAATCGGGGAAATCATCTTTATCAAGTCAATTTTGCAGGTCCCTGACACGCCTACCAATTTTCATTGTCCTGGCACGTCCAGAAGTACCGAACTCCCCAAATCACTGGAACCCCTAACTACCCCAAAGAGAGTGGATCCAGTCCGGTTGCGTCAATCACGTATCTACGACATTGGCTTATTAGAGGGGAAAACACCCCCTAAAAGTCATACAATCTTAACGAAAATCACACCATCAGAGTCAGCGTATCAGAGAACCTTATTAAATGTTTTAAAATGTTGAATTTCACATTTTTTATTTATTTTATTTTTTTTTTCCCAGGGGTGATCGTATCGACTCAGTGGCCCTAGAATGTCGCGAGAGGCATCATTCTAACGGAAACTAAAAGTTTTAGTGCCCTTTTTAAGTGACCAAAAATTTGGAGGCCATCTAGGCCTCCTCCTACGCTCACTTTATCGGTTCCACATTTTTCCACATCAAGTTCCACATTTTTGTAGATAGGAGCTTGAAACTCCGATACGGTGAATGCGATGATGTGATTTTTGTTAAGATTCTATGACTTTTAGGAGTGTTTCCCCCTATTTCTCAAAATAAGGCAAATTTTCTCAGGCTCGTAACTTTTGATGAGTAAGACTAAATTAATAAGACTAAATGATAAGACTAAATTGATAAGACTAAATGATGAAACTTATATATTTGAAATCAGCATAAAAATCCGATTCATTTACTGCATCAATGACGCGTGCGAAACGTCAACTCCAAGTCAAATTCGTGCATTGCTTGGCATCATTTTAACAGCTTGCTCTCCATCAGCTCCTACAGAGTTATGGGAAAAATATAAATCAAAAATGTCCGAAGATATACTCTATCGAAAACGGTTAGAGACGTCAGAAATGACTTTTGATTTTATATCAGAAATTTATAACTACACTTTAGTTATTATAGAAGATATGTGCGTATGTATGGCAAACAAACCTCTTCAGCATTTGGGAATGCCTTCCTCGTTCTGGCTATATTCATAATCGCCAAACGAACGGGAAATCAACGACCAGGCGCCGAACCAAAAACAGAACAACTGGCTTTCCAACAGGCCCAGGCTGTTCACGACAGTCTTTTTAACCTAGGACGAGAGGCCGTTAGACAAAATAAATTGCCAGAAGCGAAAAAACATTTTCAAAACGCCTTAAAAGCTACTTTGGGATATGCGATAGACGTCGGTAAGACAGAAGCCGCTTTGGCCGCCTGTAACGAGCGAATCGAAAAGAAAACGGAAGGAAAATCAAGTGGAGCACCAAGGATGTTATTGCTGGAGCAGTCCACCACTCTTCGGATGCAAAGAGATTGTAGCTACACAAAATCTCTTTTTTTTTAAACATTTAAGAAAAAAGGCATATAGGTGTCCAAAGCCAATTCATAGGGAATCAAATATAAAAAGATTTTTATCCTGTTTTTTTTTTTTCATTTTCTCTCATTAATAAAAATATCTGCCGCTTGACGTTAAAGAAGATATGTTATTCCCTTTTCTGTCCTTTTTATGTGGTTGTCAGTCGACTGTTTTCGGCAATGGTGTCTTTACTGCTGCCTAGCTGAACAAATCACTAAAAGAAGGCTATATATTTTAATTTTTGGTAAATTTGAATAGATAGCCTTCTTTTCGACTTGGCTTTATTCAACTATTTGTGTTCCAATAGTTTTTGTGTTCAAATTGTATTAAACAAATCCTATCTAAATCTTATCTATACAGAGTGCTTCCTCTTTCTTGACAATCGTATATAGTTAAGCAACTTCGTGAACTTTATTCAAATGCAGGGATAATTCTAAAAGTAATGAGAAGGCAAATATGCTCCCGTACCCTCTTTTCCCCAAATGAATCCGATTGAAATTTTGAGATAGCCATATAAACTTCGATGAAACTTATGCTAAACAAAGTTGTTTTAACAACATTTTCGACAAAAGAAACACTGTCCATAAAAGGTTTGTAGTAACTTCAATTGCTAGAATATGGTACGGCAGAGGACCAGAGTGGGAAAAAAAAGAGCCACCCAATGGCCCATACCCGAAGATTAACATTTTGGAAATAAGATATTTATAGTGCAGTCATAGTTATAAGACTTTTAAAAATATCTAGAAAATAAAACGGCTATCTCCAAAGGTAGATCGGACGTTTTCGTGGGAGGTGAAAAAGGGACATAGAAGGGGGCTTGCTGCTTTTTGGTCACTGTTGACACAAAAAAGGAACTAGAACATCAAGTTCCCATGGAATAAGTTTCCTCCGAAGCTTTTACGACAACTTCTTCCTTACGAAGTGGCAGAAAAAACTTGATAAATTATTTTTTAGCCTTATCGCTTCTTACTTAGGCAGCCCGCAACGGCGGCAAGCCTACCGGGGATTGAAGTGAAACCCAAAGAGCGTCAAGAATGGCGCCATCAACAGGGAGGAAAACATGAAAAAACTCACCGCCAAAATCCTGGCAGCCGGCCTGCTCGCCACGTCCGCGATGACAACGGCCGCACTGGCCGACGGGCATGAGATCAAGGTCGGGATTCTTGTCGGCTTCACCGGGCCGATCGAATCCCTTGCGCCGGGGCTCGCCAACGGCGCCGAACTGGCGATGAAGGAAGCGTCCGACAGTGGCAACGATATTCTAGGACCACTGGGTCGATACAATCACCCCTGGGGAAAAGAAAAAAAAATAGATAAAAAAAATAAACACGCACCAGTCCTCTGTCTTCTGGCAAAAAATACGAAGTTCCACATTTTTGTATATAAGACTTGAAACCTCTTCGGTGGGGTTCTCTGATACGCTGAATGCGATGGTGTGATTTTCGTTAAGATTCTATGACTCTTAGGGTTTTGTTTTTTTTTCCTATTTTCCAAAACAAGGCAAATTTTCTCAGGCTCGAAACTTCTACACAAGTAGACCTAAGTTGGGACAAAAGCTAGGGAAATAATTGTATTATCGATTCCTGAGGCCTAAGTTAAGCCCAATTATTTGTTTTGTCTCGGATAGGCAATTGCACTTGGTAAATTAACTTAAAAGAAATCGGGAAAAAATTGACCCTTAAGTATTATACGAGAAACACTCGAGAGGTGAAGTTTGGTTAATGCTAAGGTAATTTACCTAAGTAAGATGAAAAACATAATAGTTTAGAAACAAATATGGCCTTCATATTTACACATTAGCGACACACACACACACACACACAGACTACTTATTTATATATATAGATTCCAGTCTTAAAATATCCCACCTATAGTATTTTGATATAGTGGATGGACCTAAATTATTTTGATTTAGTTCAATAGTAGTTGTAAAAGTAGTAGCAAAAGTAGTCGTAATATCAGTTTGTGATATGTAATATGGCCCAGCGTTGCTGGGATACTATTGTGTGTTTTGATTTAGTCCAACACCACCCTCAAAATTCCTTGAAAGTTTTACCTGAATATTTTTAAGGTCAGCACCGCCGGTTTTGACCTTAAGGGTCTAGTATCATCTTACTTCTTTTTTTTACTTTTTTCTTATGCTCCAATTGCCATTATTATATTTATGATCAATGGGAAAACACTTATCCCGGTATGATTGAGAAAACACTTAATGTGATACGAGCTTATTTTTAAGACACGGGAATCATCGTTGTTTAACATTGTTTTGGGAGGAAAAACCTGGTCACAACTTCAATTGTCTTAATCATAAGATAGTCTAGTTATATAACATATCTGTGAAGATACCTGCGACGAGACTATAATTAGGTTAGATCCACCTTTGCCTGTTTTAGCACAGAGGGGATTTAAAAACGTTTTTAAAAATTGTGTGAATGAAAAGGATGGGTTAACCGTGTTGGCCTGTGTTAATCCTAAATGTGAGTATTCCCCCCTCCCGCTGGTTGTGTACAAGGGTACTAGGATGAACAAAAATTCTCTCGAAACAGTTCCATAAGATGTTAAATAATTCAATAGCGAATCAGGATGGATGGCGCAGGATGTATTTTTAAAATGGATGCAAAATTGTTCTTGACGAATTTTCAAGGGATGCAAGGTTTCATTGGAGGCTAGGAGAGTTGTTTCACCCCCCCCTGCCGTTATTTTACTCTTAAACTGCCCCTGGTTTATGGACACCCATAGCAAGATTAATATTTTGGTAGATGTCAAGTGATTATTTTCTTGTTCTTTTTTTAACTGAATGGAAAATTGTGGCGCTGTCTGTAAAATCACTGAATGATTCGGTACAACCGGTACATTTATTAACCGAGATCAAGATTAAGGTACACATGAATGTTAATGATAATCTTAAGAGAAAAAAGACCCCCCCCCCCCCACTATGTACAGATTTGTATTTAAAAATGCATCCAAAAACCACATGTCCAACAAGTTTTGTTTTTACCAGGCGTGGCATATCTGGGGACAAGTGCGCCATGCTTTGAGGACTTAAAAATATACAGCAGTTCCAACCTGGAACAGTATATCAGTCTCATATTTGGTATTTGAGTCATACGTTGATTTTAAATATTCCTGTCTTAGATGAAAAGCCAAATGTGTCGTTCCATTTACCAAGAATATAGCTGCTGCGGTTAAGGTAGGAAATGAGGTTAGCAGCTGGTTTAGTATTAAATCAGAAGTTTAGCAGGGTTGTGTTCTATCCCCTTTGTATGGATCATTTTGATGGACTTTGTCTTAAGAAACACAGGAAAGGCAATGGGAGAACACGGAATCAAATGGGGAAGAAAAACTTTCCTGGACTTAGATTATCCTGATGATTTAAGCATTCTAGATTTTGGCAAAATGAATCAGCTTTTAGAGGTTTTGCGAGTTCAGGGTGCAAAAAAGGTTTAATTTTCGTTGTCTAACAGTTGGCTGGTTCATCCAATGATGCTTATATACTATGTATCATTTTGCAGACGAAGATATTTAAGTTCATAAATGTATATATAAAAAGCCTTTATTTATATCAAAACATAATCAGAAGCAGACACTTATCTCATTCAATACATAGGTTAGACTCTCCCTACTAAGGACTAATACTAAACATACAAATATATACAATTCTTTTCTACGGGTTTTGAAAACACTTTATACTAGGCGAGTAGGCGAGTAGGCCTTGGGGTGAAACAGCTAGTATCAAATAAATTTTAAGATGGCCAAGAGTCAGTTGAGTATGATCACCGGTGCGGCAAGCCTTTCACACAAAAGCCGACAAAAACATCGTAAAAGCTTACGATTCAGCGCACTCGGACTATAAACTTGCAATTAAGGAGATGAACGAAGATCCGGATTTAAGTTCCAGGTCCTGAATTCAGTTTCCTGAATTGAACCAAAGTTTCTGTACACTTAGAAAATAATTTGAAAACATAGAATTAGAGGCAATTGTATAACATTTCTAGGGACACAGTGTTGGATAACTAAAATTCTTCCCAATTAGGAACTTTGGTTGTCTCGGCACCAAAAAATGTCTTGTAGATCTGGAACTGATTGTATATTATAGTTTGTAGATTCCTCCCAGGAGATTTTTATTTGTTAAAGAAGCTCACAGTCATAATTCCTTCAGTGAGGAAGAAGGTGATGTCGGGGAAGATCGGTTCACAGGAATTGTCAAGCCATTTCCAACCACACAAAAAAAATTAGTGCCAATGCCGACGGATATAGCCCCCACCCTAACTACCTCAAAAAGAGCGGATCCGTTCCGGTTATGTCAATCATGTATCTAGGACTTGCGCTTATTTTTCCCACTAAATTTCATCCCGATCCCTCCACTCTAAGTGTTTTCCAAGATTTTAGGTTAATATCAAGTGCCATAAAAATAAGTTACAAGAAATCAATTATTAGTTACCTAAGTCAAAATATATGTACAATACTGTGTTAAAGATAATTATTCGGTAAAAAAAACGGTAATTATTCGGTAAAAAAAAGGCCATTGTTAAAGGGGTCGTTCTCTCTTCAACGCCCTGCTCTTTACGCTAAAGTTTTTACTATTTTAAAAAGTAGATTTGATAGAAAGAGTCAAACTTTAGCGTAAAGAGCGGGGTGTTGAAGAGAGAACAGCCCCTTTCATATACAGGGTAATTTCTGTTCGTTTTAAGTTTTAATATTGCTCCTTACTTGCAGTTAAAAATTTTTGTTTTTGAATTTAATGATAACAAAAAACGACCTCAAAGCTTATCAGAGAACCAAGGCCTTCTTTCCCGGAAGTTTAAGGCAATTCGGTCCTCATTTTCCCTGAAGGCCACCGGGCGTATGCCCCATCGTTGCTGCCGTTCAAGAAAGGAGCCTTCATGTTGGCCCTCGAAGCAGGCGTCCCGATTGTGCCCGTCACGATTGTCAATTCGTACAGCTTGATGGATGAGCGCAAGTTCATCGCCCGTCCGGGCAAGATGCAGCTATCCGTTGGATCCCCCATTTCGCTCGACGGCCTGCGTCGTAGCGATATCCCGACCGTTATGAACCAAGTACGCGCTCAGCTTGAAGTTTAAGTTTTAATGTCGCTCCTTACTTTCAGCTAAAAAATTAGTTTTTTTTTATTTAATCACGTAACAAAGCTTCTTCACTGTGGTTTTGAAAGCAAAGGACAGCAATAACAGAAATCTTAAAGTGTGTGTCTTCATTTGTAATGGTGCTGTTATACATAAACTCAAAAGATTAGACAGATAGGAGGTAGTATTCACAAAAATATAAAAAAAGAAAAAAAGAAAAGGAAAAATCTTTCAGAACAGAATTTTACAAGATTTTAATGATTTTTTCAACCCACCCTCGATCTGCAACTGCTTGATACTACTCTATTCACGCTTTTGATTTGAGCTCGTCCCAACTGCGCCCCGTCTCTGCTTCGATCGCGACAGGCAGTCCCTGCGTTTGCCAACCAGCGTCTTTCATCTGACCAAACGCATCGGTCGATCCGATAAAACCCGCGCCTTGATCCAACACCTTGGTGAACCCCGCGCCCTCGAGTGCAGCGGCCGCGGCCTTGCTTCGTCCGCCTGCTTTGCATGCCACGATTAGCTTGGCGTCCTTGGCGGGGTCATTCTTAAAGAATTGGGACAAAATTTAAGCTTTAGTTTAAAGAGCGAGGCATTAACCAGGGGGCAAATCCTTTCACATGCGTAATAAAAATACACGAATATAAAAGTTCGTTACATAAGTTACTTTGTAAGTTACGTATACTTTTTACTAATAAAAACGTTCAGAAAAAATTGAAAATTCTAGTTAACTTCTTAAGTAACCAAAAGATTGAGGGCAACTAGGCCTCCTCCATTCAGCCCAAAAAAATTAATATGCAAATTTCGTTTTAAGACTTGGAGTGTCCTAGTTATGCTAGGATTTAGTTGGTATTTTTAGTTTGATATTTTTTTTGTAGAATTGCTGCGAAAAAGAGACAATTTTTTATTTTCTAAAACTGATCTTTCTGACCCCCTTCCCACTCACAAATTAAAACTTCTTCAAGTGAATAGAGAAGATATCCTAGGATAGATGTCTTAGACTGGATAAAGCCAGTTATTAATAAAACTTATTTAGATGCGTTAGCGAAAAAGTCAACACAAATATAATCCATCTAACGAAAATTCAAAACAGGCATCCGCCTTGCAGTACAATCGCTCCTTTTCATTTGCCTGGAACCCGGCGCCTCGATGATCGATCCCAAGCGCGTATTGCGCGCCCTCGCCGAACACTGGACGTTGCTCGAACCGCTGTGCGAGCGTTTCGACGCGGGCACCCTGAGCCTGGTCGAGCTGCGCGGCCAGCTCGCAGCCCAGTTGCCCGACGCGACGCCCAGTGACACCACCGCCCTGCTCGACACCTGGATTCGCCTGGACATCCTGGTGCCGGTGGCGAAGACTTGGAACATGTTGAAAATAAACCTCATTTCCGTTGATCTTAAGATTAAGAAGCTGCCTTCTAATATTATATAAATTCTTACCATTGGCAATTCTATTAACATTTTGGATCAATAGTAATGCTGATTTGGATTCAGAGAGACAGAGTATATTTTCAGTTTACATGTTATAATTTATAAGTGCGTCCAAGTCCAGGCAAATGGTACATAATTAAGCAGACAAGATAGAAGATCCCAATGGGAGAGGAGAATAGATGTTCAAATTCAGGGATGGGGCCACTAGAGCAATGTCATCCGCAGACAACAACACTGAGAAGCGTATATTACCTAATCTCACTGCTGGAGCACATTTTTTTTTGCTAAAATTCAACAACATCATTAATAAAAAGACTAAAAAGTCAACGTGACAAGTCGTGGTGACATTTGGTACATTCGTTTAAAATGTTCAGTTAGCTGTAGTTTTGTTGCAACAAATCTCTCACGCAGTTTTTACAATTGATTTCAAGGTCTTAAGGATTGCAAGGTATTTAGGAGGGGACAGCACTCCTGATTGGTTGTTAGAACTGCAATCGTGAGGTCAGATTTTAGCCCTAAATACGCATGTAGTAGGGTTTGGAACTCTCTGAAAAGAACATCAGAGATTGCCACTCCATCGGGGTATTCAAAAGATTAGTGAAAATTTATTCGGGCTAATTTTACTTCTTATTCTTTTTGTTTATGTGTATAATAATAGTAATATATATTTACCAGTTCAATTGAGTGTAAATAATATAAAAAAAAGGTTTGATTTAACTATCATGCACTTTCTGCTTTTCTTTTTTTCTTGGGTTTTGCGCCAGATCATCGGATCGCCGCCTTTTGGAGACAGGGACATGGTTTTTTTCTGAACGGTCAGGCTAACGGCGGTGACCTTTTCGGTATTGGGGTCCAGCAGCCGGCCATTGACCCAGGCGCCTTGGGTTTTGCCGGGCTGCAGCTCCCAGAAAATTGGCAGACCACAAAGCGCATCCGCCCATTTGGTCAGGCTTTTGTCGCGGATGCCAACAATGCCATCACCTTTCCTGAACCAACAACAGGTATAGTCAATCCTCCAGGTTTGTAATATTTAAATTAGAAGAAAAAACTTTAAAAGAAAGAGTTTAACCCTAAAATTGAGAGTAAAACCTAAAAAAAAGTTTAAAATTGAAAATTTAGAACCAGAATTTTAAAAACTAAAAATTTTAAAGCTCAAACTTTGAAAAAATCCCCTGAAATAGAATGAGGAGAAGGCTTGCTATAGGTGTGGAAAGCAAAGGGTTCTGATTTCTAAGAATGGCATTTCGTTTGGGTGCCTCCGATAAGCAACTAAAATGTAAAAAATTAACGTTGAAATCAGGATTACAAAAAAAAGTTAGAAATAAGGAGCATGGGTAGGCGATGAACAACACCTTCCCAGGGTACATTTTCTGAGCAGGATTCATAGCTGAAAGTTGTATTTACCTAACAAAACTACTTTCTTAGGTATGAAATAGTCTCATCTTGAACTTCACTGAAATCAGATTGCAAAACATAAATATAGGCCTATATTGCAAAAGATAAATACAGGCCTAGTCTAATATTTGATTTCCATTCAAGACTTTTTTCCAAATATATTGATTGCTGGGAATTGCGGGGGGGGGAGAAATTTTATCAGACACCAAATTTTAAATAAATAATTTAACGGTAATGTAATTTTCGATTTATTGAAAATTAAAATAAAGTAAAGGGCGTAGTGAGAAAACAAAAGCAATTCATATATTACAAATTAATTAATAAACTACATTAAAAAATCAAAAATAGTTAAATAATGATACTTAAATTAAAATTATTAAATTATCTAGATTGTATATAAAAAAAAAACAATAAAAAGATAAATTACTAATCAATTAAAAAACGTAATCCTCTAAGACATAATTTCTAGACCTTTCAACTACGCTGAACGAAATGGCTATCTCAAAATTTTGATTAGATCCGTTTTTAGAATTGATGGGCGTGGATGGGGTCTTATTGCCCTCCAATAACTTTTGACTATTAAAAAGGCTCTTTCAATTTCCAATCGAATGAGCCTTTTTTGAAGTTTCTACGACAACAAATGACCGTCTCAAAATTTCTATCAAACGCATTTTGAGAAATCAATGGAAGGGGTGGTCGCGCGAACTTTAGAAGAGAATTTAATTGAGTTTAAATTTAAATAACCAGATGGAGCAAATAGATTATCTTCAAGCTCCTCAAATGCAATAACATCAATTTTTTCATCACTCAAAGTTACTTTATAAAGCCTATCTGTATAAAAATATAACTCTGCAAATATTGACTTAATAAAAGATAGCTTTATGTCTTTTTTATATTTAAATAGAGAAAATGAAATGTTGTTAAGACAAGCGATAACCAGCTCTACTAAAGTACTTTTCCCCGTTCCATTTTTACCAACAACAGCGCTATAGATTAAACAAAAAAACTAGTTTTTTTTAACTGTAAGTAAGGAGCCACACCAAAACTTAAAAGGAACAGATAATACTCAGCATATGAAATGGGTTGTCTCCTCCGCAATCCCTCGCTCTTTACGCTAAACTTTTTGATGGTTTTAAAAGTAGAATTGTGGCAAGAGTCAAACTTTAGCGTAAAGAGCGAAGGATTGTGGAGGAGACAACCCATTTCATATGCAAAGTAATTTCTGTTTGTTTTAAGTTTTAATGTTGCTCCTTACTTTCAGTGTTTTTCTTTTATTTTATTTTTTTTTTTTTGGTCTGTGCAACTGATGCTTGATAACACTCACCAATGGAAGATAGTTAGAGCCAGGAAAAGTCACAACATCAGCTTAACGAAGCTTCAAATTGGCAGAACAAACGAAAACATTATCAATTAGGGTTGCACCCTGTCTAGTAATCTAATGGGTACACTCACAAGCGGGTATAGATCATTCGACATAATAAAATTAAAAATATAAACATTATGATTAGACAAATCAAGCAGTTTAAAATTAAAATTTGATAGTATGACATGAAGTCTTAATGATAGTTAATATGAGACAAGTTTGTAGAGTCTTCTTCACGGGTCGTGAATTGGAATTTGTCCTGTAAGACTAGAATTAAAATGCCGCTCAGGTTTCTAACGTTGATTAATATAAGGATAAGTATACCTTTAACTTAATTAGATTGTTCGTAATTATTTACTCAATGGTTCTAAGGTTACAGTTGACCCGCAATATAGTGTTAATTAAAAAACAATCCAGGGAAAGTAGTTAATGTTGTTGTATTGGTCTGTGGAAAATATTCATGTCAGACATTACCCAAAATGTATAACACATATTAGGACCATTCTGTCGTGTTTTTAAGTGGTATGTATTTGTTCTTGAATAAGAATGATTTGCACCAGCTCTGTATTACTTATTTTATGTATTGCAATTTTTTGCTGTATTTCCCCACTTCATATCATAATACACATATTATTGAAAAGTATGGTGCTACTGACATAACAAGACATGCCTTTGTATCCCTAGAGACAAGCCATAATGTCCCTAAGAGACAAATCTGGAATAGATTGGGCCCACACTACTTAGGCAGACCAAGCTAGTTATAATGGTGTGTCCAATGTCTCAGGAATAGAAACTATATGTGTCCCGGTCGCCAGAAGGAAAAATTTGCTATATTTCAGGTATAACTAGTAGCATTTAGTTGAAAGTTTCATTAAATTTTGGGGAAATCAGTATCATATTAACCAATAATAAAGCTTAGGCAACCAAAACGAACAGAAATCAATTTAAAAGCAAACTTTGAAAAAAATAAGCTTTTTAAAGAAATTGACAGGATGTATTTCAGGCAAATACAACGTGTGTATGTGTGTCTGGGGGGGGGGGGGTTAACTGCCTACCCCCTCCCTTAAAAAGAGCACTCTTAAAAAGGGCACTAGAACTTTTAACTTCCAATCAAATAAGCCCCTTCTGAAATATATATGAAAACGCTTTTTATAAGAACCTTCTATGCCCCAGGGCATAAGTTACAACCCTTGCCCTGAGGGTGTTGGGGGTTGTCAAACTAAAAAAAAAAATTTCCAGACCTTTCAACCACGTTGAACAAAATGTCTAAGCCAGCTTAAGCAATTTGGACAGACTCAAAATGATGTGTTAGTCTCTATTGTGCACTGGTTCTGGGACCATTGCTTTTCCTAACGTCAAAATGATTTCAGTCATTTAATGAATAGGAAAATTACAAATTGGAATGTTAAAACGTTAAAAAAATAACTCTCGAATTGACATTTTGACTGATGAATTCAGATGCTTCAAACTGGACTTATTAGGAGTTTAAGAAACTCCTATACCTGGGGAATTAAGTGATGTAGAATTTATTTATTCAGTAACTAATACGGTGCGTAACGACTGACGCGCTCGGGGGGCTTGGGGGGGGGGGCGCGAAGTCCCCCCACCAACTAGGTGTTGGTGTGGCGCGAAGCACCAAACCAACAGCTAGTAGTTAATATGGCGTCACACTGAATATGAGGTCTTGTATTAAAATGAAAGCTTTCTTACATATATATATCGACGTCATATCGTAACAGATAACAGACAGACAGTACATTTGTATATATATAGAAGATGAAAGGTAATGGCGCGATTGGTCAAACGGTTTCAACCAAATCTAAGAAATGGAGGCAATTAACCTTTGTAACCTGAGCCTCAAATCTATTTGGAGATTCCACCGTTATTAATAGTCTAACATTATAAATGCAATAATTTTTTTTAACTTCGTTCATTAATACATGATAGTTTATTAATACATTGCAACATTCATTCAAATAAGAGACTGAAAATTCTAAAAAATTCTACTCGTAAATTCATTCCATAATATTTGGGTACAACCAAATTTATTTAATTGAGGCAAATAACTTTTGTGAACTAAGCCCGCGGCGAGGAAGTCATGGTCCCTCGATCATCCCATCCGTTCGTCCCGCCCGTTCCGTTCGTCCCGCCGCCCTGCCGCTCGTCCTGCCGCTCGTCCGCCCTTCCTGCCGCCTGTTGTGAAGGAGATCTCGCGATTCGAAGGACTCGTCCGGGGAATCGCTCCTTCGAATCGCGAGTTCTCCTTCGAGTCGCGAGTTCTCCTTCGAGTCGCGAGTTCTCCTTCGAATCGCGAGTTCTCCTTCGAGTCGCGAGTTCTCCTTCGAGTCGCGAGTTCTCAAAGAAATAGTTGAAAATTGTGATACTGTAATTGGGTACAAATACAGCCTAAAAACAATTGAGCACCTTCTACTAGGGAAGGAAATCCATGAGATCACAATGAATAATCAAGAAGAATCTTATCAAGAGGTTCTTCCAAGATTAGGAGATAAAACTCTGGTGATTCCATTTACAGGAGATGTGAATTTTTCAGAATCTGAAGTAGTAGATAGATGGCTATAAATTTTTGGTGAAGGAGTATTTATTCCCCGAAGTACTTCAATACAAGTAGTGAAAGTACAGAGGCATGGCCAGAGGCAGAGGCCTGGTAGACATTAAGATGCGACTAAGCACCCCCTTGAGTAAGAACCCACGATTCTCTTTCGGGTATCGAGGCTGCAAAAATCGTTTTTATCCTTCTTTTCTGAAAATTCCATTTTCTTCTGCACAGCTTGGGGAATTTTTTTAATTTCACGAATTATGTTTATGTATCAGGAAAATTATGCCACTTTCTAATTTCTTGTAAGTTTTAGATCTAAAAGTTGAATTAATTTTTTGATTATTCGATATATAGAAGGATCTTATGTCTCAGATGCTCCATTTTCAATTCAAATCGGATCCAGGGACATAGGGGGCTGGAGGGGGGAAACAGAAATCTTGGGAAACGCTTAGAGTGGAGAGATCGGGATGAAACTTGATGGGAAGAATAAGCACAAGTTATAAATACGTGATTGACATAATTGGAACGGATCTGTTCACTTTGGAGGAGCTGGGGGGTGTCGATTTTGAAAAATTAAAAAATTGAGGAATTTTTAACTTCAGAACTGGTGACCGTATCGAAAGGATGATCGCGTTAAACGGATCAACTGAGATCTTAAACGGATCTGTACAGGTATCCTCTACACGCGTCCAGTTTTTTTGCTTTCGAATTTTTCTTAGGTTCGAGCCAAATGTTAATCCCTTCCGAAATAACTCTGGTTTCAGCTACTTTCACAAACAAAGAAGCAGAAGTGCGTCTCGGGGTAAATTGTAGCTGATACTTTTACGAGAGCCTTCGAAATCTCTACAGGTCTGCATAATACTATCTTTGTCAGTAATGCTTGTCAACGTGGTCTGTGAGGCATCCTAAATTGCACCTTTAGGAGGAAAAAAAACTGTTTTTGTGCTGCTAGTTTGAAGGCAGTGTAATAGTTTACAGAATACTCTTAGTGGTTCCCAAATCTAAAGAAAAGATGCTAATAAAATAAAAGTAGCACTATTTGATTCCTCACTTCATTCTCTTTTCAAAAATATCATGGCTGCTTTTTTCTTGATGTACCCCAACCCCTAATGGCCCCATATATAGTCTGAAATAATGTATTTTTTTTTATCAAACTGTTTGCAGGCCGATTTTATTGGGAAGCGTTTCATAGTTCCAGAAAATGATGAATATTATTCCTAGCAGTTTATTACATGTGTAAAGAACCTAATTCTATTTTGCTCATGTTATAGGTGTGTTGAAAGTGCGCATTCAGTAGGTAAAGGGTGGATACATCCGATAGTCTCCCAATATTTGTTGGAACAACTTAAGACCAAATTCTGCTGAAAGTATTATGGTTGCAATAGCATCTACAACACAGTAAAGAACGAACCACAGCCCATAGTAACCAAAAATTAAACGTGCGTTTTGGGTGGTTCACGGAGCGGGGGCGCGGTCGTCTCGGGCACCCCACAGAGTGCAGGAAATCGAAATGCAGTATTTTATTGTTTACCCACCGCCGAGACTATTATAGCTGTCACGGACGACGGGGGGCGTCCCAACCTCGTTGTTGTCGTTTTTTCGTGTGACACCAACGACGACGGATTTCAAGCCAAAAGACAATATTTACGAAAAAAAAATGAAAGGACGACCGGGCCCACGGGTTCTGTTTTGTTTTGTTTGTTTGTTCTCCATCTCAAAATTTCTTTCAGATGCATTTCGAGAAAATATAAAGTAAGGTGGGTATTCACCCCCTAATCACTCTGAATCTTAAACTAGGCACTAGAAAGTCTGATTACCAATCCAATGAGCCCCTTCCGAAGTTTATATGATCACCCTTTCTATATAACCATTAGCCTTTTCAATTTCTAATAAAATAGCTCTTTACGAAGTTTCTACAACAACAAATAGCCATCACAAAATTTCTGTAAGATGTATTTTTGGGTAAATACGAGGTACAGGGGGAGTTATTCCTGACAAAATAGGCTGATCAAAATTAACATCACCAGTAATGAGTTTTCTGGTAAAAGTTGCTGTTGTGGTTCCATCAGTTTCTGATGCTTCAATAAGGATCCAGTCAGATGTACCGCCAACATCAGTGTCTATAGTGGGGAAGCCTGCTTTTTGTGAGTGATAATCCTAAAAAGATTAAAAATATTAGCTGTCCTTTTTGATTAGTTTATGACTGATATTCATGTTAAATTTTCATACTTTTTGGAAGGATTATGAATAAAACACGTATATGCATGCATAACTGACAACCCACAGCCTATTTTTTCAGTAAAGTGCAAATTATATTTTGGTCTTGAGAAGGTTTGGAGATTGTCAAAGACATAATTTCCAGACCTTTCATCTGCGCTGAACAAAAAGCCTTCTTAAAATTTTGATTCGATGTTGGGAATTGATGGGCGTCTCCCTGGAGTTGATGGACTGGCAAGGTGGCGCCCTCCAAACACTTTCAACCATTAAAAAGGGCATTGGCTCTTTCAATTTCCAATCAAATGAGCTGTTCTATATTTTTCAACAAACCTAACTAAATTCATTTACCTAGCAGTATTCCCCCTGCAGTCTATCCCACTTACATTTACTGGAAGAAAACTAAAAAAATTAAAAGATGCTTAATTTTCAGCAGAAGAAACAAACCGGAGAGAAACAAATGCTAAACAATAAGCTTAAAAATGGAAAGATACAGATTTCTTCTATGTCCATTTTGCAGGAAGACAAATTCAAGAAAATTTTGATTGTCAACACTTACAAACAGGGCTCCCGCAGCCGTTTCGGCCCGCTACGAGCCTGTGAAAATTTGCCTTATTTTCTAAGTAATAGAATCTCAATGAAAATCATACCATCAGATTAAGCGTATCAGAGAGCCCTACTGTAGAGGTTTGCAAAAATGTTTTTTGCCAGTATAAAAATCACGGATACGTGTTTCTTTTTTTTTTCTTTTCCCCAGGGATGATCGTATTGACCCAGTGGTCCTAGAAAGTTGCAAGAGGGCTTATTTTAACGGAAATTAAAATTTCTGGTGCTCTTTTTAAGTGACCAAAAAAGTTGGAGACCAGAAGGGCATCTACCGCGAGCTTTACCTGCGCTATTTTCCAATGAGCTTCTTCTGACCTTTCCGGCCATTCCCGACATAGAATCAGGTCATCTTTTGCCTTTCGCGTCCTCGACACGCGCCGCCTTCCGGCGGTCCGGATTTTTCAGGAACGGGATCGCCAGGCTGAAGGGAAACGAATGCGCACGCGGCGTGAGCGCGGCACCGAGCCCGATTTCCATCGTCTCCTGTCCTTGCTCGGGATCTTCCACGTAGGTTCCGAACAGGCGGTCTCAATTAGGGTTCTCTGCTGACTTAACTCCCCCCAACAATTCTTGATACTTGGTTCCTGTAAATGAGAAACCCAAACATCACCTCTGGGCAAAATCTGTTTTTTTTTTAATCTTTGTAAGCGTTTCGGTGTTTAAATCTTACTAAAATGACACCTATATATTATCTACAAATACTTAATTAGACTGGTATTCAAATAAGTAGCCAACTCAAATAGCACTGGAATGTGAAGTAGCCATTGATTTCTAAAGTCTAGTAATCGGCTATTCTTGAATTATTTGTCCTACAAAGACTTAGTAATAGTTTTTTTTTCTTTAATACTCTGTCGTTATATTTAATTCTTTTGTTTTTAGTAATTTATTATTCCTGTTATTCCAATTCGCTTAGTGCTATAGTCGAGTCGCCAATATTACGACATTTAGAATAATGGCTATATCTCTCACAAACGTCACAACGCTTCTAAAAATATCTCCGATACTTCCGGATACTACAATAACATCACCCGGTTGTAGTGCTACTAATAAATCTTGATTTCCTGTATCCTTTTAAATGCTAAAAAAAAATTAAGAAAAAACTAAAATTTACTTCACAACTAAGGCAGCGATAAAAAAATGGACTATAAATTCTGGATGTTACAAGCAACCTTCTAAATATGTTGTTCTATGTTGGTACCTTGTGTCCTGACTATACATACCTCTAGCTTTAGCTTCATAATTTAAGAGCATTCTTGAAGCTCTGCAGGTATAGAAAAATCCCACCTGAAGTCTCTTCCCATTGGTGAATTGAAATCGACCATTAGGAATTGGTTTAAGAAAGATTTTTCCAAAATAGTGAAGAACCACTGTTCCCCACTCAACCATATTATTTTGAAACAAATTCTACGCTAAACACGACATCCCAAATCAGTTTTACCGGATTTTTGAAAAAGAGAGAGATTTATAATTTTTCGAGAAAGGAAGATCACGGATACGTGTTTGTTTGTTTTTACGGGGATGATATTAATGAGCGAATGGTTCTAGAAAATCGATGGAAGGTTCATTAGAAAGAAAATAAAAATTCTAATGCATTTTTTAAAGTGGCCAAAAAGACTGTGCCTAACCTTATTATAAATTATTTTGGCACTGAGAGAATGCAGCATTATTTTGTTGAAAACAATCATGAAACAACACTGAGAAATCATAGGATTAATTTGTTGAAAACAACAGTAAAATTCTCTAGTTAATTGACTTCTTGCTATCTCTGAAAAGGGTTTAGGTTAGGAAAATGTAACTTTCAGGGATGGGTCTACAAGCTAAAGTATGTCCCAAGAAGGTATTTTGAAGCAACTACCTTCTCCCTCTAGAGGGCCCTGACCTTTGATGACCTTTCTGATTATTCTTCTTTAATACACTAATAGTATTTGATTTATTATAGTTATCTAAGTGAA
Organism: Alatinidae sp. Z8VKAUB7J3; assembly: GCA_010016025.2. Classification (NCBI taxonomy): domain Eukaryota; kingdom Metazoa; phylum Cnidaria; class Cubozoa; order Carybdeida; family Alatinidae; species Alatinidae sp. Z8VKAUB7J3. The sequence continues at coordinate 136,539,210 of JAAAKM020721499.1, read as the reverse complement.
AACATTTATAATTTCTAACTTCAGTTAATCTTCAGTTAATCTCATATCAGTTAATCTCAGTCTTGTTGCTGCTTCATTTTGTAGCCATTTCAATGTGCTCACCTACCGAGTCCTCAAATTATTTTTTATTTTATATTTAAGCAGAAAAATTAAGTGACTTTTCTGATTTTTATATTTGTATCGGTATTTTTTGTTTTGTTTTTATAGATTTCAGTCGCAACAAAATCCCCCCAACATCTTCTTTTGTAAGTCTTATCTTGAGTAAATGTCGTTAATATTTGCCACACAGGGATGTGTTTTAAAATAACGAGATATCTGATTTTCAAGATAATCTGCCATCTAAAATAATCGATTTTAAGGTATTTGTCAGCTATTAGAAACACACCCAAGAGGTGAAGTTAGGTGAATTCTAATGAAAAATATCGAAATTTGATGATAAAATAATACTTTAGAAACAAAATTATGGAAACCTAGACTAATTAAACCTCTAGAGCATCTTTTTTAGTAAATGTTTGTGGTATCCCAAAGTAAGAAGTAAATATATTTGTTTCGCAAACAACTACAACTAAACAACTCGCCGCAGCACCAAGCCGCCTGAGGCCAACACAGCTACGCACACTCCTCCTCCAACCCAATATATTCAAGGCATCCCTCTTTACACCCTCCCAGGAAGTTCCCATTTTCTTTTGATCTTTATTTATGACATCCTCCAACCCCAGACGAGGACACCTGCATTCTCTTTAGCTCCAGACGGTTGGCCCGCGCTACTGGTCTGTCAAACAACGGCCATTTGGTTCTGTCCAGATCAGGAACGAGGATGGATCTGGTCTCGCAGAACCGCTGGCATGGCAGGATAAGGACGGCAGGATCGCCTTGGCGGCACGACCCGGCGTTGGATCGTTCGAACTTGGCCGTCGCACCAACGTCATTGTTTTGGCATCCCCGTATCTGTCGTTTGACTGGCCGCCCAACAGTACCGCCCAGATTGGCGATGTTGAGCTGGTTCTGGGTTTCCGGCAGCAGGCTCAGGGGCAAAGATTTGAAATGGTAAGAAGGTCACCGTGAGAAGGGCTTCATGTGGTGGGAGGACGTCTTTTACTATGGGAAAGGTAATTTCTGTTCTTATGGATTGTTCTTTGTGTAGTAGCGTATATAGTGGTTTCAACTGTGTCCGGCTCGGCTGCTACTTATTATTTTCAAAAAGAAGTTCAGGTGACGTAAAAGGTTTAAAGTCAACTTTAAAGATGTCGCCACTGAGAGGAGTGGAGGTGGGCTTAAAGAAAATTAATTTTTAAAAAAGATAAAACGTGGCCACCTTGGTCGATGCCACCCAAGGCGCAGGCGAACATCACGTTCGCTTTGATGCTTCAGGCTTATCAAGTGGGATCTATGTCTACCAACTGCAAGCAGGCACACAAGCCATTAGTAAACCACTGATCTTGATGCGCTAGCCATCTAACCTCTGTAATCATACGAGATGGTTGCTAACCGCAGCAACGCCGCCGCCTACTTCCTTCGGGTCATGCATCACTCGCGCTTCCCCCAGCTGCACGTGCGCCTGCCACCACCGCTGGCGTATGAACAAATCCCCCCTGAAACCATCTGTATTCTTCCGAATAACCAATACTATATGTAAACAATGTGCAAAGTTCATAACTTGCATCCATTCCCCCCAGGGACTGTGGGGGATTAAATCGCCCTCAAAGGCATAGTTATTAGACTTATCGACTATGGTGAACAAAATGCCAATCTCAAAATTTTGACCCGGTGACTTTGGGAAAAAAATGAGCGTGGGAGGGGGCCTAGTTTCCTTTAAGTTTTTTGGTAATCAAAAGGGTACTATAACTTTTGAGTATGGGGGTAAGACGGCTAACCTTGTTGATTATGTAATTGTAAATCCTTGACTGACAGACTCGATAGACAACACTAAGATATACAGAAAGGCTGTTGCTTAACGTTAAAAGTAAAGATCACACTCAAGCAGTTTCCCAAGTCAGTTTAAAATGGAAATTAACAAGGGTAAATACTTGTCAGGTAGTTATGACATTGGGTGACTCAAGGGTAAAAATTTGAGATGAATATTTCAAGAACGGTTGCATGAACACTGATCAGTTTAGAATTTCACCTGATAGTTTGAGCTTTACTCTCGATCTGACAACGTTCAATGCCAATTATTTAAATAAATACATTCATTCATTCATTCTTTTTTTTTACAGGGAATTTACTTAGAATAATAATTTAACTCTGGATGTGTTTCGATTTGAATGGAATAACGAAAATTCACGAAAAGCTCCAGAGGAACCAGTTTCACAAAACTGGTGAACCAGTTCACAAAAATATAGGGGGAGGGGGGCAAAGGTATTTTTCAAAATCTAGGGGCTGACAAACAAATATAGTCCCTGGCGCAAAAACTGCTGGATCTCGCCGACAGTGCGGACAGCGTCCGCGCCACCCACCAGCAACTGGCCACCGAACTCGGCACCGCCCACAAGGTGGTCTCGCGCCTTCTCCAGGATTTTCAACGCCGCGGCTGGGTGTCGCTGTCACGGGGTTCCGTCGAACTGACGGAGAAAGTCGGCCTTCGAGAGCTGTCGGAGGCGGATTAAGCCATCCCGACCGGGGTCTTGTTTCCCTGCATGTCGTCCGGCCTTGTTTCGAGATAGGCCTCGAGTAACAAAACCGGGACAGACAGACAGACCGACAGACCGACAGAATTTGCGATCACTATATGTCACTTGGTGAATACCAAATGACATAAAAAAGTGAAAATGCTTGAAGCGTGTTTTATTTTCAGTAAAGCGCGAATTATATTTCTGGCCTTTAGAAGGCATGAGGGTTCTCAGACGTACTAGTTTTAATTTTTGCTCGTTTTGAGTTTCATATATTTACTGATAGTGATTCGTTATAGTCTACACTTGGAAGATTATTGTGCTGCGAGAGCAACGGTTTGCAATTGAAAAAGAAAAAAAATTAAGAAAATATATAAGAAATTGTCTAAGCCACAGAAAATGTTTTGACTTCTTAGGGAGGGGAAGGACGGGTTAAAACGCCTTGATTATATGTCTTAAGCTGTTTTTATTGAAAAACAAGAATAAGCGAAATAACACCCATTTACAATTCAATAAAATCGTACATTAAAACCAAAGTCAATGATCGATATTTTATAATAGATGTGCAAACTGCAAAAGAGCTACCCTTACCTATCAGACATAGTCAGGTATTAGAGCAGTATTAGAGTTTAATTGAATCCAGAAAATAATCATTTAGTCCATATAAAGCTGACCAAGGTAAAGAAGGAAGTTAACTGGTAGAATATGACTAGTTGACTGATAGCCCAGCCGTTTTAGCGTTCTGCTACCGAATTCAGAAATCATGCTACTGAATTCAGAGCTCATCTATTCAACAATTAATTGTCACAAAATACGCAAAAAAACAAGTTGACTCCCCCTCCCCTCCAAAAAAGGCTCCATGACGAGGAAAACAGGGAAGACTGAGAGGTTTTAATGGAAATGCTATGTTTCTTGGAGCCGAAGCTATTTATCTTCACACCACCGTGACAATATCTTGCTGTCCCACCCTAGCAATCAATTTCAGAGGGGCAAGGTAGTTATTATTAGAGATAAATTCAAACATATTAAGAGTTTTTCTGAAAGGTCTTTATGAGAATGTATCATTTCTTTAACTTGATGTTAGAGTTCATCCTGCCCCCCGCCCACCCTCCGACTATGCTCAGCTGACGACCCTATCACATCTACTATGTGAATGGCCTTAAAACAACGATTTAGATAGGTCAGAAAATTCATTAAGAGCCTTTTTTGGGGGAAAAAACTTTTTTTGGGGAAAAAACTATTTATGTGATTGAAGTCATTTTGTTTATTTGTCACACTTATATGGAAAAATTAAAGATTTTCATGTATAGAGAAGCACATTAAATTGCTTAAAGAGCAAAACACTAATAATTGCAAAAATATTTGTACATGTTTTGACATGGGATTACAACAATTCCAAAATCTTAAAAAAGAAAACTAAAAGGCTGGTGCACGTTCTAACAATCGTCGGACGGGTAACAAATGTCGACTGCTGGGTGGTGTCACTTGAAAGAAGGATGCACGTTGTTGTGTCGTTCGTGGACCTAACAACTTCATAAAGACAGCCTTGGATACTTGAAAGAGAACAACTTCGGTAACAGCCGTAGCTGTTGAGGCGTGATCCAATCCATACAAACATGCCAATTCTTCTAAACATGCACCTGTCGTTACCTCCTGAATACGATCCCCCATCAACACTGATGACAGTGTACTACTTTCGTAAAGAAGGAGAAAATATTTTTGGGAGAAAAAGTTTAGCAGCCCTGGCTGAAACAAAAGAATGAGAAAAGAAACAAAGCAATTCCGCTTTGGTATTCCTACTTTTTCGAAAAATAATCGAATGAACCCTGATTGAAACATAAGAATGAGAAAGAAACAAAGCAATTCTGCTTTGTTATTGCTATGGTAATAATAAACTATGATGAAGAAGAAGTATATACATTCTGATTACTTTGGTCAGCAATAGTTACAAAGAGTCAAAAACAAAAGTAAAGTAAAAATGTCTCTCGAAAGTCGCTATTCTTGATTTTTACCCCTGAATGATGTGCTATTGGAGCTATTGGATTTTAAAGACCGCAACCACACCTTACATCATTTATTTAAGGTTAGGTTAGGCCTGAAAATTTTTGACAATCTGATAATTGAAAATTTAACGGTTTTTTAAGACCGCAACCACACCATTCATCATTTATTTAAGGTACGATTTTCTAGAGTGGATACAAGTCAACCAGTTCGTAACCTAGGGGGAGGGGCAATTTTTTCAATAGAGATCGGGTCAACCTTCATTGCCATGTCGGCATCCGTCATCATCGGCATGGTGCGCTTGGACGGGTCCGAGGCATCGACAGGCATGTCCTCTTCGCGGATGTCCACCGGCTTCCACTGCTTCGCCCCGGCGGGAGATTCGGTCAGCTCCCACTCGTAGCCGAAGAGCATGTCGAAATAGCCCATGTCGAATTTGGTGGGATCGGCGGTCCAGGCCCCCTCGATCCCCGAAGAGATGGCGTTCGACGCCTTGCCGCCCTGGTTCTGGTTGACCCCTCGAACGTCATCACGACGCCCGGATGCGGCGTACGGCCAACCGCCCCCTCCCTTCAGGCCGCATCAACCCCATCCATGCCCTCGTCTTCGGCACATTCCTGACGGTCTGTGGTGTGACAACGATGCTGCTCCTGGTCAACGTAATCACCGCCGTCCTGGCCGCACTGACGGTGGTCCTTTACCTGTTTGTATACACCCCGCTCAAGCGACGCACCAAATACAACACCCTCATCGGTACGATCCCCGGAGCTCTGCCAGCCCTTGGCGGATACGACACGATCGTTTATTTTGATTTATATTTGTTTTGGTTTCATGTATTCTTTAATAGTATGTCGGGCCGTTTAGAGCTTAAATTAATATAGTAATTTATCTCTGCTGGTCTCGAGTTCAAAATGGCTCTTCATTTTTCTTTGAAAAACTTCTTGGTACTCTTGTACTATTCAGAACACACTCAAGAAGTGAAATTAGGTTAATCCTAATGAAATATACCCAAATATGATGACATGGGGGTAAAGTAACCTAACCTAAGTTAACCTAACCTTACCCTCAAGAAAAGGGGGTTCAAGAAAAGTGTGCTCAAGAAAAAAGGGGTTCAAGAAAAGTGTGCTCAAGAAAAAGGGGTTCAAGATGCTCAAGAAAAAGGGGTTCAAGAAAAGTGTGCTCAAGAAAAAGGGGTTCAAGAAAAGTGTGCGTAAAGGATCTAGTGTTGTTTTGTACGCGATGAGATATCTTTAGTGATGTTTGGCGAAATAAAACACCTTTTGCTAAATTTCATAGCAATTTTAGGCAACTTGACAAAGATGTACGAAACTAATTCCCTTTATTATAGTGCAAACAGTTTTTTTGCATACAAATGACTTTTTTATTTTTTTTTTTTATGGCAGGAGCTGTGCATTTTTCAAATTGTAATGCAAAGTGTAGCATCTATTGCATAGTGTTTGGCCTTCATTTGCGATGCCAACTTAGTAGCCCCGAGCCTTAAAGCATAAAGGCAGTGAAAACGAAATCTTCCTGTTGAATTCAATTTTTATAAAATATACCAACCATATGCATTTTTTGCTACTAGCGGTTACTAGGCCTGTATTAAAAAGGGTTAAGTTGAACGAGGGTTGAATAAAATACATTAAGCTGTACAGGTTGAGTTACACAGGGGCTGAGTTACAATCGTGCCAACAAAATCGATTTTTGTGGATAAATAAACATTTTATCAGAAAAACAAAACTTAACGTTTTTATTGGAACAAACCTCCTACCATTTTGTACTCTGTGAAAACTATACATAAAGTTGATATCTATGAGTAAAACGAATAATCGAATTTTTTCTTATTACGTGATAAATTTTTGTAGTCTATTTTAGTAGTTGTTAGACAAATTTCATAACTTACGGCCCTTCCTCCAGAAGTTCTAGGGATCATTGCATTCCCAAAAACCTTTCAACTACGCTGAATCAAATAACCATCTAGAGAAATTGATCAGAAGTATTTGAGGGAAATGAGCATAGCAGGGGACTAGCTACCCTCCAATCTTATTAGTAATTTAAAAAGGACAGTAGAACTTCTATTTCCATTCGAATGAGCCCTTTCCCGATCTTCTAGAATCATTGGTTCGATACGATCACCTCTAGGGAAAAAACAATACTGTATTTATGTATTTATTTATGTGTTTTTTCTCAAAATGGTTCCATTTTTTTTTAATTGGCTCATTGAGATTGGCTCAAAACAAGATCTGTTAATGGGAATTATGAGGTATCTGCTCTCTAAGCGAGCAAATGTGTATGTATTTATGTATTTATTTATGTGTTTTTTCTCAAAATGGCTCCATTTTTTTTAATTGGCTCACTGAAATTTTCTGACCTGAAAAAAATAGATCTAGATAGGTCACAAGTTAGAGAAAATCCACGGGAGGCCTTATGTTTTTTTTTAAATAATGCTAGAAAATCCTGCGCTCCCTTCATGGAGATTTTCTTCCCCATGGCAAATTCCTCGATGGAAAGTTCCCCCAAGATATTTCCCTCTTCTCATCCCCTTCCCCCAACCAAAAAATCCCCTTGGAAACGTCTGTACACTTCCCAATAACCATTACGTAAGCACTGGTCAAAGTTTGTAACTTTTAGCCCCTCCCACGGGGACTGTGGGGGCGTAAGTCATCCCCAAAGACATATTTATAAGGTTTTACGACTACGCTCAGTTTCAACGGTCTTGCAGCAAAGAAATCTTCCTTAACTTTTTAGAAGGTGAGCTATAACAAGGGCCAGTATAATCATCACAATCTTAAGCTTCAGACGACCCCAAAAGTGAGCCTACAAGTTTACTAACCTCTTTGATACTTGATTTCCTTTTGTTCTTACTATTCATGTTCAGCTCAGCAGACTTCTGGTAAACAGAAGATTGGGCCAACTCACTTTGAAATGTTTGTGGAAATTCGTTGTTGCATCCATGTGACACTTCAGAATTTTGTTGACTTTACTTTCTCTTTGTTCTCGACGCAATAATATATTTCATTTTTTCCCAATGTTAATTTTCGCCTCTTTTGAGCTTAGTTTTGGCAAATTGTCGTTAAGCGATTTTCGGCTAATTCTCTTCTACGAATTACAATTGAACCAAAGTGTTGTCAAAACAGCCTGAATCATTCATCAGACATTTGGCAATAAGTGTTCTTGTACGAACTGTTCGACGTTGGTTTGCAACATTTCAAATTTCGCTCCAGAAATTTCAGTCTCGAATATGAGCCCAAATAACTTTCAAAAGATCAGTATGAAAAGACATTAAGTTGCATTAAGAGAAAAAACTGGTAATTGTAAAAATATTTGTATATATTTGAACAAGGGATTATAACAATTCATAAACGTTAAAAACCTGTTGCATCCTTATATGAGAAAGCAAATCTACTTTTTGCCTCGCTGCTTACGGTAAGAGGCGAAAACAAGACCAGAGGAGGTTATTGAGATTTTTCATTGGTCAGAGAAGCAGTCTTTCCTGGATCTTCCACTTTTGCATCTGCAGTACACCTGCGTGAACATGTAGTAGCGGGCGAGGACCAGTGCCTCGAAGGCGTGCACACCACCCTGATCGATGCCCAGTCCCCAGGCACCGGTTTTCGGATCCTCCAGCGGACGGACGGTGTCGAGGATCCGCTCGAGGTCGTAGCGGCCGTACTCCACGCCACAGAACAGGCTGTCGCGCAGCAGGTAGTCCATCTTGTCGACGTCGAGTTCGCTCGAGATCATGTGTCCCAGCAGCCGGTTGGTGCCGGTCTGATCTCCACGCAGGATCGCCTAAGTCTACAAAACTGACTTCGATGCCAAATTTAGGCAACATATGAGCAAAGAGTGCAAAGCTACAGCCATACAAAGCACTAGATGCAATTAGATGGTCGCCTTGTTGCAAAAAGCTCAGTACCGAAGCCGATACTGCTCCCATTCCTGTAGCAGTAGCCGCTGCATCTTCCATTTCTTCTAATTGCGCGAGCTTTTCCTCTAATTCCCGAGTAGTGGGGTTTCCTAGTCGCGTATAAATGTAGCCAGCCTCTTCACCCGCGAATCTTGCAGCCCTTAAACTCTGGTAAAGATAAAACCTTAGTTGCTTTCCAAAGAAGGGTTTATCAAACGCCATGCGATTGCAGCATACTATGTTGACAGAGCCCATCAGAGTTTAGAAAAATGCCTACACCAGCATGAAGAAGACATACAAAAAGGCTTAATTTTCAGTGGTTCTAATATCTCTCTTGATTCTGCTTTAGGTAGCCATATCTTGCCTAGGTAACCCTAGCCACACAGTACTTTAAAAAAAAAAATCCACTCTGGCCAGTAATAAATTTGGCATATGAATCCGCTCTCTTTGGGGGAGTTAGGTGGTGGGGCTCAGCGCGTTGGTGAGTTTGGTGCTTCTGGACGTGCTAGGACGATGAATATTGGTAGGCATGTCAGGGAGCTTTACAAATTGACTTGATAAAGTCGTTTTCCGCGATTCGACCATCTGGGGGGCTGAAGGGAGAGGAAAAATTAGAAAAATTGAGGTTATTTTAACTTACGAGTGATTGAATTTATGAATTTTGATATTTGGAAGGACCTCGTGACTCAGAGCTCTTATTTTGAATAATATTTAAAAAAAAGGGCATAGTAGTTTGCTGCATCGACTAATAAGTGAAAGACTAAAGGATATGAGAGTCTGTTTAATTATTCGTGAATAGATGTGACACTAGTTTTCGATGATTTCTGAGGATGAAGGATGACAGATTGCCGAAGATTGTCCTTTTTGGTCAACCGTCTTGGGCTACAAAAAATGCAGGTTGTCCTTGTCTGGGTTGGGAGGATGTCTTAAATAAAGATTTAAAGGAAATGGGAACCTCCTGGGAGGGTGTAAAGAGCAAATACGTGGCAACTCGCTATTGCACGAGATGCCGCGCTCCTCGAAAGCAGGACCGCGCAGCGAACCACCGATTTTCTAATCGACACGTTTCGCGCCGGGGACCCGCACAATGCGCAGGGCGAGACCATTACGGCCGTCGAATTGATCGACGCGGGATTCGAGCGCGTGCAGACGGAGCTCGAGGACGAACCCGAAGTACAGGCGCGACTGTACGGTGCCCTCAGCCAGGTTTATTCGCGGATGGGCCGATTTGACGATGCCGTAGAACTTGGACGGACTGCCTTCGCTCTTCTTCACGACCGCGTTCGCTTCGTTCGTCTTCGACGACGGGTACATAGTGACCTCCTTCCATGCACGAGCCTGCCCTCTTGGGCCTCGGTCTTCGTGCGCCTCTTGCAGCCAACTGCTTGCTGCTTGCTGCTTGCTGCTTCTGGTTCGTGTTCCTCGCCGAGCCGCTGTCTTTGAGGACAACGCTATGAAGTGCTGACTTCGAGCTCTTGGCTTGGAACGCCTTGGACGCTTTCGTCGACGACCCCTTGCACGGCTGGATTCCCCGGCTTATCAGGATTTTTGTTTACTGAATCAACAACTGTATCCCAAGTTGATTGAAGAATTGCATTCCTGCACCGGGATCGATCCTGAGTACATTCAATCGGGATTGTTGTTTCTTAACCCGTTTAGGAATGAACAATTTGATAATTGGTTTGTAAAACATCGACAAAGTGCCGTATTTATTAATAAGGAGCGCATTTCCACTTCCGCCAATATTCATTATGACGAAAATGATGCAATTTGCTTATCCGATGTGGCCCAGGTAAGAAGAACATTTATTTTTACTCCGAACAATATTGAATCATAAAAGACTAGTCATTCTGGTGAATCCTGTAATGGAAACGACTCAGGAACCTCATCCGCCTACATTTGTCCAATTTACTTCCCACTTACTCCTAGACCAATATGATACAGCTTTGAGCTTTCTCTTAATTCTCAGAATGTCTATATGAGACTTAACAGTCCTTTTTGCTAAAAGTTCTAACGGAAAGAAATTAAGGATTATTTAAAACACTGGTACAACCAGAAAACCAGATTCTGCCTACTGACTGAATATAGTTTCAGTTCCAGGTGCCAACTATATCCTTCAACTGGCTTTTTTTGCAAAATTTGTTGAAAATAAAGAAATTACATCCTCAAATAAATGTAACTGAATAAAAATGACAAAGGAAAAAATATTGAGTTAGATCCATATAGCTTACTTTATAGTTTTTAGACTCATAAACCACTTCCAGTGTATCATCGGCAATCTCGTTAGAAGTAATGTTGTCAGAAGAAGAATACAGCGAAATAATAGACGAAGAAGAAAACCTGACAAAACTAAGAAAAAAACAAAAAAGAAAAAAGCTAAAAAAAGACAAAAACTTAAAAAAAAAGAAAAAAGTAAAATCAAACTGAAAACGAAAAATCACGGTCCCGGTCTTTACGCCAACTCCCCGGTCTTTACGCTAAAGCTTGGCTCCCTGTCACAACTCTACTTTGTAAAACAATAAAAAGAACTTTAGCGTAAAGAGCGAGGCGTTGAAGAGGGGACAACCTTTTTCATATACGGAATAATATATGTTCTTTTTAAGTTTTAATGTCGCTCGGTATAATTCCAATTTTTTCACAATGGGGACATAATTTATTCACAAAAAAAAATCAACAAAAAAAGATGAAGCCCAGTAACCTGGGCTTGTATTGCAACTCCAAAAAAACTTACATCCACTTACATCAGTGCATTTGGGTTCCCATTTCACAACAAAACAAACAAATATATAAAACATACAGAACTACTTGAGAAGAGAGAGAAAAAAAAACACAATTCATAAACATGCAGGCAATGGTGTCTCAACTGCTCACGGAAGCCAGACCTTTCAACATGTGGACGGGTTGTTTTGCCAGGTCGAAGTTGAGCACCACCTTTCTCGAGATCGCCACCGTCAACAGGTGACCCATTTCTTCCACGACCTTGGAAAGGTCGAAACTGGACTGTTGATGGTTGACCGACCCTGAATAGGCGAGCAATTGTTTGGTCAAATCGGCGGCTCGTTGTGCCGCGGTTTGGATAGACACGAGTTTGCCATGTACCGGAGACTCGGCGGGAAGCTCCAACAGGCCCAAGCTTGCGTTTCCCAACACGGAGACCAACATGGACTCTCAAAGGTTATAACTGGGGAAGGATTGACTATATTAATTTTGTGCTTTCAGGAAATAAAAATGGAAGGGGCCAAAAAGGCAATATTTGCATACTACCACTTCTACTAAAATTATCACCACTACTACTATCACTCTACCTCAAATAAAATATTGAGGGGAGAGTTGAACTACATTAAAAGGCGCCACGTGCAGGTAAATTGTCAACAGAGCGAACCTCAAGAATTTATTTGGGTTTTAAGATGGAACTTTCAGTGAACACTTAAAGGGTAACTGCAATGCTTGGCTAAATTCCGAACATCGCGTAGCCGCAGATGAAATTTCTAACCGATCTTCTTCCGATTGTAACGTTTCACCAAAGGTTTTGAGAGAATCTTCTAGTTCTTTTAGAGGTAAAAAAAGATGATTTTCTATTGGAGGAGGTTCATAAAATCTAATAGATCTATTTCGGAAACCATAAGTTTCAAAGATTTCGCTAAAAAAAGAATGAGCGGCTTCTTGAACGCGAACTACGCGTCGCGCTAGGGTGTCTCCGCTAGAACCCAAAACTGGCCTGGTTGAGATCAAACTCATTATCCTGAAGAGAGGACTTCAAGTCAAACAATTTGCCATTTATCTTGTGTACATTACATAGGGTTGGTTGAGGATGCTTCGCCTCTTAAAAAAAAAGAACAAAAGAAGAACATATCTGAAAATTTACACAGTACAATAAATTGACCAGGTCAATTGACCTGGTCAATAAATTGACCAGTTCACTAGAACAAAAAGAGGAATATATATTTTTTTTACACCTGGTTTTCGTTGTCCACTGGCAATAAAACAATATCACCTTAAATTTCACCAATATCACCTAAAATTTTTTTTTAACGATACAAAAATTTCTTACTTTCAAGCAAAAAATAGATGTTTGAAAAAGATATTATAAAACAAACAAAATTTTTTATTCTAAAAAAAGGAACAGCACTTAATGGTGTTAAACAATATCACCTTCAATTTCATTATGCAGGCTCAGAAGGATGGCTCCTTGTGATATCTCTGCCAATATGTTGCTAAAAACAATTCTAGTATATTAAATTTACTGCAACTTGTTCTGTTCCGAAATCTTTCTGTGTAAGCCAGTCAGCTTTTCAGTAATATTCGGGAGGTGAAACTTACTTATTAATTGTCTATTTATATACCAAATAGATTTTTAATCTACACAATGTTTAGTAAACCGAAAATAGCCCTCTGGCCATTTAGCGGGTTTGACAGGGAGGGGGTGGTCTAGCATCAATTTTATTTGGAAACCTTAACTAGCCTTGTAATATTCGTTTTTGTTGTTTTGTCGTTAATTTTAAGACAAATAAAAAAGATTCTCGACAGGGAATTCTAATTCATTTTATAACGTACTTCACCAAATTGGGACACTGATTAAACAATCCCAAACATGAAAAGACAAATTTTTAGCCCGCTAACTGTTTACAGATAATAAAGAAAAGAAATAAATAAATAAAAAAGAGTCGGTGGGTTAAGGATATCGAACATGAAAGCAATCCCATAAAGTTAAAAATAATATAAGTTTATTTCTTGAGATGGATATGAAATTAAGAAACTGAATAAAAAAACGAATTCATCGAAAAGTTAAACAATAAACAACAGCACACCTTAGGTCATTGAAGCAAACACCACCAATAAAACAGCCAAACCCCAATTTGTGCCAAATGCAGGTTAAGATCATCCACATAAAGATTATACAGCAACGGCGAGAGGACCCCACCTTGCCGCACACCAATCAAAACAGAGAGACTCATTGAAATAACCACTCCATAACAAAACTCCGTCAAAGATCCTACCTTAAGCCCAAACTGATAATGCGATGAATCAGTCTGGGGTGATAAAAAAGACAATAGACATTTTTCAAAGAGCTGAGTCCACTGGGGCTATGGCCTTCCTCTTGAACGTTTCTAAACGCTACTGGCTGGTTTAAAGTCATAAAGAACCCAAGGTGGAGTGTCAGCAGGCAGCCACAGTAAGGGAAATAATTGAGGATGAACTTATTGTATTTTACTGGCCACATATCCCTAACTACAACTAATCTATTAAACGGTTTTTAATTAGTCATTTCGGGAATTCCACTTCTGCTTCTTCTGAGTATTGTATGTTAACTCTTTGGTGTCTCTTAATTCTTTGGAATTTTGAAAAATCAGAAGCGGGGGGGAAAGAATTGATTGAATCCTCCTCCTTCACCTAACCTTATATACCGATTTCTTCTTTTGTACACCAAAAAAACTTTCGATACGCCCTCCAAATGAATATTTCATTATCGATTTGTTAATGAAATGGGTCATTTTTATTTAGTATTTAAGAACAAGGCACAACTAGATCTGTTTTAGGGTAATCAATCTAGTGAAACCTAACATCTTTTGACAAGGAACGCTTCATTCCGCTAATGTGAAGACCTTGATGGTCATACCGTAAAAGCCTTTCTCGGCATCATGCCCGGACATATTTATCTTGAAGGGAATGTCGGGATCGTCAGCCGATCGGGAACGCTGGGCTATGAGGCGGCATCTCAACTGAAGGCGCTCGGAATTGGTGTATCGACGAGCGTTGGCATCGGTGGCGATCCGATCAACGGTTCCTCGTTCAAGGATATTCTCGAACGTTTCGAGGCGGACGAAGACACCCATGTGATCGCGCTGATCGGCGAAATCGGCGGCCCTCAGGAAGCCGAAGCAGCCAACTATATTCAGCCCTCTTTAGTAATGTATTCCAAACGCCCCTAGCCCATGATAATAATGAAATTTTAAACTCTGTTTTAGTCCCCCCAAATAAATATTTGTTTTCTCGTGAAATAGCTCATAAAAACCAAAATATGAGGAGAATATCTTTTTGGAACTGTCGTGATTGGAGGAGTTGGCAAGGTGCAATGGAAAACTTTTATTTAAATCGGGTTATTCTTGGGGTTTGTGAAACATTTTTAGATGAAAACTCGGCAAATAAAATTAATATCTGCGATTTCGAGTTGGAGGGGGAAATATTGGAAAACACTTGGAGTGGAGGAATCGGGATGAAGCTTGGCGGATAGAATAAGCAAATGTTCTTGATACGTGATTGATGGAACCGTACTGGATTCGCTCTCTTTGGGGGAGTTGGGGAGAGGGGTTCATTGATTTGGCGAGTTTGGCGCTTCTGGACGTGCTAGGACGATGAAAATTGGTGGGCGTGTGAGGGAGCTGTACAAATTGACATGATAAAGTCGTTTTCCAAGATTCGACCATCTAGGGGGCTAAAGTTTTTATTATAACTATTTTCGCATAACTATTATAATAGTTTATATAATACATTATATATATATAATATATAATATATAATACATTATAATAGCATAACTATTTTCTCTCTAGCATAATATCAAACGAGTGGCAGCTTCGTACAAACTCTGGGAGCAGGTTCCAGATCCCGTTGCAAGCTGTCCGAGGGTTGAAGTCAGACCTCACTGATGGAATGTGAAGAGCCAGTAAAATGATGGAAGCGTGGATATTATTAGTCGATTGATTATTAGTCGGAATTTTGATACCAATAGACATATCAAAAGAATTAACTTTTTATGCTGACTTCAAATATATAGGTTTCATTAAGTTTAGTTTTACCCATCAAAGGTTACGAGCCTGATAATTTTTTTCTGATTTTCGAAAAAAAGGATAAAACACCGCCCGAAAGTCAAGTGATCTTAATGAAAATCACACCGTCAGATTCAGCGCATCAGAGAACCCTACTATATAGGTTTCAAGCTCCTATCAGCAAAAATGTGGAATTTTGTATTTTTTTTTTTTTTTGCTCAATATTGCCATTCTGCATATATACACTATTTGAATATAATGAGAATTCGTTGTGCACGTTGCCCTTTAAATCTTTCTTTGCGACAATCTCCCCAAACTCCCCTTGATTTTGAAAATATACTATGAGACAGTTTTGAGGGAGCTACAGTGGGGGAGGGGGCACTTGCCTTGGGCCCATAAATTTTAGGGACGCAAAGTTCCAACAAATAAACTAACGGTTATAATCATTTTGTAATTGTTGAATATGCATTAATAAAGTAGTGGGCACAGTTACCGCAAGGTTCAATTTTAGGACCTCTATTATTTTTAATATATATAAATGATCTTCCTAGATCTACTCCTGAAAATGCATTAACAATTATGTTTGCGGATGATACTACAGCAAGCTTAAAAGCACCAACATTAGATGCACTGAAAGAAAAACTGATTGAAGTTGCAAAATCCATCACAAATTGCTTCCAAATTAACAAACTTTTCCCTAATTTTGTTAAAAAAGAATTTATTATTTATGGAAGATCAAATCAAAAGTTGAAAAATATTTCTCTATCAAGACGGCGATGACCGAGACGGTCCCCCAGCCGATCCTCGACGACCTCGTCACCAAGGTCCCGCTGCGGCGCATGGGCGAGGTCGAAGACATCGCCGCCGCCTACTGCTTCCTGGCCAGCGACGACGGGAAGTACATCACGGGGACGGTGCTCTCCGTCGACGGCGGGGTGGTCGTCTAGCCGTCATGTAGACAACCCCCTGGGCTCCTGAGTTAATGCTGCGTCGGGAGCTCGAACACGGGGGAGGTCGGCGTGAAGCGGAGTGGGCTGTGTCCAAAGCAGAAAAAAATGAAATATTCTTCCACGAGAAAACTTTTTTTCATCAGGTGATTGGAAATCCTGCGAGATTTCCTCAGGAGATTGAAATGCAATAAGCAGTATTGAACGCGGAGCTAGGCCTATATTTAGTTTTATAGGAGGTAAGCTAGTAGCCTTAGACTCTCTTCGCAAATTTAATTTCTAAAGCAGCAAGAAATGTAAAAGTACATAATATTGTCTTCTTTGCAAAATACAAAATTCCTTGTGATACTATTAGACTTCACTGGTAACAGCTATAGTTTGGTTGGCTTGGGTTTGGTCAAATTTGGTTATAAATATGAGAAACGGGTTAAAAACCTAACCTAAGCTAACAAACCCTAACCTAATCTAAAATGCCATCATCAAGTTAGGTTAGATTGGGTTAGGTTAAATTTGGTTATAAATATGAGAAACGGGTTAAAAAACCTAAGCTAACAAAACCTAATATAATTTAACCTGTCATCATCAAACCTTTCATTAAATTGAAAAAGGTGACTGGCAACGCTGACTAAATCCAAGTATTCTAGTTTGTTTTGAGCACGCATGGAACATTTGCCAAGTTTATAGAGCAATGTATGGACCCATATGTCCAGTTTGCTTGAACACAGAAAGTTGTCACTCTGTATGCAGATCTGTATAAACCTAAAGTGTATCAGTGCCAAAAATAAAGGAATTCTGTTAATCCGTTTTGAAGATAAAATAAGGGGGCGGTTTCTGCCCCCTCCATCCTCGGGTATACAGTTCCTCAAATACGTCGGGTGAGGTAGGGTTAAAAGAGAAACTCACAAAACTAACTAGCTAGAGGACAAACTTGACAATCTATTAGTCTATACGTATCAAATATTTACCCAATACTAATTCTATACTTATTCTATACTTATTCAATACTTATTCAATACTTATTCTATACTTATCCAATGCTTATTCTATACATATTCTCACTTTATTCTATACTTATTCTATACTTATTCAACACTTATCCAATGCTTATTATAGACTTATTCTATACCCTAGCCAAACTTGCACAAAATTACCAGATCGGGGGGGGGGGGGGGGATATCGCTAAACGAAGCAAAGAAATCCTCAAGATCACTCTCCATGTTTTCCTCGTCCAGTCACAAACGGGCCGGCCTAATCGACTTAACCAACCAAAAGAGCGGTTGTTGTTCAGTTCGGTTCTCTTGCATTTCTATCTTAAATATTCTTGATGTTAAATATTTATTTTTCCTGCAGTTTTAAATTTTTACGAAACAGAACTATACTAATTACGAAATTTCGGACACCATTTCATAAAATTCTCGGACACTTTTTTTGTAAATTCTCGGACTTTCTTATAAAAGCTGCCCACCTTATCAATCTTTTCGTTACCCAACGTCACCTTTTCGTCTTCACTTATTCCTAGCCTTAGTGACTAAGCCTTCTTAACAATAATTTTCAAACCTATTCTAGCAGCCTGAACTCGCAGAACCTCCAAAAGTTCATTCATATTGCTCACACTTTCGTCTAATATGCTTAAATCATCAGCATAATCTAAGCTCAGGAGCTTTTTTCCTCCCCATTGGTTTCCGTGGTCTCCCATTGCCTTTCCTGTGCTCCTTAAGACGAAGTCCAAGGGGGTTCGGTCCCTCGTCAATACCTCGCTCTTTGCACCAGAGCTTGAATTTTACCCCAATTCTTTAAGAATAACCCCTGAATCACAAAGGCCGTAGAATAAATACTTTAGCGTAAAGAGCAAGATATTGTGGAGGAGACGAACCCCCTAATATACATAATAATATCTGTTCGTTTTAAGTTTTAATGCAGCTCATAACTTCCAATTGAAAAAAAATTAATTTTTCATTATTTTTTCTAAATAATGCTAGAAAATCCTGGAAGTTTTCTTCCCAACTTTAGAAATAAGCCCTGATAAAATGGGTTCGCTGAAGACTAGTTTTTTACAGATCTATGTATTCAGAAAGCGTCCGTTTTGATTAACTATGTGACGGCCATGATTTCTTTTGTTTGTGGGTCGTCCTTAAAACAATCGCTTTAAGGAAGTGCAGACGCGCCTTTACCGAAAAAATAAATAAGAACTAAACCTTGGACGGGACTTAAACCTAACAGCAAATGCTATATAAATTAGTTGAATGGAACTTTAAATTAGAAAAAGCACAACTACTACTGGTGGGTCATTTTTACCGACTGATTTGGGTGATATTTCTATTAAAATTACTGAATTTTCGTTTTATCGACTGAGGCTGATCTGCTTTCATTGATTTTACGTTATACATTTTCATTAGCCCATTTAAATTGGGCTAATGAAGCCCATTAGCCCCTACTAAAAAAATTGAGTCTGTCAAATAAGTGAAACTATCAAATAGGTAAAACTAGTAAAATAGACTTCGCACCACTATTTTACTAACTCAGATTGTTTACCGGCTGGCTGAGGAACCCCTCACTTTACCCTACCAACCTTTTTCAGAGAAACTTTAGGTTGTGGCTCCCTTTTAGGAACTGGAATGATTCAAGGTTTGCTTGGACTGGCTTCGCCAAAGATGCTCACAAAGGTACTGAGACACAACACAAAAGTATTTTCAGATGGTACACTCACTCTTCTTCTTTGACCTTGAATGTTATCCGCTTGAAACCATGAGACCAGTAATTTTGGGCCGTGAGGACAGATTGGAAGGGTTTTCAAGTAAATGTGCTGGTTTGGTATCCAACGGAATTTTTCAGTTCTTAGTCTCGACAAAACAGTCTTGTTTAACTGATATGTACTTAATAAAATTTGAGAAACTCTAGTATACACTTTACATGCAGAAATATCTTCCAGTATTGCTAAACTCTTTTATTTTTATCAGTCATTAGCCAATTAAAATTTTTATGTACTTCAAGGTTTTGGTACTTGGATTTTGTGAGAAGGCAAATATTTTTGATAATGCATAAAGAAAAGGATTTTAAGGTTTCATGTTTAAGATATTAAGAAGCCAAATAGACTCTGATTGGATTTTTGCGATGGCAATTTTTTTTTAGAATAGCCCAAAAAACATACAACAATTCCTCGAGGGTTGGAACGACCCCCAGAGCCCTGGAGCAATGGCTTTAAATTATGTCCTAGGGGCATATAAGGTTCTTATGGAATAGGTGGTCGTATTATATTCAGGTGGATATTATTTGATTTTAATTTGGATGTTATAGTGCCCTTCTTAAGAGTCAATTTAATTTGAGAGAAATCCCCCCCCCGCCCATCATTCCGCCCAACATCTAAACTAAACCTGGTTTGATTCCACTAACTAGCCCGATTGAGCGAACGATCCGGCTGTATTCGGTCGCTGGCCGCCAACGCTCGCAAGCGCTAACAAATCTTATGAACCCCTTGCGGTCGGCCGATTGGGGGCGCTTTGAAAACCCCGCAGCCGCTTGATCCGCTCTAGATCCCGGCGATCGCGGGAAGTATATCTTCCGGTTCGCTGCGCCTGCGGAAATCGGGATCGACAAAAGCGGCGGCAATCCGCCCCTCCGGTGCTACGACGAACGTAGCCGGAGAGAACTCCAAACTTTTCATTCTATCAAAACAATAAATAAAAAAAATACAAGAGGGGTTTAAAAATAGGTTGTCATCAAAGAAGAAGCGACGAGGGCTAGCGCATTTTGGGTAACCTAATAGCCAAGAAATGTTTACAGTATTCAAGATTACCTCTGATAATCACAGCCTAGGTTATTAATTTAACATCCCAGAAAATTCTCCCTGTGAAAAATACCCCCCCCCCCCCCCTGCAGAAAGTACCCCTAAAAAGTGGTATATTTCCCAATAACATGCAGAAGCTGGCACGCAAGCACTGGGAACGGCGAGCCAAAGCGCTTGGGCTTGAGCTGAGTCCGGATGGGGCGGCGGAATAGAACCATCTTCCCTGAAGACTTCTAGCTGACGCCTCTATTTTCCTGAAGGGATATATGGCGCGCCCGGTAGGACTCGAACCTACAACCCCCAGGTTCGAAGCCTGGTGCTCTATCCAGTTGAACTACGGGCGCGTAGAGCCGGCGATTATAAAGAAACACAGGCCAAGGGCCAGTTTAACCTGCGCTTTGAGTTCTGCGGAGCTTTCCAAAATTTAATGTCATAGCCATGAATCCGGCCTGATTTCCACACTTTCCGTGAAAACCGCACAGGTTAGACCCTTAGCAGTTTCCAGGAATAAGTCGAGATCGGCGGCATAGGAAAAAAAACCGCGAGAAAACCAAATTGTTGCTCTCGCAACACAATTAAATAAACAATCATATCAAAAAAACATACAACAGGTACTAATATAAATGAGTAAGTAAATCTTAACAAGTGAAACTAAATCTTAAAACAAGCTTGACAGTACGACACCTCTTCCGCTTATTTTATACTTTTTTTATCTACTTTCTTTTATCTAGACTTTGATATTTTCTAAGGTTTCTATGAGTTTAACCTTTAAACTTTCAAGAGCAGGTTAGCGTCTAGAGACACAAGTAGTTGTAGCCCATATAAGAATCAGGAGGATTTTTGTGGAAGTGAAAACAAACGGAGCGAAGTTGTTTGTGTTCCACCTCAAAGTTAAAACCCAAAAAGGATGCAGGAAAATATGAAAAAAATTATTTTTCTCTCTTTAAGGTATTTTTAACTTACGAATTGGTGGTCGGTTCTTAATGAATTTTGATATTTAGAAGAACCTCGTGACTCAGAGCTTTTATTTTAAACGCTAAAGTTTTTTACTGTTTTAAGAAGTAGAGTTAAGAGAAAGAGTCAAACTTCAGCGTAAAGAGCGGGGCGTTGAGGAGGAAAAGCCTCTTTCATATACGGAGTAATTTCTGTTCGTTTTAAGTTATAATGTCGCTCCTTACTTTCATTTTAAAAAACTTGTTTTTTATATATTTAATTTGAAGACAAAAATCTTGGATATTTGATCAGACCAATGGTTTTACTTTTGACATTACTTACTTTCATACGACAATATATGAATACCAACCAAACCATACCAAATAAAATTTAAGGGAATTCATCCCAAAAAAGTAATCCCATAGAGCTAGTGTAAAATTAGGCTTTTTTCTTCAGAAGTATAAGCATAATATCAGCTTAAAAGTAAGTCCTTACAAAAGAATTCAAATCTAAAAGTGAGAAGACTAGTACTTAAATTAGTTTCATATTTGAAATACTTAACACCCGGAATATGCCTTGCGATGGCGTCAATTACTGCAACGGCTGCAATTTCACCGCCACTTAGCACAAAATCCCCCAACGACCACTGCTGATCCACAAATTCCGCGATCCAGCGTTGATCAATGCCTTCGTAACGCCCACAGACCAAAATAAGCCCATCAACAGAAGTTTGCTCTAGGATAAGTGCCTGATTAATCCGCGTACCCTGAGGAGACATCAACACTATTTGCGTTCCTTCAGGTGCATCGCGACGTGCAGCCGCGGCTGCTTTTGACAAAATCTGCCTACAAATTTCCCTAGGCCAGGAAAACTACCAGGTAGCATTACTACTATGCTACCCAACTTTTTGTATAGTGGCATGTTGATTTGGTGTTGTATTTTTCTCTTCCTCTGGGGTAATTGCATCAAACCAATGAGCCTAGAAGATCAGATAAGGGCTGATTTGACTGGAAATTAAAAGTTCCAGTCCCCTTTTTAAGTGGCCAAAAGAATTGTGCTACAGGAAAGTGGTGTTTTTTTTTTGCCATTTCTGGTATTAATTACCACTAAAAAACGGAATTTTGATGCTAAAAGATACATCAAAAGAAGCGGATTTTTGTGCTGATTTCCAATATATAAGTTTCATCAAATTTAGTCTTTGTCATCAAAAGTTACGAGCCTGAGAAAATTGCCTTATTTTGGAAAATAGGCGGAAACACCCCCTAAAATTCATAGAATATTAACAAAAATCACACCATCGCATTCAGCATATCAGAGAACCCTATAGCAAAAATTTCAAGCTCCTATCTACAAAAATTTAGAATTTTGTATTTTTTGCCGCGTCGACATCCGAGATTCCGTCACCATCACCATCAAACACACGTTTGGTCGCGCCGCCACGTCCATCTGTCGTCAAGCCCGCGGCGTTGGCTGCTTCGTTGCTGCCCGAATCGATCGCAACGCTCCCATCTGCCAGCTGGAATCCAAACGTTTCACCTGTCGGATTGGTCACCGGTTTGTACAAAATGACCGGAGCCATCGTGCCCGATCCACAGTTGCCCACGATGTTGTTCTGCCCGCTTGCCGAATCTCCAGCGTCGTCAAGGACAAGCATTTTTATTTTTGTGCTCAAAAGACGTATCGGGATTGCAACGTTCGAATTGAATATCTGAATCTCAAAAAAAAAAAAAAATTAGGAAGAGAAAATACTAACGAAGAGCTTTAAACTGAAAGGACACCAGACTAACAGGATTAAATAAAAAAAAAACAAGTTCTTTTAACTGAAAGTAAGGAGCGACATTAAAACTTAAAACGAACAGAAATTATTCCGTATATGAAAGGGAATGTTCCCTCCTCAACGCCCCGCTTTTTACGCTTAAGTTTGATCCCCGGCCCTTCAAGCGCTGATCTGGCCGGTCGCGGCGGCGCGCGCGTTATCCATCAATGCCCGCATCCGCTTAATGCTGCTTTCCAGGCCGCCGAAAATCGCCTCGCCGATCAGAAAATGACCGATATTAAGCTCGGCCACCGTCGGAATCGCGGCGATCGGGCCGACGGTATCAAAACTCAGGCCATGACCGACATGGCATTCCAGACCGAGCGTTTCGGCGATCTTGGCCGCCTCGACAATGCGCTCGAGCTCAGCCGGCCGCTGGTCCTATAGACCAGAGCGTCATTTGCGTCTTATTGAAAATGATTTGTATTTCGAGCTGTTTTTTTTTTACTTTTGTATATATACGACAACGACTATTATCACAAGGCTGCTTAAGGTTTGCAATAAGAGTTAACCTCACCCCTACAACCTAAATTGCGACAAAGACCAGACTGCCTTTCCATATCAAACAAACACAAATTAAAAACAACAGGGAAGTTTCCTTAAGACACTGGAATTCAATTCAGTGAATATTTCAGCCCTATGTCCAAGGGCCATCTTTAATGTAACGTGATGCTACTGCAATATCATATTGGTATTTTTTTACTGATTCAATCAATTTTGGAATAATTTGCGGTGGATGAGAAAAATCAGAATCCATTACAACAATTGTATCGCCTGTTGCTTGTTGAATTCCTTTCAGAACTGCAGAACCTAAACCATCTTTTGTTTTTCTATGAATAACTTCAATTGTATAATTTGTAATTTTCTTCAAATTTTTTAGATAATCCTCAACAATCTTTCCAGTTCCATCAGGTGAATTGTCATCTACGAGTGTTACGTAATGGCGGTGCAAAAGTGGAATTTTACGTAATAACGGTGCAAACTTGGGATGCCACATAATAACGATGTACACGTGAGATGTTACATAATACTTTAAAAGATTTTTTCTTCACGATTTAATTTTTTTTCTTAGGAAAACCTAGTATTCTTAGTATTTTTGTTCCCTTTAGGAGCTGAATCAAGAAGGACTCCCTAAAATTTTGATTCGGGAAATAATTTATAATGGAAACGTTTCAATGGAGCTATGGATTACATGTTCCCTGACGTGCTGCTGCTGCAACGCGTGCTGCTGCGCCATCATGAGCTGCTGCTGCTGCTGCTGCTGCTGCTGCTGCTGCTGCTGCTGGAGCTGCTGCTGCTGCTGCTGCTGCTGCTGCGGGTGCTGCTGATGCATGTGCTGCTGCTGCTGCTGCTGCTGCTGCTGCTGCTGCTGCTGCTGCTGCTGCTGCTGCTGCTGCTGCTGCTGTTGTGCGTGTTGATGCTGCTCATGCGCGTGCTGCTGCTGCTTCTGTCGCATGAGCAACTGCTGCTGCTGGAGCGCCAGCGGGTGGCCCTGAACTACACAGACGTCAACGGCAACAACACCGAGCGCGAGGTCCGCCCGCTGGGCCTCGCCTTCTTCGCCCCGCACTGGACCCTGGCGTCATGGTGCGAGCTGCGGGAGGATTTCCGCACCTTCCGGCTCGACCGGATGCTGAAGGTCTTGCCGACCGGCACCAATTTCCGCGACGAGCCGGGCAAGCGGATGGCCGACTACGTCAAGCGCTCGATGAGTTGTTGATGCCTTCGATTCTGGCTCGCAGCCCCTAGACGCCGCCCGCGCCATAGCCGAGCGGGAAGCCCAGAGCGTAGGCCACCGGCATGCCGACCAGCCAGTAGGACACCGCGGCGATCAGCATCGGCACCTTTGTGTCCTGCATTCCGCGGAGCACGCCCAGCACGATGACCTGGATCGAGTCCACCAACTGGAACACCGCCGCCATGGCCAGCAGCAGCGTGCCGACGCGCAGGATCTGCGCGCGCTCGGGGTCGTCCTGCGAGAGAAACAGGCCGATCAGTGTCTCGGGGATGCCGAGGAAGAGAAAGCTAAATTTTTCCCTATAAAGTATCGAGGGGGCCTAAAATTTATTTTAAACTCAAATAAATCACTAATAATAAGGAAAGAGGAGGCGGGATTGCTGTCCATCAAACCTTTTAAAAGGCTTGAATTCAAAGATTAGCCAATTGATTTCATAAACGTTTGAAAGGATCGTGGGAGAAAAATCGTGTAAACCAAAGAAAACAAAGAAATCGCGGAAGAAAATTTATTGCAAACTAGACAAATAATTGATTTAAAAAAAGAGAAGAAAAAAATATAGTTTCCATGTCCTTATATCTTTCTTTATGACATCCTCCCATCCCAGACGAGGACGACCTGTTTTCCGTTTAGCCCTAGACATTTGGCCGAAAAGGACAATCTGTCATCCTTCATCTGCAGAACGTGCCCTAACGATCTCAACCTTTCTTTCATCATAGCCCTAGAAAGCAGGATTAAACCACACTTTTCGTACAGCCTACTGTTTGAAATACGATCAGTCAGTCGGATACCCAGAACAATCCGTAGGCAATTTTTCTGAAAAACATCTAGTTGGGCGCCGAGACCAAGGACCTCCCGGCCTACGTGGTGATGAGCACCGGCAGTGGGCTGAGCGGTGGCAGCGCGCTTTGGTCGGGCGGCTTCATGCCGGCGTTCTTCGACGGCGTCAGGCTGCGCGGCGGGAAGGACCCGATCCTCAACGTCGGCACGCCCGCTGGCTTTGGTTCCGGGCTGCAAGCCGAGACGTGGTCCCTCGTGTCGGCGCTCAACCGCCGCCGCGAGCAAGCGGTTGGCGACCCGGAGATCGCGGCGTTCGCAGACGGGTACAGAGAGACACAGTTATTTATCCATTTCATGTTGTTTTAATGTTGTGTGTTTTTTCAATTTGACCTGTTTAATTGATACAGGTGTGTCAGCCACCATAATTAGAGAGAAAATTTTAGAAGGTTTCCTGATAATGCACAGAATTGAATTAGCAAATATAAAAAACACTTTGACTTCAGTCAAAGGTCATAAAGCATACAATTTCAGAAGAATGTTCCGTAAAATTTAGCACGGTAAATATGGTAAACAATAATATGTAAACAGCTATCTTTCCTTGAGCTGATTATCAATGAGTACACCTAAGTCCCTTTCTTCATTGTGGGTTAGAAGATCAATCCTTATTTACTTCTCAGGATCCCATATTGATTACACTGTATTTTCATTCTTTGGTCCAAAGTGCAAGATGCAGCATTTGCTGATGTTGAATGACAGTAGGCACTCTTCAGCCCGCTTGTTGATATGGTCAAGATTGGCTTGGAGGCTTTTGCTCTGTGCCAGATCAAAAAGCTTAGAATCATCAGCAAATAGTGTGATATTGTTGCTGACATTCTCAAAGATATGATATCCATACCGTCCATTTACGTTGGACAAGATTGCTATCTTAAAATTTTGATTGGATATATTGTAGGTAAAATATTGGGCGTGTTTGGGGGTTAGTAGCCCTCCCATAACTTTCGAATATTAAAAAGGGCACTAGCCCATTCAGTTTCCAATTGAATGAGCCTTTTTTGAAATTTCTGCGACAACAAACGACTATCTCAAAATTTCTATCAGATAAATTTCGGGAAAATACGAGGTCTGGGGATTGTCCAATCTGCCTGCTATTATTAAGCAATCTTTTGAAGATTTCGGAATCACTTTCGATAATTATTCCCGTACTTCTGCAAAAGTGCATCATGAAACCGCATCAGAGTTTTTCAAGACTTTATATGACAAAGGGGAGTTTATAGAAGAAGTTACCGAGCAATTATATGATGCTGAGGCAAATCAGTTTTTAGCAGATCGTTTTGTGGTGGGTACTTGCCCTAAATGTGGTAACGAAGAAAGCTATGGTGATCAATGTGAGAATTGTGGAGCCAGCCATAATGCTATAATAGGAAATGGCTTCATTACAATTTAGATAAGGATTATGTCCGTTTCTGAGATGCATTCTGGCTTGATCTTTAACAGACCAGTTTAGCTTTGGATCTATCAGTGCTAGTTTGTTCTCAATTAATACATCCTCTTCCTTTGATAGTTCATTCTTGTCAAAATGAATAACGTCAATATCATTAAGAGTAGTTCTGTCAAATTGATGCTTGTAATCCCAAATTTTGTTTCTTACGAATCCAGCTCCTATCCAGCAATCGTTAAGATGTAGATCTCACATTCCATAATGCACAAAGCGTTTAAAATACGCTATTAAGGCATATTTGTCATAGTTTGCGTATGTATTTTTAAGAGTTTTACATAAAGGTATGTATGATCATGATAATAAAAAAAGCAAATTACCTCTCTAGCGTAGGTTAGTAAGTCCAACAATGTTCATCAGATATGTATGTACAGATCGATATTGCAAATTCAATTCTTATTTGATTTAACAAAGTTCAAAATTTGTAATTTCCCTGTAAGGTGTACGTGTCTCTAGTTTTTTGACTCAAGCTGCTGCAGAATGCTATGATAAAGCAATTGAAGTTGATTCAAAAAATGCATCAGCATTATTTAACAAGGGAGTATTACTAGACAGATTAAAAGAACACGAAGAAGCATTGACTGTTTTAGATAAAGCAATCTCAATTGATTCAAGAAAACCAAATGTCATGATTTACAAAGGAATAGTATTAGGAAAAATGAAAAGAAATGAAGAAGCATTGAATTGTTTTCAAAATGTGTGTAAAAAATATCCAAATAATCAAGATGCATTTTTTCAAATCTAGACCAAATCTCAAATTTCGAACTCTTCGAGCGCCTTAAAATCAAACCAACAATCCTCGCCAAGATCCAAATCCAGCAACTTCGTTGGCTCGATCACGTAAAACGAACTGAGCAAGTCCCGAAAATCACCTTTGAAGGCCAAATTCACAGTTCTTGCCCTCGTGGTCGCCCCCCCAAAGAGGTGGAAGGAACATTTTACATGAAAGCTAGCGCGTATTTGTAATGTTTTTTAATGTTTTGCTATGAGTCTACTTTGTAAGATAGTAGATAGGATGCGGCATGCGAGCAGTCGGGTGTTCTTTGCGCTGCTCGCTGTGACGTTGATTGGAGCCGCCACAAGTTTCCTGTTTGTGCTCGAGGTGCTTCTGCAGCTGAGGCCTCTGTATGAATCGGCCAGCGAGAACATTAATGTGTTTGCCCAAGACGAGATGGACGTGTCTGTGTAGGGCTGATAGAAACGGCGTTTTTGAATTGACTAAACTAGACCAGACGATCCCCTGATGTTCGTGCGTATTTACAGCGGACGGCAAGATGCACGCTGCATCACCCGGGGGGTGCGCGTGGTCCAGTTGCTCTTGGATACGGGCCAGGTGATCGAGTCCCGCGCCCTCGAAAGGGCGGGGCTAACCCGTTTAGCGAAGCTCGTTTACATGCAGAGGCCGGCCAACCCACGCGAGCACCGTGTCGCCCGGCCCACGACGCTGGGGGGGGCCGAGGTCGCCTGCTATGGCGGGGAAGAGGCGAACCGCGCCAGGGTCTGCGAGGCGGTGCTGGCCAGCTACGAGGACACGCTGGACTGCTCCGGGCTGCTGGGCCAAATATTGATAGAAATTGATAGGGGATTTTGAATGTATCAACAGTCGAAAACCCAACTAGAGGCTAGATTAAAATAAATAAAATATAATAACTATTGAGCAAAGCGTTTTCTATTCAAAGTATCTATAGCACGAGTAATACGTCCCTTGTGTCGACAAGGCTTTCAATAAAGGTGGTTAGCACTACAGGGTATTCCCAAAGCTGCCAAATTGCTCGATCGCATCTCTTATCCAAGCTCTACAAGTTATGACAAGAACCTCTAATGAATTCTATAATTATGGAAATCAGCCAGTGGCACAATTTCGTCAAAATTTTGTGGGGAAGGCAAAGTTGGAGCCAAGTTTCCTAAATCAAGTGAAAATGACAGTACGAACTAAAAAATACGGCATTTGGTACAATAAAAGTACTATTTAGTTCTATAAAAGTACTATAGACGTATTTTATACTACTATAAAGGCAAATAGGTACTAAAAAACTGATCTGCTTCTGTTGATTCTTGAATTATGCAGCTTTATCCTAGTTTTGACAAGGTTTTGAAAGAAATATAATAAATATAAAAAAATAATAATAATAATAATAATAATAATAATAATAAAAATTTATGTATATATATATATATATATATAAAGCTCAAAAATACACATTATCCTTAACGTTTCGATGTTATCTTCATCAGATTGAATATCTTTAGTGGTTAATAAAAATATTCAATCTGATGAAGATAACATCGAAACATTAAAGATAATGTGTATTTTTTGAGGTTTATATAATATTTATACTCATAGGTGGTAGGCGGCTTTTGAGAGTCTATATATATATTTATCTGCCTTATGAACGAATCATATATCTGACAAAGCTCTTTTTCAGATATTTCTCGTTCAGTCGTGACAACAATATGAAAAATGACATTCGATAGAATAGCGTATCTATTCTTATATTTTTATTCTTAATTTTAGAAAATGTTGAGTTAAAAAAGCTCAATTTCAGGACATGGTCTCTAAAAAAATATGACACTAGAACTTTTACCCTGTTGTAAACGTAAAACAACATTGTTTATTCGTATTGACATTATAATTGTATGAATAATATTTTCAGTTCGTTACCACGAACTGCTTGATTTACGTCAACTTCTACACTCATCTGCTTCTGAAATATTATACATTTTTTTTTGTCATTTCAAAAATATATTCCTAAACAACTGTCAATTTGTATTACTTACAGTCCTTCCCCTACTGCCTCTGGGATAATTATAGGAAACACTAGAACTTTCAAATCAAATGAACCCCTCCAAGATTTCGTGGACCACTAATTCGATATGAAGTGACTCTGGGAAAAACAATATTAATAGATAGTTGCCAGAGGGATACCGGCCTGCAGGATCACCTCCTTGAGCTTGCCGGCGGCCATCCGGACGGCCTTGCCGGTGGCGACCGTGGTGATCGAGCTGAATGTCGGCACAGGGTAGTCGGCGTGGGTGGTGTCGCCGATCGAGATCACCAGGGACTCGATCGGGACGCCAAGCTCGTCCGCGGCGATCTGGGCGAACTGCGTGGTCGGGCCTTGGCCCTGCTCCACCGTGCCGGCCAGAATCTCGATGCGTCCGTCGGCCCACAGCTCGGCGCCGGCGCCGACATGAGACTTTACTTTAATGTTTTACGTGAGCTCTTTCCCTTCTGTTTAACAATCTGTTGACCAAATTTTTGACTCTTAGGTTAATAATTGACAAGTGTCTGAGTTATCAAGCACCTTTGGTCCTCAGTCTTATTCTCGTCCGTTATAAACTTTTTTAATTTTTGTTAGAATTAGAATTTAGAATTGATTCGGTGGTCTTGCCCTAACTTGTAGAGCTTGGATAAGAGATCCAAGAAAACAACACAAAACTAAAAGCCGATCCCTACTTAACTAGAAATCATCATCCAGGGAGACTGACAAATGACCCCCGCCGTCAAAGCTTTTTTCGACGAAGCCACCAACACGGTGTCTTATGTAGTGCGCGATCCGGAAGGCACGGCCTGCGCCATCATCGACTCAGTCCTGGACTTTGACCACGCGGCCGGGCGCACCAGCACTGCCTCCGCCGACACCATCATCGCCTGGGTCAAGGCCGAGGGGCTGCGGGTGGAGTGGATCCTGGAAAGCCACGTGCATGCCGACCACCTGTCCGCCGCCCCCTATCTGCAAGAGCTCCTATACTTTGTAGAATTAAATACTTCTCGTGACTATCATAACTTGTAGTTTATAAAAGCTCTAAAATACTTTAGCGTGAAGAGCGAGGTATTGAGGAAGGGGCAAACCCCATCATTAACGGAACAATTTCTGTTCGTTTTAAGTTGTAATGTTGCTCCTTATTTACAGTTAAAATACTCGTTTCTTAAAAACGCCCTGCATGGAAAGCTTGTAAACCACCATAATCGCCGTATCCCTGCAAAACAAGTAGCTGACACAAAAAAGAGCACTTTTTGGACAATCAAGGTTTGAGTCGCCTTGTTGCCCAAACTAAAAAGCTCAAACAAAATTAAAGTATCTTTAATTATTATTATTCTTTCCCGTTTAATGTTACTTAAAAAGCTTGACCTAGAAGGTCATCTATTCAAATCCTCTTATTTAGGCTGACCCTTATATTTATGTCTACCTGTAGGACTGTACTGGTTTATTACAGTTTTGGCAGAGACTAATCGTATTCCTTTTAATTTAGCCGAGGGGGAATCTGAGCCTTTGTCGGGTTTTAATGACCTCGTAACTCAAATCGCTTATTTCAAATCCTGACCAGATCCAGTCACATTGGGGGGGAGTTGGGATGGGAACCGGAAATCATGGAAAATGCTTAGAGTGGAGAGATCAGGATGAAAATTAGTGGAAAGGATAATAATAAGTCCTAAATACGTGATTGAAATAACCAGACTAAATCCGCTCTCTTTGTGGGAGTTGGAGGGGGTTTTGATTCGAAAAATTAGAAAAATTGAGGTATTTTTAAATTTGATATTTAAAAGGAACTCATGTCTCTTACTGAGTTGCAGTTTCAATTTCAGGGCAACATATCAATTATTCCTAGATTTTATTTTTTAGAGCATCTGTGCATATTTAGGAGGGGTGTAATCAAAGGACAAGAACTGGATAAATAGTTAAAATTATCCAGAAAAGAACTCAAACTAAAATCACTAATCATGTTTGAGTGCTTCAACCGTTGCTTTGGATTGATGTTATCTGTGAAACATTACAATTTTTACATAAGCCTGAAGCAGTAACTTGCACCAAAAGAAAAAGAAATTTATATCAAAGGTTGTAGAAACTTCAAAGGGGTATGGGTGCATTTGATTGAGAGGACAGAAAAGGGGCCAAACATTTTGTCAGGCGCGGGTAATCCAAATACAGGGTTAAAAAAAAATCTGTTTTATTGTTGTGATACGTTCAAGAGTCGTTGCCTGTAAAGGGGACAAATATATTCTTGGGATCAAGAAGGGAGTTTTGGGGCCTGGAAATGCGTAAAAAAACTTGTTGCCCCCAAGCAGTTTGAAATTTCCATTTGTAAATTCTCGAGTCAAGAATACCAGCGCTAGCGAAGGGTTGTCAGAATACGCGGCGCCGCCCCCCAGCCTGTCCACCTCGCCCACCACAGCCGAAGGAGCTCGTCCTGGAACCGCTGGCGCGAGAGCATTCATCCCGTACAGCTTCGCTTCCGGATAGCAGGCACAGTTATGGGGCGGTGCATAGACGAGTCCGTTGCAAGGCATGACGCCGTACAGGCAGCCACCGCGCACCCAGTGGTTGATGTCCCACTTTTCCTTTTCGAAGTCGACAAACTCGATCCCCGTCCGCGAGGGCCCTTGTTCCTTTTCGAGAGGCGGTACAGTTCGCAGGCGGGGGGGGGGGTTAAGTGGCTAGACTTTCCTCGACTTTTTATTCAAAAAAGCCCGGGCGTTACATCGAAATATTCACACATTTTCTATTATTAAATGTTTGTTTGGTTTTTCCTGTTGTGTCCACTGTCTTATTTAAAATAATATACCCGTTTTTCTATATTTTCATTTGTACCTGTTAATGAAAAGGCAGTGTTATCTACGAAATTATGAAGAAATAGCAGAAAATAAAACATGAGAAAGAAGATAAAAATTAGAGGGTTAGGGCTGATTGTTGAATCCGAGCGTTCCTGAAGGACCCCTTGTAAAAAAAAAAAAAGTTGTGATTTTTTTGTGATTTCAAACTCGTTATAGGGAAAAATATTTTGATAATTCCCTTTTTAAGGTTTGGAACCTAATTACACCTCATCAGTCATGATTCTGTTCCTTCTTTGTATTTACTGTATAAACCTATGTATTGATTGAAAAACTTTTTCCACAAAATGAGTTTTTCAAAGAAAAGTATAGAACCTGTTTTTTACAGTTTCGGTTACTATTGAGCTGTGTCACTCCTTACAACAGTTCATTCCCACACTCTGTTTGACATGCACCATGACCCACCCTAGCCGAGTGGATGGCACACTGGACTTGAAAGTCTATGTCCTCTGGACGCAGACGTGGAGACGTGGGCTCGAGTCCTGGTGTTGCCATTCCGTACCCTGGCGTGGAGTGAGGGTTAGCATTGTGACTCCGTAAGCTCCTGAGATATTTGGGGTGTGGAGGCAACACGCCTTTAAGCACTGACGGATGGGAGTTAAGTAAGTAAGTAAATTCAACAGGAATTCTGTAAATAAACAAAACTTACTTACAATATAATCAATTAATATACCATGCAAAATTAATGAGACAGACATAGCTGAAAATATCAGGTTAGCATTAAAGTGCTGTCGGAAGAGAGACCCTAGATTTGACCGAATAATATTGTTTGGCTTTATTTGTTTACTGACACGTTGTTGAATTATGACCTTAATATTACTTTTTTTTTCTATTTAGTACACAAAATAGAATGAAGTCAAGGCACTAATATAAAAATTATACAGGTCGGAGGTAGATATTTTCAGCTAGAAAGTCGTTCAATCGACAATTATAGACATAAGTACTGAGAAATTTGCCATAAGTATATCCAAAACATCAAAAATATAATATTGCAAGAAAGCCAATAATTTTAGATCAATAAATCTTATTTAGAGGAGGGGGTGGCTTACTAAAGGTATATTCTAGGGGGTACATGCAAGGTGACAATTTAGTAATTTGTTCATTTTCTTGTATTATTTTCTGCCAATTCTCAGCCCTCCTTGCTATAGTTCGTTACCATGAACTGTTTGAAAACGAAATCTTACAAGATATTTTGTTCGGCTCAGATGTATCATAAATTTATAGACTTTTCTTTTTGTAATAATCAGGATATACAGCAGCAGTTGAGTGTCTTTTATTTCTACCATCCTTCGTTATGATAAAATATTAGGTTGGAAATAATAGAGTAAGATGGAAAAGTCAGAAGTTATCTTTGCCCCGTGTGGCTGGTAAAGCCGTATTGCATCTCGAGGGTTATGTTTATTGTGGCCACCCATTCGTAAGATAAAGATACTTCAATTTTCACGTTTTCCAAGAATTTCGGTTTCCCCCTCCTACTCCCCCCAATGTCACCGGATCTGGTAGAGATTTAAAATAAGAGCTAAAAGCACAAGATCCTTCTAAATATCAAATTTCGTCAAGATCTGATCACCCATTCGTAAGTCACAAATACCTCATTTTTTCAAATTGTTCCGAATTACCTCCCCCCCCCCCAACTCCACCAAAGAGGGCGGATCCAGTCAGGTTATGTCAGTGACGTATCGGAGGCCATCTAGCCCCCCTCACGCGCCCCTTTTCTCCTAAAAGACTTCCAATTAAAATTTTGATATTGCCGTTTGATTCAGCATAGTTGAAAAGTTCAATAACTATGCCTTTGGGGGTGACAGGGCCCCTTATATTCCCTAGGGAATGAGCTGTAAGTGACGAAATTTGACCGTTGTTCACATATAGTATGTGTTATTGCGAAACGTATGAACATTTGTTTGGTAGTATTTTTCTGCGGGGGGGGATTTTCCACGGAGAGAATTTTATGTGGGTAGAGCTTTAGAGGCACTAAAAAAATATTTTGTCAAGAGTTCTAAATAATTATCCAACATGTAATTTGTTATCTTAATCTGTGTAGTGTTCATTCATAGTAGTCACCGCAGTTCCAAGTATCATGGCAAGTCTGCCTTCTCTAAGAAAAAAACAAAACAAAAACAACAAGAAACGTCTTACAACTGACAAAATGGTTGCTGGACCTGGAAAACAGTTGCTTATTCCCTGGCAATGATCATTTTAACAGTCATATACCATACCTTCTTAAACAGGCTAAAACTTTGTTCACTGATAGGGTAGAACCTTACACCTGTAAACTTAAGTTTGGGACTTAGGTCCAAGGACATAGAGAACCTAATTTTAAAATATTATTTTGGAGCACGCCTCCTCCCCCCCCCAAAAAAAAAATAGGGCTCAAAGAAGAGTCAAGAGATTTCTAAAGTATTGGTGTCGAAACTTGTATCCTTAAGTTCTTTGGGCCGAGCGTGGACCCTTACAAAATGAGTTAAGATAGATATATAAACCCCCCCACCAAAAAAAATCGCACGGGCTACCAGCGCGAGGCACGGGCGCCTTCGTGGACTTTTAAACTTCCGGCTAGCTTATTTTCGTGACCCTAGCTAGTCTGAGCAGTCTTCTTCTCGTCATTGGCTCTCGATCCTCTCTAAAAGATTGTTGGAAGACGTCGAGACTGATGTCGGATTGCCTAGTTGGGCGGCATGAATTGCTGTGCCCCTGCGCTGTGAAGATGATCCACCCTCTGGGCTTCAGGTTTACTTTGGCCTAGATCTATGCTATCACTATGACGCAGCACCATCTGGTATAAAAAAAAAAGTATTCCAAGAAAGAGGGCTAATAGGGTTGACCATTCCCTTCCTAACAAAGAGAATCAGCTTCAGCATATAGATAAGGAGGCTTAGGTATAAAGGACGACCCCTAAAATTCAGATTACCCTAAATATGGCTTTAAAAATGGTCATAAGTTAAATACAAACTTAATTTCTTTTCAAATGAAAGTAAAAAGCAATAATCTACCAAAATTGAGCACGACAGAAATAACCAAAGAAAACACGTCCTGGATATTTACCGTCATCCCCTTATTTGCCAAAATAAGGCAAATTTTCTCAGGCTCATAACTTTTGATGACAAAGTCTAAATTTGATGAAACTTACATATTTAAAATCAGCATGAAAATTCGATTCTTTTGATGTAACTTTTGGTATCAAAGTTCCGTTTTTTAGAGTTTCGTTTACTATTAAGCCGGGTCATTCCTTACTACAGTTCGTTATCACGAACTGTTTGATGCATTAAACTGCTTTTCTTTCTTTTTTTTGACATCTGTCTGTGTTTTCTTCATTTTCGGACTCCAACTGTGCCCCCCAAGATTTTGAAAAAATTACTCCACTGTCTACCCCCAATAATAAAAGCGAAGTTTCAATACATACATAGTCGGTCACAACCAGGCTTTGAATCCTATCACCAGGCAATAGATAATGTTCCCAGTTTCAGTTCAAAACGATAACTAACTTGTTTTAGCTGGACAAGATGTGAAAAAACCGCTGGAGAACAACGCAAATAAGCTCCGCCTTCTCTTTTTGTTTTCTATTGATTAAAAACTTCCGTGTTTAATTCACTTTAATTTTGTATACTTAGTCACCAATTAAAAGACTTGGAATTTACCAAGTAGCTAACTTTGTTCAATGCAAAATTGCTTTCAAAATTAATTTCTTAGATTCAGTCACCAACTAAACGACTTAGAATTTACCATTTAGCCGAGTTTTTTTCTCTGCAAAAGTGCTTTATTTATTAATTTCTTATGATCAGTCACCAAGTGAAACACTTGGAGTTTACTAAATAGCTGCTTTTTTTCTATGCAGGTGAGTTTTTTTTTTTTTTAATTTGATACTCAGATTATGGTTTATAGTTTAATATGAAATCACCCAACATCGTTCAAACCATTAAACTCAACCATTAAAACTCAAGGAATGGAATACCCAAACCTGCAATGGTACAACACTAAATAGAGCCGAGTAAAAATCAACCCAAAGAGAATTCAACTTACACAAAATTTGGTTACTGGACAAGTTCTAATAAGTAAAACGGTTATAGGAACTATACTTCGTGGAAGAATTTCCCACGAAACAACCCTTTATGATGGACAATGGAAGAAGTACTTGAAAATAATATTATGTCACTGCCTATCAAAAAGCAGAAAAAAAACGTTTTCAAAAAGCCATTGAAAACCTGTTGAAACAGAAAAAAGGCAATTCATCAGCGTTTCTGTTTTGCTGGAGGAGGAGGTTCAAACAACAGAGGTAATAAATCAACATCAGGATTTTTGGGACCACCCACACATTTTTCATACAATGGAGTATCATGATACATAGCCTGATAGCTGTCTTCTATCTGCTTGACCACTTTAGCCATTAGCTTAATGTAGTGCCCTTGACACCTACAAAAAAGGGGAAAATCTTTGAGGGGCATTAAGTATTGCTAAAATCATTAGAATAAAATTAGTAATAAGACTCAGAAAGGTAGTGCCAACCCTGAATCGCCATGTTCAAACGAACCATGAAAAAAAGAAGATTTGCTATATTTAGTCAAGTGACATAAGCGCATGTCATGCAAAAAGCCTGCGAATCATTTCAAAACAGTTACTTTCTAATAAACTGGATGGTCTGGTTGAACCCCAGCCCCACTCCCCCTCCCAAAGAAAAAGATAAAAACACAGAAATTTTGTCTGTCGATTAAATGTTTGTTGTTGATGAATAAACCCTTGCTTCCTTTAAAAAAATAATAATAATAAACAAGAGCCATGAGCTCATATGGAAGAGCCAACATTTCGCAATGCTATCGCGCTGATGTTTTTTTTTGGAGGCTACTATGATAAGCACCCCTGCGCGGGATTTCCGCCTCTGAAGCTGAATGGCTTTTTCTGTAATTTTTTATCGCTTGATTTAGCTCCTCCTACGCTTGCTCGCCCATACTATAACAAATTCCAGAAAAATTTAAGAGGATACAAGGCCGCAAAATCAAGATGAGAAAAAAATTTAAAAAGAAAATAGAGACGAAAATTTCACATTTTTGATAATGAGGACGGAAAAATCTACAGTTAAATTTTCTTATATCCTAAAGTCGGTGGCATCATTTTCATCCAATAAGCTCAACCGTTTTAGGTTGCTTTTCCCTTTTTCGAAAATCGGGCATGTTTTCTTTGGTTTGTAAGTGTTCATTCAATCATTGGCTTTAATGAGTTTTTTATCACTAATTTTGTGGGAAAGGGGAAGGCAGTGGGAAGGGAAAAGGGTGGGAGGGGGGTGACGTTTTTTGGGGGGGGGGGGGTGAAATATCAGCTGTAGGGTATGGTACGGAAACCATTGACTGCCAATATAGTAGCCTAATAATACTAATAAAGAATGAAGGTAGTGATATGTTTCTAGACTTGTATACAAACCTAAAAGAGCGCCAAACGACTCTTTCTTGATGATGATAAAGTAGAAAATCGTTTACTTGGTTAATAGCAAAGGCAGAGGAACGATTATTTCGATATTGTTCTGGCAAAAAAAAATTCCACAGTTTTGCAAAAAGTGGCTTGAAGCCTCCAAAATATGGTTCTCTGATTCTCTGAATTGGACGGTGTGATTTCCATTGACATTACTTTACCTCTGAGGGCCGTAAAATCACACAGATTTTCTCTGGGTCGTAGCTTTTGATCGGTAGCATTAAGTACTACTACCACTACTACTATATTACAACTCACCGCAGCACCAAACTGCCTGAGGCCAACACAACTACGCGCGCTGCACCTTCGTCCTTATATAAGAACATTTACAAATATAATCTTACCGACAGTCAGCTAAATACCTATGTATGTATTAGCTTCTCTCCTGCGATAGATTTAGGGTACGAGTCGTTGCGCAAGCAAATTACTTACAGGCCACTTTTATCGGTAACATTTTTTAGGAAGGGGGAAGGGCTCAGTAGACCAATCTTAGTGGGTAAATTTGCCCCTGCTCTGTGCAGGGATGCAAAGTAAACGGTTGTATAGGTTGACCACCACTTGACAGTGGGCATAGAAAATACATTACGTGATATATGTAACTTTTTTTACCTTTGGAAAGAGGCATTGTAGTGAAGAATTATTATACAACGTAAAGTTTTATCTATTAACTCAAGGTACCGGAGGTGTTTGTGTGTTTTAAGCCTCAAAAGGGTGTTTTTAGGTTCTTTTTTCGTTTACAATTTTCATGAATTGCACTATGACTATCATCAGGGGATGAAGGGTCTTTCGTCCTTATATTTTTATTATTTTTTTTTGGTTTCTGGTCAGTTATTATTCAAAATATTAATTCAAATCCTTTCTTTTGATGGATAAACTTCCAGATTTTTTCATGCAAATAAAGAAGAGATCCCATCCCTGCAGAAATACAGATGGGAAGGACTACAGAATCTTCAACCAATGGTAAACTTAATCTCTTCTTAGAAAAGTTTCTGAATGTAGTTACTCCATTACAGTAAACACTCCACCAACCTAGTCCCAAAAATGGTACTGTCCCCTTTTCAGCTTCCAGGAATTTAAAGACACCATTTCAAAACTCCAGCCTGGTACAACTGAACCTGATGGAATTCCCAATTTCATGCTTTAGAAAAAAATCAAAATAAAGTTAAAGTTGTTTTTTCTTCTCTGCAAAAATTCACACTTTGTAAATGACCTATGTTTGCATCTGAATGCACGTGACCATTGCTGTTATTTGCCAAGTTGACCATGAGCGTTTCAGCCAGCACATGCCCGGCTTAGTATTCGTTGTTATTTATTTAAGAAAAACTTTTTCCACAAAATAAGTTTTTCAACAAAATTAAAGAGCTACGTTAGATAAAAAATGAGCAGAAATAAAGTCAAATAATTTTTCAGGACCAAGAAACTACAGGGAAAACTAAACCTACTTATTAGATCAGCAATTCTTTCGCATCGTGAACACAACATAAATTACCCAGAACTTAGTTCTAACTCAATTTACTTCAGGGAAAAAGAAGTATTGACTGTCCAAAGCTTAATTGCGAGGGAAAGTTTTGCAAAACTGAAAAGAAAAAGAAAATACAAATTTATGAGGAGAAACCACCTCATGTATGGTGAAAACACGCAATATTCAGAAACGTCAAAATGACCCAGAATTATGGAAATTTGTCCCTAGTGCTCCTTATAAGGACCAAAGGTGATTAGAGTGCAAACAGCCCTTCTCCTATACTGTTTTGCTTCCGGGCACCTTGTAAATCCCCACGGCATCGGAAGCAGTTTGTTAGTTATCTCTTTTGTTCAGAACAGTAAAAAAGTTCAATAAATATGGCTCCGGCTATTATGTAACCCCAGCAGATCCACGAGCAAGGACTCGAGACTTTTGACCAAGGAGACCACCAGCCAGAAAAACTAGAGCAGATGATTTGTTTTGCGCATAAATGGGTGGGTCAGATGGAATTTGAGGCAAAGAAGGCAGGAGAGCTAGTTGCTCCCCCCCCCCCAGTCCCTTTAGATTCTTAGATAGGAAATTAGAACTTTCAATTTCCAATAGTATGAGCCCTTGACAAAATTACACGATCATTCCTTCATGAAACACTTATATGCCTCCTGGTTTTGGGGCGCTGTGTAAACCCCGGAGTTTTTGCTATAGCCTATGATCTTTGGTCTATTTTGAACAAAATAATAATCTAAAAATTTCGATCGGGCGCATTTGGGGAAGGAAGAGTTTTTAGTCATCTAAAACTAAAATTAAAAAAAAAAAAAGATATATCCAACACCTTCAAAATTAAACTTTTCCAGCCAGTAAGAACATGAAAAATAATAGATTGGGAAAACTTTTAACTCCTAAATGTTCTGAGAGCCAAATAAGATACAAGATAACAATTTATACCCCTCAATCAATCTTGCTTGTGTACATTGGAAGTTGAAGTACATTGAATGCAAGGGTATGGTCTCAAGTGGGTGCATTTAGGGGTGATTTTTTTTTCCTCGGCCGCGCTGCAGCGTGTTGTCGCCGCCGCTGGTGGACTGGCGGATGTTCACGAAGAAGCGCAAAAGCGGCACCTCGCCCAGCACCGGGTGGTCATGGGTTGCCTCATGCGCGTCGCCCCAGCGCAAGGATTCCAGCGTGCCGCCGTGGGTCTCGGCGATCCAGATCAGCGCGTCGTCCAGCGCCAGGCGGGCCATCTCGGCACAGGTCTCAACCGCCGCGCTCTGGCGCACGTCGCACCAGGCGGAGGCGCCGTCGACGTCGCGGTAGACCACAAGGTCCTTCTAAGTACCAAATTCCATTAAGATCCAATCACCTGTTGTTAAAAATACCTCATTATTTCTAATTTTTCCGAATTATCCGAATTTCCCCCACTCCCAACTTTCCTAAAGAGGGCGGATTCGGTCCAAATATGCCAGTAGGATTTGTGCTTATTCTTTCCACCGAGTTTTATCCCGATCTCTAAACTGTAAATGTTTTCCAAGATTTTCGCTCTCCCCCTCCAACATCCCCCAATGTCAACGGACCCGGTCAGAATTTAAAAGGGTAAAAAATGGAATTTTGATACCAATAGCTGCATCAAAGAATCGTATTATAATGCTGATTTTAAATATATAAGTTTCATCAAGTTTAGTCTTACCCAGCCTAAGTTACGAGCCAGAGAAAATTTGCTTTATTTTAGAAAATAGAGGGAAACAACCCCTAAAAGTCATAGAATCTTAACGAAAATCGTACCATCAGATTCAGCGTATCAGAGAACCCTATTGTAGAAGTTTCAAGCTCTTATCTACAAAAATGTGATATTTTGTTTTTTTTTACAAAGAAAAAAGAAAAAAACTTAAAGAAGGAAAAATTAAAAAAAAGGAAAAAACTAAAAAAGAAAAAAATGAATAAACTAAAAAAGAAAAAAAACTAGAAAAGGAAAAAACAAAAAGCAAAAAAAAAAATCTAAGCACAATGGCAATCATTAAAAAAAAACTAAAAAACGAGGTTTAAGTTCTTTTTCACTTTCTCTACACCTCTATCTTAATCAAGTATTCAATAATACTTTTTTTTGAGGAATAAGAATTCAAAAAAATTGAGGCTCTTCAGGATACATTCATTCGTAATTATTTAATTCGAGTCCTGAAGCAAATGATTTCTTAAAGCATACTTCCATGATTATTAAAAAGGCCGTAACTTTAAATATTATATATGTTAGGATCAATTGTGCTTGTAGAAGAAATAGCACCAGGCCGAAGTTCATTTTTTCTTACGAAATAACAACTTCAAAAAATGGCAATCGGTAGGTCTGGTATTCAGATTATGAAATGCTTCTTTTTTTTGAATGGTTATTTCAGTTTTCTTCTTCCCTGGGTAGAGTCTTTTGTAGAGCACATCTTTCATTTTTTTGAAAAATAATTATTTATGTTTGCTGGCTTAATTTTTATCCCTTCTTTTATTCTTGCTGCTGTTATATTTCTATTGGCGTATAACAACTATGTCCTCCCATTTTCTACTATATGGATTGCGGTTGTCCCTTTCTCTAAAGGACTTGGAGCTTATATTGTGCGTAATGGACTCAACGAATGGTGGTATGTACGACACCCTCCAGGACTCAGTGAGCTAGAAAAAAATATCTTGGCTCGCTTTTTTCCTTGCGCTGGAGGCGCAGTTGATGCGACCTGATGAACTGATTGACGGCGTCGAAAAAGGCGCCCAGCATGCGAGCGAAACCGATATCCAGGCTTGGTCCACCGCCGAGCTTGACTCGTTGGACGAGTATGGTCGCGAGTTACGCGAAGCGCTCACGCAGGTCGCGGCTAGCCCAGGTGGCGAATTCGCAGACGAGTTGCCTTGTGAACCTTCGTCGCTGAGCGAACTCGCCAAGGAAATCTGGTCGTCGGGCGGATCGAACGAACCGAGCCTGCCAGTAAATAGCAAGCAATAAAATCCCCAGGCTTGACAATTCTGTAGATTTTAAATTTCGGATAGTAAAATCAGCTCTTGATAAATGGCTGACATTGCAAAAGTGGTTAAAACATGTTTACAGTGAAAATCGAAATTCGTCGTGATAAAAGTCCGTTGCTGTATTATACAATTCATGATTGTGGTCATTTGCCAAACACAATAATTTAAAAA
Source organism: Alatinidae sp. Z8VKAUB7J3 (assembly GCA_010016025.2). Classification (NCBI taxonomy): domain Eukaryota; kingdom Metazoa; phylum Cnidaria; class Cubozoa; order Carybdeida; family Alatinidae; species Alatinidae sp. Z8VKAUB7J3. Next base: position 136,496,744 of record JAAAKM020721499.1, on the reverse strand, counting down.
CTATTGAAAAAAAATCAAAATATTCAATACTGTCAACGAACATCTTTATTATGGAATCTTTATAGAGGGAGTTTTGTTTTGCTCAAAATGTTCTAGATTTTATCCAATAATTGAAGAAATTCCAATTATGCTTCCTGATGAACTTCGAGATAAAAAACAAGAGATGGAATTTTTGAAAAACTTCAAGGATGAATTGCCTGAAAAAATTATTACAAAGGCAAACCCATGGCATTTGTAGGAAATGGTAACTAATTTCATTTCAGATAAAGCAAAAATTGGTCAAAACGTATCAATTTGGCATTTTACCTATGTTGGAGATGATGTAGAAATTGGAGAAGAAGCCTCTTTGGCAGGCGTCGCGTTCGACCGACGGTCTATCGCTCCCAAAGAAGGCAACACATTTCGCATCACGCCTTTGCGCCCTGTCGCTGATTTGCGTAGAGAAGCGCTGGCCGCTACACCTCCACAGCAACCGTCCAATCTGCGTGAGCCTGATCTGGGTGAACTGTCGTCGCTGATTCCCAATCTGCAATACGACATTCGGTAAGCACCCACCAACAACTTCTTGGGTGCCGTTTTCTACCAGCAACCGTGGGCTTTCCTCCAGCGGGGCGTAAAAGAAAAGTTGATACCACTATCACATTTTACTATCACACACTTGATTGTGCTGTAAAGCATGGACTGCCCCTTCTATAAAAGGAAAAAAAATCAAGAAAGATGAAAATGGCCATAAAGAAGATTTTCGTCTATGTGCAAATCTTCTTTATATGGTTATAACAGAATAACATATAACAATCACGCTATGATTGGAGTGCAAAGGGGAAAATTTCCCAGTTCATTTAGAGTTTGAATAGAATATCAATTTTATTTTGGGTACACTGTGCTTCAAATGAAAGCACTAGGTGCTTTTGTGAGCACGTGAGATGAATCTCATTGTTTCTAATAAAAACTTCCTAGAGGCCCTTTCAGAAGGTGGAATCTTAATTTAGCTTTGTGGAGTCTAACTAGGCTGGATTACTCAGCTCATTCGTCTCTCTTTTGTCCAACTCATAATTTTTTTTTATCCACTAAGGGGTCTGACGATTCACACACTTATTAATCATTAATCTAAGAGCGAAATTTTGATGACAAAACTTCTCCCCAAAATCACCTCGTATTCAGTTTGTTACCACGAACCGTTTTAACGTATGTTAGAAAACTATTTTCAAAGTTAGCCGTTGTCCAGTTTTTGATGTTAAGTTCAGGCTTGGGACGCGTGTTTGATACATTTTTGACACTTTTTTGCTGAAGACTGGCAATTTGTTTTTTTTTTTTGTTTATATTACGCTGTCAGCTATTTTTTTGGTGTCAAGCAGAAATCAGTGTCAAGTAGAAATCCCCTATTTTTTTAGTGTCAAGCAGAAATCTCCCTTTTCAAAAGTTTTCATTGTTAAAAACATTTTTGATAACTCCATCAAAAACAACATCGTATTTTCACACCAAAAGGAAAAATTATGAGGTTTCAGGTCGACAATAACGCCCCCCCCCAAGTGCATGCACGCAAAACTTGTATATAAGAAGGACCCAATTTTTTATGTGAGTGGGCTATTGTCCAATAACAGCCTATTGCCTCCATATCCTAAAGTGGATGAGAACTATTAAAAGAATTAAAAATGTTCAAAGATGGATTTACTATTCCAGATAGTACTGAATGATCTAGTCCCCCAGTAAATTTCAACATATCTCCAGGTAAATTCAACATGCCCAAGTTAAATTCAAAATGTCCCTAGCTAAATTCAACATGTCTCAAGTTAAATTCAAAATATCCAGAGTTAAATCCCACATATTTCCAGCATAAATTTATATATCCCCCATTAAAACCAACATGTCTCCAGTTTAATGCAATATGTCCCTGGTTAAAATCAACGTATTCTCAGTTAAATTCATGTCTCCAATTAAATTCACCATGTCTCCGGTTAAATTCAACATGTCCCCCAAGTTTCATTTGTCTGGTACAAGAATTTTCCAAGCAAATGAACTGTGGCTATTCCGTGTTTTAACCCTATGGTAAGATAATATTCTGTTTTTATGGCACTCGGTATTAACCAAGTGACATATAGCAATCGCTAATTCTGTCGGTCTGTCTGTCCCGGTTTTACTAGTTTAGGCACTTCAAGATAAGTTAAGACGATAAAATTTGGCAGACATATCAGGGACAAGACAAGATTAAATTAGAAATAGGGGTTTTCCTGATTCAGCCATCTCGAGGATGCCTTTCACTAAATCAGATCCCATTTTTAGACGTGATTATATTCGTCATGTGCAAAGTTAACATTGAACACCAAATATTGTTGCTATAAAATGAGGAATAAATAAAACACACAAAATATTTATGAGTCAATTATTTATGATTATGAGTCCATGAGTAAATATTTATGAGTAAATATTTAAATATTTATGAGTCCATGAGATCAATTTTAGAGTCGAAGCATAGCTTGATCACCAGTTCTGAGCTACAAAGGCTTTTGAAGCATTTTAGCGAGTGCTTTCCTGAACCCAAATTGGTTTTCCATTAGAATTATATTCTTTTCAATATAATAACTTAACTGGGCATGTACAGCTTTCTCATGTAACTTAGATATTCGATGGGTCAGCTTTTTTCCTCCTTCATGAAGAGGAACCACTCTTGCCATTTTTAGTGCTTGTTGGAAGACTCCATGACCCAGAGAAAGGTTGATGATGTGCGCCAAAACAGGTAGGACATTGTGCCACTTCCCGTTCCAAACATTTTGCAAGTTCAAACGAATTCTCACTTATCAACTTCATTGGGATGATCCATGTAAGCCAAAACCAAATGGGAAATCCGATTCCTAACAAATATTGCCACATCACTGCCTCTCCTACCTGTTGACTGATCCTTTCTATATATGCTGAAACCAGGTATCATTATCAGTCACAAGGCTGTGGAGGTGAGTCTCTTACACACATATTATGTCAACACCATACCCGCAATTCCAATCAACTAATTCATTTAATATAATACTATTTAAAGACATCACATTCCATTGAAGAATTTTAAGGCTACTCCTGGTCCATCTGTCTGGTCTGTCTGTCTGTCCGTGTTGTCAATCTGTCTATCTGTCTCATCTGTCTGTCTGTCTTGGTTGTCTATGTGTCTGGTTTATCTTTCTGTCTCGTCTGTCTTTCAGTCTGGGTTGTCTGTCAGTCTGGTCCGTCTGTATATCCGTCTGCTCTGTCTGTCTGTCAGTCGGTCTGTCTCTTCTGTGTTTCCCTCTGATCTTTCTGGTCTTTCTTTTTGTCTGGTTCGGTTGTTCTTTTGGTTGTCTGTAGGTCTGTTTGAAAAGACTCGTAACCCAAGCGCAGACCTGTAGCGATGGCAGATTTTAGTGCAGCGGAATCAAGGTACTCTAAACGGAATGTATGAGAAGAGCCGATCTGGCTGGCCTCAACAAGACCAGGAACAACGAAGATGAGTATACTGCTAGAAACACTATCGGGAAGTCCCCTAATTACTCCAAGAGGTTCGCGATCAATCACTTTAGCAAGAATATTTGGATAGCTCGCAACAGCCGATGCGGCAAGAGAATTGGTAGAAACTTTATCCTGCGCGACGGATGGAGTGCTAAACCTGATATCCTGTGGAACACTTTGTTTAAAATACTTCACAGAGCCCCAATCTTACTGTGTAGAGAACATAAGATCTGTCGTAACCGGAGCAATATATTCAAACTGCGCGTTCCGCATAAAAGCAAAAATCAATGACATTCTGCAACGGGTTCACATACCTACACTGACTCTTCATTTATCAATGATGGAGTTCCTTCAATGCTCGCTTTGGCTTTTGTAAAATGTATTAGTGCAATTGAATCATGGGCAAATTCCCCAAATTTCCCTTAAATGTTTCCTTACACCCACTCTCACCCAATTCAGGGACGACCTGCTTTTTGTTTTTTTGCCAGATAGTTTGCCGAAAAAGAATCTTTAGCAATCTGTCTTCCTTCATCCGCAGAACATACCCTGTCATTATAGCCGGAGAAAGCAACATAGAGCCATTTGTCGTACTGCTTACTGTTTGAAATATGGCCAGTCAGATGAGTGCCAAAACAATCCATAGATAATTCCCCTGGAAAACATCTTTCAATCCATCTCTTTTCGGAGAAAACTAGTAGACTTGAAAGACTTATTTAAAAAATAAATTATTGCAACTAATTCAACTTGATTCTTTTAGTCTTTAACAAATGTATCATTAATCAAGTTTTTGCTTAGTTTATGGTTGCTCTACTTTATATGCCTTTCTAATTTATTACAAAAAGCTAGTGCTATGAACTTTAAATTCCTTTAGCCCCGTTTCAACTTTAAATTTTTGAATTACCATTCCTTTTTTCCTCAAAATCCATAGAGCATATTGCATTTTCTTTTTTTTATAATTATGATATCGACTTATGGACTTGACCCATAAAATTATATATGGAAATTCTTAGATCACTTCTTTAAAAGAAAAAGAATAATCCCTAAGCCATTGACTAAGAACTTCATGTCCTTAGATAGTTGTAGCTTATAAATGACTATTTTTATCATCTCGTTTTTTAATTTTTATCAGGTGTATGCCCAAAATTCAAATGAGCAGCCCGTCTGTCTTGATAGTCTTTAAACCTTAGTTATATAGACATGTTACAACTTCTACTTTATTTAGACTTTCCCCAGACGGACACAAGGAACTTTTGATTTGAAAAATCTATCTGCAAGCTAAAAATCAGGCGTCATCATTTTAGGAAAAATATGCATATTAAAAGCTGATTATTTTGTAATACAGCATTTTGGTTTTTAGATGCAGCTTATCAATCGATTACTTTTACCATTCAGGCCCCAACCAGAAGATTCCTAGTTTTGGCTCCACTGAAGGAGCTCATTTTTATATAAATTTAACAGAATCTGAAGAATTCCAACATTTATTTTCCTTTTTTAAAGAAACCGATGTATTTAATTGTTTAGGTCTTTAACAAGCAGTTGTCATTGGCAACTGCCGCTGCAAAGAAAGAGTTTGCACAGGACCAATGGTCGTCAATGTTAATATCCACTGAGGGATTCACAAAAGCTATTCACACTGTCACCGGTAAAGATATGGCGGCCTTTATAGATCAGTGGGTTCATGTTGCTGGCCATGCCAAATTTACAATGAAATTTGTCTTCAACAGAAAAAGGTAAATTTGCCCGTGATTTCCTGATATGTACTGCTGCAATTTTTTGATAGTTTAATTATTTGTTTAAACTGCATAACACCTTTATTATATGACTTTATTTTATTTCCATTATACGACTAGATATGACTGAGCCAGAAATGGCACTAGTAGAGTTGTACTTAAGTAGTAATTGAAGTACTACTTAGGTACAAGTTCTGTAATTAAACTCAAGTACTACTTAAGTACAATTGTGATCTGGTACCACAAAAAACGTTTTTCAAAAAAAACGAGACACGTCAGTATTTCCCATAGAAAATTGTCATTTCCCTTGCTGTTAAAGGTGATCAGTTATGCTAGCCCAATAGCCCCAGTGTTTCCACTTGAGACATGGCGCCAAAGGTGCCGTTTTTGGTGTCATTTGGAACTTGCAGATGGTGGAATTTATAGGAAGAATGTAGATATGAGCAATATCTTTTATTATGAGCTACAAAAAATCTCTCTATGATGTTCTGGTAGCCTGCTAGTGCCATCCCTTGAGAAATGGCACAAAAATTACCATGGTAGTGCTATATAGCACTTTCAGATGATGAAATTTGTGAAAAAGCACGTAGGTATGAGTCTGAAAGGCATCGCCAGGGAAGTCGGCGTGTTGGCCAATGCCAGCGTCAGCTACCCGGAGATTGAGCCGGTACCGGCGGTGATTGATGAGACGTTTCCCGTGAAACTGTCTGCCCCCCAAGGCTGTCCACGCTACCTCGGCCGTGTGATCCGTGGTGTCGACGTGACAAGGCCGACCCCGGGGTGGATGGTGGAGCGTCTGCGTCGCTGCGGATTGCGCAGTATCGACCCGGTCGTCGACGTGACCAATTATCTGCTTATTGAAATGGGCGCTACCACCTCCCACCTAGTTTGGTAATTTTAACTAAACAGATTTGTCAACTTATTATATATTTCAGCCCTATGTAAGCCTCTGGGGTGAATTTGCGTGCTGTTGAACGAAAAGAGTCATTAAGTTACCGGCGTTACAAGTGAACAGAAGCGTGAATTTTTTATATTGTTCCGTAGAGTTGATAAAACTGGTGTTTTCTCTGCCGATCACGGAATAAGTGATTTCAGAAGAAGGATTGCGAACCGAATATATAGTAAACTTGAATATTTGGCTAAAACTTAAAACGAACAGAAATTATCACGCATAGGAGGGGCTCACCTGCTCGTAATATCTCGCGTAATACCACGCTAAAGTATTTCTAGTAATTTCAACTATTTATTCTACGGCCTTCAGGGGTCATTCTTAAGGAATTGGGAAAAAATTTAAGCTTTGGTGTAAAGAGAGGGGTATTGACGAGGGGGTGAACCCGGTCATATACGTAATAAAAACATAAGAATATAGAAGTTCAATACGTAAGTTAATTCGTAAGTTACGGATATTTTTTACACATCTGATACCATACTGTTCTTCCAAATTCGATGATAAAAAGCAAATCAAAAGCAACTTCAAGCAATACAAAAAAAATAATTATTTGAAAGATAAAATCGTAGTACATATATACGCACAACAACAATTAAAGCACGTATTAGGTAATAACATAGCAAAATGAACTTTAGTATGTGAGGAAAATATAGGCAAAACTAAAGAGCATTGGCAACTTGTGAGAGTGGACACCAACAATAGTGTCGGCAAAAAAAAAAAAACAACAAAAAACACCAGGAAATCGTCCCATAACAATTGTTGTTGAATGTGTCAAGCATATTTTTCACTAAATTCAACGTATATCTTTTCAAAAAAATAGTCAACTATTCTCAAGCTGTTTCCGCAGTCGGTCGTAGACTCAAAATATTGCATACGTTTTCTTATTTCATTTCCTTCATCTTTACCAATAGCCCAAGCTTTACGCTGGGGCTGTCTAAACCGCCTAGCAGCTACACTATGGAATAAAGAATATAGTCGGTAGGGTAGGCTATTAGTAGCACCAATCAAACGGCTGCAGTTTTCTTAGAAAAGCAGCAATAGCACTTTTACTAGATATCAGATTAGAATCGTTTCCTCGGAGCTGTTTATTAAGTGAATTAAGTTTTTCAAATATATCTGATAAATAAAACACATCATTTTTGTTTGCAAGCAGTTTCGCACCAAGTTGTGTGTCAGCAAGAAAAGAAACAATAAAATCCCAAAGTGCAATGAAACACTTAAGACAATTCCCCTTTGATAGCCATCTCACTTCTGTATGTAATACAAGCCGCTCAAACTCTTCTCAAATGTCATGAAGAACGGGAAAATGTCCCAAAAGATCGGTTTCAAGTCAAAACTTTAGGAAAGGAAAATGCACCACATAGCATGGACACGTTCTCGAAAACACAGCGATATAACCGAAACGTGATCCATCACAAACGTTTGAAGGTTCGGCATTCAAATTCAAAGAAATTCACGAGAAAAAAAAATCAGGCAAAGAAACCGATATGACCAATGTAGAAAATATTAATGAAAGCGTAAAACCGACGATTTTCGAGTAAGGAAGGGGGCAGGGTGAGGTCGCGGCGCTGCGCACGCAGCTGTCGCAGCTGCAGGGTTTGCTTGACGACAGCCGCGAGAAGGACGCCGAGGCACAGGTGCAGATCCAGAATCTCGGGTCGGACCTCAACGCCGCTCTCGCCCGCGTCGCCGCCGAGGAGCGCAAGCTCGACTCCCTCGTCCTTCCCCCCGCTCGCACCTATGAGCTGATTCGCTCGAAAGGGAGGCTCGACTCGTGAACACTCTCCGCACGCTCCTCCTGCTGATCGCCGTCCTGCTCGTCACGGACTCTTGGATACTACTGATACTGATTACTGATACTGATACAGCCAAAATTCTGATACTGCTAGGTATTGCAGCCACTCTTGCAGCTACAGAATCTTAATCAACCACGTAGACTAACAGTCAATTTTGGCAACTCATAATTTGTTTCACATTGTCAACAGAGCCTGGTTTCTTGACAAAACCACGCTTATTGTAGAGGTGTACCTATTATTATTGTCAGGAACATTTGAAAGCACCAAAAGAACCCAGAGATATCGGCAAGCTTGCACTAATGGCCAGATAGAGAAGTCGGAGGAAAAATAAAGCACGGGAGGAACATTATAATTTACTGAAACATCACTAATGCGTCGCGTTAACACCAAAATATGACTAAATTGTTAGATAAAAGGTCTACAAATAAAAAAAAACTGCAGGGGCAAATATCCGATTTTGAACCACTTATTATTATTATCTGCCCACTGTCCACACAGGGCGCAAAATATTAGCCTTAAATAGGAGCAACAGAATAATGACAGCGAGAGTTCTTGGCGACCTACAAGAAAGAAGGTAATTCACGTTAATTGCTGACTGTTTTGAGTTAACCTTCAAAAAGTATTTGATCTTGGTAACTACAATGTATTAGTTGAGAAACTTGTCATGGAGCTCTAAATTAATCTTTTCCTGGCAAAATTGGTTGCCTCCTTAATATCAAATAGTTCACAGGCAGTCAATATCAGAACCATTGTTCCAATCTCTTTCCTGTCCACAGTGGAGTAGTCCAAGGTACTCGCCTATATCCCCTACTTTTTTCAGTTATGAATTTTGAATATCGTTAAAGGATTTTCTTGACCGTGAAGGAGAAGCCATTTCTTGCCCATTAAGTTTCACAATTGATGTTGAAATGCGATCTTGGCTGACTCCCCATTTTAAATCTGGAAATTTGAGTCCACTCGCCATTCTAATATCAACATTACTGTTTAGCTCCCACAGGTGTTTTGTTGGTAGCAAAAATGTATCATGCGCTAGAGCACTAGGTAAATTAGCAATACTAAGCGTAGTCAATAGACTAACTAAAAATTTTCTACCGACTATTTTTCTGGTGAATTTCACTTTCATTCCTCAGGGGTTCGGGATACGATAAGAATGCCGGACAGATTCCGGCAGCTGGAAAGACTGGTGAGCACATCGCGGGCCATAGCCAGCATCAGTGAACGCCGCTCTTCTTCGCTCAAGACGTTTGCAAGACGTTGTTTGGCTCGGTCAAACGTCTTTACGGGAACGATCGCCCACATTATGGCTCTCCCAGTTAGTTAATGTTGCGGTGATCCACCCCTATTCGCCTTCCTTATCCAAAATATAGGCGACTGAGTTGTCGATACCGAATGGAGCTTAACTTTTGGTAAGAACTACACCTCTCGTTGATAACATGTGGTGAAATCGATTTTTGAAATGATGAAGTAACGAACTGGCAACTAGTTAAAACACGCATTTTGGTAAACAGAAAACAGATCATAGAAGCCGCCCACCCCCTAGGATAGGCCAGTACTTTTTGGCTCAATAAACTCTTTCTGACCTGATTACATCCAGGGCCATAATGACTAGGTGGGAGGCGGGGCGCCCCTACCCCCCCCCCGAATATTGTCGGCCAGACGTTAAAAAGTAACCCAATGCCTTTTGATTTATTTTAAAGCAACATTTCGTTTTAAAGCATAATGGGCCAGTTGCATAATTGTTGGTGGGTTGTCATGCCTAATATCCCTAAAGAAATAGTTGCTAGACCATTCTACTATAATGAAACAAATTTCAGTCTAAAAAGTTTTGACTTGGTGTGTTTGAAAAATGAAAGGAATCATTTTTTATTGTTAAAAAGGGCAACAGACCTTTTAATTTTGAATCGATTTAGCTCCTTTAAAAATTTCAATGAAATTTCTAGCTATTCTAGAGACAGCGGGCGTGGCTTGACTCGGATCAGGACACGATCGTCGAGGAGCCCGAGGCGCGGCAAGGCGGAAAACGAGGGGCGGCGAGTCTAGCAACCGGGCATGGTGACGAAACGGGCTCAGGAGGTCTCGGGGAGCGGACCTCGTTCCGCCGAGCCGCGCGGGCCGAGGCGCCCGACGGATAGGCTGGAGGCCAACCGTTCACGCACGGGCGATCCATGCGTCCACTATCCGAGGGCCTGCCGATGAAACTCTCCCATCCCCCGCAGACGTGACGCAACAACCCTTCCGTGGCTCGGTGTCGATGCAGTCGAACGGGGCCTATACCTATACGGCGCCGACGACGAGCGCGGCGACGGTGGATACCTTCCGGGTCACGGCGACGGACAATTTCGGCAAGACCGCCGAGCGCACGGTCCGGGTGACACGGTCCGCCGCGACCCATGGCGTCACGCTGACCGGCACGGGCAACGATGAAGCGATTTACGGCTCCGCCGGCGATGATCTTATCTCCACCGGTGGCGGCGGCGATATCGTCACCGCCAAGTACTTGCAGCAGCAGCAGAGGCAGCAGTAACTGTAGTAGTAGTAGCGTGCAAATATTGCCTTTTAGGTCAATTGCTCATTTCCCTTATAATTTCCTAAAAGTTCCAAATTAATATATTCAGTAATTTCCGAGTTACGCCCTTTTGACAACCCATATTCACATAACATGTTAAGATTTAGTTCAACACTCCCCTCAACAGTCCTTGAAAGACTAAACTTAATACCTGTCGTATTTTGGAAAGTAGAAGTCAAACATGCATACCTTTACATGAGACGGGAAAATTTGTGAAGTTCCAAGGCTGCGGCGTATTCCTCATTTGAACTTACCTGATTTGAATTGATCTTGAATAAGCTGGTCCATTACTTTGGACGGGTGCAAATGCAGCTCACTAGAAGTGGTCGAGAAGAAGTTTTTAACAGTCCGTCTCCGTCTCCTTTTTAGCACGACTGAATACAGAAACTAAATCCTGATTGAGATTGAAGACTAAAATCATTTAAAATTTATAATTCATGGTCGTAAGCAAAGAAATAAACAATCATCTACCCCAACCCGCGAATACGTCCTTCTAAAGAATTATTAGGATTTAAATTGTTTTTTTTTTAGCTGTTTAAGAGCCTTTAGGATTAGTATCACAGTTAAATGGTAAAATTTTATTCTTCCCTTCTTCTTAGCCTTACCGCCTAGTAAGCTTTGATGAGCGATCCTCAATAAATTGGTAATTATAAGACGTAAACAAAATATATAGGATTCTCAAAAACAAGTAACATTTTAAATCGATAATTTAATTTCGTCAGGCAAGCAGAAAGCAGACTTTTTAAAGTGGGCACTGATTTTGTCTTTCCTGATATGATTGGACTGGGAACCTTATCGCATTCGCGACCCAGGCTACGCCACCAGGATTCTCATTTATGTTGCACCACTCACGAGTGTCAGCAACGACGTGCCGCTTCGCAACATATTGTGTCGTAACCAACGTCCGCTCGGGGCCGAAACGGCCTGCTATCTGCCCTCTGCTATAAAGTCTCGGAAGACTGCTCGAATTCCATTCCTAAATTCATTTGCGCCACCATTGGCGGGATGCCTGATTTGACGTCACCGATACCGATGCCATCGCCGCCATGGTGGAGCAAGCAACCGCCGAGTTGGGCACGCCGGACATCCTGATCAACAACGCCGGCATCGCCGTTTTCGACGACCCGCTGAGCCTTACCGATGACGAATGGAAGCGCTGCTTCTCGGTCGACATGGACGCGGTGTGGTACTGCACCCGCGCGGTGCTGCCGGGCATGCTGGACAAGGGCGGCGGCAGCATCGTCAACGTCGCCTCGGTCCACAGCTTCCAGATCATTCCGAAGACGTTTCTTTTTCTTTTTTTTAGTAGTGGGGGCGGTCCTCCCCGGGGCGGGGGGGGGGGGGGGAGACAGCTGCTCACCAATTTCTTAGACATTAAATTCTTTTTATTTTATGTTTACATTCTTATGGTATACCTTGCCTCCCCCTCAGATTATGAAGCCTAAAACCGCTAATGTTTAGAGTGTGTGTATTTCCTTTTCTGTTCATTTTTACTGCATTGCAGGTCATTTACTCTTGAGGTATTGAAGCTTTGACTCTAGGGTATTGTAGGTGATTTGGGCCGTGTCAACCGCAATGTTGGAGCTTTTCTTTTCTCGTGTGGATAAGAATTTCAATTTTACTGCTTATAAATCAAGTGCAGTTTTCAAAGTTAAACAAAAACATGCCCACACAAATAGTTAGAAAGAACTCCTTCCTCCGCTAGGATTCTTTTATTAAGCACTAGTTCTTGCAGCATATCCATTGAATAGACAATTGTATCAATTAAAACGAAATTTCTATATTAATTTTTTTTTAGGTTAAATGGATTTCTCGTAGTTTTGATCGGACGATTTTGGGGTTATGTTGCATGAGGGTTCAGTTGAATGGGGTAGAGTTACACGGGGGTTGAGTTATACGGCAGTTCAGTTAAATGTGGCTTCAGTTGCACCTGGGGTCAGGTGGACGAGGGTTCAGTTGCACGGGGTCAATTACACGAGGGTTTAGTTGCAATAGAAATCTTTTTTCAGGGATGTTTCCCATTGATATAAAAGCACTAAGCAACTATTGTAAGCTTTCTATTTGGGTTTTCATCTATGACGGACAAGTGGATCTGGCCCGCGAAGTGCTAAAATTGAAAGTTCTAGTGCCTTTTTGAGGGTAAAAAGTGATAGAAGTACAATTATCCCACCCCAGGTCTCCCTTTCCTCCAAATGCATCTGATCAAAATTTTGAGATGGCCATTTTGTTTAAAATAGTTCAAAGATTGAATTTCAAAAACTCCGGGGTCGACACGGCCCCCCAACGCCCGGGGCAAGTCCTATAAGCTACTTTCCAGAGTCAAATACGGTTTTTATGTAAGGGGTGGTCATATAAACTTCAGAGGGGTTCATATAATCGGAACGAAGAAAAACTAAAAGTAAAACAAATTTTGCGAGGAAAAAAGTAACTTACAACAAGTTTCACGAAGAAACATCCAACATACAACAAGCTTCATGAACAAATAATAGCAAACAACAAGTTTCGCGAAGCAAAAAATCAACAAGCAACAAGTTTCACGAAGAAAAATCAACATAAAATAACTTTAATGAGTATAAATAGAAAATAAAACAATAAAATCACGAACAATTCTGAAAAAAACAAAAATCCACATAAATTAGGTTTCCTTTCACGAACGGACCTAGCTGGAAGCTAGCCGGAATAAGTGGCCCGGCCAGAGACAGCGTACTTGTTCAGGAGTTTGTTCAGATGTAACCCTTCCAGGATAAATTCAACTTCCGCTGCACGAGTGCCCACCGTATCTGCTGTCAGCCGCTCTGCCAGCCCTGGGATCTTCTCAATGATCGTGGCGTAATCTTCCGCGTAAACCGCCTCGCCGATCTCGATGGTCAGGCCTTCATTAATGGCGGTTGCGGTGGGTTCCAGGTCCTTCAGGTCATGGCGCTGATCTGGGGACAAAACGACCGGTTGGCGCATTTCCCCAAACATCAGTCGAAGCGGTAGCGCAGGGTGAGCCCCACGTTGCGCGGTCGCCCCGGCAGATAATCCACGCGACCGTCGCGGCTGCGCAGCCCCGACGTATTGGGTGTCGTTTCGTGGTAGTTGCGATCGAAAAGGTTTTTGGCTTCCAGACCGAGGGTCATGCTGCGCCACTGCCATTGCAGGCGCAGGTCTGTGACCACCGAAGAAGGAATCCGTCCCTCAAGCACATTGTTGGCATTGGTCATTCCCAAAGACATGGTTCTTATGGTTTTCGACTATGCGGAACAAAATGGCTATCTCATAGTTTTAATCCGTTGACTTTTGGAAAACAATGAGCGTGGGAGGGGGCCTAGGCGCCCTCCAATTATTTTGATCACTTCAAAAGGGCACTAGAACTTTTCGTTTCCGTAAGAATGAGCCCTCTTGCGACACTCTAGGACCACTTGGTCGATACGATGACCCCAGGAAAAAAGAAAAAAAACAAAAAAAAACAAACAAACAAACAAATAATACATCCAAGTAATTTCAGTGCGTCGCTCTAATGCCGGGTTCAAATTTGATAGTGCCTTGTCATGATGAAGTAGATGATCTGTTCGTCATTGTGAAAGATTAAAAATATCCAGTAGCATTGACAGTTTCCTATTTTCATACCTCCCTGTGAGTCTTTTCGGGTTACGGCGCATGAACAGAGAAGCTTTGATCCAAAATTAAGAAGGATTATTTTTGTTCAAACTCAGTCAAGAATGGAGGAGTTGGCGAGGCTCATCAAGCTGATGAATTTACTATGCACCATGGAATGAACATGGGTCAAACTGCATGGTGACGCAGAACACCATCGTGGGAGGATGTTCTATAGGAAGACAACTGCGGCAGGGCGTAATATCCAGATCTATGGATAGTGGCCTCTGCAATGGACTGCCTTGACCCTATCGGGATATTCGCAAGACAACCTTGTAGTCAACTCTATTTATACTTGAGGACGGCATCTTTAGAGGAAATTGTAGCCTAGTAAGCGACCCATTTGCACTAGATTTAGCATAGTATTTGTAGGCATGAATGTCGCACGCGTAATAAATCTGCAAACAAGTGGTGATAACGATACCAATGTCGTTTATTATCCAGCGCGAAAACGAATAGATTGGCGGCATCCAAATAACCCAGTTTTTCCTGACCATCGGTTTGCCCGGTAACGGCGTTACACAGCGGGCCGCACAATCTTTCCAGAATTGACGTTTGCAGCAAAAATTTTCGAACCGCTTCCGGCTGCCGTTCAAACACTTCTTCCATCAGATAATCCAAAACGTAGCGGTCATCCCCGGCAAATGTACGAACCAAAGGCTGTTCCTCAGCGTTGAAAAAAAACAGCAACAAAATAGTATCGAATAGTTTTCCGAAATGTAATTTCATATTCATCAATCCGGCCTGAGGACCACACTTTCCGTAAAAACCGCACAGGTTAGACCGTTACCAGTTTCCAGGAATAAGCTAAGATCGGCGGCATAGGAAAAAAAGGGATAAAACCAAAGTGTTGCTCTCGCAACACAATTACTAATCCTGTTATGTGTTTTTGGTTTTTACTATTTGACTTTTTTTCAGGCTTACAGACAAGCATAGAAGCAGCTGCGGAAGCCGCTGCAGACGATGCATCAAGCCCCTAAAAAGTAGTCCACCTGGGCGCTGCTAACAGTAGCGCTCGGGCCCCGTCCATTGCCCAACGGAGTAACGGTCGCCGTGGCACCAGCCGATGGGTAGGACTGATTCAATAGCTGCCAGATCGCCCTCACCCAGATTCAGTTCTGCACCGGCAGCCACCTCGTCCAAATGGGTGACTGAGCGTGTGCCCGGAATTGGAATCACATGATCGCCTTGTGCGAGCAGTCCTATACAAAATTTTTTTTTGAATTTCTTGCTTTCTCTTTTCCGTATCAATTTTACGTGTGGAGTTGCTAAGGCTAATTGTCCCAAGTAAAATTTAACCGGGATTGAATTGTCTATAGGATTTGAGTAGGGATGGAGATTTCTTCGTGGAGGCGGGGCCAGATTTCCTGGCATTACTTAAAAACGATCAGAAATCAAATAAAAAAAAGTTTTTAAACTGAAAGTAAAGAGCAACATTAAAATTTAAAACGAACAGACATTATAAAGTGTATGCAAAATAATATCCTTAACCTAGAGAAAGCTTTTTACTTGATTGACTTGGAAATATTTCCAATTAAATGAGAGAACTTTGATACCGAATTTATTGTGGCTTAGAGATATCAAAAAGTTTTCAGTTAAACAAAAACCAGTCCTTAGGTACTGGGTCAATAACCTCTGGGATCTACAACTGAGGGAGGATATTGCTAATTCCAGTGCCCGAGAATTCCAAAGATATTTAAATCAGGGATACAGTTTTCTAAGAATAAAGTCTTTAATACAGGCGCATTGAATATGCTTCCCATGTCTTGCACCCTGGGTTGCTCAAAGACCAATGTCCTAAAATTGACAGCATTCAAAGAAGAGCAACAGAAATTACAAAGAGGATGTCCTATTTTACATACGATAAAGGTTTGGCTAGACTTGAACTTACTACATTATAATCACGACGTCATATCCTTACCATGAACTTTGGTCACAAGTGCCTTAGTTCTGACTATCATTGACGTATTATTCCCCCTCCAAAGAAAATCCCCCAATCCTTTCTAAAGCAAGACTTAACAATTCCACATTTTTGATGGGTTTTTTAAAGTTTCCTTTGTCCCCCTCAAAAGAAACTTTGCCGGAAAATATGCTTTTGTTAATTTGTTGTTGGAAAAATTTTCCACGGAAGAGGGGATTCCTGGTATGATTTAAAAACAATCAGAAATTAAAGTGTTTGTCAAATGAAAGTGCGATACGAAGAATTTTTTACCCGATTTCATTCGCAAGAAAACATTAAAACTAAAACGAACGGAAATTATTAAGCATATGAAAGGGGTTGATCCCTCCTTAGCTCCTCACTCTAAAGTTTTTTAGTAGTTAAAAAAGAACTTATTATTTTCTAATTAATCGACCCTTGTGCTTCAATGTCTTTTGAGAGACCTGATCTTTTATATCAACTAAACATATGTTCACAGCTGGTAATTATTTAAATACCAAAAATATAAATATAATAAAGTTATTGATGTGGCTTTCATTTTCACTTAAGTAGAAAAAAAAAGTTTTTCAACTAAAAGTAAGGACAAACATTAAAACTTAAAAAGAACACAAATTAATACACATATAAACGTGTCGATTTTTCATCGTCACCAAGGCTTTCCCAGTCTCGAGAAGCTCGACGATGTGTTTATCCGCTCCGAGCAAGGAGTCCGGATGCAGATCTTCGAAGGGCTCGTCGCCACGCTGCAGGTGAATTGGCAGTGGGATAACACGCCTTCGCCGGGCTTCGAGCGGTCCGAGTACCTCTACATTCTCGGTCTCGGATACAGCTTCCGTCTCTGACGGCAGGGACCTTTTCTCGTCGACGAAGAACGCGAAGTCCGCTCTTTGGAGCTGGCTTCCTCTCTGGCATTTTTTTCTTTTTTTTGTAGCACTTTTTCTCTTATTATTTTGTTTAGTCGATGGCAGAGGCGCCATTTGGGCTAAATCTTGGGGTGGGCATGAACTCCATCTTGGACCCCCCACCCCGACTCACTTCGTGTCGTGTAAGAAGAAATGGGGGTTTTGGCAGCACATCGATCGAATATTCCAAGTAAAAACAAATTTTCGGCACTTGTGTGTTGCTTGGAAATGTACTGTAACCGAATGTGGAACTCACCAGCCAAACTGACCCAGCGATAGCACCCGGTTGGAGCAGGACCTGCCGTTTGATTTTGCCAAAGTTGATAGAATTGCCATTTCCGCGTGTGGTACGGCATATCTGGCCGGTCTGGTATCCAAATACTGGTTCGAGCGTTATGCCCGAATTCCGGTGGATATCGATATTGCGTCAGAATTTCGATACCGGGAAATGCCGTTGAATGAAGGCGGATTGTCTCTGTTTATTTCCCAGTCTGGTGAAACCGCAGATACCTTGGCTGCGTTGCGTTATTGCCGGGAACAAGGAACACCTTGTTAGAGGGGGACTCTATGACCAAGAGGGGGAGAGCTGAATTAATATCGAAAGTTCACACAACCTTACGTTGCCACCAAGTTTTGCCTTACCTTTTAAATTCCCTATAGGTTAAATCACCAATTATCTACAGCATTAATATTTCTGGATTAGAGCTAAATCCTTCTAGAATGTTAAGGATTATTGCTGCTAGTTTTTCATTGATTCTGTCACATTTGGAATATTTTTTTTTTCATTTTAATTTTTAATATTGCTCATAACTTTAAGTGAAGACGGAGACAATTCTTCTGCGTGCGGGAGCGTGGTGCTGTTTGTTGGGGGGGGGGGGGTGCGTGACTTTGTAGATTTTACTGAATTGTTTCCTGATTTCCACTAAATTGAAAAACAAAGTTGGCCTTTAAATATACTTTAATATATAGAGATTGCATAATATGTATATGATCATAATAAGAGAGAGATTTGCTTAATTTTCATTCTTTTCCACTTTTGAACTATCCAAGACACGTCACAATGGTAAATAAAAAATGAAAATCAAATGATATTTTTGACCCACTATAAAGAGGCATACTATGTGTAGTAGCATGAAGAAAAACACATACAAATACAATGCAAATCAAAATAGAAATCACAAGAAAACCAGTTGCAGAGTAAGAAATAAAAATAAGACAAAAAATTAAAAGAGGAAAACATAAAAGGAAAGAAGAAAAAGCTCAAAACCTGCAGAATCTAATAAGGCAGTAATGTAGAGAAATAAGTCATGCATAAACCCAAAATCAATCCAATTTATTTATCCCTTAGTTCTATGACCTTATCAAGAATTCCGGTTTCCCCCTCCAACTTCCCCCAATGTCACAGGATCTGGTCGGACTTTAAACATAGATCTTTAAAGCACAAGATCCTTTTAAATATCAAAATTCATTAAGATCTGATCACCTGTTCGTAAGTTACAAATACCTCATTTCGTCGAATTATCCGGTCACCCGTTCTTAAATTAAAATACCTCAATTTTTCTAATTTTTCCAAATTAAAACCCCCCCCAGCTCCTCTAAAGAGAACGGATCCGTTTCAATTGTGTCAATCACGTAATTCCTGTCCGATGATTACCACACTCACTCTTATCACACTTCTTATACGGTGGTTTAATTAAGGTTTTCCTAGAATCGTTAGGTACTTCACCTTTTTCAAAAATCATATTCATAATCTTCAGCAGCTTATTCGAAACCTCAGAGCCACCATATATAAGAAACTCATTTACCCCACTGCCAGCAGCTGGAGCCTTATTATTTCTTAATTCTTTTAGTATAGTCGCTAATTATTCCTCACAAAACAAATCTTCCTTCACGTCCAAGGTATTTTAGCTTCTCGCTTATGCTGCTGGTAACACTTTACCTGTTGATAGATCCTATCGCAATCGTTCTGTTATTAGCATTCAACAGGAGATCAAAAGATGAAAGTCGTACTCCTCTAGTAATATTGTAAACCATGCCTTTTTTACGTGCTAAAACTCCAAACTATGTAAAAATAATGTGGTAAATGACAGCGAAGTTGAAATTAGAATAAAAAGGGCATTGACCTAAAATATAGCAACAGGGTATAATTACATATCAATGAATGACAAAGCATATGAGACCATATAGAAAGGAGCAAAGGATAAATTCTAATTTCCTTAGCAATGTGAGAACTTCTAAATTTTAAGAGGCACATCTGATGTCAGGCACATTCTGAAGTTTTAAGAGGCACAAACTTAGCTGAAATCACAAACAGAAATGGGTAAAACAATTGATGGCAGCACTTTCGGATCCGTGGAAAAATGCCACTTTTGATTCTGTAAATTATTGTATCTATCACTCAAAGAAGATATATTGGCTGCGGGCCGGGTACCTGCCGCATATATTTAACACTTCATGTCGGGCCCACTGCACATCAGGGGTCTTTGATTGAGAGATTGCCATCAAGCCCCCATGGCCCATCTGCTTATCAGGGGACTGCACTGAGAGATTGCCAGCAAATCAATGGAGGAGTGGGGGATGGGAGAGGGGGCTCAGATACAATCATAGGTCTTGGGTTTTTTACGTCAGTCAGTACTTAGGAAAGATTTAACAACCTTTGACACTGTGATTTGACGAAAGACTCTCTTTTCCTCGTTTCTTTCTTGTTTCACTGTTTTCGTTGTTCCGCATTTAGCCAAAAAATAAATATGCAAATTTCGTTTTAAGTATTCATCTGCGGAGAGCCAAAATCAAAACATTCAAAAACGTTCAGAAATTAAACTTGAAAAAAATTAACTGAAAGTAAAGAGCGATTCAAACTTAAAACGAACAGAAATTACTTCGCATATGAAAGGAGCTGGTCTTGTAGCGTTCTGTAGCAGTTCTGTAGCGGGGTGTTGAGGAGGGAGCAGCCCCTTTCATATACGAAGTAATTTCTGTTCGTTTTAAGTTTTAATGTCGGTCCGTATGAGCTCTTTAATGAGTAGATAAACCTAAACTGAAAGTAAAACACTTCTTTCATTCATAACATTCAACAGCTTTCTCTCTAGCATGAGTTCCTTGATGGTGACATAAAATAGAGCTTGAAGTGAAACATTTCTTGCATATTTTACATGTGTAAGGTTTTTCTTCATTATGAGTTCTTTGATGAGCAAATAGATTACATCTAGTGGCAAATTTTTTTTCACAAATGTTACAGTCGAATGGTTTTTCCCCAGTATGAGTTCTTTGATGCTGAAAACCCAAGAAGTATTTCATTTGAAAAATTGAATTATGCACTTGAATTGGTTATTTTGATGAAAAGATGAAACTAGGTACTTTGCTTATCTTAGATTCATAATTTTATGTGCGTTTTTTATTCATACAATTTTTCCAATCATTTGGTTATTTAGTTTTCAAATTCTTATGGTTTTACCCTTTAACAGGCGCCTTGCACTATGAATCTTTGTTTTAGTTTTTTCTTTAACCTTATTATTTTTTATTCACCTGTGTCATGTCATTTAGGTCTGGTTATTGCAAATGAATTATTTCTAAGAAACTTAGAATCGTCCTTTTCTGTAACCTTGATTATTGTTATTTTGATTTTTGATTTTTTTTTTTTTTTTTCTCGATCTTATTTTTGTCCCCTTTTCTTCAACAGGATACTGGGTTACGTAATAAACTTAAAATATAAACACTTTGCCACTTTGAAAACAAAAATTAAATATAATAATTATAATATTATTTGTGTTAAATGGACTTTAGTGAAGACTCGGCAGATTGTTTCAAAATTCCCAAGTGTTCCAATCAAATGAGTTCTCTCTGAAGTTGATGCGAGCATCCCTTCCATAGTAACATATATGCCCCCAGGGCATAACTTACTGTGCCTGCTCCTGGGCCCTGGGGGAGAGGGGTTGTGTCGACGCCAGACTTGTTGTTTTATGATCTTTGAACTATTTTAACAAAAGGGCTGTCTCAAAATTTTTATCGGATGCAAGAAAAAGGAAGAAAGGGGTGAGAGGGGGGGGGGGGGCTGGTTGCCCTCCAATCACTTCTCTTTTTAAAAAGGGCCCTATCTCGCCTGGCGTGTCGCCCGGGTTGTCGAGTGGTGTGCTGCGTGTGGATGGGAACCTGACCACAACGGGCGAGCTGGTGGTCGAAATTACGGGCCGCGGATCGAATGCCGGTGGAGTTGCAGGTACTGACTTTGACCAACTGGACGTCCGCGGCGACTTTACTGCCGGTGGCGAAATCGTACTCGAAGTTGCGGAAGGACTGACCCCGGAGCTGGCGGACCTCTACGACGTGGTCGTTTCCACCGGCAGTACCACGGGGCAATTCGTGATGTCTGTAAAAGCTGTCTTTAGTTCAATAATAGGCACATGCATCACAAAATAGGTGGGTCTCTAGCTCCCATCTAATAGGCTTCTGACCTCTTCATTGCAAACTGCAAAGCAGATTTCTCACCAGGCAAGTACTTAACCACTGATGATATGCTAGTTGCATTTAGAGGATGATGCAAATTGAAGATGAACATTCCCACTAAACCAAAAAAGTATGGAATTGAGATTCTATGCCTAGCAGACTTGAGGGCACTCTGTCTATGCAGTGCATTTGTCATTTTCATCAGACCCTAATTTTAAGCCTGTGGCGAGAATGAAGTCAATTTGGCCCTTAGTAACACACCTCCGTTGATTCATCAAGCATAGTTTACCAGCCTTTGCCCATTTTCGCACCTATGTCCCAATTCAAACTTTCAAAGGACTTGTGTGGGGGTATCAGATAGACCAATTCTCGCGTTGAAGTCTCCTGCAATAATCAGGTAGTCTCGCACAGCAATTGAAGTAGACAGTTGTTGCAATTCCGAATAGAATTCACAACTGTGGCATCACATGATTAAACACGATTCTATTTTTCCTCTCTTTTTTACAGAAGCTCAGAAGTTCGTGATTTTCTATTAACCAACATCCTGGAAAAATCTCCCAGGAAAAACTAAAGTCTGTAGTTCATATCTGTACGTCGCCATAGTTTCTTCTTCGAGATGCGGCAATCAGTGAATTATCAGCTAAGAAATTAACACAGCTTTGCACCGCTTTGTTGCTTCTGTTGCTGGGATTTTGGGGTTTTTGTTTTATGCAATGTTGTGTTTTTGCCAGGCAGCTTTACGTTTCAAGAATAGAAAAGAGAACACGCAAAAAGTTTCACCCATGAACAAAAATATGCACAAAGCAAGTTCCATGAACCAAATCAGTTTCACGTGGAGAGAATCAATGCACAAGTTTTACGAATAGAAAAATCGACATGCAACAAGTTTCATGGACAAAAATCAGCAAGCAACCAGTTCCACAGGCAAAAATGAGCAAGCAACAAGTTCTATGAGCAAAATCAGTTTCATAAGAAGAAAAATCAATATACAAGTTTCAAGAAGAGTAAAAATCAACGCGTCACTCTTTACTGACAGTTTGCTACCACAAACTATTTGATCAGATAACTACACAGAAGTTAATTCAGTAAAGGGGCTCTTTGTCCATATTCAGAGGAATTAAATAAAAAGAATTAATACCAACTATTAATTCACTCACATATGAAACACAAAACAAACTTTTATTTAATACAACTTTTTGTCGCACCGGGAACACGCTCAAGGTTTTGAATAAAGCCCTGTCTGTGTAAAATAACCAAATCTTAATAAACTACCATATAAAAAAATCAAATGATTATAGTAACTTCCAGGTCACAGAATGTTACCAGTCCATTTGCTTGGAAGGGTTGGAACAGTCTTCTTCTTCCTCTAATTGTAAATGAAATGCTGCTGAATTTATAGTTCCTTAACCTTGTGTAGATTTATATTGAATTCCGTATGAAGTTGGCACAATTCTTCTTCCAGAAATTGTAAAGGAATTGTTGTTTTTTATGGTTATGAAATTTTCTTGGTTCTATCATCTCCATGTATGCAACATTGATTTTTTTTTTTTCAAAACCACACAAAAGAAGAAAAACGAAAGAATTCAACGCACAAATAGCTTCAAAAAGCAAGCTTCTTCTAAATATAGAGCAAAAGTATTAACATGCGTGTGCGTAACGCAGCAATTAACTCATTATCAGAAGATGCGAGCCTCAAACGCCAGTATACACTGGCCATCTGGGTAAATGAAACCCACCCTATTGATGTGAGGTAGAAAATCAAAGCCAGGCAGTCAGCATCCCATAAAAAAAATTAGTTTCAAAGGGTTTGTAGAACTTTTTCAAAATATCCCCACGATCGAAAATTCATCCATAAAATTATGCCAATTTGACATATGGTGCCCGAAACGATTATACCTGGGTTGCGAACTTTATTTTGCTTAAGTCAATCTTATAGTATCAAGCAGGGTTGTTTTTCCGAAAAATGGGGGGGGTCAAACCAGCTACCCTCCCAAAATAATGACCTGGCACCAGACTTTATCAGGATCTTATAAAGCCTCACAGACAATACAGTAAGTGTTGGCTTAGCTGAACAATTTAAAAAATTACATACAATTATATGTCACCCGACAGTTTGTTCCATAGGATCCTAAAAAGTACATTAGAAGCAATCGGAGCAAGAGGAAATGCATTGGAATGTTTTTGGTCGCATCTTAGCCATCGGCACATATACATAGAAGAATATCTGTTAAATATCATCATGGTAAATTTCGACGTGCCACAGGGTTTAATCCTATGTCAACTGTTATTTTTAATTCATTTGATTGATCCAGATCATATACTGGACCCAAATTTTGGAACCTCATAGTGCCACAAACTCTGCTCGGATGAACGCACTTCGTTAATGCCTTGTCTATCTCTTTTTAATGCTGGTGTAGCCGTTTCTCTCGATTCTGATGGGTCCTTCCAACAAAATATTTTCCATAGTCGCAACGTATTTGATAGACCCCTCTGGCGAGCAGCTGGGGTTTTTTCTTTACAAGAATTTAATAGATTAATCTGATAAAATTTATTTTTGCATTTATATATGAATTGGAGCAAATATTCAGGACACGATCAATGAGAGAGGTTATAACTGCTTTTTTAACTTGTGGGGGGTGATTTGAATTAAAAACTATGAACTCTCGATACGAAAATCATGCATAATCCAGGCTAGGAGAATGGTGAGCATTAAACGAATAACGGAGCCCTTTCAGAATCGATGTCCGTATGTAAGTTTATCAATTTCATGCATGATTTTACACTATTCCACCGTTATCCATTCCCCGCCAAAGCAAGTCATATCCCTTCGAAGTCTCTCCCAAAGCCGTCATTAGTACACGCTCCGCCATTCGTTAATGTGGTGAAAGTTGCTTAATTCTGGAATTTCGTGGCATACGTCATCTCCCAGGCCATTTGGTCATAAGAAATGAACTGTGCGCGTCCGATAGCTTCTAAACATCGCTTTCATTGACAGAAGCCAAGATTATTCTCGGATCCCGCATGTTAGGCTCGTCCCAACATTGCGGAACAGACTTCCCCAGGCCACCTGAAAGGAGAAAGATCATGGAAATCAACATCGGAATCGCTGAACAGGATCGCGCCGCCATCGCCGAAGGCCTCTCGCGCCTGCTGGCCGACACCTACACTCTGTACCTGAAGACCCACAACTTTCACTGGAATTCATATATCAATTTAATCCATTTTTTTCAGTTTCCGCAAATGTCCCAATGGATCTCTAGCCTTTTCGGAGGTTTTGCTCTCCAGCCTTGGGCGGCGTTTGTGGCAAACATTTATGGACACATAATATCTTTTTTGGCTGTCCCAAAAAGACTCAATATTCCTCACTGTCTTCTTCGGTTAAGAAAATTCCTTTCATATCTATTAAAAAGTGTTCTAAAAGTTAAACAAATCTTTTTTAAAAGCTATAAACCTTTTTGATAGAAGTTGAACGATACGATGAATCTGATGGTGTGATTTTTGTCAAGATTCTATGACTTTTAGGGGTGTTTTCCCCTATTTTCTAAAAGAAAGCCAATTTTCTCAGGCGGGTTTACTATTGAGCCGGGTTGCTCCTTACTCCACGTTCGTTACCACGAACTGTTTGACATACCAGAACAAGTGACAGAATACATAGGAAATATATAATTTAGGATATATATTTGCACATTAGGAGGGTGGGGGTAAAGTATTTGGACAGTATGAAGTTAAAAAAACAATTCTTACAAAAGACTGACCGCCAAAGCCTGGGTTTACCGACATGAGTAAAACGAAGTCCAACTTGTGCAATACGTAATCCAAGACACTCAATGGCGTCGCTGGATTCAGTACTAGACCCGCTTTACAGCCTTGATCTTTAATCAGCTGGATACTGCGGTCAACGTGCTCACTTGCTTCAGGGTGAAAGCTGATCATGCTTGCTCCGGCTTTGGCAAACTGCACGATTAGATCGTCCACCGGTTTTACCATGAGGTGCACATCAATATCAGCGTTAATACCGAACAGATCGCCAATACCGTGCGTCGCCTCCTCGGACGCACCCCTACGTCGGGGAGCGGGGCCAATTCCTTCTGGGCGCTCCGTGACATTGACTTCGAAGTCGAGCCAGGCGAAGTCATCGGGATTATCGGCCACAACGGGGCCGGGAAAAGCACGCTCTTAAAAGTGCTCTCCGAGATCACCGAACCGACCTGCGGTGAAATCCGAGTTCGCGGCCGGATCGCCAGCCTACTGGAGGTGGGCACCGGATTTCATCCCGAACTCACCGGCCGCGCATTGGCGCGGTCCAGAGCAGAATGGCATTTCGCGTGAAACCGGAATCGTAAGCACGTTCGACTTTGAAACCAAGAAGAACGTCAAATGGGTCGCCAAGACTGGTGGCCGATCTACTCCGATTGTGCTCAACGGCAAAGTCTATTTGAACTGTCGGACTTCAGAGGATACTGGAAATCCGAAAGAGCTGATCAACGTTCAGGAACAGGTCATTTGCTGGGATGCAAAAACTGGTGATGAACTGTGGCGAGATCGATTTAATGTTTTTGGAACGCAAGCTTCGTATAATTTTAGAATCATATAAAAATTAGATTCTTTCTTTTTAGTCCCTTCTTAAAAAAATTTTGGTATGATTTCTAATTTTTACCAGCGTTTCACTGCTATTTGATGAGGAGTCAAACGTTCCTCACACCCTTCAACAGGCTGTAAATTTTGCATACAGCCTAAAATTTGGTGATAATGTACAAGAAAATTAAAAAATCAACACAAAATATATAAGCTGCATTCTGCTCACAAAAAAAAAAATCATAAAGAAAAACCACATTAAAGATTTTTCTTTCATGAAATTTCATTTTTTTTTTATTTATACAAAAATCTTTATCTTTTACATATTTTTGGCATTGGGGGGGGGGAAAGGACGCTTTGGAGAGTCTTAGTCGGTGTTTAAAGTTTCCGAAAAATCTATTAAAATATCCTATCGGTATTTTGACAAGTTTCGTCAAGCTATGCGTAACCTAAAGGAAATTGCTGATTTTTTTTGTGTAGGTTTGCATCAGCATGTTCACTTAATTCTGTAATGTCAATACCGTTGGCCATTAAGTTTGAGTACTTCCAGATAAGCTAGGACGATTAAATTTGGCAGGCGTATCAGGAACCAGACCAGATTAATTCTTCAAATCGACCATCTGAGGGGGATTGGGGGACGGTTAATTTGAAAAAAATAGAAAAAATGAGGTAACTTACGAACGGGTGATCGGACCTAAATGAAATTTAATATTTAGAAGGACATTGTGTCTCAGAGCTCTTATTTTAAATCCCGACCGGACCTGGTGACATTAGGGGGAATTGGAGGGGGAAACCTGAAATCTTGGAAGGCAAGGCTCTCCTAACTCTAAAAGGACCTGGTCTTTGACAAGGGACCAGTTTTGGTTTGTGAGCCTCGGCAAAAGGGCCAAACGGGCAAGAACATCCAACTCAGGTGTTGAGGCCTTCTTAAAATGTTCTTTTAATTCAGGATATCGGTATTGTTGGGCATCCTTGGCAATTTGTTGAAGTTTCTCCGAATTGAGAGGTGGTTTTTCTTTGTCCCGCCAACGATTGAGGACACCAGGAAACCCATGAACCCAGGTGATAATTTGTTCTTCCATGAGTCCAAAAAGGGGTAAGACTTTCAATTATCCCTTGGGTAAATATTTAATCGCTATATGTTTTTTCAGGTTTCATGATGGGGATAGAAACATGGAATGGGTACAGGAAATTTCTTGGAGGCCCACATATTGGGAAGGGGAAATTCACCAAAGACAACAAAAACAAATTTTTTTCTAATTATTAGAAAGAAACAGGAATTTTTGAAGGATATTGTGGAGGTCAGTGACAGTGAAACAGTAAGTCAACAGTCAGTGAAACAGGAGGTCAAGGCAAGTCGGCGCCACCGACAATCTCTACCAGATTAGAGTCGGCGTGCGAGATGAGGACGATTTGGTGGGCGCGCGTTAGGTGCAAGTAAGGGTGCTTGATGAGTACGAACCTTAGCCTCCAACCATCGCGCGTCCCCACAACGTGGTCTCTCGCGCCAACGATACCTTCCTGCATCTCGGCGGGATCCGGGTGAGTGATCCCGATACTCCAGCCATCCGGCTGGTGGTGGCTTGGGGCACCGACGATATTGAGTTGGGGAATAACGATCCCGTGATGATATTTTTTAGACTGAGAGATGCTGTAGACAAAGTTTTAAGGGAAGAACGGTGTGGCTATAGAAAAGGTAGAGGATATATCGATCAAGTTTGACAAAGGGACTTGTTTGACAACAAGTCCCTTTGTTGTCAAACACCTTTGGTCCCCAGTTTTATCGATTATGAGCAAGCGTTCGATTCTGTTAAGGTCTTACGCTTATATGGTATACCAGACAAATACATTAAAGTGATTTGTCCTATGTACGAGAATAATAGTGCTGCGGTTAAGGTAAAGTTGCGATTTTGACATTTTCGTCAATTCCAAAATTGTCACCGGTGACGGTGATTTGTCCGCCGCCTTCTTGCGCGACACTGGAGAAAATAAAGACGCCAAAAAGCAGCGTGGCGATTAAAATGGTGCGTTCAATGAGCTTAAACATCAAATGGCCTATTCTGCGCCCATAACCAAAGTGGCGTTGGTAAACTTCCATAAATTGCGACCAGCATCGTAAAACATTGTGTCCGCATCAAGTTTTGTACCGTCAATAAAGCGAAATTTCACGCCCTCGCCATCTTGTACCAGGTTTCAAACATTTCACGGCCGTAAATCCCTTTAATGATTAAGCCTTTAAAAATAACTTGGTTCCAATCAACCGCCATATCAGAAGGTGGGATACCCAACATAGCGACTTTGCCGCCGTGATTCATGTTGTTTAACATGCTGTTGAATGCAACCGGCACACCTGACATTTCAAGACCGATATCAAAGCCTTCTGTCATGCCAAGCTCTTTCATAACATCTTCAAGCTTTTCATTCGCTACGTTGACGGCACGAGTCACTAATTTAAAAAAAATTCCACAAAACCAGTTTTTCAAAGAAAAGTAAAGAGCTCCATTAAGCCAAGAATGATCAAAAATAAAGTCAAATAATTCTCCAAGCGCCAACCTACCACAAATCGAACTCAAAACGAGCAGAAATTACAATAAATAGCGGATTTATACTCAAAACGAGCAAAAATTAACATGAGTAGGGCTGATGATCTCTATACCATCTCAAGACCAGAATACAATTACAAAAAGAAACTTACAAAGCACATCAAAAATTTGTTTCAGCTGGCCCAGCTCTGTGAGACCAACCACTTTACCTCCGACCACAACCGTCGCCATCGAATAGACGAGGTAGGAGAGGATGCCGGTAACGGCAACTCCCATCGCCATGTAGTTGTAGATGCCCAGCATGTGGCTGCGCAGACCTTCATCCACCGCCTCACCAGCACGGGTTGCCGTTCGGTTTGTTTGATACTGGTTTTCCTGCATATTTTGTTTCCCTTTGCGTATTGAGAATGACATTGATCGGCATCTATAAGCGACCAATATGACGGCCAGTCTGAGGGTCATTTTATTTGGTTGGCACAGTTTAGAATAATTGCGTGCGTAAATGCTTAGTATTCTATCTCCTAATTAGTGATTGAAGCATCTTGAATAAGCCACCGGGAATCTCTATGATCACAGGATCTACACCTACTGCACCCTGAGGATAGTATGCCGGAGACTAAGCGCCTTTGTACTGCTAAGGAAATTCAATATAAGGCCTATCATAGGTGGTTTGAAGAGCACATGGGAGGGAGTGGAGAGCAAGTTGCTATTGTTTTTCTGAAAGAGTCTTATAAATTGTAATCTTTTACCATGGGACAACAGAATAAGGCGATTGCAAAGTATAAAGATGGCGGCATACATTTTTGGAAGAGAGTGCTATTAAATTTTGTCAATGAAATTTTCCTATCTTACAGCGCCTGAATTAAAACTTCGTCTCCTTGCTTTTAAGTTTTCTGTCAATTTCGTAGCTCAAAGCTGTTTTTAATTTGACTTGTTCCGACCATGTAATAGAATTGGTCAAAAATAATAAATATACTACTTTAGTTATTGTTACCCACGAGAGGGCGCGGGTGATCAGGTTGAGCTTGTCGCCGACGTAGTGCAGACCGTGCACGCAGGTCACCAGGTCGAAGCGGCGGCCAGGTTCCCAGGCATCCAGGTTCGCTTCGACGAGCTCGAGCCCGGCGAGCCCCTCCGGCACGGCGTGGAACATGCTGACGAGGTCGACGCCGACGATGGTGAACGGCTCCTCGGCCGTCACCGCCGCCAGGTGCTCCGCCGCTTCGATCAAGGCGCGGCCCGTGCCGCAGCACAGGTCGAGCCAGGCCATGGCCGCCTCTTCCTCCGCACGGGCCAGCGCGGCCTCGGCGGCATCCGCCCCGGCGAGATCGAGGCTCTCGACGCTGCCGTCCCGGTAGCCGAAGCATTGCCAGATGCGGCCGTCCGCGTCCTGCAGGAAGATCATCGACCCTGCCTCGGAATACTGGCTGTCGATCACCTGCCCGCCGGGCCGCGAGGCGCCTCCGCGCGCGATCAACTGGTCGATGCACGCGTCGATCACCGGCTGGACCAGAGCATCCTCGGCCGAGGCGGGTTGGCCACATAAAGGTGCTCGGGATTAATGTATACCACCCAGATCCTGCAACATTACAGAACCGTGTGGAGACCATTGTGCAACAAATGTGCGATGACTACGGCCAACCCATCCAACCCCCGCAGGTACACATCAATCACGCCTACTTCGGCGAAGGCTACGGCTTGCCCACCGACGAAACTTTGGCCGCCATCCACACCTTGGCACGCCACGAAGGGATATTGTTTGATCCTGTATATTCAGGCAAGGCTTTAGCCGCATTACTAGATCAAATGAATCAAAGAGCCTTTAATCACATTCTTTACCATTTGCAATCACCTTTGCACCGGAGAGATTGATATCTTCCAGTAGCGGACTGGAAATAGCGGCTTCTGCAGCCACTTTTGCCCTGTCCTCACCGGTAGCTTTACCAGAACCCATCATCGCCATGCCCATTTCAGACATGACTGTTCTTACGTCTGCAAAATCAACGTTTATCAAACCCGGGCAGGTGATCAACTGGGCAATACCCTGAACCGCACCAAGCAGTACATCATTGGCCGCGCCGAAGGCGGTTTTCGAATGGAAATCAAAAGTTCTAGTGCCCTTTTTAAGATTCAAAGTGATCTGAGGGCAACTAGTCCTCCCACTTCCTCTTTACCCCAAATGTATCTAATCAAAATTTTGAGATGGCTGTCTTGTTCAAAATAGTCTAAATGCCATATAAAAATACCTTCAGGGTTGACACAACCCCTCGAACCCTAGGGCTAGGGTTGTAAGTTGTGCCCCGGGGGCATGTAAAGTTTATCGAAGATGTGATCGTATAAACTTTTGAGGAGGCTCATTAAGAGGATCGATCAAGTGGGCAGCTTCACATACCTAGGTAGTGTTATTAGTAAAGACGGTGGGTGCTGTGAAGATGTTAAAAGTAGAATAGCCAAGACCCAGGTTGTTTTTTTTGTAGTTGAAAAAAGTTTGGAAGAATAGAAAGATGATTCTTTAAACCAAGTTCAGGATATTGGAAGCTACAGTGATGACAGTGGTCAAGTATGGTTTTTAAGTATGTGTGCGCCGAAAAACAGAAGAAGACTTGCTTTATGTTTACCAGAGTAATTGTCCAGCGGCCTGGCTTTCGTTTCGAACGGCTGCCCGCCTATCCTTGGATTGCGCAATAAAAACCTTGCGACATGCACCGCAGATACACATGCAAAAGTTTTTGAAAAAATCAGCGCGTTGGATCATTTCGACCTTGCCATCATCACGGGCAACCTTTCTGTCGCCATGATCGCCGGTAACGTAAAGATAGATGGAAGACCTACTAGCCCAGAAATCGTGCGAGAGAATTTCAAAAAGGCCGTCGAAATCCTGCGCGACAAAGGCGCCAGAGTCGCAACCCGATCGAGTTCGTCGCCCCGACGACCGACAACAAGGTGGCCGTCGCCCTCGACGATGGCCTGTGGAACCTGCACGTCACGCAGGTTCGCGTCGACGATCCCGTCGCCGGCCCCATCGGCTACTGGAACGAGCGCAACTACCCCGTGGCGAGCACCGCCATGGCCGCGCTGGCCTTCGAGGTGAACGGGTTCGACTCCCGCGCGGAGCGGCGAGGGACGGCCTACACCGAGACCGTCGACCGCGCCCTGGCCTACCTCCTCACCCAGACCCGCCTAGAGCCTCTGACTCAGCCCGCCTTTCGCGGGCCTGCCCGCGCGCGACATGGATCTGAACACAATCGGCCCGCAAGCTGCACAGGGTGTCTTGCAAGCGCCCTTCGATGCGGCCGTCATCATCCCGACCGTGCTGCGCGAGAGCCTGATGCGCGCGGTTCGTTCCGTCTATGCCCAGGAATGGCCCGGCCGGATCCAGATTTTGATCGGAATCGACGTCGCCCGCGGCGACCGCGACATCCTGCGCCAGCTCGGCGCGGAATGCCCGGACGACTAAGCCAGGTAAGTGACATGAGGAGAACCAAGGAGGGGCGGAAGGGAATCATGGTTCTATCTCAGCGGGGAAAAACCATGGCGCTAAAAACTCGCAGAACGTATGTGCACCAGGTGGCACACACCAAGGTTGGTGGAAATATGCCAAGCACGTCGGAGCTGTGCCAAGCGTAGTAGAAGAGTGCCAAGCGTAGCGGTACTGTGCCAAATGTGGCAGACCTGTGAAAAGCGTGGTGGAACTTTGCGGCCAACATGGCATTCCAAGTTGTACATATCGGACGTTTTCAATTAGCCGTTTGCTCAGAACCTGGTTCGGCTGTACGTTCAACGAAGCCGACTCCGTTGGAAACACTGGCCAAATCCAATAATGTCGAGGCGTCGTTACGCAGTCGACTGTTCGATCAATTTCTTGAGGATCATTCCGAGTATCAAAATGCCGCCGATCAGCTTGGTCGCGCTCGACGCCAGTTGAGCCAGTTCAAGCGAGCTGCGAATGACTTGAACGTCATGGTCTTGAAACAAAGAAAAGAACCACGGAAAAGTCAGTGAATTTATTATTCCAATCCATTTTTCTTTGGTAAGTCCTGGTACTATCGGTCGCTAAATAATGGCGAAAACCAACTTGAAATTCTCCGGATTTTAAATTCATTTCTTTCAATGAAACTTGACCGATGGTCAATCCAGTGGAAAAGAGTAGAAGGAAGAAAAGAACTTGAATTTTCATAGACGGCCATGTTTTGTTCCTCTTTTAAGAAGCTATTTCTAAGAGCAAACCCCTATAGGGGCTTTAGTATTTTATAAGCCGAGACCTAAAATGGCCGCCAGTGGTTACTGGTTGCCACGGCATGGCCGGCGCTGCATGCCATTTTTCACCTCGCCGAATGGGGCCTCCATGGTTTGCCGCCGGCCGCACTCATGGCGGCCGAAAGCGGCGGCGTGCTGCTGCCTGTTGCCCTCGGTTTTGCCCTCGCGCTGGCCGCGCCCCCGACACCATCCGTCCACTGATCAGCCCTGCCCTGAAAGGAAAACCACTATGCTCAAGTCATTCTTGCACTGGCGTATTCGCGCGTTTGAACAGCGCTACGATTACCGGCTTGTAACATCCGATTTCTAATTTTGCTGGAGCAAAAGAAAACAAAATATCCAATTCATTCTCAGCTTCGGGAAGCTTCGGGAAACGGGCAGCTTCGGGAAACACAAGCATGGGTTCCCGATTTGTAAAGATTACAACTTTCATAGACCCTGAAACTGCCAATTACAGTCATGTTGCTGAAGCGTGTCGTGAATAAAAAAAAAACGGTTTGTTTTCCAGTGTTATGACACCTATATATATATATATATCGAAAAGAGAAATCATCAATGCAAAGGTCACCGATGGCATCCAGAATCTTGTGCTTTACGAACTCGTCTTCGAGTCGCAATCCTTCTTCATTGAGAATTTTGAACTCATCAACCACAACGGCGTTGTCCAAACTGCCGCCCTTGGCCAGGTTCATGGAGCGCAATTTTTCGTAATCCGCTAAGAACCCGAAGGTGCGGGCACGACTGACCTCTTTTACGTATGCCGTCGTCGAAAAGTCCAGCGATACCGTGTGCTCATGTTTCTTAAACACGGGATGGTCGTACTTCAGCGTGTAAATCGATTGAGGAGAGGCAATAAGAAAACACAGGAGGTATTTTAGAGATATGCAGTTGTTAAGAAATGCAAAATTAAAGAATATCATTGCCGTGGGAGGTGGATAAAGAATATCATGGAAGGTAGTAACGAGTTTCCTAGATACAGCGTGGTGCGTGTGGAGTGTATGGCACAGACAGGTTCGGGCTTGATGTCAGCAACCGACCCTAACATACTTATCTGTCCCCCTAGCCAATGGAAACTCCCTTTTCTCCTTTTTGCCCAGCCACTGATGTCGCGCGACGGCCGGCCGGTCAGCCAGGAGACCGGGATCTCCAGCCGAATGCCCTTGTCGAAGGACCCTTCGCCGAAGTCGCTGAAGCCGACGTCGGTGAGCGTGAAGAAGGCGCCGACCTTGAAACCATTGGCAAATTCCCGGTCGAGCGTGACGGTGGCGCCGTAGTCGCCGGCCAGGTAGCGGCCCGCGTCCACCTGCGCGTGATACTCTCCCGGGAGGTCGTAATAGGCCGAAACATGAAAGAAAGGGGGAAAGAAAAGAAACTCCCAAACGCTTTGCTTCAGGCTTGTCGAGCAAGCGATCGATTTCCGCTTCAAGCGTTTCGGACTCGCGAAGCTTTCCCTGTTGAGCCAGGGCGCGAAGTTGCTCGTCCGGCATCGATTCGCCCAGAAAAAATGAGAGGCGCTCGGCCAGAGCAAAGTCATCCAGTTCACCCGGCTGCCCACAATGGAAGAGGAACTCAGGCGAAGCCAGGACCGCCGAATACGTCGCGATCATCGCCTCCGTAAACGTCTCCTCTTTGAGCACCTGCTTCGCAAATTATTGCGCATCGAACAGGCTCATATAGCCAGCACTGCTTTTGCCAGAGATGAAGCCAACGTATCGCGCAATTCCATTAACGCGATCAAAAGCAAACTTCTGGCGATGAATAATCAGCCAACGCCGCAAAAAGCAGTTCGAAACAAAAAAAATCTGGATCGGATAACCACTGCCTCGGTAGAACAAGAAACACCGGTCCGACAGCATCCAAAAAAGTCAACAGCCCGCATTGCTCCCAGCAACGGTGGCTGGCAGGTCCAGGTGGGTGCCGTACCCATAGTTTTTATCTGTTAGTCCTTGAGACTCGCGTTTATTTTCCCCTATTTGATTATTTTTGCAGGATGAAACTATAAATTGAAGGTCAGTGGTAAGTATGGTGACGAGAAAAGCAAAATAATATGCAAAGCAATCTTATTTCCTATAATTGGTAAGGTCCGTAACACCAAGACAATTACTAATCAGAAAGCAATTAGGCGATGCTATACAGCTTGTAGCCGAAGTGTCTATTTCTCCAGAGTACTTTTGCAATTAGATCTATCAGTTTTTTAAGCCGCGACCGGATGGCGGCGCTGCCGAACGGGCAGGGCTGTGTCTATGTGCTGGAAAACGGGGTGGAGACCGTTCTGCAATAGGGGCCGGCGGCCCGGCGGTCAGAGGCCCGGCACCTTGGCAAGCAATCCGCGCCAGCCGAAGGTGGTTCCGCCTCTGGGGCGGAATCCAACCTTGAGCCCGGCACCAACAAAAGCCCGGCTGTCTGACAGAGGGCCGGCCTCGTAATCGAGCAGGCCTGCTTCGCCATAGAAACTGGCGCGTTCGTTCAACAACATTGGATGGCATCTTTTTTAATAGGTCTAATATTAGTTCAGAGAGATGATAACTACGGATTAGTCATTTGTAATCAAAACATACTATTTACATTTTTCACGGATTTAGTTTCGATGTCCTATAGATTGCCACAGCTCAGCTGGATAAATTGGTAACGTCCGAGAAACGGTTATTATATTTTCGAATCTTCATAAAGGACAAAACTGCAACATTTTCCATCAGCAGTTGCTCAAAATTTCGCTTACGCTTAAATCATTTAAATTGTGATGCGGACTAGGGTTCCTTAGTCCAAGAAATTTTAGAGATTAATTTATCCTGAACTTGTCTTACTTGACTTAAGTCCCATCCGGCCGTGGTAGTCGTCTCAGGGCCCTGACGCGGTACCCCGCGATATGGGTTGATACCCAGGACGCGGTAGACAGTATCGCATGGAAGTCGGATAAAACCCCGGACGTTGTAGCATTGGTTCTTAAAAGTTTTCTTGTCTTCATTACTATGTAATTTGATAGCAATATCAATTTGATGCTCACCTAGATTTCGAGAGTGGATGTTGAACTAAATATAAAGACAATATGAAATTGAAACTTCCAAAGAATCTCGAGGATAATGTAAAAACAATTAAAAACTTACATATATCTAGGCTCTCGAAAGGGCGTAGGCCTATCTGTGACATTTAAAGAATGGCTAAGGCTATTTAGTTGAAGCTTTCAGAGAATGTTGAGGGGGATTTTGAACTAAACCAAAAGATTCTATGTCCATTCAGGATGTCAAGAGGGTGTATCTGCTCTGCCCCAGGAACAGCTAAGGATATTAACGATAAAGAACGCCTCTGGGGATCACCAAATAATCGCCCTCACCAAAATCAAGACGTCCATATGCGCTGTGGAGCTCGCCGGAACCCTTGTGGACAAACAAAATTTCGTCGGCACGGGCATTGCGGTAAAAATGATCATCCAACTCAGTGAACTCGGCGGTTGCAAGGGTCACATCGCTGTTGGCGAGGAAAACACGTCGCGCCGTCAGCAAATTGCCACCACCTTTTAAATGATGGGTGTAGAAGTGATAACACTGTTTGGGCGCATCTTCCCACTGCAAGTAAGGATCGACATTAAAACTTAAAACGAACAGAAATTGTCCCGTATATGAAAGGGATTGTCCCCTCCTCAACGCTTCGCTCTTTACGCTAAAGTTTTTTATTGCTTTAAAAAGTAGAGTTTTGAGAAAGAGTCAAACTTTAGTGTAAATAGCGGGGCGTTGAGGAGGGGACAACCTCTTTCATATACAGAATAATTTCTGTTCGTTTTAAGCTTTAATGTCACTCCTTACTTGCAGTTAAAAAACCTTTTTTTTTATTTAATCATCATTACGTACGTGTTACGAACAAAATAAAAAAAAACTCAATAGAATAATTGTATTATTGGGAGAAAGTACAAAAATAATGTGCCATTTATTCCTTATATATGAAGCTTTAATTGCAAAAGAAGGTTTATTGAGTAGATATTATGTACAGGGCATTATTGTCTTTCTGTCACAACAAAACCAAAGTGATTTTGCTGTTTTTGAAGAAGCAATGTTGCATCTGATGCTGTTTATATTAGTTATTTAGACCAATTTTGTCTTAGAGAACACAGCAAAACTATTTGTTTCAAAATTCCGTTTTGTTAGAGTTTCAGTTACTATTGAGCCGGGTCACTCCTTACTACAGTTCGTGTTACCACGAACTGTTTGATACATTAGCCTTGTTGGAAAGGAATTATGCAATTTTAAAAGTTTATACATGGCGGAACCACTTAGCATAGAAAAATTACGTACGCAGTGTGAAAGCCCCTTTGGAGTCTTTGATTATGTGGTTGAGTTTTCCTCATACTCTGTGTGAAATGAATATTGATTGGAATTTGGAAGTGTCTTAATCGAGAGTGGTTTTTATTTTAAAAAAATTACGAGGGGAAAGAACCTTCAGGGTCCTACTAAATCATGATTTCTTTGGTTTTTTTAAACCTACGAGGGACAGGAAAAAACTTCAGAGCCCCACCAAACTGGGATTACTTTGGTTGTCAAAAAACCTGCGAGGACCAGAAAAACCTTCGGGTCCTGCTAGTGGAGAACTTTTAAGACGCCAGACCCTAGCGAGCAATTCCATCAGGCCCCAGCTAACAATTCAAATGATTTGGGTAATACTATCGTTTGGAAAACCATGCTGGTCGTACACACCATATCGAAGCTTCAGCCATTCTTTTACTAAAACATTTCCTGGAAAAAAAGAAACATTGGTCGAAGCAGGAACTTACCAGGAATTCTGGTATGGGAGGGGTGATGAAATCCTAAGATTTTTTATGATGGAGGAATAGCTTCAGGGATATATACCTTTTATCATAAGCTGTTCTATTAAACTTGTCGAGCAAAAAAGACATATATAGGGCAATTTAGTAAAATATACAACTTAAAAAAGAAAAAGCGTTCCCTAGAGAAAATATTTTATCATGAAGTTGAAATATTGCTCTCTGATAAATGTACTAACACTATCATAAACAGAGATTGAATGAAATATCTCTTCATCTATCAATGACTAAAACGATTTTGCTCCTTTGGTGGCTGCTATGGGGTATAAACTCATCTTTAAACACAGTAAAAAAGAAGTTGAAATTTTAAGTAAAATAATGATTCAATTGTAAAACGAACATAAATCACTATCAATAAATAATTGAATCCCTTAATTATATAATCCTAGTTTTTCTGTATAGCCCAGGGCTATATTTAGTTCCATTTGGCTGGGGGCGGGGGCAAATACGATGGCAGCGAAAATTATGCTTGAAAGCATTACAAATTGAATGGTATGTTTCTTTTTTCTATCTGATTTCTGTCTTACCACATAAACTTACCAGTGAAACTAGGGAATCACCCAAGTGATTCTATTGGGGCAAACGAACAGTATATTGTGCCCGATTGGGTGAGAAGAGGTCATAAGAAAGGAAGCGGAACTAAGATTTCAAGGGAGGGAGCGGCCTGGTCACCTTCACCGACAGCCGCTACTACGCCTTCCCGATCCCGCAGAACGGCCTGGAAGTGGTGTGGAACCACATCACCCGCTATCGCGGCGGCAACCTCAAGCGCAGCATCGTGCAGGCGTCGCCGCAGACCAACGGGGCCTACACCCTGGTGCATTTCGAGGACGAGGTGGCCTTCCCCGAGAATATCCCGGACATCGACCCGGACAAGGCGGAGAACGCGCTGCTGTTCTTCAAGCAGCGGGTCACCGCGCCGTCGCGCCTGGCCCCATCACATTGGCGATCTCATGTGGATCCGAAACCGTCGCAATCGTTCCATGCCGAACGGCGATCCTGGCAAACTCACTGGGAACCAACATCGATGATTCGATGTGAACGTGCGCATCGATGAAACCGGGCAACATGTACGGAAAATCAATGTGTTGATCCTTCGCCGACAGCGGTTTGATTTCGGTAATCCGGCCGTCACGAATCACAACGCGACAGGCTTCGATCCTGCGGCCGACAATATCGACCCGATTGGCTTGCACTTCCATGAACCCGTCAATATTTTAGTAGACATTTAGGCACATTGCAAGTTATTTTAAGCCGCTTAAACACCTCCCCCTTTTTTCAGCAAGGTGCGCATGTTGTACCTTGTTGGAATCATCCAATGCTTTCGATAAAACAACTTCGAGGCATAAAGTGGACCTCTGGTCTCTTATACAGTGTGCCTTGTTCTACCTTTCTTGAAGCGGAATCATACAAGATCTCACGAACAAGACGTTGGAATGGCAACTTCCTGATCAACAATTCAGTCGACTTCTGGTAACGATATGTTAAAGGATTAGCTGTTCGAAGTCAGTTTTTTAAGATTATATTTCTTTATTATAACGAAAAAAGGTGAAGATAGCATGGTCTTGCTTGATTGACATGACCAATTGCCTAAAATTGAGCTTTTATGACTATCAGTAGAGAGTCAAACCAAAAGTTTGTCGTTGTGACAGGGTGGAAAACGGTTATGGAGAGTATTTAACGGAAGTAAGTCCTCTATTGCAGGGAGAAATGAATGAAGCTAAGTTGAAGGAAAGCGTGCAAATTTGTTTCCAGCATTAGCTATCGCCTTCCGGCTCCACAAATCTCGGGAAAACACCTGACGGCTTTGGCAATTCGGTGCCCGGAACAAGCGCTGCGTTGGAAACGCGGAACTTCCTGTTTTCATCCGAAACAGCCAACAGGTCCAGAAGTTTCGCGCAGCTTTCTGGCATGACCGGTTGCGCATTGATCGCGCATACCCGTACGGTTTCTGCCACCACGTAAAGAACTGTTGCCATACGGGCCGGATCGGTTTTCTTCAGTGTCCACGGAGCCTGTTCGTCACACCGCCAGCATCGACACGGTCGATATTTTGCCGGGGCGCGAATTTCCGCTGGACAGCGCTGCGATCCGGGAATTCAAACGCGCATGGCGGCTTGAATTTGAGGGCGAAGCGCAATCGGTATCCTTGTACGAAGACGTCTCCGCCGGCCTGGCGCCCGCGGGGATCGAATACTACCTGCCGCTGTTTTTTGATCAGCTCGACCTGCTGCCGGTGTATTTCGCGGCCAACGCGATGGTGGTGCAGGATGAAGGCGTCACAGAAGCTGCCGCCGGCTTGAAGATGAAGGGCGTTGAGATTTTGATACCTGATCAACAGAGGATGAGGATTCTTGGCGTAATTCTTTTACATGACATAGCAAAATTGCTGAACACAATCGATTACGAATGACATTTTCTTTGACCCCAAAGACAACTTTATCCAATACTTAAGGAGAAGTTCCCAAAAACGATCGAAAGCGAGATAAAAAGTTAAATTTCTTTTCTATCCTTATCTCAAAAATAATAAATATCTTTTTTAACTTCATTGCCATTTATTCTTTCCGTAAACCTTGAATACGTCGAAGAAATCGGAAAACAATCGTCTCGTGCCACCGAGATCATGAAACGACTCAGCGAATTCGTCCGCAAGCAGAAACCACGTCGCGACTTGCTGGATGTACAGAAACTTGTCACCGACGCCGTCGAACTGGTGGCTTTTCAATCGAAACGATGTAACGTCACTGTACATTGCGAATTCGAGCATGTGCAAGGAAATCTAATTGGTGACAATGTACAAATTCAGCAAGTCTTGGTGAATTTGCTGCGTAACGCTCTGGATGCCAATCAGGGCGGCGAGTTCCTCAAAGACCGGTTGACTGAGGAACACTTCGTGACCCTTGCCTGCCAAAATCCTTAAATCAACGCGGGCACCATATTCTTCGAAGGCGTTGCGACAACGCTCGCTCAGTAAGGGCGGGGTCACGGGATCCTGTTGGCCGACCAGCATGGCCACCCGGAGATCGGGGTCAATCATTTTTATTTGGGCGATGGGGTTCAAGGTGTTGATCGTGCCTTGAAACGAAGGCTCATCCGTCAGCCGAAACATGCTGGCACAATGCTTCCATAATTGCCATATCGGTGGATCATCCAACCGATTCATTGGACATGATCGAACGGCTAGGTCTGCGCTTCGAGCTCGCATCTGATCCTAATCAAGACGTTGTGCGCGCCTTTGGTGTACAAAATCCAGACACCAAAGAACTTGCTCTACATGCGGTATACATCGTGGCTGAAAACGGCACCATCGTATACCGCAAAGTGGCAAGTCGCCGGCCCGTTTCAGCTGAGTTAATCGACGCCATCGACTTCCACCTGGGTCAATATCCAGGTTGGTGTCGGTATCCGTGGAACCAAAGTTGTTGGACTTTTCGATTATTTTGATCAGAATAGTTTTCTTTTTACAAATTTTGATTAATTCTGGGAAAGGGACATCTAAATAGGGCATGTGGAGTATAGGACGCCTGCCTTCTGGTCACTTTAGCCTTCAGCCGCTAATACCCTCAGCCGTCTCTATTATATTTCTGATAGTTTTATGAAAACCAGCATGTACATATTGTTTTGATTTTGTTGAATATCCCCCTCAGCATGTTTTAAAAACAAAATCTTTACGTTGGAGTTTTATCTCTAAAAATAATTCTATAGCAAAGGGAAGAGCATACAATGTATTTATCATAATTTCAAAAAGAAAAAATTAAATCGCGTTTTCGACGCAAAACAAAAATGCGCAAGTAACGCATGCAAAAGTGAATGAACGAGAACCTGTTAAACTGTCACTTCATAAAAGACAGGTAACTAAGATTGAAAAATATAAAAATGAAAATAAGGGATGTGGTATTGATTTATCCTACAAACAACTACTTCAAATCATCCAAGCAACACTGAGTAATCTCATTGGAAGCATTACTTTGAAAATAACGAGATTGGGAGCCACACGCTAAAAACAGTTCAAACTTTCAAGTTGATTTTAAACTTGAAGTTTCAAGACTAAAGTTTTTACTCAGACATTATTTTTATTGAACGTTTCCTCTAGAGCCTGGCAGCACAAATTTTAAATGAAACATGACCTCAGGATTAACTTTCATAAATGATTTTACTTGAACTGTTCGCTTTCTTTATCATTAATTTATACATTCTATGAAAATTTCGGGAAATCTCTTGCCTCGATTTATCATTCATTGTGTATATCACACCTAAACTAACTCGCGGTGCATTCCACATGCTGTCAGTAAGAGACACTAAAAATGTCCAAAAGGGCTAATATAAATATGCAAAATTGCTACTGTACAATATCCAAGCGTTATAAGAATTCCCGCTTTGAAAAATATGGTCTTACAGAGCCATCAAAGCAATGTTATATCATCATTCGAAAACCAGATAAATTTCAAGGTCCATACTCGACAGAAATATCGACTAGAACTAATTTGGACTCACAAGTATGGATTAATAGTAGAAGAGAGGCACCAGTCGAAAACCCTTGGAGACAGAGGAAGGAGGGAAGCAGTGTAACAGGTCTTTGGAGTCTAAACCCGAGATTTGTGGGCTAAGTTTAGATTGGGGAAAAGAATAAATAGGCTTAAGTTGGGATATCGTTTACCCCTACTTTTACGTGCCCATTAGGTTTGCAATTGGATTAACTATTTTTCAAAGCTTAAAACTGAAATTTTGCTGTAGAAAAAAAGGCTTGACACACCCAGAGGCTGTGACCTTGACATGAAGAACACAATCAACAAAGCCCAGGCCATATTCTCTCAACTCCAATACCATTTGTGGAACCGACGGGAGATGAGACTGATGACAAAACACAAATTTGTGTTATAGACACAAATTTCTGTCTATAAAGCGGCTGTTAAATTTGCTCTCTTCTATTCAGTTGAGACATGGCCACTGAAGGCGCTTCATCGCCATGGTATGGAATTCTTTGACCACCGCTGTTTACGAAAAATCCTGAGGTTTCGATGTTCCGACCAGGACCCCTCGCGCCCCGAACCCGATCGAAGAGTACACCGACCATGTCGTCCGCCCCGATCTCCGAAGCTCCCTCTTGCGTCCTCGCGGGCTCCGAATCGCTGCTCGTCCAGTGCGGTGAGCGTCTACGAGAGCGCGGGTGGCACATCGCCTGCGTCGTCACGCGCGACGCCCCGATCATCGAGTGGGCAGAGACCCACGGTCTCGTCGTGGTGCCCGGCGGTCGAGGCCTCGCCGACCGGCTCGCCGACCTGACCTACGACTGGTTCTTCACTAGATTTACTTTCAATAAAGGTGAAGGCATTTTTCAATCTCTAAGAGGCAATTCTACCCCTCCAATTAGCATCCCTGGCAAACTCAGAGGTTTATTCTGGGTAATAAATGCCATGGGATTTTGCAAAAGATAAAAATAGAGTTAAATCGAAATAAAAATTACCGTGTCTGTTAAACGACCCAAATAAAAATAAGGAGTCCCAATGTATATTATGAAATAGCTTATCTTATATACAAAAATCATAATTTTGGGAAAAATTGCTTACTCCCTTCAAGTTCTAGTGCCCTTTCCTTTAAAAGTCGAAAGTGATAGGAGGGAAATCAGCCTCCTGTTGCATAAATGGCTAAGGCATGTAAAGATATGTGATAAACTTCTTAAGGAAATTAAACATAGAAAAAATATCTCACTGAAGTATGTGGCATTAGACACCTCAGCTACATATTTTCGGAACATTAAGAACATAGTAAGTTTTTGTTGATTATGCAAGAGACAAGAAATCATACTGTATTATAAAAAATAATAATAATTTATTAACAAAAGAATAAATTAAAATGTTAATGCCTGAACCTTATAAAAGCGAGCATGATACTTATATGCATCGCTATAAAGAAACTGGAAAAGCTCATATTATTGGCATTGGGCGCGAGGTTACTGGATTACGTAAAAATAACACAACTTTTGATATGGATTTAGCCATTAGCGAAATGAATTGGAGAGGCAATAGAGTCTTTTTGGGTATAATCCGGGATATTTCGGAACAAAATCACGTTAGAAACCGATTAGAAGAATATGCGAACAACCTTGAACAAATGGTTCGCCAAAAATACAAAGTTTTGAACAAGACGGAGAAAAAGAGATATAGAAAAAAAGAAAACGAACAAACAACAACAACATAAAAAGAAGAGGCAGAGACTACTGAAATAGTACAGAATACCATTCCTGGGCAGTCACATTCACTTCTTTATTGTGTTTAGCTATTACTCTAGCTACCGCAATGTTCGGATCAGCAATTTTAAACTCACGGATGATTTTTGAGCTGCTTTGCCAGGGTGGAAGGTGGAGTAAATATTTTGCAAAGCGGAAGAAGATTGCCATGGGCGTGATCCTGAGCTTCCTCCTGGAGGATTTCGCCGCGGCGGTCGAGCGGCGGCACTATCCCGGCCTGCCGCCGGCCCGCGACCAGCCCTTCATCGAAGGGCTTATGGGGGCCTTGTCGTTCTTCGCGACGGCGACGCTGCTCAACTTGGTTTTTCTGCCGCTTTATTTGCTCCTCTTGTTCCTTCCGCCCTTCAATCTCTTTGTTTTCTATGGATTGAACGGGTACCTTCTGGGCCGCGAGTACTTCGAGGTCGTCGCCTTGCGCCAAGGCTATATAAACTTTCCTAGAAAGACCTAAAAATATCTATACGATTTTTATTTTTCTCGGAGCCACCGTGTTGCTTGTGGAGCATTGTTTTATACATTTCAGTTTAACCGAGTGACGTTATAATGCACTCAAAAAGAATAAATTATTCTAGAGATCAAGATGAAAATTAAGAGAGACGAAAACTAAACATAAAAAGTGAAGTTCAAAATCAAAACCCCAACACACAAATTTGTAATGCCTCAAGCAACAATTTCGTCCCCAAACACGTCCCAAAATCCAGGCGTTCACGGTTAATTTGGGCAACAAATTTTTCATTCGCCAAACCGGATAATCCACTGACAATTAATGCCAGGAGCAAAATTGGCAGCACCAGCCGGTACAAGCTAATACCGGACGTGAGGCAGGCTGCCAATTCATTATACTGTGCCATACTGCCCAGCGAAAACAAACTGCTTAGCAGCATGTTAACCGGAAGGGTTAAGAGTATGATGTATGGAATGTAATAAATATAATAAATTGCAA
Source organism: Alatinidae sp. Z8VKAUB7J3 (assembly GCA_010016025.2). Taxonomy (NCBI): domain Eukaryota; kingdom Metazoa; phylum Cnidaria; class Cubozoa; order Carybdeida; family Alatinidae; species Alatinidae sp. Z8VKAUB7J3. The sequence goes on along the minus strand of JAAAKM020721499.1, from coordinate 136,451,931 downwards.
TATTCCGGTCAGTCGCATTTCCGGATTCTTTATTAGTTTTAATAATATAGAAAGTAGTCAGTCTGAGCCACATTTGAATTCAGCTGTTTTCTCACTAAGCATGTAATTTCATTGCTAAGTGATTAAGTTACGCTACGTTAAGCATTCCCTTCCACACTTAAACAAGTTTGCGTACTAAGCTAACGCAAATATACATAAAAACTATCATAATCAACGTCTAAGATCATAACAATCATCATAAGCAAAGTGTTCCAAAATCAACAACGCGATATGAACACGTAACTCTGAAAGTATAAAAAAACCGTCTTTTTTGAGAATAATAATGAGCCCCTTATCCCCTGAATGTATCCCCAGTTGTAACCCTGAAGTTTAGTCATGCTGTAGCTTTTTTCCTCTAGCATATTTCTCAAAAATTCTAGTTTAGCTATTTTTCACTATCTTGAAAAAGGTAGTTAGGAAAATGAGACGGATTTACTAGATAATGTATACCCTGAGAAGGCATTTTGAGGCGCGTACCAAACCTATTTTATCACCCTTTGACTAAATAAGCGCAAAACCCTCCACCCTGACCAGGGCAACACTTATTTTGGTAGAGGTGCATGTGTGGAGAAGTAGATGGCGTCGGGTTAAGAGAGAAGGAAGTATTTTTCCTTTTTCAGTGGAAGAAACTGCCAAGGAATGTGACAGAAACCTAAATCCTTATGTCAGCTCACTTCTTGATATTTTTATATCTCTTCCAGCGACCGTGGCATCTGCCGAGCCGCTGCGCAAACTGAAAACCTGGCTCAGAGCACAGATGGGGCAAACTAGACTCAGTGGTTTGGCCCTCCTTAATGGGCACCCGAGATAGATAGCCGGAAAGAGGTACGGAATGATCGAATAGATGACGTAGCTCGTCCATTGGTTGATCGCCGCCAGCACTGCCAACCAGGCGGTGGCTATCAGGAGGTCGGGCACAAGCGCTCGATTAACAGGCATCCCTGTCGCAGGTTTGGTCCAAGTATTGCAAGTCTCGGCGCTCGCCCAGCCTTCTGCGCGTAAAAAAGTCATAAAGGATGTGCGCCTTGGAGTCCGCTCGAACACAAGTTGCTGCGAGTGCGAGCGACAAAGTCCCTAGTTTTCTTATTTAATTTAATACACAAAAGTGGCGGGATCGATTTCGTCACCCAAACATCACCACGATTAACTCCACTGTTGAGTAATTTTTATTTCACAGCAAATATTTTCCTGCAAACCTCCCGGACCGATTGCGGGACATCATCCTTCACAAAGATATTAGAATATTCTAAAATTGACTAGTTTTTCAACCTCCTAGTGTTTTTCAATGTAAGTATTCGGGCTTTCTTTTTTTTGCAACTTCAACTTTGGTATTTTTTTTCACGGTTAACATGCACCTTGTCGACCTACATAAACAATTTAAATCGAAACGAAGCTTTGTTTTAATGACTTTTAAATTAGGACAGGTCTTCCGAGTATTTACTTCTACTTAAATTTTCCGGGATGATCATATAAGAGGTGAGCTTAACTTCAGTTTTCTATCATCTTTGGTTTTTTAAAACGCATAAAACGTAACTGTATTTGAGACGCAGTGACCTTTAATAAGTCATTGTCAGTGGTTGGACTAGATCAAATGAAGTTATTTATTTTCAGGTTGAAAACACGGTAACAAGAACTTTTGTCCCACTCTGTATAATCGAAGTTTCCCATTCGTGGTTCTGTGAATTAATGGGTTCAAGAGGCACATTATGACAGAATGTTCATAAACTGAGTATCCACCCGTAATGCCACCAAACGTTGAAAGATGACCTTGTCCACAATGGAAAGCATATAGGGCCTGTAGTGCCGATACCTCCGGGGGTTGGTTACCTGGTGGTGATGGATCATGATGATGATGGTGGTGGGAGGACGGTGACGATGGCGATGACTGATACTCATAAAAGTAACTCAAAAATAAGGTTGAAGTCTTCCAGTTGTGTCAATCACGCACGAGGCTGTAAAGGAGGCTCAAGACGGTCAATCATTTTGATCAATGGATTGATATGTGCTTAAATCAACCTTCAATCGAGCTTTCAATGAACCCTTCAATCTTGACCAAAGTTAATCTAAAACACTGCCTTTGATCAAAATGATTGAGTCATTCAAACTTCCTATCAATCACCGTCAACGCTTGATTCAAGCTTGGTTCGAAGACGGGCAATCATGCTTGAAGGTTAGTGATAAGGACATGTTGAACCAGCGTTTTAAGGCATATTGAGCGACAAGTTCAAATTTTAGCTGACGAAACTACTTTTTCTTTTTCATGACCAAATTGTAGCACTTTTGTATTACAATTTCCCTTAAAATTTTGTAAAAAAGAAGAGCTATTTAAAAAAAACGCGTACCGTCGTCACCAGTGACTAAAAGTAACGCCCCTGAAAAAATTATAAGTACTATAAGCTGTTGATCTATCAGTTTCAATAGAAAAGGACTTTTTTTCTCTCTGATCATCACCGGCCACCAAGGCGAAATGAATGGGCGAGGCACCACGCCAACGGGGAAGTAAAGATGCGTGAACATTGATACAGTCAATGGATGGGAGATCGAGAATTTTCTGGGGCAGGATTTGCCCGAAGGCTGCGACGACAATGAGATCCGGTTTGAGCGTTTCCAATTGAATGCGCCATTTCTTGGCGCGAATGCGTTGTGGCTGGAACACAGGAAGACCCAGTTCCAAGGCAGTTTCCTTGACGGGGCAGGGCTGGGGTTTCTTCAAATGAGCTAAAGACATGGATACTTCATCTGAACCAGGGTCAGCCTCATTTACTTCCTATGAAGTAAATAAGCCTCAAAAAACGCAACCAGGGTATGAAGAATACTGTTAGGAGTCTTCAATATATAGTAAATTATTTTAGAAAACACATTTGAGACTACAGCTTGATTTTACGCATGAAACGCGGTTTTAGGCGTATTGCTCGGATTTTTTAGGCGTTTTGTGTCATAAAACACTAAAGATATCGAAGACACTTCAAAACCCCAACGCATACCAAAACCCTTCAAGTATGATGGATCAAACTCTCTAATAAAAAAGTCCACTCGGTCTTTACTATATCCCTAATCCCTAAGGAATAATCCCTATATCCCTAAGGAAACAAGCAAACCATCTATAGTTAACCTTCAAATTAATCTGCTATTTCGATTAATGCGGCATTTGTTTAGGATGGGCAATAGCGAATAAATATATCTGAGTTTCTTTGTAGATATTTATTGCTTAGCCTTGTCTGAAAGAAACATGCTAAACGAATATGAGTAGTACCATTAGGAGCGTGTAATGATCGAACTTGACTGATTGGTTCGATTTTTAGTCCTACAGAACCTAATCGACATAATATTAATTGTTATCCTCGAGAGAATGCTCGTTTGAAGCCTCGAAATTTACGAAAGCTCGAACGTGATCGTCAAGTGTCATTAAAGCAGGGTGGCCGGGCGCAATTCACGGTAAATATGATTGTGCAATTCTTTGTTGTGCAATTACAACTCAATGACATATATAAACCTAGATGACAAGTGCCGATGGAACGACATTTATTATTGCCACGTGCACACCCAACCCGCCCGGCTCCGCCACCGGGTAAACAAGTCTGGAAAAAGGCTGGGCGCCAGAATAGGCGTAGTAATGCCCTTTCGCATAGTACGCTCTATGGCCATCCACCACGTGCGTCGCCAGTTCCGGCGCATAAAGACCCGCGCTGTTGATCACACAGTTTGCGCTCAACGTCATATCGCTGGTTTCAACGAGCACAACGTTTGTGTTGCCGTTTGCGTCAGCTCGAAGACGCAGGACTCGTGAGTTGAACGCCACCACGCCAGGACTAATTCTTATTCTTCCCATCAAGTTTCATCCTGATCTCTCCACTAAGCGTTTTCCAAGATTTCTGGTTTCCCCCTCCGGCTCCCCTCAATGTCATCGGATCCGGTCGGAATTTAAAAAAAGAACTCTGAGACAGATATTTTACTAGGATCGGGTCACCCGCTCGTAAGTTAAATATACCTCATTTTTTCTAATTTTTCCAAATTAACTGCCCCTCTACTCTCCCCTCCAGATAGTCAAATCGAGGAAGTGACTATTTCTAACTTAATCATCCGAGTTGTTTCTTTCGTCATGTTGGGACCTACTGGTCCTTAATACATTTATATATCTGTTTACGCCTGTAAAATAAAAGCCATTACCTGAGGTCCTGGCATCATCTGCGGTGTAGGTGGTCCTTGTCCATGTGGAGATGGCTGTGATACTGGGTGTGTGGGAGGTGATGGCCGCATACCAGGATTCTGCAATTTGTATTACTTTGATATACAAACAACAACTACATTTTAATATGATTCTTGCTATTTAAATCCGAGAAGTTTGTCAGACCTCGGCATGATGATCATACGTTCGCCATAACCGGACCTGAACGCCCCGGGGACCGCGTCGCGGTCGACGACGGCGTAATCCGCGGCCCCTGATCCCATGGAGCCGGGATAGCCGATCATGGAAACCCGTACCGGCGCCGCCGACCGCGAAAAAACGGTATCTCCGCTACCGATCACCGCGCCGCTCAAGTCCACCAGAACATCGATTTCATCAGCGCGGATTTGTCGCTCCAGCGCCTCGGGCACCGCGTCATGACAGAGCCGTACATGATCCAAAGGCAACAAATATACAAAATGTTGAAGTAAGGAGATAGAACAAACCTGAACTCCGGGAGATTATAGAAGCCTCCTGTTTGCATTTTTTTACTGAAAGTGACAAGATCTGCAGGATAGTCAAGATTAAAATGTTCATGGCACCACATTTTCCCAGTAGGGCCACCTCCGGTTTGCACCTCATCGATTAACAGTGCAGAGCCGTACTGCAAAATTAGTGGTACATTCAGTGTTGTAAAAAAAAAAAAAAAAAAAAAAAAAAAAAAAAAAAAAAAGGGCATTGGCGGTGTTACCGAACTCTATAAAAACCGTATCGTTGTTCCTTATGAAGGAAATTATGAGCAATTTCGCCATGTCATTCATCATGAATTAGTGCACGCGGTGATGAATGATATGCTCTATGGCGGCTCAATTCAATCGCTTGTGGTTGGAGAAGTAACCCCAGCGCCATTATGGTTTTCGGAAGGGATCGCCGAGTTTCAAGCAACCGGCTGGAGTGTGCAGCAGGATATGATTGTACGGGCTGCGGTTTTGCACCATTATATGCAAAGCATTTTTAGTAATTTCAATTATTTATTCTACAGCCTTTGTGATTCAGCAACCATTCTTAAGGAGTTGAGATAAAATTTAAGCTTTAGTGTAAAGAGTGATGCATTGACGAGGGGTTAAACCCCCTCATATACGTAATAAAAACATACAAATACAGAAGTTCGTTGCGTAAGCTAATTTGTAAGTCACGTATATCCTTTACTAACAAAAGCGTTCGTAAAAAATTAAAAGTTCTTGTTGGCTTTTTAAGTAGCCAAAAAACTGAGGGAGCAAACATGTCGAACCCCTGCCAAAACCACGGCAGTTCGGTCCAATTCAGGAACACCATGAAATCCGGAAGTTCCGGATGGCCGTAGACTCCGCGTGGCCCGATTTCCCGCATCAGGTACATGCCTATCGAATAGCCACCGATGGCGAAGAACGCGCCGTGACCCAGGCTCAGTATTCCGCAGAATCCCCAGATCAGATCAACAGACAGGGCCAGAAGCGCGAAACACAGATACTTGCCGAACAGGCTCACCGCGTAAGTCGGCACATGAAAGGGAGTTAAATAGGCCTGAACTGCACGTGGATCAGGTTAAACGGGGTTCAGTTGTACGAGGGTTTAGTTAAATGGGGTTAAGTTACTCAGAAGCTTAGTTGCATGTGGTCAGTTACACGCACACTCCTTTTATGTACTTAACGTTACCAAAACGTCATTACAACACTATATTGTTTTTGGGTTCGTTAAGTGTATTTGAATGTACGCCAGTCAGATAATTTTTTTTAAATAGAGGCTCTAAAGTAAAGTTAGCCGAAGGTGCATGTCCTGCCCATGCCAGCGCGGAATACTTCTTAGTTTCATTCCCGCCGATCGTTACGTCTTCAAAAACGGCAGAAGACCAATCTGTTCTCCAGGTATCTACAGCGACGTCTGTATATACTTCGCTAAAAAGGGAGACGACGTTCGCGGCGTCATCGGTCGGAGCAGGCGCCGGCGCGCCAGGTTCGGTAGCCCCGCCGCCTTCGCTGTAGAAATAAATATTGTCGAGATAAATATCGCCGTTGCCGTCAAATTTAAACTGGATGACGTCGGCAAGGTTAACCGGAGATGAGTCAATACCTTAATCATCGCGTTTTTATGTTCGCCCTTTACGGCTTTTTCAAAGCGCCCCCATCCATCCATCGCCAGGAGTAATTGCCCGGCCGAAACGCCTAATTCGTGATTGGGTTTGTCGACAACCATTTGAAAAAGATGCGGAATCTCTTCTCTTAATTCCAGGTTCTTAACGATATCCAGATATTGTTTGGTTCCTCTGATTTGAGGAGCCAGCGTAGTAATGGCCTGTCGCACTTCCATCGAAGTACGGGCAAATTCCGGAGACCCCTGGCCGAGCAACAACCCTACCAACTTGTCTGGCACCTGAACCTGACCCCATTCACTCGACCTCACTTAATCCGCTCATCGTTAGCCTGGCTCGGGTTCTCCACCGAGGATTTCCGTTCTAAACTAATTTGAACACCCAACGAAGCCAGGTCTGATGCCGCCAAAAGCGTTAACCCAGAGAACACTATTAGCCGCGGCCGTGATCCAGGCCTTAGCCACTCCTGCAGCCCAGAGCGCTGAGGTTACGGTCAACAGTTTGTTAGATGACGGATGGTGCCACTTTCAAGAAAAAGCACGCAATTATTGCCTGTTTAAAGGAAAAATAAAAATATATTTATAATACCGGGAGAACGGTGGCCTAGATGCAAAGCCCCGACACGGCTGCAAGGTAGGCTTCTATATATGAATTCTCACTGTTGCTTGTCTTCTAACCGTAGACAACATGAACCACTTCTTGATTTCACCAAGAAGATTAAAAATCTAGTCCCAAAAAAATTCTAAAAATAATTTATTTTTCTATATTTTGTCCATATATTAGCTACGATAAATAAGGTTACTACCAAAGTCTGAGAGAGATAAATTGGATTCTTATTATAGTTTCAGACATATGAAGTGGGAATTCATCAGGATTCAGTCAACCACAAAACTATTACCAGGTTTCTAGCATACTAGAGTCTAAAATAGATGAATTAGGTTTTCACCAGAGTGTCAGAGCGATGAATCAAATTGTTTCTAGAGTTAGAGATTTACGAAGTGGGAATCTATCAAGATTCAGTCAAACACAGGCACTACCATCAGCTCGCAAGTGGTCAAGTACCTATGTTTTTATTGCGTATATGAGGGGGGATCTCCCCATTGTCAATACCTCGCTCTTTACACTAAAGCTTAAATTGTGTCCCAATTCCTTAAGAATGACCCCTGAATCACAAAGGCCGGTATTACGAGGAGGTAAACTCCTCATATGCGTAATAATTTCTATTCGTATTAAGTTTTAATGTTGCTCTTTACTTTCAGTGGAAAAAAAACTTTTCATATTTTTTTCATTGTTTTTTTTTTTAAATAATGCTAGAAAATCCTGCTCCCCCTTCACGGCGGGTGAGAACGCATGCGGGCACCGTGGCGGTGTTCCGTACCTCAGCCGGCCAAGGTTACGCGGTGGAAGACAAATGCCCGCATCTGGCAGGCCCCCTGTCGCAAGGCATCGTCCATGGCAGCCGCGTCACCTGCCCGCTGCACAATCTGGTCATCGACCTTGCCTCCGGCGCGGCGGAGGGGCCGGACGGCGGCTGCGTGCGGACCTATCCGGTGCAGCTCAAGGAGGGCCGCATTCATCTGGGCCTCGACGCGCAGCCAAGCGAGAAGGTATCAAAATAAACAAGAGGCAGCATGCATAACCGAGACGATACAAAAAAGAGCTGTAAAAATTATACTGGGACAAAAATACTTAACATACGAGGCACTAAAACAACTCAATTTAAATTCGCTCGATAGTCGGAAGTCTACATATCGATTTGGACTAAATTGTTTCAATTCCCCGGCTCATCCTGGTCTACAGCCCGACCTTGAGAGCTACCTTACTGAAGGACCAGTCGCTAGATTCCGACAAATAAAAAATAATTGTCCACAGTTAATGACCGGATAATCCTGAATTTTCGAATTCAGCGGCCACCTTTTCTTTACTCTTCCCATTAAGTAATGCCTCTGTTTGGGCCATAAAGTTAGACATCAATTTATCTTGATGATCTTTATTTCCATGTAAACTTTGAGCAAAACCAATAAAATCGGCAGGAATTAGTTTTGTTCCTTGATGAATTAATTGAAAAAACGCATGTTGTGAATTTGTTCCTGGCTCTCCCCAAACTATGGTTCCGGTTTGATAATCAATTAATTCTCCGTTTCTATCTATACATGAGTGATGTGGCAGCGGATTCAATGGGAAGGATCACCGATGCGGACATCGCGCTGCAGCGGGAGATGGTTGGTCTCGAGGAGGTCAACGTACACCAAGAGTTTCATTCGCAACTCTCTACTGATGCGATACGTAATTTCGCGCTAAGTATCGGCGATGATAATCCGCTCTATACCGATGAAGCCTATGCAGCACAAACCCGGTGGGGTGGCGTGATTGCGCCGTCGATCATGACGGCGATCACCAACAAACCCCTGCAAGGCGAACGGATCCTGAGACATGAGGTCCTTCTAAATATCAAATTTCATTAAGACCCGATCACCCATTCGTAAGTTAAAAATACCTATTTTTTTCAATTTTTCCTCTCCCTCCAGCTCCCCAGATGGTCAAATCAAGGAAACGACTGTTATCAAGTTACTTTGTGCAGGTCCCTGACACGCCTACCAATTTTCGTCGTCCTAGCACGCCCAAAAGCTCCGAACTCGCTTAAGCACTAGAAATTAACCCCCCCCCCCCCAACTCCCCCACAAAGAGCGGATCCGTTAGATGTGCCTGAGCGTAACCGGTTGTTCCTAAGTGTATCTGGAGTCAGGGACTTTCCATGAACTTAGATATTGATTGACATCCGCATCCACTTCCACTTGCCCCATTTCTTGTAACTTCATGGTGATCACAGCAGCTCCTACCTTACTCACCGAGCCGACAGAGAATAGTGTTTCTTGGTCTACTCGTTCAGGCTCGCCGGCTTGCAGTACGCCATAACCTCTTGCCCAATCCAATTCCCCATCTTGAATTACCGCCAAGCTGACTCCAGGAACAGGTCTCAAGACTTATTCTCGTCAGTTACACTTACGTCAGCTAATTTAACACTTTCCTGAACCTTGTTTTTACGTCAGTTAAGTTCTGTAGGTTACATTCGTCAGATTGGAGTGATTCGTGGGCATTTCATAGTGGTAATAGTCCATTTTGAATAGCTGAGAGTTGACTCTCAAGGATGGAATATCTGTTAGTTAAAGCTGAGGTTTCACTAACGTGTTTGGAACAATTCATGCATTGGATTTTATCCTCACTGCTGGGCCTAGTTACTGTCTCGTGGAATGCCTACTTGAGCCCATTGGAGAGAGACCGACAGGATCGTACCGCACTCAGTATCCACGCCTCTTTAATGACGTACGCCAGACCATTTCGAAGCCTCGCAGCCCTCTGGAACAACGCGGAAAGAGAGTTCTCACTGGAACAGTGGCATACAAGTTCGGGAATCCTCCTGCTTGGTGCAGACCCAAGCCGCAACCGGACCATGCAAAGGGTCAATCAGTTGTTGATGAAGCGAGTCAGCCAGCTCGCACTAAGTCGAAATGAAGAACGTTGCTGCATTTACAAAAAAAAATACTTTACAAAACGCTACCAAAATTTATTTAGGTTTTTGTTTCATTTTCACGCATCAGACGCGAATTTTTTCATTCAGTTTAATGTTAGATATGAAATACAACGAGCCTGAGAAAACTTGCCTAATGTTCGAAAAACCGGAGAAATACACCCAAAAAACTTTTTAAAAACTTTCATATTAAAGAACCCTGTTGTGGAGGTTTCAAGGCCCACTTACGAAAACGTGGAATTTACATTTTTCTCCAAAAGAACTGTGAAATGTGGTTGTGCGTAGAGTGCATGGACATGTCGAAATCAGAATACGAACTTGTCACGAAAATGAGTCGTTGCCTGAGGTCGACATGGTACTGCCCCGTTTGCAAACAAAAATATATCTCGAAATTAGATGCGGAAATTGTGGATACATGCTCAAAAGACGAATTAAAAGTCGCAGTTATGCAGGAAATTTCAAAATTGAAGGAAAGTCTATGTGAAGAGCCCTAGTCCTTCCTCTGACCTCAATTCACGAGATATTATCAGCCAAAATCTAAATATAACATTAGAAAAAAGCATAAATTACACGTTCTTTTTTTTGTACGAGACTAGACAGCGACGTTAAAGCATACAAGAGAAGGTTTTCTACGAAAAGGCTCCTCCCCTTTAAAACTGAATATGTGAATAAAAAAGATTGATCAAAACTTTAACTGTTTTTTTTTTATCAATATGCCTGGAGAATAGTACAGCTTATTTCGTTGAATTTGCTTTCTATTATAAATTTTGAAATGCAATCGGTAAACAACACACTAGCAACTACCAACAAGGCCGAAGGCGTATCAGTACGAGCGCAGGAAGTATTGGATCCAACGCGCAAGTTATCCCTGGTTGAGCTGAGGAATACACCGGCGATTGCCTTGGGCGATGGCGGGACCGCACCCATCGATCAGCTTTGGGCGACATATTCGACGGTGCTCGCCCACGAAATGATTGGTGGCGCTCAAGTTCTGTACGACTCCACCATCGACTATATGAAAATGCGCATGCAGTTCGGACGGGTGATCGGCTCGTTTCAGGCCTTAAAACATCGATGTGCGCCAGTAACCAGTCAAAACGGCCTTGGCAACAAATACAAACGTGGGGAGTAGGGTTAAAAAATTGAAGACAGCAGCTCGGTCTTCCGGGGTGACAAACATGGCGCTCCACCGATCCTTGGCCCAAAGAAACTGGGGTGTCGTACAGACAGCATTTACGATGAAGGGAACAAGGTCGAGGGGATTGGAAGGACTTCTACCACCTTGCTGTCGCAACAGGACACCTTGTACGTCAACATTTCTGGACAGGGCTTGAACCCGTGAATGTAGCAAGCCATCGATCGAGACGTTCCGCGGCCAAAAGACTCTCCTCCACATCTTCGCTTCGTGGTGAGTGGGCTGCCGATCCCACGTGCCCGGGTGGCACGCAGCGACCAAAGAACTCCTCGCCTCAAAGAAACTCAACGTCGTCGGTATCGTTCAAGAACAGCATCCCGACCGCGCGCGACTGTTCATGAAGTGGAAAGGGATGAACTGGCCGATCCTCGTCGACTCGCTCAATCGCCTCGGCGTCTCGGCAGTTCCGATCTCTCTGCTGATCGATGAGCAGATCGCCCTCCGCTGCCGGGCCGATGTCCCGACGCCGTGGCATGCTCTCCTTGACCGCCGTCGGTCCACGAGCTGCTCCACTTCGTCGACGTCCTGTTTCGAGTCTCGATGCATCCTCGCCTCCTACCTCACGATCTTCGCACTTCCCAACCGATGACCGGCACTCTCCTGACCTGCGTGCTCGTCCTCCTCGGGGCCTGCACCTCCGGCCGCGGTCCTGCCGACCCGAATCGGGTCGAGACCATCGAACTGCGGGTGCATCGGCTCATCAACAAAAAAAGCCGTTTCGGTTTTTCACCTTCGGCCGCTTCCAACGCATAGCGAGTGCAGAGTGCGCCGCCGGTGGAAAAACCACCCATGAAAAACGGTTGGTCGGGATGCTCTTTTCTGGCCATTTTGGCGACAAACTTGGTGGCCGCATACCAATCTTCCAGCGTCACGTTGGTCAACGCAAACGGCGTCGTACCGTGCCCCGGCATCCGCAGTCCATACACGTAGCAGCCCTTGTCCTGCAGAATCTTTGCGACCGCCCACATGTGATACGGGCAAATGACGTATTAGGCTTTAGACTTTTATAGTTAGGGAAGGGAGTAGTATCCAAACTCTTGATTGTAGTGAAGCTATATTTGTCTTGAACAGTATTGGAGAGAACTAATAAAATTAAACTAAATATTTTATATATGATTCTATTAATTGCTGAAAGATCATCAGTTCAAAATTTAATTTTACTGCAATAAGTACAAAAGAAAATATTCGTAATTTGTTTTGGGTAAAGCGCCAATGACACAGTAGGTTTTAGACTTTTACAATGAACAGAGGCGTCAGCATTGATGTGCAGCATCTGCACGATTCGTCCGAGCATGTGCACGACGCCACCGAAGACGCAGACTTCCAGAACCAGCAGACCACGCTGGACGCCATTTTTGAGGCGGCCAGGTTCGTCGATGGTGTGACGCTCAACGGTTCAACACTCAGCTTCACCCATCTGCCCGATGCCGCCAGTGTGCCAACTGAACTGGCATTTTCGCTGACGATGGCAGAGGACATGGATGTCGAAGGCATCGAACAGTTCGCTATCGAACTCACTGCGTCGGATCAGACGATGCCGGTCAGCTCCCAGTTTCTGACCTGGGATCAGAACGGTCAGGAAATCTATCAGGTTCACTATCTGGCGGACACCCAGCAGTTGGCCCCGGGCAGCAGTTCGGAATGGACCGGGCGGGTTTTCGCCGGAGCGAAGGAAACGCTGCTTCTCGACCGCTATCGCGACGAGTTGCAGATCGTCAATTTCGATCTGGCCGTGGACTTTGGCTGGTTCTACTTCCTGACCAAGCCGATCTTCTACGCCATTCACTGGCTGTTCGAAAACCATTGAGTAATGGCTGTCTGAGATCGTCTGTTCGTCGTTTTCAAGGCTCATGATATGTTCTCTGTCTCTTTGAGTGAACATGGAACGCAGGTTGTCGGTCGATTCTTTATCCAGTTCCTCTGGGGAAACCACGTTTAACAGGTTTCCACCGCCATCATAAATTTTTACTTCATAAAGCATGATTCACCTCCGGTTGAAGTGCTTGACTTTAAGGGTTCAAAATTTCTGAAACAATGAACTGGAAACCACCCACCAGAGGGGGACTTTGGCACTCTATTATTTACTAAGTAAAGACAGTATGGTCATAGAAAAAGAATTCCCATCTAGTGTTTAGTTCTTCAAAAAAGAGATATATAATTTTCATAAAGATTTGTGTTTGTAATGTCCTGAGGACCTTGCAGACGATTTAAAAAAATTATTTATTACTCTGGTTTATAAATATGCTAATAAAATGGTAAAGAAAGGAGAGGAACACATTCTTTTTCTTTTTGGGGAAAAGGGGAAAGAATTTATTATTATTTATGTTATTTTTTGTCATGTAGGTCTGTTAATGTATATAAATGCTGGAATAAGGTTGTCTTGCGTGGTAACTTACTTGCGTAGCGTTGTTTACATCGTATACTTGTTTTACATTGGTGTTACTAGGGTTGACCTAGTTTTACATTGGTGTAACTTGACCTCGGCCGGAGCGGAGTAAGTAGGGTTCATAAAATAATTCAACATAGTAGGAGATAAAAGTGATGCTAACGAAAAACAATGTGAGGATCCATCCCCCGGGAAAATAATGAGAAAAGCACGCCGAAACGGCGTATTCAACTACGAACATAACCATAAGTATATACACACTATGTACACTAACAAAACTCTTGACACATGATAGCTAGCCATGGGTTTGTCCTTCCCTTAGCCTTTTCCAGGAAATTCGCTACGACCCGGTTAATGCAAACTATTGGATCGGACACTCCGTAATTACGCTTGCACGAGTTCCTCAATATACGATATATGAGTTTCTCGTCCACAGAGGAAGTCTCATGGAACTTTACGAATCGAAAAAAACAAAACTCTTGCTTTTGTATATGCGAGAGGCAGGCTTCGAAGATTGTAATGGTGTTTTTCTTATATCATAACATTTATTTGCTCTTCTCTTTCATTTTTGACTCTGTCTGATTTCTGCTTTGACCTATATTCTAACTGCACATTTTTTGTTTTTCACTCCATTTCTTATACGTTCTGATAATCCATTTCTCGTGATTGATTATAATTCTCACTGCGCTTACCTTTTAACCGGATATTTCCTTGTTCTCGCAGACCTATCTAGCTGGTTTTTGTAGGCCAGAATAACTCGGTGTCTCATGTCTTCTGCCCGCTCCGTAATATCTGCCGCTTGGCGCAAATAGAACCGCTGGATTTCCGGATCTATCACCAAGTCCAAGGTCACGAGCTCCGTATATTGCTCCGCCAAAGAAAGAAGTAGGGAAGTATCCTCAGGATTCTCATCGAGCCCCTTTTTAAAGGATGCAATTGTCTCCTCATACTGCTCCACAATCGCGCTCAATCGACTCTGCGAATACAACTTCACTTCCTCGTCACTATCGATCAGTCCGGTTCGAAGCAGCGGCACGGCATCATTCGCCACTAGGTGGCTTGAAATCCAAGATGGCGGATGAAAATACGAGTTTGTCAAAATGAGAAGGCATGGCCGTTCAAATAGGCTAGAATGGGTTAATCGATGGCATAGGTTCCGAATATTAACGCAAAAATAAGTTATACCGTGGCACCGCTAGGTGCCTCAAATTAGAAAGCAATTATAGTTTTTCGGTGGTCTGCATACACAGCTTGCTTACCAAAGAAAAATTGGTAACCTCCTCAATGGTAGCAGATGGAGCGACTGCATTTCCAAAGCAGGGGTTCAATATTATAGTAACACTGCTTTTTGCTTGTTGCACTTCCTGGAGATTGAATATAATGGTCGCATATTGATATTTCAGTATTAAGATGATCATTGATGGTATTGAATATATTAAGTTTTTTGCCAATAGTCTTTAAATTATTGTGTTTAGCAAAGGACAGCAAATCATCCATTGTTATCTTTTTAAACTGACGAATTTTGATTTTTTTTTGTAAACAACTTTGAATCACTTCTGCAATGTCAGCCATTTATTAAGAGCTGATTTTATTAAGCTTTCGCAACACAGTGAGTGCTCATAAATTTTCACTTTCATCAACCAAATACCTCAAAACAGAAGTAAGAGATGAATTTTGTTTTTCATTTCTTTTTATATTCCTCTATATCTTTTTTTTATAAGACTTTAGAGACCGGTAGCTACTGGAGGGGAATCAAACTCCCTTCTGGCTCTTTTTCTTCTACCTCACCCTCCTCTACACCCTAGATATCAAATTAGAAATTTGAAAAAGTTTAGAATTAGAAGCTTGCCCTCGGGGTTTATGTCACCCACTGGCTAAACGCGGTGCGGATGTTGTTGTGACCAGTCGCAAGGTCGAAGCCTGCGAGGAGGTCGCAGAGGAGATTCGCAGCCTTGGTCGTGAGGCGTTGCCGTTCGGATGTCATGTTGGCCATTGGCAGGAATGTGACCAGTTGATCGATGCGGCCTACGAAAAGTTTGGCAAGATCGATATTCTGATTAACAACGCCGGTATGTCCCCGTTGTACGATTCTTTGTCTGGCGTACCTGAAGAGCTTTTTGACAAAGTGATCGGCGTCAATCGGCCCGCAGCGGCCTGCCTGTGGCCTGCAGCCACGAGCTTTCATCAAAGCTCGGCGGACCCCGGCGGGCCCTGACAACCTTGCTCAATGCCCGCCTGGTGGCGATGATTGATCGGCTGATCGGCGCCACCGAGAGCTATCTGCAGCAATGCGGCATCGAAGCACCGTTGATGGTGGTGCGCGGCGATGGCGCGCTGATCGCGGCCGATCTGGCGCGCACTAGGCCGATTGAGACAATCCTATCCGGTCCGGCGGCAAGCCTTGTTGGCGCCCAATCATGCATGCCATCGGGGTCACCACCTGCCAATAGATCGCCCAATGCTTCCAGCAAAACCGGCGAATCGTGATGCCCGAATCGCATCATTCCCATCACACCAACCGCCGCTCGATGCAACTCTTCCTCGGCTTCGTCGCCCGAAAGCGATCGCTGTTGCATGATAAAACTCGCGAACCCGGCCGGTCTTCCGTCCAACGAGGCGATGGGCAAATCTCCGGGCTCGTACTCTTGCTGGATCAAGTATTCGATCAACAACTGCTGGTAGATCTCTGCCGGCGCTGTCCTCGACGATGACCTTGAGCGGCTCGCCGAGCACGCCGCCGGCCGCGTTGATCTCCTTCACGGCGATCTCGATGCCGCGGCGCTGGTCCTCGCCCGGGGTTGCGTTGGAGCCCGACAGCGGGATGACCGCGCCGAGGGTGATCTCGGCCAGGGCGGCCGGCGCGCTGAGCAGCGTCGTGGCCGCCAGAAGCGCGGCGAGTGCGGGAGTGGTTCTTGTCATTTTGCTTGCCTCGTAGTTGGACAAGAAAAATATACGTAACATCTTTGCCTTTGCATCAGAAATGGGACTATTAGTTAAAGTAGCAACTATTCTATCATTTATCACAGCTCCTTTCTATGCCATTATTAATTACAAACTAATTAGTGGCAAACACACACCCTCTCCTTTTAGGCCTACACTAAAAATGCACATTCTTAGTTGGGCAGGTATTGTTTTTTTAATAGGTTTCAGCATTTGGTATCTTACCATTTTATAGCATTTTTTTAACGCAATAGTTTGTATCTTTGCCCCCATATTTGTACAGAACATGAGCAGGATTGTTGCATGGTTAGTCGGATGAAACTCCTCGGCAATTGGAAATTCACATGCCCCTGCACACCTAAAAAAAATTTCACGTGAAGAAAACTTTGTACTAAGGCTCATTTGAGTCTCTTATCTTCGATTGCCAACAGAGTTTTCTAAAGATATTCTTGGGATATTGTTGAAGGTTATCTAAATATTTCAGGCTGCCCACAACGTACAATCAAGGTACGACATTAAGTTTTGAAAAGAAAAAAGACGAAGAGCTGCTTAAGCAAAATCTTTCAAGAAAGGATTTAAAAGAAATTGGAACTTCTGGTTAGGCCACGTTTTAAGATTGAAGAATCAAATGCTAACAAACAATGTCCTTTTAAACCATTCTTCTGGGACCAAAGGACAAGGAGGTCGTCTCCAAATGGGATGGAAGCGGTCATAAGAAAGGATTTAAAAGCGGAAAAGAAAGCGATTTAAAAACGTGGGTAGGCCACGTTTTAAGATTGAAGGATATAAGGTTGCCAAAGATTCTGTTTTTTTTTACCATCCTTCTGGGACCAGACAAGCTGAATCCACAGTAAACCTATTTGAATCATCTGTATCCATTGTAGAGATTTCTAACTTCAGTACTTCTCTACTAGAAGTCCGTGAAGAACTAGCTTCCCAAGACAGAGAAGCTGTTGCCTTAAAGAGAAAGGAGAGGTTAGAAATTACAGATAAGAGAGAATCATTAAATTTTTGAAATTCTTAGCTAAACTTGCGAACTTTGAACAAGTATTTCGAAACTGTTATGAGATTTTTGGCTCTTAAGTACACTTTGAACAAACTATGCTTAATTACTGGCTAGATACCACTATCGTGTTCATAAGAAGTTGGAATCTATTTTTACAATATATTGTATGTACAATGCCCCGCTTTTCCTCCTCAACGCCCCGCTCCTTACGCTAAAGTTTTTTACTGTTTTAAAAAGTACAGTTAAGAGAGAGAGAGCCAAACCTTAGCGTAAAGAGCGGGGCGTTGAGAAGGAAAAGACCATTTCATATAAGGAGTAATTTCTGTTCGTTTTAAGTTTTAATGTCGCTCCTTAGCCTACTTTCATTAAAAAAAAACAAACACCGGCAGCTTTGGCGGCATCCTCTAACGCACGCATTTCCGGCGCAATATAGCTGGAAGATACGAAATTGGCGCCTTTGCCTATGCACATCCTGGCCAATGGCACATGCCAGTCACCGGGCAACATGGAGACAACAATGTCACCTTTCTTCGTGGCATCTGTTACAGCTTCAAGATCAAATGCACGGATGTCTTGCTGGATATCACCCACCGCATCTTTGGCTTTAGAAACGGTACGGTTCCACACCACCACATCCCTACCTGTCTCGATCATTGTAACTGATCTCTGGAGAAATTGAGCTTTGCCTAAATCAGATCTTAAAAAGTTGCGTAGTAGTACAAAATTTGAATATTGCTATAAGTAACGTTTCCACTTTGCTGAAAGAGTTCCTCATACACTAATCACAGCAATCGTATGGAGTAAGTAAAATATCATTCGCGACGAATTTACAGAATTCATATTAGGTTCTACGTGTTTTGGTTTATTCGTTTCCTATAAATTTATCAGAAAAGATATCTTACTTTAGTATATACGATTGTTGTGAAATTCAGTTTTTTTTTTACAAAATCATACATTAAAACAAAAATCACACGCTATAACTCAGCATTGAAAATTGATGTGAAGAAAGGCACAAATGGGTTGGCGTAACGATTATTCCGCATTTTAGGGGGTAGAAGTTTATTTTGTAACCGAGTTCGGCTATTGGGAGGGGCTGGTTCGGGTAGTAGTGATCAATGGCTCATATTGGCAAGGACGGATTTTCCAAATTGCTGAATAAGGTGTTCAAGCGGGACTTTAAGTGGAGATAAATTCAATTACTTGAAAATACAATATTTCGGTCAGTTCGGGTATATACGTTAGGAGATATAATAAGTCGACGAGAAACGATTCGAGAAATACGATTAGTCGATGAGAAATAGTGAAACGCTTGTGGACACGCACAAACTGGGATTCGAACCTCTTATTTGATTTGGAATCTCGTGTATATATGGCAGCTATAATAAATTTAAGGCCATAATAAAGAAATTAATAGGGCACATGGCAGGCTGTTACTCAAATGACCTACTGATAAGTAATTTCTAGGAGCGACAATTATGATTGATTGAGCCCCTTCCAAAGTTTGTATGATAAACTCTTTCCATACGAAGTGGCCTGGGAAAAATATATAAATAATAGATTGATGCCATAATTCTCTTTACTCAAGTATTATGTTTGCTGACATTTAGCATCATTTCATTGCGACATACAAATAATAACGCCTGAATGACACCGATTAGTCTTTACTCTTAGATTAAATAAAAAACAAGTTTTTTTTTAACTCAAAGTAAGGAGCGATATTAAAATTTAAAACGAACAGAAATTAGTTCGACATCTGGTATCCATATATTTCTGTTTTTCGTCACATATCATTTCACGTGGAGAGCCACATTTATTCATGTCCCCAGATTTAAAAATGGCAAAAAAGACTGTTTGATAAGGGAGAACATATTGATTTTGAAGAAAGGTTACAACTGGAAAATGATATATGTTTAGTTCATTGGTGACCAACCACTGGTATCATAATATAGACTATCTGTGTTGCCTTCTATAGATGATATTGGACCAAAGCAGTGTTTCCGAAAAAAAGCTGGAAAACGAAAGAGCCACCTTCTACAGGCATTAGACGCAATAACTCAGCCAAAGACCTGAAGGACTTTCGCAGAGTTTACGATGATAAGAATAACGACGAACGGGGTGGATTGGACGGTTCCAATCATTCCGCAAGGCGGCTGTCTCTCAAGGGCTTTCGTGATGTCTACGCTGGAGAAGACAGCGGTGGTAGTAACCGCAGCAACTTGGTAGAAGAGTGTAGCGATGCGTTGACGGCCTCCTTTGAGAAGCCCAAAAGACGCATGTCATTGGAAATGCACTTCCTGATTCTCTCGAGCTTCGCGACAGCCTCGTCTCGCTCTCGCTGAAGCTCCTTCACCATCGTGACGAGATCACCGACATCGAGCGCCGACGTGCTCTTGCGTGGGCGACCTGGTCCGCGCTTCACCTTGTTCTTGCTTCCCTTCGGCCTGCCCGGACCTCGCTTTGCGGCCTTCTTCTTGCTGCCGCGCGGAGCTGTCTTCACGAGTCCGAGAGATGCCTTGGCTCGTCCGAACATCACGGGATACACGGTGAACCCCTTGGCCTCGGCTTATATACGTAATAATTTCTGTTCGTTTTAGCTTCTAATGCTGCCTCTTACTTCCACCAAAAGAAACTTTTTTTTTTTATTTTATTTCTCATTGTTTTTTTAAATAATACTAGACATTCCTGCAGCCCCTTCATGGAAATTTTCTTCCCTAATGATAAATTGTTCCAAGAAAAGATCCTCCAATGTAACCCCCGACACCCCTTTAACGAGAAAAACTCCCCCTGAAAACCTCTGTAAACGTCCCAATAACCATTACTATATGTAAACAATGATTTGCTTTTTTATATGGCGTTTATTTGCAATAGATTTTTAATGCGTATTTTGAGACCAAACACATTCAATTTAGTCTAGTCATTTTCATTTATTTCTTATCTGAAAAAGGCCATTTTTAGTCATTGAATAATAGCATGTCCATGTTTAGCAATATCTGATACTAAAAGTTTATTCTACCCTATTTCCTAAAAAAAAAAATAATAGTAGGTTTAAAATGATTGCTTTAATGCTGGGTATGCTGTTGGTTCAGCTAACTCTACGTGGTCTAATTTTAACTGAAACTCTAAAAATGGAATTTTGATACCAATAGTTACATCAAAAGGATCGCATTTTAATGCTGATTTTAAATATTTAAGTTTCATCAAGATCAGTTATACCCATCAAAAGTTACGAGCCTGAGAAAATTTGCCTCATTTTAGAAAATAGGGGGAAACACCTCTTAAAAGTCATAGAATCTTAACGAAAATCACACCATCAGATTCAGCGTATCAGAGAACCGTACTATGAAGTTTCAAGCTCCTATCCTACAAAAATGTAGAATTTTGTGCCAACATGATGAGTACTCTTTTGAAGCTGATTCTTTTTAGGGACAGGAGCAGGGCAACCGGTCAAAAGCATAGAAGAAACTATTCCCTTAGTCAACTAAATTTGGAGTAATTATGCAAGGGGGGAAAAAATGCCGGATTCTAAGTAGTAGGTGTTTAGCATCACTATCTGTATTTCTCGAGAGATGCTTCTTCATTTTAATTATTACATTACAAACATGAAAAAGAGATACAAAAAAATTGAAATCAAAGTATTGTTTTTCAAAGTATATTACAAATTCATAAATGAAACTCTTCCTGTATCTCTCGTGGATTGGTGGGAGAGGTTGAAGGGTGGGGACTTTCTGGGAGTTGGGTCGTATCGTAAATAGGATAAAAACGAGTTTCAATTTTTTAAGTGAATTTAGTAGTTATAATAAGATAGCGTGATCTTGTGTGACGCAATATTTAAAAAATTTATAGCTGCAACTCCAGTGATCTTTGTTGTGCTAATTATTTTGGAAAACCGTTATTTAAATCAAAACAGTTTTCTTGAATTGAAATATCTAGGGAGTTGTTCGACTGACCAAACTTCAACTTTTACTTGCTGCTACTTTTAGAAATACTGCAGCTACTACTGTAGCAGCAGTAGTAGCCTACCACTTGCTAACACTGCTACTGCTACTGCTGCTAACAAAACATTACTACTGCTACTACTTCTCCTTCTACCACAACTACTAATATGATACTAGTGCTACAAAGGCTAAGTTTATGAAGATAAAAAATTCAGATGTTAATTAGGGTAAACTTGAACTAAATCAAAAAACACTATGTGCATGCAATTCTTGGTATACTTAACACGCAAACTCTTGCAAACCCTGGGAATATCGATTTTTTATTGTGAGAAATTAATAACTAAAAATGGGTTGTAGTTGGCCTGTCTAAAACATACCTTCTCAAACTGGAAGAAAATATCCTTGGAACCACTTCCCTATTGTCTGGACGCACTGGCAATGCTCACTGAGGGGTTGTTGGGGTTCATTTTATCGTCAGCTTCCTAGACATCACGGATCAACTTCACTTCTGTTGACAGCACGTAGCCTAAAATACACTCCGCGAATCGACCGCCGTGCGGACCATGGTTCAGTTTGGCACAATTGGTCCGTCGATCCGACGCCGGCCCCCTCGCGCCACGTCAGGCGCGCCGTCCGGCCATCGGATCGACGGTGAGGATCGCCGCACGCAATGCGCGCGCGGCGAAGGGAAGTGCCGCGGCGTCAGCCGATGCCGCAGCTGTCGTAGTAGTAGTACCCGGACCCGTCATAGACCTCGGCATAGCCGGTGTAGCCCTGCGATGTGCTGGTCAGGTGAATGCCGTTGCCACGCCAGCAAGTCCAATTTCTAACAATGATTTCTACTAAGCTTCAAAGTTTTTTTTTATTTTTTAGGTTTTTTAATTTTTGTAATCCTTTGTTTTTTAATTTTAATTTTTTCTGTTTTATTGTTTTTCTTTTTTTGGTTTTTTGTCTTTTTCCTTTTTTTCTTTTTAGTTTCTTTAGTTGTTTACCTTTTTTTAGTTTTTTATAGTTTTTTGTTTTTATTTGTTTCGTTTTTCTTATTTATTTTTTAGTTTTTTTCCGGAACGTGCCCCAGTAACACCCCAGAATTCGAATCTGTGAAAAACACGTTTATCTTTCTATATTTGGTACAGTTCACTTAGTTCACTTGTCTCAGAGACATGAACTATGAGGTAGGTGTATTTGTATTAAATAGTTAATGTATAAAGTTAGTATTTTGGTTTAGTTTTTTGTTGTAGTTTCCATTATTTTCTTACTACTATTTATATTTCCATCATATTTTATTATATTTCTTTGTGATTTACCTTTATTCACTTCTTGAATGTGTTTGGTGTAATGCGTATCAGCCGCCAAATGGAAATACATTGGAGCTGATTTGGCGGCCGCTCTGGTCAATGGCGTAAAGCAACTCACAGCCCTCCAGCGAGCTGATGTATTGAGCGAGCAGCTTGTCGAGGCTGTCCCGGTCGAACCAGTATTTCACCGACTGTTTTGCGATTACACGAAGGCGTCCGACGAAACGACTCGACAGCTGCTGATGCGGCGGCTTGTCGACATTGTCAGGCGACCGATGCTGGTTGTTGTTGCCGGGCTGCATGTTTGCGGAATACGCTCCGAGCGTAGCTAGACATCTTCGCGAGCGAGGACGTCGGGAACGCCGACCCCAACGCGCTTCAGATCGCCGTCGCAGCCGATGCGGCGTTCGCGCGCTTGGGCATGCCCGAAGGGCTGCACGCGATGGCGCAGTGCTGCACGTACCTGGCGAGCACCGTGAAATCGAACGCGAGCTACGAGGCGTGGAAGGCGGCGCGCTCCGACGTGCGCGACAAAGGCCCGTTGCCGGTGCCGCTGAAGCTCCGCAACGCGCCCACGAAGGCGATGAAGCAGTGGGGCTACGGCCACACGATCTGGCTGCGGCTCACGTGCTCCTGCAGCATCGCGGCCTGGGCCGAACGCCCCTCGGCCTGCCAGGTCAGGGGCGTGGCCTTCGACAGATAGCCCCGGCTCAGGGCTTCGTCGCGCTGGGCCTTGACCGCCGACAGGTTGCTCTGGGCCTGCTCGAGGTTCATCCTGAGGTCGGTGTCGTCCATCGTCGCCAGCACCTGGTCCTTTTTGACCACATCACCGGGCTTGACGTCCACGCTCTTCAGGTACCCCGTGAACGGCGGCACCACTAGGTAATCAGCCCGTGGATGTAAAAGCGCCCATGTAAAATTTAACGGGATTACTGAAGACCGAAGGACACTACTTGTTTTGCTTTTTCCTGCTTTAAGTGCACCTCATCAACCTTAAATAGGTCCTTTATGTTACTTTATATTGTTATGATCATACATTCATTTATGGGCTATTATATTCGAGACAATCCAAAATACAATTTTTGACTCAAACAAAATTTCAGATTTGAGTCTTATTCTAACTATGATTATTTAGAACCATATAACATTAAACAAACAAATGCCATACCTCCCCCCCCCCCAAAAAAAAAGAGTCCATGATTGCCCGTAACTACGTATTTACTTATTACTTTTGCAGGTGAAATACACAGTATAATTTACATGAAAAACACTTTTTTTTGCTTTCATCCAAATTTATGCACGAGGAGAAACAAAATAACAAAGTTACAATGACCAAACAGGTCTTATATCGTCAACGGAAGTATTTAGACACATCTGATTCAAAACATAAAATGCTAATTCTATTAATAGAAAGTAAATGAACCCATTTTAAGGTTTAACGTTGCTTCTTATTTTCGGTTCAAAAAACCTGTTTTTATTTAATTTAACAGATGATAAAACATTGAAGCCTTGTGGCTCTTTACTATAGGCAACGCTTTTCGATAACGTCTTAAACCTGTGCAAGGTAAATTAGCGAAATGAACGTTTCGAAATGTGCACTTTGTCATGTAAGCATGGTTGCAATTTTTGACACAAGTTTGTGATTTAAGTTTAAATTCTTGACATAGAGGTCAGGCCCTCAAACGAATGATTTCTACGGTCAGTAACCCATAAAGTAATGCGGTTTGAACTCATACCTCCAGAGTCTAGAAGAGACTATCTTAACTATACCACTACGGTAGTTACACATTCACCTAGCCTAAAAGCCTAAACTAGTAATATTGATAATTTTCATTTGACGATCGCTCTGCCATCTCGTAATCCTGCGAAGTCGAATATATTGTTTATATATCACAGAAAAGTTTGGATATTGGTTTTAAGGTGCATAAGTTACAACTTCTTCAGTTATATGCTTCACATTAAATTTGTAAAAGTATTTTTTGTAATTTCAACTATTTATTCTACGGCCTTTGTGATTCAGGGGTCATTCTTAAAGAATTGGGATAAAATTTAAGCTTTTGTGTAAAGAGTGAGGTATCGAAGAGGGGAAGAGCCCTCTCACATACAAAAATATACGTAATAAAAATATACGAATTTAAAAGCTCGCTACGTAAGTTAATTCTTAAATTACGTATGTTCATTACTAATAAAAACGTTCGTAAAAAAATTAAAAGTTCTAGTTGCCTTTTTAAGTAACCGAAAAATGAAGACCCCTTGCGTGATTTCATTCATCAGCGGCACCAATTGGCCACTGCCGTCATTTTCATAGATTTGCGTACGCCCCCGGAGGAGCTGGGGGTCGAGTTGGCTGCCCGAAAGCAACAAATCCAGATCGCCGTCGGCGTCATAGTCGCCCCAGTCAACGCTGCCCCAGCCGAGTCCTTCCAAAGCCACATTCGCGCGTGCAAAACTTCCGCCGCCGTTATTCTGATACACGTGCACCTCGAACACCCCTTGCGCGATGGCTCCCATAATCGCCTTCGTGTCGTCCTATAGCTTGTTCATGTAATTATAGCAGAGTGTGTGAATGTCTTTTACTGCCTTCTGTAAATTTTAGTGCTGGACGAGGGACAAATAAATTTAGGTTTCAGATGAGTTTTGGCTGTCAGCCCACCCAAAAGGGTTCTGTCTTCTCTTTTAATCCAAACTTCGAAAAAAAGGTGATGGCCTATATATGTCCGAAAATCAAATAACTATAACTCAGGAGTTGATAAATCCTCCATCCCCTGGAGCAAGGGCTGTAACTTATGCAAAAAAGTTTATGGATTGATATTCTTCTTTGTGATAACAGGGGTTTATCCATAATCGGCCTTTCTGATCCGCTATGACATTATTAATGCAGGAAACAGGCAGGCCGTCTTCAATGTCATAAGCGGTTACCTTGGAAGGATATAGTGCAGATAAGGCGTTGGAAGTATCGGTTGTTGAGGAAGGTAAAGCGGATTGCCCAGCTAGAAAAAGGGGAAGGTATAAAAAAAAATTAAACAGTACATGGAAAAGTATACGCATCTTTAAACCTATATGGGCGACTCCGCTGGCCCTGGCGGAATCTTCTCCTTGGCGCTGTCGGCCATCGACACAGCGCTTTGGGACATCAAGGGCAAGGCGCTGAATCTGCCACTGTGGAAACTGCTCGGCGGACACCGCGACCGGGTGCCCACCTACGCGTCTGGGGCGCTGCGTCGTGGCCTGACCGACGACCAAGCTGCACAGGCAGCCCGGACATTGGTCGACAAGGGCTTTACCCAGATGAAGACCCAGATGGCGCTGCCCGGCAATCCAACGCCGGCCGACGAAGGGCACATCAACGGCAATCTCTTACTATTGCCGTACTTTATTATTTATCAAATTATTCCAAGCAAATCGGCAACAAAAAAAAAGTACTAAAAGTACTTTTCCAGTCGCCGTATATCACAACACCAACAAATTCCCCTAGGTTTACCGTGAATCATCAATCTCTCGATGGATGAGTCCACCGTATCCCTTTGGGTGCCCTTCACGGGCTCAACTCGTCATCGACACTTCCGAGCATGGTCAAACATCGACCAGACAGCACAACATCCCATTCACCGCCATTACCGTTTTTATTCCCTGCTCATGGCGGGGTTTGTCACGGTGCTGCTGTGTTCCAACCTGATTGGTCCGGCCAAGGTCTGCCAGATTGATTTCCCGTTTGCGCTGCCGCTGATCGGCGCGACGCTGATATTCGGTGCGGGCAATATCTTTTTCCCAATCAGCTATATTTTCGGTGACATCCTGACCGAAGTTTACGGCTATGCCCGCGCGCGCCGCGTGATCTGGGCCGGTTTCGGCGCGCTCCTGTTTGCGACATTCATGTCGCAGCATAAACTTTCCCAATCATAGAACCCATAGTAATTGGCCTCCAGGAACTACAAGATGACGAGTCTTTCTTCCCGCTCTTAGGAATAGGCGTAACTGTACCAATATAGAATGACGATGGTACTAAACCAGTAATAAGTAAAAGGTTGAAAAATTGTTTGGTAATTGTTCGTATAGTGCCGTTTTCAAGAAAATATACATATATAGGTCCCATTTTTGAGCTGTTTCTTGCGTATTAGGGACGCATTGGCCTAAAGACTTGCGCGTACGAGTTACAGTTTCAACACGATCTCTCCACTCTAAGTGTTTTCCAAGATTTCCAGCCCAAGATTTTTATTTCCCCCTCTAATCCTTTATGTCCCTGGACCCGATTAAATTGAAAACCCGATTCGTAAGATACCTCAATTTTCACGTTTTCCAAGAATTCCGGTTTCCCCCTCCAACTCCCTTCAATGTTATGAAAGTTTTATGGTGACAAGTATGTAAATGAGAGTGTTAACGCACAAGATCAAGATTTTAGATATCAAATTTCATTAAGATCTGATCACCAATCCCGGTGATCCGGTTTCTGATCGAGAGGGGACTCCGGCGCCTCGAGAGGCAGCTGGGAGGATCGCTCGACTACCTTCGTTTCCTGTCGCGGGCCTCGCTGCCGGCCTTCTTTCGATTCTCTCGCTTCCTGCCGATGGCGGGACATCGACGAAGGATCCCGGCGGAAGTCTGGCACGTGGCCACGCTGGCGGCCTCGCGTACGGAGGACTGTGGGGAGTGCTTCGGGATGGGGGCGCGCCTCGCGGTGAAAGAGGGTCTCGAGCCCGGAGTAATATCTGCCGCTGTAAAGAAAAGTGTCCGTATATACATTTTGATTTGAAGGTTTTATCAAATTGACTTTTACCTAAAAAACTATAAAAAATGGCTTATATTTATGCACTCTATTTAAGGATGAAAATTAAGGATAGACTAAAGTAAAAATATTATTTGCGCAAGCGTACGTGGACTTTTATTCGACTGAAAATATTTTTCTCTCAGAATACTCGACCAGTTGACGTTTATTTTTTCCGAATATTTAAGGAATACAAGAACAATCATTAGTGCGAACTGAACCGGGCTGATGGGTTTGCGAACATATTCAAATGCGCCTAGCTTGACGACTTGGACAAATTCCTCAATACTTCCTTTATCGGATAAATAAATGACTTTTCCATTATCTTTTTTTTGATTCTGCCCTAAAAATTCTATACCTGTCATATCTCCTAAAGCATGACTCACAATGACCAGGTCATAATCTCCCTGTTGAAGGCATTGCCTGGCCTCGTATCCAAAGCTGACCATCCGGACCTTGTGACCAAAGCGGTTTAACATCACAGCCAGAAAAAGTATTTTGATTTGTTTACGAAAGATTTAGGTCGTGTATTGGATGGTGAATTGGGTGGTGATTTAGAAACACTTATTGTGAATGTGTTGCAGGCAGCAGAAGAACCGTACGATGAAGACTATCATTCGGATGATACGAAAATGAAAGTGGATGCGAAGAAACTGTACGATGCTGGACAAGGGAAAACATGGGGTACAGATGAAAGTGGATTGTTCAAAATCTTGTGTGCATCTCCTGGTGAATATTTGACCAAGCTGAACCTTGTCGCGCCCCGCGTCAGGTGTCGCTGGCGGGTGGCGGGTCAGGTGGAACGGCACCCCGGTTGGAGTGATCGACGGGGGCGGCGGCGAAGTCGGTGTGGCCCAGGTCCGCGCCGGCGCGAACGAGCTGCGGCTCGAGGCGATTTCCGGTGGCGGCGGGGATGCCGAGGCAAGCCCGGGGCTCCAGCTGGAGTGGCTCTCCTTGGCTCTGCAGAACCCCTAGGGCCCGATTCGGGGCCCCTGAGGCCGAATCCGGGGGGCGGCCGAGAAATCCCCACCCAGTACTCGGCGTACCGCACGATTCCGAGCGCCGTGCCAGACGTTGCCTCCTGGTCCGCGGCCATGGATGCCGTCGCGGACATGGACGATGCCAGCGTTCGCGCGAAAATGCTCGCCACTGCGACTGTCGAGTACGCTAAGGCAGGCCTGGACGATGACGCGGATAGCCTACTGTTGGAGGCGATCGAGGCCGCTGAGATCTTGGTTGCCGAGGGCGATATCAGCGATGGTTCGATTGCCTACGACACCGTCGCGTTGGCCATGGTCGATATGAAAATTAGTTAAAACTAATTAGATATAAAAACCAGCTTTCAAACGCAGCCTTAAACTACTCTCTATGATGTTTTAGTGCTCTTGTAGCAAAAAAAAAGAAGAAAAAAGGGGATGCATTAGTGCCACCCATGCAAAATGGGATTTTCCTTGTTGTTCAAGGTAGGGATGTAAGTTACCTTTTTAGGCTTTTCAACAATCGTGATTACAGTCGTGTAATTTTTTTTTTGCTATGGCATATTTTTGAGGGGTTTCAGGGTCTTTTTGAAAATTTCTCGCCTTGACGAGGTGCGGGCGTGCCATCCTGATGAGTTCGAGGGTGGCCGGCATGAGCATGCGGATTCGCTCCGCTTCTATCAGCGAGAGCATGAACTCAACGTTGAACGCCGGTGGATCACCTGAGCAGCCGTGACACTTGACGCAGCCAAGACCGTAGCGCAGTTTTCGCAACAGGTGGCGGGACGGCCCGCACATAAGGAACCGGAAACCCATCGATGCAATCGGACTACCACGCAAAGGCTCTCCGCCGACTCGCCGAGATCGGCGTCCATGACCGCCGATCTCAGCAAGTACACCGATCTCTACGTCTTCGCGCAGAAATACCCCGACCGATTCTTCCAGATGGGCATGGCCGAGCAGCTGCTGATCAGTGCCGCCGCCGGCATGGCCCGCGAGGGCTTCACGGTATTCGCAACGACCTATGCCGTTTTCGCCTCCCGCCGCGCATACGACTTCATCTGCATGGCCGTCGCCGAAGAGTCCCTGAACGTCAAGATCGTCGCCGCGCTGCCGGGTTTGACAACCGGTTATGGCCCCAGCCATAGAAAACAAAAATAGCACAGTCTTATCAAAATGTCATATGTGTTTTTTATATCGAAATTGTTTTAATCAATTAAAATAGTGGCACCCAAACCTTTCCCTCTTCTGCAATAAGGGTTCTGCTGTGCATATTCATGGCAGCATTTTAATCTGGAAAATTTGTAAAAATCTCTGGTAAATATTAGGAGTTTGTAAGAAATTTATAAATTTTAATGTACTCTAATCGCATGTTAATGATATTCTCCTACGGTGAATTCTCGTAATTTGCCGATTGCTTCTGATTTAGAATAAATTTTTGGCTGTGAGACCTAGGTGTATAATAGTGTAGTAGAAAAAGAAAGATTGCTACTAAATTATTAAATATAATCAAACTAACGTCTAATTGAAAAAATTCAATACGACATAATTAAATTCTAATAATGAGTAATAACATTTAATTTTTTTAAGGCAAATTACTTTCTTACTGATTTGTAACACCATGAATTCGATGGAAAAAATTGTTAATGACATTGTAAATGAATAGCGTAAATTCTACCCAGGATGGACTCACAAATTTTGCATCAAACTCGTATCCTCTTTTGTACATATCTAATGTCCAATACACCAAGTTATCTGCGGTTACAGGGAAGGGACTCGTTTTTCCTGATAAATCCCATACACCATTTTCGGTCTTAACTGGCTCTAAAACTTTATATCCGTAACTATTTTTCAGAAGTAAAGCCAAATTATTTAATTTGGCTTTACTGTCAGAAAGAAAATGAAAATCGAAAGCGAGCATTGAATACGGTGTTAAGCCATTCGACTCCATGCTGAAATAAACAGAGTTCGCTCCCAACATGGGTCCGAAACCGATCGAACCCAAGAGTGGCTCGCGCATGGCGGTCGAGTCAGCACGAGTCAAAGAACTCGTCCCGTACGCGGTCGTTTTCCCGTACCGCAAGATGGGTCAGTCGATCTCCGGCTTCCGCGTCGACCGCAGCGGCGGCAAGTTCGGTCCGTTTCAGAATCAGATTTTCGTCTCGGACTACAGCCTGAGCAGCGTCATGCGAGCGACGACCGAGAAGGTCAACGGGGTGTGGCAGAGTGCGTGCTACCAGCAGAAAATATTTTTAAAATAGGTCGGCAGTATATAAATATTGATGATCAAAAATTTATTGGTCAAAACGATATTCGTCAGTTTCCACAATCTTTTAATGCCATCAGGATAATCAATCGCAATATTCCTAATACTACTATTAATTACGCATATATCTATAAGGTAATTACCAACCTGGCTAACCGTGATGCCGTTGGCCATACCGATAGTAATTCACATTTATTGCATTTTCATTACCATCCCCAACAGAATTATGCGCTTAGCGCTACCATATCACTAAAGGACTCGGCACAGTCGCCGCCTTGCAACAAAAAGCCATTGCCCTGACAAACATCGCTGAGCTGATTTCTTAGTGCCCGAATCTCTTCTGCAAAGACTAACGGTGGGAACTGACTTAATTGCCTCTCGACATCATGCAGCTGTTGTTCGTTTTGGTAGCTGGGTTGTTGTTGAATTGGCTTATCGCGCCAGCTGCGCGCACTCCACTGTGCCATAAAATTAACTTCCGACTTTTTTCACTGTATAAGATGTACGCATGTACGGTGAGCGAAATGAATTATTGTTTTAAAGTTTTGAGAGGTCAGTGTTTAAGAAAAGGCCTAAAATTTGTGTTAACAAGACTGGGAATAAGTGAAAATAAAGAATTGTTTTGCGAGAGCAACACTTTGGTTTTGTCCCTTTTTTTGTTTGTTTGTTTTGTTTTTTTTGCTTTTTTTCCTATGCCGCCTATCTCGGCTTATTCCTGGAAACTGGTAAGAGTCTAACCTCTACGGTTCCTACGGAAAGTGTGGACCTCAGGCCGGATTGATGAATATGACTCAGGTGATTGATGTCTGTCGAAATTATCGTTAGAAAAATCAATCACCTGACATCCATAGCTTAGGTAACCTTATTACCATCTATTATTATTATTATCTCAGAGAATATATTAGATGCATTGTCATACGTTCTTTGGACTATTTTGATCAAATGCATATCTCACAATTTTATTCAGATTTGTTTGGTGAGGGGGGAGGGTTTGATACCCTCCATTCCTTTTGACTCTTAGAGGGAATTAGAACTTTCCATTTTCAACCAAATAAAACTCCGTTCCAATGGTTGCCCTCCCCAGGACAGGAAAAACTAGCACTAGCCATGCTTGCATTGTTGTACTACCCAACCAATATTGACTTTTCTATTTTATGTTTGTGCGAAATATTAGACTGCTACAGGAATTGAATCCGAGACCCCACGAATAAGAAACGAATACTACGCTAGTTATTAGAACCATTCTTCTTTTTCGATAACCTCTTTTAGCTAATAAGTTCCTATTATTTTCTAAAATTATGAAAAGAAATATTCAAGTTCATAACAGATGGAATTACACAAGCGGGTGTTCTGAGGTGCAGTCGCCATTTGAGTCGGTAGTAAATCCTCCCTGAAACCATCCCCATGTAATGTCAGCATCATTAAGCAAATCGCCAATTGTAGGTCTATCGCTCAATGCAGCTGTACCGTCTTCACTAGTGTCAGAGCATACATCCCAGAATGGATCTATGTCTTTGTTGTAGGTTGCAAGATTACCATTGGTAGGGGCCTCAATGGATGTAGAATCAGCTATGCCTCCGCAATCTGGCACATCAGGTCCTATAACAGCTGGCGGATCGTCTCCGGCGCCTCCACCCTGACCATGCAAACCGCCCGCCTCCTGGAGCCCCGTTCCCGGGGCCTGTCCGCCAAACTGATCGAGATGGTCCGCGCGGTCCAATTGGAACGGCGCTTCAGCAAGGACCAGATCCTGGCGATCTACCTGACCCTGGCGCCCTTCGGCGCAAATTTGGAGGGCCTGCGCGCGGCCAGCCTCGCCTACTTCAACAAGGAGCCCAAACGGCTCAGCCCGGCCGAGGCCGCGCTGCTGGTGGTCCTGCCCCGTTACTTTTTCTTCAGTAGACTCAGTTTTTTTCTTTGGCTTCGCTAGCGATATTAAGTCAAATTTTTTATACTGTTTCTTAAGGAATTTCTGACCTTTTAGTTGCGCCATTTTAGCTTGGGCAGTGGCACTATGTGGTCTTGTCCCTTCTGAGTCCTTGAGCTTATCTGCATCTGATTCATTGTCAGTATCTGAGGAACTAGTACTTGTAGAATTAGTTTCTGGTTCATTTGAAGAAGAAGTTTGAGATTTAGGTGTTGACCCTGCTTGTCCTTAATTTCTATCCATATTGGAATCCCATTGGTCAGTGAAGCTTAATTACAAACCTGGAACAACTACAGACTCTAGGGGCCAGAGGTGATCTATAAAACAGAGTGCTTTATTGGTTCTGGAATCAATAGAAGATTTAAAGCCCGTCATGCTGGTGCGGAACCCTTGTACATACACCCTTGTGCCAAACATTAGAATATCCTTCAGTATTTCTTGATACTTTTTGTATATTTACCTAAAAGATCTTTACAGAAAACTAAATCTTTTAAATTACCAAATTTAAATGCGTTTGGTTTATAAGGGAAAAGCAGGCATAAACTTACTAGGAAACACGAGAGTCTTTACACTGAACTAGTAGGACTACAAAATACCCAGGATAATACCACCATTTTTCAAAATTTCAATATCTGCACCACTGGTTAATTCTTCAAAAGCAGAATTTTGCTAAACGTCCAAACTTATAACTTCCGAACTGGCAGGCTTCCCCTAAGTGACAAGATCCTTACCTTCTCTCACTGTTCACAACTAATTCCGGAAAACTTGCCAACAGCGAATGGCTGAATGACCTTTTTTACGGCTTAGCCGGAAAAACACGGCCTAACCCGACTTGCCCGACATAACCGGAACCCCAAACAGCAAGGAAACCGACATGATAGTTTTCCCCTTCATCCCCACCGCGCCCCTGCAGCCCCCCGCCGAGATCCACGACATGCAGGATGTCTGGGACCACTTCGCAGCCCAGGCGCCGGACCCCTCCAATCCAAAGGAGGACAACCCCGCGGGCTGGCGCCTGCAATACCTGACCAAGCTCCAGAGCCACTGCTATGGTGATTTGTGGTAGTTTTACGCTTGGAAGATTTCTTGACTTTATTTCTGCTCATTTTTGGTTTCATGGATTTCTATTTTTCTCCGAAAAATTTGTTATCACAGTTCCTGATCCTGACGCATATATTATTGCTTAGTAGTTTTATACCACCTCAAGTTGACCTGAATAATAGAAATTAATACCATTCCGAAAATATGCTATCTATCTTCTGTGACAACCTGGATGTAATTAGACTCGTTTGTTTTATTCAAATTATAACTGCTAAAGTAGCAAGATTAAAAAAGACTAAAGCAAAAGACAAGTTTCCGGTTCCTGTCATATTCTTCTAATTGAATCAAGCAATTTTGAAAGGAAATTAAATTTACGACGGACAACAGACAAATATAAGCTAGCTTACGGCTTAATTCTGCTTCGTTTTTCGATAATTGAAGCAGTTACTGGATGATCATACACGTATAGTCTAGTAAAACGTCTCCTTAAGTTCAACCTAATCTATAAAATGGTCGAGATCACATGCAAAAGATAGTAAAGACGGCTTTCTTGAAAGATTTTTCTAAATTGTGAGCAAATGATCCTGTCGTCCATGTTTTAGGCCATAAAAAGATAGGCCTAAGAATGACTGTGTACTCGGTACTGAGTACTAGGTACAGGTACTTTGTATTCGATCACTGGATCCTTTGAGCCTCTTGAACTTATTGAACAGACACGGACTTCCGCCGGCAAGGTGTTGTTGTGGATGTCATACTGTACTGTAGTGCAGTCGGCCATCCAAAGATAGGCCTTGTTGTTAAATGATTGAGCCTTGTAGAGGAGAGCGGGTTTTCTCTTTATACACTGCTGGAAGAGATACCTGGGCATTCTCAATGGTCCACGGTATCGGGAAAAACTTTAGAAGATGCGGGGTTCCTGCTCCCCACCAGGAAAACCGGACGAGAGCATGCCCACACACAGATCAACGATCTGAACCTTACCTTGGAGTCTACGAGAACTGCGGCGTAACCAGGACGGCTGTCCTGTTTGCTGGAAGGCTTTGGGTCAGGTCCGATAGGCCGCGGACTCACAACGAGTTTTCGTCACCCACGAAATGTCTTAGAATTTCATGTAGTGCTTTCTTCTACGCTGCTTCGATCATTCGCGGCCGCGATCTTCTAATGCAAAATTCTTTGACGTAGCAGGGCCCAAGATGTTTCAAGAACTTCGTGAGCGCATACAGCCTCAAAGAATTATCACCCCCGATCCACATAGGAAGTGGTATATGGAGATAGCACAAGCCGTGCCTCAAAAAGAAGGGGACAAGCGAAAGGACCTATGTCTGTTCATCGCAAGCCCAGGGATGAATAAGCCTGCTGAGCAGATAGGAATGTCAAGAGCGGGATGTTGAGGAAGGAACAGCCCCTTTCATGTACGGATTAGTTTCTATTCGGTTTAAGTTTTAATGTCGCTCCTTACTTTCAGTTAAAAAGCTCGTTTTTTTATTTAATTTTTGAATGTTTTGAATTAATACATGTTTTGATTTTGGCTCTCCACACATGAATAATTTAAAGAAATTTGCAGAAATCTGTTTTTGGCTAAACGTCTTTCTTATAGTTTTGATTGGACAATTTTGAGAAAAAAGGAGCGGGAGAGAAGGCCCAGGGTCTTGGTTTACTCTTAATTAGGTTGCAATGACTATGATCTTAGCTTTTCTAACTTAAGCAAAAACATTTTACCGAAGAGTCTTTCAAACATTGAAAGCATTGAAAGTATTTGCTTTCAAACAAAGCTGAAAACGAGGTAAAAAAACGTTAATTTATAAAATTAATAAAACGTTAATTAATAAATGAAAACGTTGTAAAAAATGTATTTTTTCTGTAAGGAACATAAATCGTCGTTTGAGGCTTCGTCGCTTAGCGTTGCGTGAGAGTTTACGGCCTAGTTACCCTCCAATTTTTTGGTTATATAAATAGGCAACTAGAACCTTTAATTTTTGATGAACGCATTTTGTAGTAAAAATATACGTAACTTACTTATTAACTTACGTG
The DNA here is from genome assembly GCA_010016025.2 of Alatinidae sp. Z8VKAUB7J3. Classification (NCBI taxonomy): domain Eukaryota; kingdom Metazoa; phylum Cnidaria; class Cubozoa; order Carybdeida; family Alatinidae; species Alatinidae sp. Z8VKAUB7J3. Next base: position 136,416,306 of record JAAAKM020721499.1, on the reverse strand, counting down.
ACGATCTTCTATATTCGTATGTTTTTATTATGTATGTGAGGGGGTTCACCACCTCGTCAATACCTCGCTCTTTACACTACAGCTGAATTTCTGTCCCAATTCCTTAAGAATGACCCCTGAATCACAAAGGCCGTAGGATAAATAGTTGAAATTAATAATAGACCTCCATCAACTTAAACGTCTTGATGATTCCCGTGACCGTCCCCAACAAACCGAGAAGCGGTGCCGTGGCCGCGGTCACGGCGATCACGTTGAGAAACCGTTCCAAACGAGGTTGCGCACTCAGAATGGACTCAAACATGACCTCCTCGACCAACTCGATCGGACCATCTGCGTGCTCGACACCGGCCTGCAGCATCGCGGCGGCCGGTTGAGGTTGAGCGGAGGCGAGCGCTAAGGCCTCTTGCAGATCCCCCTGCCGCAACCGTTTCACCAGTTCACATAGCCTTGGCCGATACCGGCGTTGATGGTGTCGCCCGGCACCCAGTAGTGATTGAACCGCTCTTCCTTCCACGCCTTGGTCGGCATCAGCCCGCTGCGCTCGCCCGGCAGGTCGATGCCAAGCTGCTCGCCGAAGCCGTAACGACGGGCAATCTCGTTCAGCCGGTCGATGCCCATCTCCAGCGCGGTCTCATAGAAATAGACGTCGCAGGACTGCTGGATCGCCTGCATCATATTCATCTTGCCGTGGCCGGCGCGCTTCCAGCTAATTTGGCATAACTCACCTGTTTAAAAGTAAACCTTAAAGTAAGTCTTAAAGTTTTACTTTTTTTAAAGCAAGGTGCTGAATAATATTTTGAACGTCACTTAAAATTTTGGATCAGGATTTAGGGCTCTGGAGACAAAAAGACAGCTTCGAATGGGATTGGGATGGCATCCTAATATCTTAAACCTTTCTGGTATTGCAACCATATGTTTCATTTCCATAAAAATCATAGTAGCAAAACGTGTTGTTACATTACTATTTAAAATAAAATGCGTCGAACCTGTAAGTTGTATTTTTCCCCCCGTTATCAGCTAGATCTGGCTATGAAAAGCCTGCCAAACTCGATTTTGAACACTTTCTGATTGAAGAATTTGCTTACCTCCCAAAAGGATGCTATAATTACCAGAAATTTGCTCACCTTTCAGTGGCGTGCTCCACTCTCCAGACTTGTCCACGTTGTGGTGTCCATGGCCATACGTCGAATGCTAGTACCCATGCACGAATCCATTTTGATGTGCAGAATTTAAATCGAAAAAACATACATATAATCAGATAACTAACCGTCTCGCGGGTGATATGCTATTGAATATTTTAAACCCAACAAGGAACCAAATAATGATACATGTAAAAGACAACAGTAGCTTGTTGTTGTTTCCTTTAAGGTTGCTGAAATTCATTTGTTTAGCTGGCTAGCAACTGAAAACAATCTTTTTTTAACGTTAGAGTTGACTGAGTAACTAATTTAATTTTAGTGTTTGTAATTTAAACATAAATTTGAAAGGAGACGAACAAATAAATTTTCAAAAGAATGTGAGGACCGGTAGATTTTCTACAACTACTAACAAAAATACTTTTCTACCTGTGTACAGTAAAGAAAACTTCCTTTTTAAGAAAATTTTATATTGTTTACAGCCAAAAACTGCACGTTTGGTTAACAATTTTGATTTGGGTCTTGTAAGTCGATATAGAGTAATAATAATCGGCATAATATTCCACCAATAAACTGTGTTTTATTTTTTAATGATTTTTTTAATGATTCTAGTTTTCTTTGGTCTTGGTTCGCACGTTTTCGATCTTTGACTTAATCAGGGGCCTGAAGTGGAGTTTCATATACACCACCACCCCTGCACGGGTTTTACCCGTGTAGGTCACCTACAGCTAATAATATTCCTTCTGTTTTTGACCCTGTCACCATATTTCTTTGGATAGCTTTTTTTTCAAAGCGAACATATTACAGCCTACCTTCTCCTTCTTCTAAAGCTTTAGTATTTCCATACTGGTCTGGTCTTAACTTTGCATAAAAATGTCCATCGCTTCCATCAAACTTATTCACGGCAAAATACACAGATCCGTTGGATTCATAACCAGCATAGTCGAAAAACCTAATAACTTTGTCTTTGGGGATGACTTACTCTCCCATAGTCCCCGTGGAATGGGCTGCTTAAGGGTACAGACGTTTCCAGGGGATTTTTTGGTTGGGGGGCTATGCTGGGGAGAACTTTCCATGGAGAAATTTGTAATGGGGGAAGAGAATTTACATGAAGGGGGCGCAAAATTTTCTAGCATTTAAAAAAAAATGAAAAAATAAATATGAAAAAGTTGTTTTAGCTGAAAGTAAGGAGCAGCATTAAAACTTAGTTCATTATATTTGCTTATATTTATTTTTTATTATTTTATTATACTCATTTTATTTATTTCATCCATTTTTCCTCCAACTTGTTCTTTTTCTTTCTCCTGCTGCGTAATTTAGAATACTCTACACATTGTTTTTATTTACTAATATTTCTGGCATTTTAGGTGGCTTATGGAGACTACTCGACAGAACTGACAATTAATAGTGTTACTAGAAAATTACACAACGCCGTTGTCAAGTGTGAAGTCCAAAACAGAGTGGGCACAAGCGAGGATACCAGATAGCTTGTAATCAAAGGATTGACAACAATATCCTTAATGTTGGTTATTGTTTTATTTTTATTTTATTGTAGAAATAAAATAATAACCCCCCATAAAAAAAACTACGAATGTCATTGCCATGGATGTGGTGTCGCAAATGATCTAAATAAGCTGGTTTTACATAAGTTTAGTAGCATTTATGGTAAAATTCTAGTTAATTGACTTCTTGCTATCTCAGCAAGGGTTTAGGTTAGGAAAATGAAACTTCCAGGGATGCCTTTAGTTTTGAAAGAAATTTGTCATGGGGGAAGAAAATTTCCATGAAGGGGGCGCAGGATTTTTTTAGCATTATTTGAAAAAAACAATGAAAAAATAAATACGAAAAATTTTTTTCAACTGAAAGTAAGGAGCACCATTAAAACTTAAAGTGAACATAAATTATTAAGCATTTGATGGGTTCACCTCCTCCTAATCCCTCGCTCTTTACGCTAAAGTGATTTCGTTAATTACGACTATTTATTCTACGGCCTTTATGATTCAGCAGTCATTCTTAGGGAATTGGGAGTGATTTCAATAGTATACTTTTATTTTAACTGGATATTGTTCCTAGGAATTTCAGGTACCTTTCCAAAATTCTTAAAACTCCTCCTATTTACAAATTACTGTTCGATTTGAATGAAAAGTGCTATTATCAAGTATGTATTACGGGGAGCCGTCCTGGTCGAGTGGGTTGGTGCGCTGGATTCGGGATCCCTTGTCTGAGAGAACACGGGTTCGAATCCAAGTGTACCCAATTCTTCAATTTGGGACGAGGGTCAGTGGCGTGACTCTGTAAGCAAACATAACTAACAAAATATCAACTGTACAGTTAAACTTAACCTGAGCACGGTAACACAACTATTAAAAAAAATGGAGAAGTCAGAGCTCCTTGGCGTACACCTTTCAAAATTGGAAATAATTGACTTCCATCTTTAATTCCAGTCTTGAGATTTGTATCTTAAACAAGTAATTACCGCAGCATCAGTACCTTTCAAAAGGGCCTCAAGCAAAACTTGCGAAAATACACACGAGTCAAAAGCTCTCGTAACATCAAGTGCACACAAGACCAAGAAAAGTTTTCAGAAAAAGAAGTTACTCACAGCAAAGTTAAGAGCCATATTAAATCCCAAGACGGGCAGAAATGTGGCCATTTAATAATTTAAACTTAATATGAACAGAACTTGTTATCATTTAAATGTAGAATCACATAAAGCGCTTGAATTACAGATAAATGAATTCTAAAACGAACAGAGATTACCAAAAATAGGAGTAGGGCAATGAACCCATTAGCCTTCAAAAGGCTGGAGCATCATTTGTACTTTACTGAAAACCATCAATATTTCTTTTCTTTTTTAACCTTTTCATCTTCACTTATTCCTAGCCTTAGTGACATAGTCTTCTTAACATTAATTTTCAAGCTTATTTTAGCACCCTGAACTCGCAAAACCTCTAAAAATTCATTTATTTTGCTCACACTTCCATCTAATATGCTTAAATCATCAGCATAATCTAAGTCCAGGATTGTTTATCTTCCCCATTTGATTCCGTGGTCTCCAATTGCCTTTCCTGTGCTCCTTAAGACGAAGTCCATTAAAATGATCCATATAAAGGGGGATACAGTTGTCACTTCTAAATCAGAACTTCTTGTTTTTGGTTTGGGTTCCCGACATTCTCCAAATGCAAGTATTCAAAGTGGTCCTACTACTGTATTTGCATCTTCTTCATTCAAGTATCTTATTCGATTTAGTAATTGATAGGCGTGTCAGGGAGCTGCACAAATTGACTAGATAAGGTCGTCTTAAAAATAATTTATTTAGTTACCGTTCTGGTTATGTCAATCACTTATCTAGAACTTGTGCTTATTCTTCCCACCAAGTTCATCCCCATCCCAAGGCCAGACAGGGGTCCAGGAAATCACAGAATTTTCATCGAATCGCTCAGTCACATAATGGAATCTTGATTCGCGGGCGTTCAATGTTTCCCTATCTTTATATTGCCTGTAGCTGAATTGCATGCAGTCATTAGGATGAATGGCCTGCTCTCCCAAATCGCTAAAACTAGATCGAGTTTGAAATTCGTTCCCCTTAAACAGTCCGCTATATCGTTCGATGGCTTCGCACAAGGCGCTGACTTTGGCCTGAGTTTCGGTTTTTCCTTTGCCCGATGTTTGACAAATATTCTTTCATCAACAACAATTTGATCAAAAGAAAGTATTAAACTTAATCTCTATTTATGTCTATTTGACTGGAGTCAAAACAATGTAACGTATTTATTATTTTAATAGTTTACACATAATAAAGCTATTAGACCAACAGTAAAGTGCACTTTAAAGGGGAACGGGACATCAAAACATCCAGCTATCTCTCTTATGCGAACTTTTCTTGTCCTCCATCGTGCAGACCTTCAAACTCCAACAGCTAAGATGACTAGGACACGGAGAAGCCCGGGCGGGTTTGGAGCCGCGATCAACTTCTCGATCTGGTCTGGGGCCGTGAAAAGGATGTCGATATCAGGACCGTTGATGTTCACATCGGCCGGCTGAGAAAGGCGCTGAAGCTACCGGGAAAGCGCGATCTGATCAGGACCGTCCGGGGCGCCGGCTACTCGCTCGATAGCGAAGCCTGATCAACACAACACTATTTGGGGCCACGCGCGCCCGGCTGGGGCGGCATTTCGGGTGGCCCGGCAAAACACTGTGCATGCGTCATCATTTAATTATTGTAAGAGAGGAAAACCGAGAGGAAAACACTTTCATTAGATATGTGGTTGAAAAGAATATTTCCTTAATGCTTATTGTTTATGTCCAGACACCAGTGTTGCTCCTAGGGTAGAATTTTTACAATTGAAGAAAGGCCCTTTGGAATTAGTACCTGTTTCTAATGAAGTGGGAATCATCGGTTTTATAAGTAATTGCACCTTTCAAAAAGAAAATCCCTAAGCAAGGCTATAGCCAGGGTGGCTAACGGGTTTGTACCCCACCCCCACAAATAGATTGTGGAAAATTAAAATGTTGTAACCACACAAAAGTACTTACGTCTACAGACATATGAACAAAAACAGGATCCAACATAGAAGCAGGAGAGCGAAACAATAGGGTAGAGTAGGAGCAAAGGAACAAAAACCTTAACGAGCGCAAGTTCGAATACAGGCAAAACACTGTAAGATATCACCGGAAAAGTTAGGGTCGTAACGTTAGAACTTTCGAGTATGTTAATTGGGATTTTGAAGTAAATGAAAAGACAACATTTGCATCAAACATTCTCGGCCAGGGCGCCGCCCAGCGAGGCCAGGATGAAGAGGGCGATGCTCACCAGCAGGACCGGTCGCCGGCCATAACGATCGGACAAGGGCCCCAGGATCAGCTGCAGGGCCGCCGTCACAGCCAGGTAACCGGCAATCGATAGATTGATCAGGGCGTAGGAGACCTCGAAGCTCTCGGCCATGGCCGACAGAGAGGGCAGGAACATGGTCAGCGACAAGACGGAGACCGCGGTCAACAGGATCAGGGTTGAAAGACGCGGTGGCGTCCTTAAAATCCAAAGTCAAGGTTGATTCACAGGTAGAGACATGTGACGTTTAAGACATTAAATTAATTTCTTGGCACAGATACGTTGAAAGGAAAAGGTTTATTTCATGACTGTTGCTATTGTTATAAAGTTTTCAATCGGTGCCTGAATTAACTTGCTCATATCATGCCATTAAGAAATGCAGCATGAACGCCAGTAAAAAAAATATGATAGCGAGGAAGAGGTCACTGTCGGCAATATTTCCAAAAGAGATTTTTAAAGGACTCTAACGAGAATCGGCCAGGGGCACGAAACGACATTTCCCCAGATCATCTCCGAATTACTCGGCGTTCCAACAGAGAATATCCGCTATCGCCATGGCGACACCGGTCTGATCTCGAAAGGGGGCGGCCATGGCAGCTCGCGCGCGACCTATATGGGCGGCACGGCAATGTTCCTGGCCATCGAAAAAATCATCGAGAAAGGTTAAACCTGTGAATTCTTACTTTTTACTGTCACGGGAAATCAAAAATGTAATCGCCCTCAAGTTTTGGGCATGGTCGTATCTGTGGAAAACGGTGTCCCAGCATAACTGATCAAGATACTCAAAGAAACCTATGAGTCTACAGTTACAAGAATCCTAATTGCCGACTGCAGAAGGACGAAATTTGACATCGATTCAGGGGTCAAAAAGGGGTGCCTCCTTTCGCCAGCTCTGTTCAATTACATAATAGACTGGATAATGGTGAATTCACTCTGCAGCCATAAAGGATTTGTCGCTGCAAACGACCTTGACTTTGCAAACGATTTGGGTTTTATGAGTAGCTCGTCAGCTGAGCTAAATCAAAAGGCTGCAAAAAAAATTAAGGGACAAAAAAAAGCTGAGAAATTTATTTTGGAGAAGCAAGTTTTAGATCTTTTGCGGGAAAATCAACAGATGGAAGAAACGATTAAAGCTCAATCTCAACAAATTCAACGCCTGAAAGATGAGGTCAGTATACTTAAAGGGAAAAGGTAAGTAGACTTCTCAACAAATTCAACGCCCCTTAAAAATATTGCATAGACAAATTATACAAACAATTTAATATATTGTAGGAAAAATAACAGAAAATTCTGCGATTTTCGGGGAAGTAGTTTTCTAAAAGCCGACATTAATTCCAGTCACTTATTCAAGCTCTTAAAGTTATAGCAAGATCATCCAATCGAATCTAAACTGAAAATATTTTACACGCAAACTGAAAACTTGTTACAACGGACGAGATAGGATGATCATTTAAGCTACTGTTTTCTCTTAATTACATTTTTTTTGTCGGACGTTATGGGTAGCCAGCATAGTCTCAGAACATATTAAGTAATAAGATAATTAGTCTTGTTAAGAACTTTAGCCATTTGCAACGAGCATAAGAAGTCAGTTTTGTTGATCCATTGATTAATATGAAAATTCCCCTGTTCTAGATTTCTTAACCCGAGTCGGTACTTATTTACAGTACCACTAACTGCTTGATTAATTGAAGAGGAGCACCCTACTAACATCAACATAAAATAAATAATATTACAATTTGTGTTACAGTAATACAAAATATAAGTAATAGGAATATTTGCGTCTAAAACACAAGAGCGCATCTCACGTTTTTTTTTTTCAGTTTTTGTCTTGAATTTGATCGCCTGAGGCCACGGTCGTCTCAACGCGGTAGCCCTGTTCCTCAAAGAGCGCACCAGTCAGATGTTCAAAGAGAATGGGGTCCATTGATTTCAGATAGCTGAGGATGCTGGCTTTCTGGCGGCGCTTAAGCTTTTGCAACTCGGCACGGCCATCTTGAATTGAGAATTCGGTACTCACGGGGGTTTCTTCCTTTGTCAATTGATCTGTTTACGTTTGGTGCGTCCTATTATTTTTAGGATTCCACAAAAGGACTCGTTGAGGTGTCCGGCGACGAAGCCGCGCGGCAGGCAACGGCGTGGCAAGAACCGGCGTAGAAAAAAAACAAGGGGGGGCCCGCCCGATGGGCGAAGCCCCCCCTTAGTCGCCTTCCCAGGGGGGAAGACTCCGCTCTCGATCCGTGGCCCCCCCGGGCACAGATCGAGGCGGTGGAGACCAACACGGCCTCCGGAAGCCCTTGTACGACATCCAGCCGCCGTAACTGAAGCGATCCGCGGGAGAATGTTCAGATCTGCAATCCACCTCTGGGAACACCGCGGAGCGTCGCTTCTTGCGTGTGCATAAGAGACAGTAATGGTCTTATGTATTTTAATATGATTTGAATTGGATGGATCGTACACATCTGGGACACATCTAAGTCCACCTTGTCACTGTGTAGGAGGGAATTCTGAAAGTACTTAAATCGCAACATAGCCTCGTCACCGCTAACCGTTTCCACAGATTGCTCTCCATGACGTTTGCAGCACCTCAACTGATGTTTTAACTTTAGTTCTGTGCGGAATCTAGAAAGACATCTTGGACAATAAAAGCATTCACCCCAATCATTTATAAACTTTCTCAATCAGCTTCCAATCGTGTCGGAGATGAAATTTTGATATTTGCAGACCAACTCGCTTTTTCTAACTCTATTAATGCCCTGAAGTCACCAAGTATTCTGTGATAATTGGTTAAAGAAATGTTCAATATAAAAAATGTTCTTCAGCTTGGGCTTATAACTAACGCTTGCACACCGATTCCGGCAGCTTTTGCCTTTGACAAGTTGGTCAGAAGTAGGAAGTTTTTTTGTATTTGGAATGTTTTGTGCTATGTCTGTATGTTTTATAAATAGTTTGTTTATTTGAAAGTGGAAATTTGTCATTGAAGGAAATCTATGTAAGTGTATCCTTGTATTAAAACCAAAGCTTTGTTTTTGAGACAAACAAACCCAAAAGATAAAGAAAAAAAATGTGAAAAATTAAGGACATGCTGGCTGTATAAGGGACTCATTGTTTTTTGTGTCTAAAAGACATAAGGCCCTACCTTCTCAAAGGGCAATCCTTCATAATATTGGTCAAAAGTACCCACCTCCAGGATAAAACGAAAAAATTGCGCTTCCATAGAGGAAGGATTATCCCTTCCTTCCATTCTTCAGGTATCAATTCCGTTGACCACGAGGGAGAATAGCATGTGCAGCCAAAGTAGCATTGCTGGTCCTCCGAATTAGAGCAGATCGACGGTGATCCCACAGGTTTCTGGTGCGTTGTTCTTCTTCATTCTGCACAGGGCATTTCGTATCTTTTCTACCGAAGGAGGATGACGCTCTGGTAGATTTGCACCTGTTGTTCACTGAGCGGACGCAGTTAGATTAGGATCAACGTCGAAAAGACCATCGGAAGAGGCATCCTGAAGTTTAGCACCAAATACCGCAGACTACAAAAGTTTTCTACCAGCCCCCCCTCCTCCCCTCCACTGAGCAATCCATATTCCTCACAAAAGTGTTCTCTGCTGAATTGATGCTTATACTTCATAAACTAAAAAATTGACAGTCAGAAAGAGGTGATAGATCTTTTACGAATTTGCTTAAATTCTATCCTTAATTTGCTTGCGCTCATAATTAACCATTTTTTGAAGAATGATGTGTTTCCTTCTTGCCTCTAAGCGTTTTCCAAGATTTCTGTTTCCCCCCCCTCCAGCCCCGTATCCGATTCGAGCTGAAGATGGAGTTTCTGAGACATAAGACCCTTCTATATATCAAAGATCCGGTCACCTATTCGTAAGATAAAGATATCCCAATTTTCACGTTTTCCAAGAATTCCGGTTTCCCCCTACAACTCTCCTCAATGTCACAGGATCTGGTCGGAATTTAAAATAAGAGCTCTAAAGCACAAGATAATTTTCTTAATTTTTCAGTAAGAAGAAGTTAACATAGTGAAGCCCAACTTCTTTTCTTTGGGGGAAAGAGGGGGGGGGGCTGAATTCACTGATTCCTTTTTTTAACTACGTAGTTTTATTTTAAAATCACCTACGAAAAACCAGTTAATACTGGTTAACCATGATGCACGAAAAACGAACAAGACGAAGAATAAACCCAAAAGAGATTTTTTCAAGTCTGGTGAGGGCAAAAATCTGTTCGACAAGTGTATTTGATAAGTACGAAAAATTTCATTGCTGCAGAATCCAGCAGGGACAAAAAATAGACATAAACATATCAATAGTACTAGAGATATGCGGGCTCAATGTATTACTTGTTTACTTTTTTTTTTTTTTTAGACCATGGCGTTTCGTGTATAAGGAGTAGTTGCAGAATCTTTGAAACGTGTTCAGTCGATTTGAAATTGAAAGACCTTTTTGGAAGTCGAAAGTGATAGGAGGGCAACCATCCCCCCTCCCACGAGAATCAATACCCCAAAAATACCCAATAAAATTTTGAGATAGCCATTTTGTTCAGCTTTGTTGAAAGGTTCAGAAATTCATTGATTTTTTTAGTTTTTCAAAATCCCCTTTGAAAGAAACTAAAACTGTAAAATTCTAGTTAAGTGACTTCTTGCTATCTTGGGAAGGGGTTAGGTTAGGAAAAATGAAACTTTCAGGGATGGGTCTACAGGCTACAGTATGTCCTGGGAATGTATTTTGAAGTACCTACCTCTACTCCTTCTCCCTCTAGAGGTCTCTGACCTTTGATGACCTTTAATAATAGGCAAAATAGATCTTCTGCTTAAATAAAGTAGAATACAACAAAATTATTTCCTTTTTCCCAGTTATTTTGCAGAAAATTCATTACAGGGCAGTGCACATATTCGCAATTATCCTTAGCTTCCTTTCAGTAGAGTGTAAATGATACAATTGGCATATCTAGATGTAAATGGTACAGTTGCAGTTGGAAGCAGAGTTGCCAACCTGCACACTATGATTAGGCTTCAAATTAACACTTACTTGAAACCAGTTTTAATTGTAATGTAATCAGAGTCCAGAGTCGGTTAGTCCAGCGAAAAATTCATATATTGTCCAAATAGCAAGGGGTTCTCTGATATGCTGAATCTGATGGTGTGATTTTCATTAAGATTCTATGACTCAGGGGATATTTTCCCCCTTTTTCGAAAATAAGGCAAATTTCCTCTGGCTCAGGTAAGACTAAACTTAATGAAACTTGTATATTTAAAATCAGTATAAAAATTTGGTTCTTTTGATATATTTATTGGTATCAAAATTCTGTTTTAGAGTTTCGGTTATTATTGAGCCGGGACGCTCCTTACTTACAGTTTGTTACCACGAAGTGTTTGGTTTGTCATGCCATCATCCTTGCCCGAGTAGACCTCCGCCCCGAGGTGACTCGGGTGCGTCGCGTCGCCCTTGATCGTCGCCGGAATCTTCTCCTTTGACGTTGGCTCCCCGAGTTGCTGCGTGGATTCGACCACCGCAGCGACCGGCCGCTTCAGGTCGTAGGTCACTTCGATCGACGACGACGTGCTGCGCGGAGTGCAACTCCAAGTGCTTCTCAATACCCATATTATGCTAAAATGCTTCTATTTGTAGTATATTTAGCCGACCCTTAGGTGGCAGTAAGTCTTGGGTCACTCTGGCATTGCCCTATTTGCAAGCAAAAGGGCTCAGGAACTCAAGGAATAACACCCAATGAGATCAAAGACATATTTATTCAATCTTACCTGTTGAAAATGTCCGTGACCTTGGTGTTCATTTTGATTCTAGTCTTAGGTTTGACAGGCATGTCTCTGAAGTAATTTGTAAGGCAAATTATCAGCTATTATGTCTTAGACGGAATTTCCGTAAGTTTAATCACCATTCATTCATTGCCATTTATGAATCAACAGTTCGACCTGGAGGAGCTGGGGGAGGGGTGTTAATTTGGAAAAACTAGAATATATTGAGGTATTTTTAACTTAAGAACGTGTGAACTTAAAAGTGGTGGATAGAATAAGCAAATGTCGTAGATACGTGATTGCCGTAACCGTACTGGATTCGCTCTCTTTTGGGGAGTCGGGGGGAGGGATTCAGTGCTTTGGCGAGTTCGGTGCTTCTGGACGTGCTAGGACGATGAAAATTGGGAGAGGAAAAATTGGAAAAAAATTAGGTATTTATAACTTACGAGTGCGTCACTTAAAAAGGGCACTAGAACTTTTCATTTCCGTTAGAATGAGCCCTCTCGCGACATCATAGGACCACTCGGTCGATACGATGACCCATGGGGGAAAAAAGCAAATAGGCACGCACCCGTAATGTCTTTTGGGAAAAAATACGAAGTTCCACATTTTTTGTAAATAGGAGCTTGAAACTTTTACAGCAGGGTTCTCTGATACGCTGAATGCGATGGTGTGATTTTCGTTAAGATTCTATGACCTTTCGGGGGTGTTTTTCCCCCTATTTACGATGTTTTGACACTTAAAGTCTATAGGCGTAATGCTGCCGTGAAGGGTGTTAGTCGGCAGCATAGGTTGCTTTAACGGAGGATACCATTGATTCGTCGATTCGAAAAAACCATCAGTGGTAGGTGCCGTAGCGTTGCCCCGAAATCAGCAGAGCACATGCGGTAAGGAGCCTTAAATACATCTTCAAAATTATGATTTCTAAGGGGCTTCTGGAGTTTCCGTCCGTCATGCTGGCATGCTATCTCATTGATCACTACCTCCACAAAAATGATACCACAAACCAACTTTACAACACTACAATGAAAATTAATGAAAATGAAACTTTTATTCCAAAGTGATTAACTTGAATGTTATATTATGAGTAATAACTTGCCATTATTCAATTTGTTCCGACAGGGTACTATAATGTTGTAAATTTTGTATTTGGAGAATCTGTTTTATCCTATTGCAAAACATCCCGCTAAGATTTCAGAAACTTTTTCTTCGGAGACCAAAAGAAACACAAGTTTTCTCCAAAAAAAAATCGCATCCATTTCGTTATTGACGATCCGGTCCATCGTGCCGCGGCTTTCGGCGGCGATGGTGGCCGAACCCGGCTCGAAGGTGATCTTGCCCGCCGCCTGGGCGCCCGCCAGCTCGGCCTCGCAGAGCTCCGGCGGGATCGGCTGGTCCTTGGGCGCGGGCGGTTCTTCATAAGTGATGTCCAGCTCGTACTGCTCCGCCTCGCCCAGCTTGGCCGAGAGCAGCCGCGCGACCTCGGCGGGCGCGTCCTCGCGGAAGCTCATGCCGGTGAGGGTGAGGTTCTCCGGCGTCACCGCAATATAGGGCTAATTAGTGTTGACATTTACCGTAAAGAAGGGAATAGGAAACTTTTAAGCCTTTCATGTGTATTAATCGAGGAGTTGCCCACTTTCAAAACTATGTACTCCGCTCAGTAGGTGTCACTCATGGTAGAAATGTGGTGCACGTAGCAGAACAAGTGGCGGTCTCAGATGTACACCAATTGGTAGAGCTCATAAGTGGTGTGACGGAAGATTTTTTGTGAATTTTTCAAAGGATCAAAGTGACGGATTTTTTTTTAGGTTTTCACCAAACTAGAAGCAAGCCCTGGAGTATGTATATCGAGGTTGGCACCTTTATGGCTTCTCTTTGGGGGAAAGGTGCAAAATAATCAGTTTACTTGAACCAATATAAGAACGTAATGACAAAAGGTTGTCTATTTCGTGAAGCACGGCAATTAGTGCATTAATATGTTCTTTTTTTTATAACTACTACTATTACGGCCACCAACAGCTTATTGAATCACAAAGTCTGGTAAACCAACACGTCCAACCTCAAAGCTTCACTCTTTATCCTCCTCTCCAAAGCAAATTTGAATGATGGCGCTAAGTTCGGGGTTCGTTATCACAGTAGATTGCAAGTAATTTGCAAATAGCAAAGAAAGCGTAATTTTTTACCAACACAGATGAAGGCATGTCGTTTCATAGTGCGCTGTGCGTTTGACGGTGAATTTTGATAAAACTTTGCCCCGTATTGGCCCTCAGCTAAAACAACAAGTCTGGATTGCTTATTGACTTTTCAAAATGAGATTTACAAGGTATCACGCTAGATGAATAAAAATCCCCATCATCACAATCACGATACGCTTGGAGCCGATCGGCTTTTCGCGCTTACAAATCAGGCGCGGCTTGGAGTCAGTCGTCGCTGCAACCTTTTGAGCTTCCGCTTCTTGGGCCGGTGCAGCTGCGGTGGTCGGTTGCGGGCCACTGCTTGCGCAGGCACCAAGTGTCAGGGCGCATGACAGCGCCACGATCGATTTGATCACGGGAAACTCCTATCGTCAGGGTTAGTTTACGAAAGCGGTCGTATATTGCGCCAACGGTTGCCGTAAGTCAATGGTATTCTGACCCCTATCACCATATTCGTTTCTTTTCTTCTCTCGTAATTGAGCCATCTATCTTTTGAAGTTACAGAATTCTAAACAGAACGACACGCACATCCACGATACGCCGTTGTAAATTACTATTAGTGTACGTGTATAATTAATTACTTTGATGCTCTGTTTTCTGATCATCAAATTTCCTCACTTAACCTCTGCAGGTTGATTCCATTAAGGATAACCTTAATGCTATTGAGATAAATATACGCCAAAGCACAAATCTAGTTGTTTACTCACGCGACAAATCTTCTTCCTGTTCGCCGACTCCAATGAGACGCACAGGGATTGCCAATTCTTCAGCAATGGCAACCACGACTCCGCCCTTGGCCGTACCATCGAGCTTGGTCAACGCCAAGCCAGTGACACCTACGGCTTCATGAAATTGTTTCGCTTGCGCGAGGGCGTTTTGCCCAATTGTTCCATCCAAGGTGAGCAACACTTCATGCGGCGCCCCAGGCATTTCGCGATCAAGCACCCGTTTCATCTTTTTCAGCTCATCCATTAAATTCACTTTGGTGATGCAACTTTTTGTTTGAAAGTATTATTTAAATTTTTTCGGAGCACCATTACAAATACACAGATTTAAGAGTAAATTCAAAATTTTATTACTATACCTAAAGTAACATAAAACGTTGAGTTGGTAGGATTGCTGTCTGAGAGCCTAAAATCGAACAAAAAACAATCACATGATCGAAAAGTATTTGACTATTGTCAAGGCCGTATCCAGGGAGAGATTTTACCAAGCTTGAACCCCCCCCCCTACAAAATTTGCGTCCAGCCCGTAAAAAACGCTCTGGCCACGTTCGGAATCATTGGAGTGGGGGCCTCCGAACTGGTGATGTATCCATACTGGTGCCTGGAAAAAGGGTATGCCAAATCGGTGGGGCCCAAAGATGATTCTGAGGCCTGGCTGCAGCGGGCCACAGGCTGGATTCGTGTGATGAAATACGATGCGTTTGCTTCGATGGTGATTTATACACTGTCGACCGCGGCGTTTTTTCTGATGGGAGTGGCTGTGCTGTATGCCGATGGTCGTAATCCGGATAACCATCGGCTCGTGGCATTACTTTCACATACCCATAATTAAAAAAAAAGAAGAAGTAAAATTTTCGGTCATGGTGGTCTCCCCCCCCCCGAGAACCCGGTTGTTCCATCCCAAATTATCTACTAATTGTAATATAAAAGTAAAAACAATGTTTAAAAAATTGCCTTAATATTCCCATAACTGTGAAAAAAGAAGTAAAATGTAAAAACGAATAGAACGGCTACCTGTTCCATTGCTACATTCTTGATAACAACCAAATTCATACTAAGGCATTCCACCTGTTCCCTCACAGCACGACATCCTTGCCGGCAGAGTTGTGGTCGCCTTCTAGGTCGATCGCGAAACGTCGGGGTGACGTCATTTGATTCACGATCCAGAGGCATTTGTCCCGGCCGACGTTGCGAGCCCCCACGCGGACCTCAGGCGTGCTGCTCTTGGCAGACCATCTCTCGGTCCAGTGCGGAGCCCGGATGATTGGCAACAGCTTGTCGATCTCATCCCAGATCTGAGCGGAGTCGGGGAACCACGTGGCGTTTTCCATGGCGGGCAATCCCGACACACCAATGGAGGAGGAGCTGCACGGCGGCACTGGGGCGGCGGTTGCGGCTGCTCCGGCGGAGCCTGCGCCTGCTGCCGCTCCGGCGCCGGATGCCGAGACTGCGATGTTCCAGGCAGCGCAGGGCGACGGCAGCAAGGCGGCCTATGAGGCCTATCTGATGGCCTATCCTGAGGGCCGGTTTGCGGAGATGGCAGCGGCTGAAGTTGCGGCTCTGGAGGCTGGAGCGGCTCAGGATCCGCAGGCCGGGGCAGAAGCACCCCCGGCGGCGGCTGAGCCCCTTCAAACAAACAGAAATTATTCCGTATATAAAAGGGGCTGTCCTCAACGCATAACTCTTTATGCTAAAGTGTGATTCTTTGTCCAACACTACTTTTCAAAACAATAGAAACTTTAAGATATAGAGCGAATCGTCAAGGAAGGGAAATTCCCTTTCATATACAGAATAATTTCTGTTCGTTTTAAGTTTTAATGTTGCCCTTTACTTTTAGCTAAAAAAAACATGTTTTTCGCATTTAATTTCTGAACGTTTTTCAACTAATGCAGGTTCGAACCTCAGAAACCGATTCGCTTGTGAAAAAATACTCCGAGCGCTCCACACCCATCTCCTCATGTCCGATCGGGACCCGTTGAATGGCCCGCCCGTTGCGCGACCGTCCTGTACAGAAAGCACGTCCGACGCGTCAAGTCGCCTTCAGCGGATCTGGATCACACGGAACCATTTCATGGGTCAGATCGGCTTGCTTGGCAAGGCGCGAAACGCAGCGCGACGCGGGGCATCGGGCAGGGTTCGCAACGACGCCGACAAGCCGTTCTGGCCCTCCGCAGGTCAGGAAAATTCGCCATAAGTATAACCACGGCATCAAAAATATATTACTGCGTGAGAAACCACATGAAAATCACAGCTCTTGATCAACAAATCTAGATTCCATAGTGTTACAGCAATGTCATCTCTACTTTTATAAAACAGTCCGTGGTGGGGAACTCTAAGTAAGGGGCGGAATGAACGAATAGTAGCTGAAACCCTCAAAAAGAGTTTTGGTAACCATAAATATATTTTAAAAGACTCGTATTTTGTTAGTTATTCTGAATGTCTAACAGCTGCCTCCGCAGTCATTAGTCCGTCGGAGCTACACGGTCTGGTGTGCGGCTTTGCCGCAGGCCATCCAGGCGAATTTGTATTGTCCAACTTTGTGCAACTGGCAGGCGACGATGTGCTGACCAATGAGGATGCGGTAACCGAGTTTGTGCAAGCGGCCATACAAAATTTTGCTGATCCGGAAATGGGTTTTAATCCATTGGTCCCAGATGATGATGAGGCGCTAAGTGCCCAAGTGAAAGGTCTCGGCGAGTGGTGTGCTGGATTTTTGAGCAAAGCGGCCGAGCGGCGGGGTTGGACGTCGATATTTCAGTGCTGACGAAAGTCGACGGCTACTTGGATACGGTTTCATCGGAGAATGATTCGCGTTATTCGTATCAAACGCGTGGTGATGCCAGCGCCGCGATGACGGCCGAAGCCATTTTGTGTCGGCAATACATCAGTTGGAAAAAGAACCATCCGCCGATGGCGGTGGGGATTCGAGACCTGTTGGAGCTGGCCCCGTTCGACATGCGCGATCGGGATGTCTACTACTGGTACTATGCGTTCATAAAGTAATTAGGGGAAAGTTTCAAGAACCTTGTTTTCTAAAGAAGGGATAGTAACATCATTGAAAACTGCTGCAATGGCTGTACTTTTTAGTGCATCTGAGATTAGCCTCATGCCATGGTGTGCCATTGATTCTATTTTAGAAATTAACTTTCTTAAAGATGAGTAATACACAGGGAGACAATATTCAATCTTTCCATATACTATAGACATGAATAGTTTTCAAAGTCCATTGCCCAGCAACAGCTTGCATAAAATTTAGCTGTTTTTTGGGGGGGGCTTCGAACTTGTTCCAAAACCGGATATCGTCAAACCGACAGTGAAAACCGAGTGGTTTTGCCGATTTGCCAAAAGTGAGCCCGCACGAAAGGAAAAGCCCCCCCAAAAGAGGCCCGCCCCCAACCTTGCAAAACACGAGGGATGTTGCGTTGGAGGATCAGCAAACTCCCAACAGCCCTCAAAACTCATCTGAGGAGCTCTTGCGCATGAAATTGTGCCAGAACAAACAATCAGCCCCGGAGACCAATTCTGAGCCAACTACGTTATTTATTATAAGTTAATTTATGATCTGTTGGCGTAAAAAAAATGCATAATTACACATGGAGAGCTTTTTCTTTCTAAATTAGATTAAAAAAGATTAGAAAAATTCGACTGAAAATTCAATATAGATATACTCTCTTTGTTTCCTCAGATACATTTCCAGGTCCTGATTACTTTTAATGTATTCTTCCGACTTATCTAGTAGGATACGTTATCGTATGTAACTAAATTTAAAAACAAACCTGTGAAGGTACAGACGGTATTCAACAATATTAGTTCATGACGACATAAAGCTCAATCCTTATAATGATGTCAGTCGACAAACATGACGTTAGTCGACCCACAAACATGACGTCAGTCGACAGACACACAAACAAACAACTTATATATAAAGTAAATCTTGAAAATTTTGCCCTAATCACACTTATTAAGTATGTTTTTACAGCTTCACCACGTTTTTACAGCTTTCTTTCAGTGGGCTATTGTTCAATTAATGAAAAAAGAACTGACAAAAGTAAATTGCAAAGTTAAAATGAACAAAAATTGCTGAAATCTGTATGACAAATGTCATCTGATAAATTAGATTAATTGAATTTTATATCTGTAAGAATGAATACGTTATATTTATTATACAAAAATGTTTGTAATAAATAGTGTCGGAACAAAATCCTACCACATTGAGTTGGATCTTGAATTAATTTTTTGCGTTGTTAACTTGGAAAAATAAATGAAAGAGGAGTTTATCAAAGAAAAGTAAAGTGCAGTATTAGAACTCAAGACAAGCTGAAAGAAACTCCTACAGTAGTAAAAAAAAGACAAGAACCCGCTATGTTACGCGCACTGGATATCAGCACTTCGGCGCTCGTTGCCCAACGAACCCGGCTCAACGCGGTCTCAGGCAACATCGCCAACATCTCGTCGCTTCGAGACGAAAATGGCGAAGCCAAACCCTATCAAGCCCGCGAAGTCGTCTTTCAAACCGATGATTCGGTTTCCAGCAAAGGTGCATCGGGAGTGAAAGTCGCTGAGATTCGCGTCAACGATGCCGAACCAAAGTACCGATACGATCCGACTCATCCGCTGGCGATCAAGTCTCTGTAACAGACCGGTTCCCTATTAATGATAAGTGTGCCACGCTAGGGCATGCAAATGCTGTCGGAAGCTTTAGGCAAATCCGAAGTCCAAGTATGAAAGTCATAACCTTTAGACTGGGCATCATAAAGAAGTGAAGCTAAACCTTTGTACGCATGTTGGTATCCAATGCGAGGTAGAAAGCCAAATTGGCTTGAATTTTTTGCAGTCTATTAAGTGATATGGAGCAGAACAGATTCAAAATCTTACTAATATTACATGCAACAGTGATAGGCCTACATAAATAGTTGCGTGCGAGTCGTGATAGCTTTGCGCGCTGAAGTCTTGACGCGACAGGGCAGTCTCGAGATTTTTCAGGTCGTTGGCATGAGGGAGCTCATGCAGGGTTCAACGAAGATCTGAGGCGACAGGGCGTTCGCGGACCCGACGGAGGAGAGCGTGGCAGAGCCGTATCTTGCTGAGATCAGGATGTTGGGATTCGATTTTGCGCCTCGGGGATTCGCCCTATGTGACGGACAGATCCTGCCGATCGAGCAGAACCGGTCGCTTAAGGATAAAGTTCAACTGGCTGCAAAGTCAATTTAGTCCCTTCTTTGGATAAAATTTTGTTGTTGTTTTTTCAAAGCTGAGGAATAGCCTTTGATCATGGTATTACTGATTGATAGCGAAGAAACAAAACTAGTGTTGCTCTCGCAACACTTTAGTCGGCGAAGCCGGACAAAGGTTGTCACAACACTTCACGTTGCCCGGGCAGCGTAGGTCTAGTTTGTATTATTTTTGGGCACGCATATAAAAATACACATGAGAGATCACAAATATACGATTTTTAACGAGAAAATATCCGGGAAATGTCTTAGGAATGATGAGGGTATGCCAGATAAGTAATTACACTGTGACATGGAGCTGTGAATTGATATAGTGTATCATGGGAGGGATGGCTTGTGAAAAAACACGATTCATTGAATTTCAATCATATTTTTAATCATGAAAATTTCCGGTAAAATGCCTTAGGAATGATAATATCTATATCAGGATTGCAACTGGGCCACCATGTATTGCCATCATGGTTCGAATTGCTTGGACTACCTTAAAGCTGTAAGAAAGGCGGGCTGATCCTACAGCTTTCACCACCGTGCCTTATTCCGTGGTGTCATTAACGGTATATTTTTACTTTTTTTTTTATAAAACCTTGGATAAACAAGTAAAGTTCAGCTTATCCTTTTTAGTTTTGCATTTATGTCGTAAAGTGAATCAATTTAAGTAATGACCGGAAAGACTAGGCAACTCTTACCTCCAACTGTGTTGCAGTTAAGTGTTACTCTGATGTGAAGAGGATTTTTTGGTATCTGTAGTAAAATGAAATAAATGGTCGAAAAATGCAAACCTTATTTTTCCCTTATTTTCCATTACTATCATCACTTGAAATATTTCAAAAGGACAGAGGAACCAGACAAGAGATTAATTCGGCAACATCTCCATCATGATTACCTATTTCAGTCTTAAGAGCTAAAATCTCTGTAATTGTTGTCATAATCTCTTGCAATGAGTTTAAATGACATGCCAAAACCTGTGACAAGAAGAAGAGCATTTCTCCTTTCAACGCATGCTAACTGTCTAGCTTTAACCTTTTCAATCAGCCCAAAAAATTTAATGGTGAAAAAGGAGTTTGTCTGTAAAAATGTTTCTGGGATACTTCTTAAGAAGGGAATACTTACACAGGCTAGTTGCACTATCAAACAGTTCGTGGTAACAAACTGTAGTAAGGAGCGACCCGGCTCAATAGTAACCGAAGCTCTAAAAAACGGAGTTTTGATACTAGTAGTTACATCAAAAGAATTGCATTTTAATGCTGATTTTAAATTTATAAGTGTCATCAAGTTTAGTCTTACCCATCAAAAGTTACGAGCCTGAGAAATGGATGTGTGTTTAGCCTATTTGTTTTTTTGTTTTGTTTTTCTTGCCCTTTTTAACTAACCAAACAGATTAGAGGGCAAATAGCCCTCCTTGGAGGGCAATTATGAGATAGTCGTTTTGTTTAGCATAGTTGAAAGATCCAAAAACTATACCTCAGGGGTAACATGACCCCCACAGCCACTAGGGAGAGGCCTGTAAGTTATAAAGTTTGTCCATTGAAACACTTGTAGTATTTGTTATAGGGAAGTATACCGACATTTTCAGGGGGAAGGGATATCCTCTATATGGCTGGATTGCAAACTCAGGAGACTGGAAATGGTCTGAAGGTTATTTTTGACCCGATGGTGGATTTCTTTTAGTAGGAGCTCATTGGTTGCATTGGTTTTTTGCAGTCGGGTATTAAGGATATTCTGGCGACGATAGGCCCAGACGCTCAGGATAATCAGACCCGCTAATATTCCTATGATCAGAATCCCGTAAACTCGTTCTCGACTCTGTTGTTCTATGATTTGTTCCTTCTTCTCTGTGTCATATTTGATCTGCAATCTTTGAATTATTCAGTGCTTTGAAATACATCACAAGTATACTTAAAATCAATTCTTAATAATTACAATTTACTTTATATTCATGTTTTGCAAAATTTTCAGAAACCCGATCTGACGATGAAGTCATAAAACGGAGTGAATCTATGAAACGCATTTAGAATTGGGTTTCATTAACAGTTATTGTTTTATAAAACGATATAAAACTCTCCGCTGAATCAAAAATACCGGACTTAGGTTTGAACTCCGCTTCCGACTTGATGATCAGTAAGCTTTTCAAAAATTGATAATGTTTAGCCTCAAATAAAACTGTTTCATGAACATCCTTATTTTTGTAACTTTGCCGTATCATAATAGGTTTTTCAGGCAAAATATTTCAAAGGTAAAATATTAAAAAAGGTAAAAGGTAAAAAGTGTCTTCACGTAGTTTTAGTTTGTGGGAAGTACACAGACATTTTTCAGGGAAAAATTTATTTGTGTGTGCGTGGAGGGGGGTATTTTCTGCGGGAAAATTTTTCCAAGGGTAGGGAAGCTTCCGAGGGTGAACTTTGACGTACAACCACCTTGAAAATTTCAAAGTAACAAGAAAAAAAAAAAAAAAAACGGGACTTGACTATTAATCAGCCATTAGAGGTTTTCAGCGCCGTCCACTTGTTAACTTGTGAGCTGACTTGTGACTTGATTTTTGAGCTTAAAGAATCAGCAGAAACTGGTTGTTTTGGTGACCCCTTTCTTTTTTTGTTCTTGGGGCTAATGTTTTGAGAAATAAGAACCACACTGTTTGAGATGATTATTTTTTATGAAATACTAATTACTTTCAAGCGTCGTTCAGTCTGTAAATCTGGATCAGTGAAACCGATCCGATCACCGCAACGCCAATCGCCCAGGCTGGTGTCGGCGTCCACCGCCACCGGACCAGGCCAAATCCCGTGCCCGCCAATTCCTTGGCTGCAAAGAGCACCGGCCGATAGTTTTCTGTCAGTTGTGGCGCGTTGGCAAATCCAACCACAACCAGCAGCATGACAGCCGTCATCCAAGGAATAGTCTCCCGATCGGGCAAGATTTCGAGTCCCATGGAACCGGCGCCGGCCAGTCCGATACAAAAAGTTTCACGAACAAAAAAAAATCAGCATGCAAAAGGTTCCATGAACGAAAAATCAGCCCGCAAAAACTTCCATGGATGAAATCAGTTTGACGAGGAGAAAAATCAAAGTACAAGCTTCACAAAGAGAAAAATCAAGATGCAACAAGTCTCACAAACAAAAATCAGCATGCAATAAGTTCCATGAATAAAATTAGTTTCACGAGGAGAAAAATCAATGTACAAGTTTCATACAAAGAGAAAAATGAAGATGCAACAAGTTCCAGGCCCAGGACAGAAATTCAGTATATGGTCTTGATTTAAGGCTCTAAATATGATCCTATCTCTCTGGGGGGATGGTCCCAAATATCTTGTCATAAGAACATCTACAGGTTGGGTTTGTTCAAACGTAACAAAGACGACGAAAGTAAAACAAAATGTGATACCTGTGGTACTGAACTCCATGATCCTGAGCGTCTGAAAAGACACATGAAAAAAGCACACGGAAATGTACCTGCAAAGAAGTTAGATCCTAATGCAGGCGATGGCGGTACCTGGTAGGGCTAGAACTTCGCTCATACACTTGAGAGTGTCAATCAAAAACAATCAAAAACAGTCATATTGCAGCGCATCATGATCGTATTTGACATTTAGTGATTGACAATGAGCGAGTTTGATGAAAACGTTGGATCAACGGGAGGCATGAATGCACGAGAAAGAACGCCACAGGATTATTCTATCAGCCGTCCAAGACCGTCCGGTTATCACCGTGCAGGACTTGGTGGCGTTGACGGAGTCTTCTGAGGCCACCATTCGTCGGGACATCGCCGGACTAAACTTTATAAATGAAAAGGGTTGCTCTTCTCCAACACCACGCTCTTTACGCTAAAATTCTTAGTTTTAAATATTATTTGTAATTATTATAATATTTTATATATTATAATTATTTTTAAGAAGATTCTTATTGTTATAATTAAACGAACATAGTGTTTCAAGAGTGTTTCTTATAGAATTGAAACAGAATTCAAACTTTAACGTAAAAAGCGAGATGTTGAGGAGGGGAAACCTTCCTCATATACGTAATAATTTCTGTTCGTCTTATGTTTTCAAGATCTTGATGCTTCGCTGTCAAGCTCCGAAATTACAGCACCAAGGTAGGAGCTGTTCCAGTGTTATGAGATAGTTGTGGGTCTCTGCTCATTCACAAGCCTCTGTCTTTATCACAAGAATGGGGGAGAGAGAGAGAAAGAGAGAGAGCGAGCGAGAGAGAGAGAGAGAGAGAGAGAGAGAGAGAGAGAGAGAGAGAGAGAGAGAGAGAAAGAGAGACTTTTATTTCGAAAACATCTTTCACAGCGCGTGGCGCCGAAATTTGCGCTTTACATTAATTCATGATATAGTTGAGGAATTGGCTTTTCCTTTAAAGATGTTTTTGTGACCTTGAGGATACCTTTTTGTGTATTGAAGTTATTTGAGCTTCGGAGTTTAGGGTCCCACTTCTAATTGTCATTCTTTTTCATGTATAGAGATCGTCGCTCACGCACAAGAAATGAAAGCAGAGACAGGAGCAGATCACCAACAAGAAATGGAGAAACAACCAATGACGATTAAGGTGAGCTTTGTTAAACATATCTGATCAATAAATGCATCTTTTTTGGAGAAATTATTGCGCATATGAGGGGTTTACCTCCTCGTAATACCTCGCTGTTTACGCGAAAGTATTTTTAGTAATTTCAGCTATTTATTCTACGGCCTTCGTGATTCAAGGGTCATTCTTAAGGAATTGGGACAGAATTTGAGCTTTAGTGTAAAGAGCGAGGTATCGACGAGGGGTGAACTCCCTCATATATGCAATAAAAATATACGAACATAGACGTTCGTTACGTAAGTTAATTCGTAAATTACGAATATTTTTTAGTAATGAAAATGCTATATTTATAACTCTGTCTCTATAAATTCTATTATCTATAACTCTATGCACGAATGAGTGTATCTCCTTTACCATCCGAGATTCAGCAGTGGACCATAGATGAAGTTGGCCCTTATTTAGAAAAAGTATGTTTTATGGGTTTTTTTTTCTGGCTATTTAGCACTAAACTTTATTATTTCAAAGTATAATATCTATATGTTATTGATATTTACAACTGTGTTATTGTATATTGTATAAACTATATGCTATTTTGTATTTTGGCCTAGGAAATTATGCTATGGCTGGGTTTTCGACAGCCTGAAACCCTGGTCAGGCAGAAGCGTATACCCCTGTCCTTAACGCGGGTTCTGGCGGCGATAAAGGAAATATGTGCTAACCGTACCGCCCTTGGTTACACTCTGACAAACGGCTTTCTTTCAGCCCTGTTCCTGGCCTTTCTCAGTACCTCACCGCAAATACTGCAGCAGCAGTATAAGCAGGGTGTGCTGTTTCCCCTGTATTTCGGGATACTGTGCCTGGCGATTGGTCTTGCTACTTTTGTCAACTAGCTGTATAAATAGAATAATAAAACAGTATAATAGAACCGGCGCATACCAGTATCGAATTAAAAGCGAGAAAAAAAGAACAAGAAAAAGAGGGTTAAATTCCTGCGTTGGCTTCAGAAACTTCTTATTACTGGGGTGAGTTGTTACTAGTAGCTGTATAAATAGAATAATAGAACAGTATAATAGAACCGGCACATACCAGTATACCAGAATTAAAAGCGAGAAAAAAAGGAACAAGAAAAAGAGGGTTAGATCACTTCCTTTTCGACAATCGTGACGTTGAAAAAGAGTCACTTATTTCGTATGGTGAATGGACAGACTGGGGTGGCTATGGCAACAATACAATAACCCGTAATGAAGACGGCGGGGCAATATTAAACGACCCCGTTGATATGAACGTCATGGTAGATGGTGAGCGTTATATCGCTAGTGTTAGCCCTGTTGAATACCCTGATGAAAGCGCTCCATTTATTACAGATGATGGGCGATACCAAGTATTGGCGCGTTATGAAAAAGTACCGAATCCGCAATTGGAAAATGGAAAATCTTCGGGTGTCGAAGCCCCATGTCAAAGGCAGAAACTTATCGCATAAAATTATTAATGAAGAATTTATACAGAAAATCACAACTTTGAGAAGTCATTGTGCTAGACCGTGGGAGCTTCTAATGTGTCTGCGTAAGTTCCCCTTTTGGCTGTAAGATGCAGGGCAATATGTACACTTGAATAGTCTCCGACCTCCACATTCGTACATCAAATTTTTTCCAAATTAGCCTTTTTCGCTATAGATTCGACCACATCTTAGACAAATCCATTTACCTTGGGATTGCTTGATCTAGATGCTCAGTAATATAATTGTACACATTAACCAACTTAGTGTCAACTGAGCATCCATATCTGAAGCCATGCTGACTATCACTGAGCAGCTCATTAGTGGTAAGGTGTCCAACAATGTGAGCATTCATAATTCCCTCTAAGATCTTACCAGCTACAGATGTAAGACTAATGGATTTATAATTGGAAACACTGTTGCAGCTACCCCCTTTGTGTACAGGTGTAATGTTAGCATTCCAAAAGTCCTGAGGAATCTGCTTTCTAATTTTTCCTTTCTCTTCAGCCCCTCAGATGGTCTTTATCAAGTCAATTTGTGCAGGTCCCTGACACGCCTACCAGTTTTCATCGTCCTAGCACGTCCAGAAGCACTGAACTCGCCAAAGCACCACACCCCTCTCCCCATAACTCCCCCAAAGAGAGCGGGTCCAGTCCGGTTACGTCAATCACGTGTCTACGACATTTGCTTACTCTTTCCATCAAGTTTCATCCCAATCTCTCCACTATAAACGTTTTCCAAAATTTTAGGTTTCCCCGAAGCCGGAAAGCACGAGATGCAGCGCAGCGAACGCACCATAAAACAGCTTGGTCTGACGGGCAGCCTCCTGCTCGCGGCAGCGCTGTGTGCGCCCGTTACGCAGGCCGAAGATCAGGCCAAAGCGGTTGAAACCTCCCCCATTCCGCTAATCTATGCCGATGAAACGCTGAACAGTCAGGACATGGACATCAGCGTGGGTGACAACCTGGAACTGAAGCTGAAGGTCCCCCAGGACGGCTCAAACGACTTCACGGCAACGGAAGGCGTTTGGATTCAACGAACGGTAAAAACTCCGTTAAATGTAATAAAAAGGTCGCGCCTTTATGACCCCATCCATCCATGTAACGCACCAAAATTTGAGACAACCAACTCCAAGGGAACTGGCTCCCTTGGTTACCAATTGGTTACTCCATTGGTGTTACCCATGTAACACCTGGCTGGTAGCAGTCCTTAGCGCTGTGCCACTCTGCCCTCAAGTTCAATTGTTTCATATTGTACTCATGAAACCCAAAAGAACAGTAAAATTATGAAGCAAATCACAACAGGGACAGAGGGCTTGTATGCATTTGGTTACGTATTAACGGGTCAGACAAAAGTTGTTTGTTGGGGGGGGCTTTTAAACCCAGTAGACCCTCCCCCTTCCCCTAGATACGGCCTTATTGGGATCGAACACAAAAAGATATGTCATTTCGATACTATAAAACGTAAAACGTAAACTTATCATGCTTATCCTTCACATATCATGCAAAGATATGTCTATTTCGGAAACATTAACTTCGAAAGGAATTGAAACCCAAATCGGTATATCCATCCCGAGTATCAGCTCAATACCCCGCTTTTTACTATAAAGTATTTTTACTAATTTCAAACAGGTATTTATTCTAATTAAACAGCCTTTGTCATTCAGGGGTCACTCTTAAAGAATTGGAACAAAATTAAAGTCAAAGAGCGTGGTATTGACGAGGGAGTGAACCCCCTCAAATACGTAATAAAAATATACGAATATAGAAGTTCATTACGTAATTTAATTCTTAAGTTACGTATATTTAATACTAACAAAAACGTTCGTAAACAGAATTAAAAGTTCCAGATGGCCAAAGAATGAACCTTACTATTTTAGGAGGGCAGGGGCCTTACCTTTCAAGAGAAGAAAAAGGGTTAATTGAAGTATCTTTAGATTGGGGCGATTTAAAGCTGACGGCTTATAATAACGTTCGGGCATATTTGTATTGTCGCAATTTTTGGCAAGATCGACTTAAAAAACCTTTTCGGGTTTTTATCGACGGCCAGGAGCGCTCTTTGAAAGAGTTTGGTGAAATACAATTTATTAAAGCCGAGGGAAACGGAAAAGCTGTTACGAAGGCGAGTCACTTAAGCTAGCTTAGCCATTTTCAAGTATCATTCTGATAAAGTCGCTAAGAAAACTACAAAGGGGGTGAAAAAAGCATTTGAGGAAGCCCAAACGTCACCAGAAATGTATAAAATTGTTTCCAAAAGATTTGCTGCTCTTAATGCGACTCAAACCCAAGAGCAATCACCAGCATCTGCATGAATGGATGGATACGACCAGAATGCTCTGCTTGACAGTCTTGTGTTCCAAGGAATAAAGCAGAAACCAGGAGTGTGTCTGAAAACACAGGTCTTTTTTTCAACTCTAAATGCATTTTCATTTTGGACTAACCTCGTTTTTCATGGTACTAATGCTGGCCCTTGGTTCCATATTTCCTCCCGTTCCTGTGCTGGGATTATGATTCGAGGAGTCCAATTCATTTTGAGTAGTAAAGATCGTTTGGGCGAATTTGCTTAGTGGGTCCGGACTAACAATTGACTCCTTTACATCTTTCCCTAATTTCTTTTCTTCACACTGCAAATTTCCCGTGGCATAATCGAATAGAAGTTTCTTGTTCTTATTTTCTAAAATTTGATTGGTAAGACTAATCTTGATGAAACTTATATATTTAAAAATCAGCATTTAAGTGCGATTCTTTTGATGTAACTATTGACATCAAAATTCTATTTTTTAGAGTTTCGGTTACTATTGAGTCCGGTCGCTCCTTACTACAGTTCGTTACCACGAACTGTTTGATTTGTTTGTTTTATTTCCCCCAGGGGTACTTGCATCGGACTGATGGCCTGAGAAAATCAAGACACAGCTTGTCTGAACAGAAATTAAAGGTTCAAGACAATGCGAGATTGCTGGTTGAGATCACAGACATTACCCGCCGCTCGCAGATCAGTCGTGAAAACGCGCTCTTGATCCAGCACGGCGCAGGCCGCCAGATGATTCGACAGCTCGCGCACGAGATCAAAAATCCGCTCGGCGGTATTCGCGGCGCAGCGCAGCTACTGGAGCGTCAGTTGACCGATGCCGAATTGCACGAATACACCGATGTTGTCATCAGCGAAACCGATCGGCTGGCCGCACTTGTCGATACCATGCTGGGACCCGGCGGCCGCGGGGCTACACAACAAAACTAAAAACGCATAAAAATTGTTTATATCCATTTCTGTTTTTAAGAGTCAGAAAAACATTTCGGAGGGCTTATACCCCTTACATCCCCCTGGATACGGCCTTGACGGTAAGACACGGAACTATTAAAAAAGCATAAAAAGGTCAAAAAACATACTACAAGCCAATACATTTGTGAAACTTTAAAGAAAATATCAAATAACTTCAAAAAAGAAGAGCTATTTATAACATATGGATAGGTAGAATCGCAGAGAATCAAACAAAATGCTATCCAACATTCCTACACACAAAACCTGATTTTTTTAAACCAAGTGCGAGGCGGAGTTGCCATCCCTAAGCAAAATCGTGCAACCCAAAACCCTTCTAATTAACAATCTCGATGGTTTGCTGATCACTTATCTATAGGTCACCAATGGCCTACAGTAAGTCGGGTGGACATGTCTGATTCACATAAACACCAAAAGATATACGAAAATGATGCATGAACATTTTTATTTTCCATTTCTTCTCTCCAAACCCTTGCCGTTTACCGACCGGTCAGACTGCGTGTGATGTGTGCCCCACTGGACGTGCCACCACTGCTCTTGGAGCTGCCTTGTGCGACCAGTGCGAGGCCGGTCGCTTCACCAACACGACCAACAACACCGTGTGTACTCCATGCGAGGTTGGTCGCTTCCAAGATGCTGTGGGTCAGACCGTGTGTTCGTTGTGTTCACCCGGTCGCACAGCCAATGTGGAGGGTCTGAAGGCGTGCCTGAGTTGTGACGCCGGAACGGCCACTCCAATCAACGGTTCTGTGACATGGGCAAGAAAATCAACCTTTTGAAACGGATACATAAACCTCGATCATCTTAAAACAGAAGGGGTTATGTACTTCTACTGACTAGTGTAACTTACTTTTTTTATTAGAAGCGTCTGTTAGTAGCATGATTATACCAGTATTTCGTCAACTTCATTAAGGTATCCACTTCGGTCTTGATTCAGTTAGGTCAGCTTTCAAGGCACTAGGGAAATTTAAGATATCAATATCAAAACTTTCTTGCTTTAGCTTGAAAAACTTTACATTCTTTTTCAAATACTAAGAAAGGATCAAAAGGATCTACTGAGAAGTTCAAAGTTGATCAAAAAAAAGCAAAAAAAAGCGAATGTTGTGATCAACCAAGTCAAATCTTTAAGCAGTTTAACTATTTCTAAACTATTTAAGATGGTGTGTACAAAGTGCATAAGGTAATAGGCGGTAGAAGTTTTGCTGCATTAGCGTAATTCGCTTTTTAAATTGCTGAATTATCGAACCTCTGCGTAAAACTATTTCAACCGTCAAGCAGTTGCAAAGTAAACCTGAACCAAAACTCACTCTGTGATGACACGCAGCAAGAATTGGGCTGTCGCAGAAGAGATTCTGCTGGAGTTGATTCAAGAATATACTGTGTACTGGGCTGAACCTGTCAATCGTTTAGCGACCCTTTACTTGTTGCAGGGTCGTATCCAGGAGGCAGAAACTCTGTGCAAGATGGTATTGGCCGTAAAGCCATGGCATTTTGGTGCACTATCAAGTATTGTTATGATTTATGAGGCTCAGCATGAGTCCGTCATGGCACGGAAATGGGCCGCGCGGAGACTGCCACAAACATTTTTTTTACTGCCACACCTAAGTTTTAACCCGTTCTTCCAAATTAAGTATTGCAGTTTTTAAATGTGGAATTTTGATATAAAACAGTTGGTAGTAACGAACTGTAAGCATGGAGCAACTCGTGCTAATAGTGCCCGAAACCCAAAACATGAACTCTTCTAAAAAAAAAAATGAAACAATTTGGTTTACGATGATTTATAATATGTGAAATTTTATGAAATTTAAAACTATCCATCAAATACCAAGAGGCTTCGAAAAATTTTATGCTTAAGAACAAGAACATAAAACTTGAGGCTATTCTGTTAATTCCGAACTGTAGGACACTGGTCAATGGAGAAACAAACGAGATTACTGTTTCTCGTAGGCAACAGGCATATTTCCCAGGACAACAGACTGAGTCCATGATGATTAAACTTTGTTCATAATTACTTGATATAACATATCATGCAACCATTGTTTTTTTTTTGTTTTTTTTTTAGTTATTCTTAAAGATATTCAGCTTGTCAAAACATACTCGCACAAACTTTACAAAACATCTCCGTGAAACATGGATACACAATAAAAAGTTTTGGCCAATATTTTGCTTGTTTTAAGACAATTAAGACATGCTGAATAAAGTATTGAAGTATTTTGTTTCTATTACCCACCGTTTTATTTTAATATCTGACATTAACCATTTATATATGTTTAATAGTGCTGCAAGGCAAAAAAAACCATAGACAAGTTACAGTAGAGAGCATACTGTTGAACAGAATACTAATCAACACCATATCTATATAACTATAGACTATAAAATATACAGCATAAACTAATTTTCCACGAAAAAGACTATGTCAATAAAAAACGAATAGAAATTAATTTTAAAAACCTTCCACAAAGTAAATTTTCAACGAAAACTAAGGAGCTCCGTTAAACCAAAAGGAGCAGAAATAAAGGTAAATAATCTTCTAAGCATTAAAAAAATTTACACAAATCATCATCAGTAAATGAATGAAACCCAAAACGAACAGAATTACAATAAATAACCAAGTCAAACTCAAAACGACCAAAAATTAACATGTGTAGGGCTGACAACCCCCACGCCGTTTATAGTTTGTAATTTTCCACAACAAGCCTTAAATCTAAGTTGATACATTTTCTTTTCAGATAGTAACAATAGTGGGAGTGGCACGCCAAGAGCGCCAACTTGCAGCTCAAGAGTGTACCATAAACGAAGAAATTCCACATTTTCCACCACTAGGTATTTACCAACTTTATCAGTTGAAATTAATATGAAAATCAAAAGAGGCCTATTAACAATTTCCTTGATTTAAAATTTATTCTTGTAATTGTGTACTGCACAGCATGTAACACGATATCGCGTACAATTGCGGCGGGAGAAGCGATGTCAGGCGAGATTTCAACCCGGTTGCAGGCCCTCTTCGGCGGCCCCGTCAAGCGGCGGCTCGCCCGTTGGACGCCGCTTTTGGCCACCATCGCCGCCTTTGAGCCCGAGCTGCAAGCCCAGTCGGTCAACGAACTTCGCAAACGCAGCCTGTCGCTCCGCTACCGGGCCAAGTCGCAAGAGCCGCTCGATCGCATCATGTGCGAGGCCTTCGCCCTGATGCGCGAATCGGGGCGTCGCCAGCTCAAGGATCCTGGATGCGTTGGGTCTTAAAAGGCGACAACGGATTTACCTTGTTGCTTATGAATTCGGAGCAATCCAACGGTATTCAGCCCAATGCCACCATTCGAGTTCCATCAATCCCCCTGATGCAAAAAACGGCGAAGGCAATCTGGGGCGAGATTCGATTTATTGTGGATGGAATGGTAGCTGAATTGGAGAATGCAAAGCTCTCTCGGGTCGATCCTTGTGTGGATTTGGCTCACGTCGACATTGAAGAATTTGCTAGTCCATTTCGCAAAGGCTTAGTCCAATAATGTTCCCAGGAATGAAGGGAGATTAAAGATCAATTTCTAACCAGTCTCCACCCCCAGGGCTCCTTCTATATTTATCGGTAGACTCACGGACAGTTTGAAAATTAAACATGAGAGTATACTTTTTGAGGTTTTAGGCACACTCCCCACCTTATCTACAGAAAGATTCACTAGCTCTTTGCGCTAATAGATGATGAACAAGCATCCATCACTGCACATAATTTGACCAAGCTTCAAATGGACCAATTTAGTTAAATGAACTATTAAATCACAATTCTATTGAACTACTGAGCGAAGTTTAGTCCCCTATTAAATCACCGTATTGAGTGAACTCTTTCATTGAATCCCCTAATTAATCACAATCCTATTGAATCACCGAGTGATGTTTGGTCGCATATTGAATCATCGTATTGATTCAAATCCCCTATTGAATCCAAAATACTTTTGAATCCCAATCCTATTGAATAACCAAGCGCAGTCTGGTCCCCTATTAAATCATCGTATCTATTCAAATCCCCTATTGAATTCCCAATACCGAGACTAGAATCAGCAACCAAAGTAAACCACGAATAGTGAACCAGAAATAGCTGACGTATGTCAATTTTAATGTCCTGGCTCTACCAACGATTCCAGACGTCAAGGTATCGCCTTCATTCTCAGTGAGAAGATCAGATCTTCAGGGTTAGAATGGAATCCAGTTTTTAATCGAATATCAATGATTTGACTGCAAGGGCGCCCTTTCAACGTCACTATAATAGTAGAAAATGCACCAAGAAGATACTCCCCTAACCCCGTAAAAGACCATTTGTTGCCGACGCGTCCACCATGGCTCGCATCATCGTCCTCGGAGGAACCGGTTTGTAACAGGACCCAATCGCCGACGGCGGGGAAATCGGCTCTGCTTTGAGCGGAAAATCTGAGGTTTCCAACGATCTCCGCTTCAAATTCATTCTCCTCCGTCTTGACCGCGTATCTTTCTTTGTGTTCAGAGATCACGCGACCGACGTCAAAAGCGCTTAGACTTTGTTCCTGGCGATGGTTTTCTAAGGCGGTTGTATATCCTAGATCTTCAAGCGTCAGTAAAACGACTGAAGAACCTACAATGGCAACACCCGAGGAAGCTGCTCAAAACGAATGTATTCACTCCGAAGGAAATGAAGCCTCTTGTTACACCAACTAAGGAGTGAATACGATAAAAAACAGAACTAGTGAGCACGAAATTGTTAAACAAGAAATATAAAATTTTACGTTTTCGTAGCTAAGCGCTTGAAAATCTTATTAAGATTTTCGTCTAGGCCAAATCACTTTTCAGTGATCCACCTCTTCCCCCTCTCTTTCTGTTTCTCTTTGTGCCAACCTATATCGAAGCAATTTCAAAGCGATTTAACATAACGGATTGCAAGCCAGTAGCAACATCTGTTAATTGCAGTACTAAGTTGTTAAAAGTTGATGTATTAGATGAACCATTTGACAAACAACTTTATCAACAAGCTTTTGGCTGCCTGATTTATGCGTCAAATTGTACAAGATTTGACATCGCGTTTGCTGTCAATAATGTCGCAAAATTTTGCACAAGGCCAATAAAACAACATTAGCAAGCCGTCAAACGTATCTTCCGTAAATGGGTTTTTCCAAATTTAACTTAACAATTACAACAATCAGTGTTAGCATAGTTCAGTGGCTCCCAAGAAAAGAACATGTTAAGAAAACAATCTTACTTCATAATATGGAGAATAATTGTACCTAACACATTTGGCATACAGCCCTATTATACTTTACTCTCCCCTAGCATAAGTGTAGGGTTAGTCAAGAACATTAGAAAAAATTCGGTAAAATTCTAGTTGATTGACTTTTGGCTATCTTGGAAAGGGGTTAGGTTAGGAAATTGAAACTTTTGGGTTTTTTTTGGCTCTCTGAAAAGCTTTAACAGAAGACCAGATCTTAGGGTTATCACAATCACACAAAATGCAATACCACATTTTTGAACGTCTTTTAGCTGCACTTAAGCTGGGATCATGACAGCAACCGAACTTAAGTATACCTCTCTTCACTTTAGCTACTGGGATAGAGGCTGCCTCCCCACACTTCATAGCATGGACAATTTCAACAGCATCTATGTCAAGACTAATGCTATCACTTACACCATGAAGTAAAAGCTGGAACGGCATTTAAGCGCCTGGTGCTTCAGTGACATGTTAGTAATAGTTTATCAGTTTTAGTAGTGGTATCCACCCTGCGCCTTACACTTAGTCCAGCATCCCCTCTTCGCACCATGATGGATTCAACTTAATATTTTAAGCCGTTTTTGACACATTGCTGATTTACCCTTTTTATATGATATATACATTATGTGTTATTATTTAAGTAAATTAACTTTTTCAAGCATAGACTAACATAAAACACTACAAATTGATAAATGAAACCCAAAACGAACAGATTTTTTGACTATTGGCGATTGACGGGTGGCGAGCCGGCGGGCGAAATGCGGGCTCATGATCGCGATGTCGCCGCCCTTGTCGAGGCGGCGGAAGCAGGCCTTCTGGGTTTGATCAAAGCATTCGAGAACCAAGAAACGCCTTATCTGGCGGTTCCCGACCCGGGCCTGGCGCCGGCCTTTGATGACTACGCGCATCTCGCGCGGATCAAGGAGTGGTCCTCGTGAGCGGTTCGATGGGCCAAGCCGCGGGGACGGTGGCGAGTATCGCGCAAGCCGCCCAACTTAAAAATCTCCTTCAGATTTTTGTATTACAGAGCTATTAGGCAACATTCTTACAGGCTTAATGCCTTAGAAGTGAATTGAAGTACCTTCCGGTCGGCGAATGGGCAGTTCACACCTCCTAAGTTTACATTGTCGTAGGATTACCACTTATTTGATAAATTTATTCGGAAAGTTCCGTCGTACTGATAATATGGACTTAAAAATCTCCTTCAGATTTTTGTATTACAGAGCTATTAGGCAACATTCTTACAGGCTTAATGCCTTAGAAGTGGGTCGATGCCGTGCCGGTTTCATTGATCTTGGCACAAGCTGCAAATGAATCATCTTGGGGTAGTTCGCGATTTGCGCAACAAGGCTTAAATTTATTTGGCCAATGGTGTTATCGCAAAGGCTGCGGCTTGGTACCCAAACGACGTACCCCCGGCGCCAGACATGAAGTGAAAAAATTTCCCAACGTGTTGGCCTCGATCAGCAGTTACATTCACAACTTAAACACCAATCGCCATTACCAATATTTTCGTGCCCTCCGATTAGATCATCGCGTGTCTGGGCAAATTTCTTGGGTTTGATCTTGTGTTCTTGTGAGGCGGTCAAGAGGTCATAGAGGAAGGCAACATCGAGTTTTAAGAGCTCGATAAATTCAACGATCCCGCGATTGGCAATATTCAGTTCACCATCAAAATTAAAGGCACGTGGATCAGAATCAGAGCCATACTCAGCAATCTTGCGATAGTTGATATCACCTGTCAACTCTGTCGAATCTTGATTCTTCTCATCTTTGGGCTGGAAGGTACCGATCCCAACGCGATCTTGCTCCTGATGTATCACAACAAAAACCTCAGGATATTCCAAAAAAATTGACATACCTTAAAATATAACAAAAAAAATGAATTTAAAAAAATTGAACACCCTGTCAGCCTCTTCCCTAAAAGGGCCAGACCCCCACGATGGGGTCGTAGAGACTTTTACGTCGCACTCAAAACCTAAAAACCTAAACACTCAAGACGGTGATACGGAGACTTTCCTTTAAAACATAAAAATAATGTAAATACAGAAAATAATGCTGTTAAAAATTAATAAATGGAAACAGCGCAGCCGACAAACTGGCCAACGACACTACGATTGCATTGACTCGTGGCTGATCACATTCTTGCACACAACACGGCCCCAAGAACCGGACTCATTCTGTCTGGCGGCGGTTCTCGTGCTGCCTATCAAATTGGCGTGTTACAGGCTGTTGCGCAACTGCTACCCAAGGATAGCCCGAATCCGTTTCATGTCATTGCGGGCACGTCTGCCGGTGCGCTCAATGCGGCATCTCTCGCCTCTCACGCCTGGCGATTTCGTACGGCGGTAAGAAGTCTCCCTTCGCCGACTGGATGAAATCTCATCAGGACTGCCCGACGTTCCAACAACGCAGCCCGCAGTGCAAACGCGGTTACATCGCGCGTTGGCAAGTCAAGGGAACCGCGCTGTGGCTGATCGGCCTTTATGCCTGGGACTTGAATGGCGGTGACGTTGGGGTGCCGGAGCTGTTCGGTGGCCAGCGCGAGGTGCCCGCCGATTGGTACAGCGGGCCATTGGATTTTGAACCGTCGATGGAACTGGTGGCGATGGGCGTCAAACCTGGACTGCAAGAAGGCAGATCACGGGTGCGTGTTTATTTGTTTTTTTTTTTTTCCAGGGGTGATCGTATCGACCCAGTGGTCCTAGAATGTTGTGAGAGGACTTATTCTAACGGAAATGAAAAGTTCTAGTGCCCTTTTTAAGTGACCAAAAACACTGGAGGGCTCCTAGACCCCCTCCCACGCTAATTATTTTCCCAAAGTCAACAGATCCAAATTCTGAGATAGCCATTTTATTCAGCGTAGTCAAAAAATCTTATAACTATGTCTTTGGGGACGACTTAGGGCTGGGCGAACGTGCCGCCGGGCACCCGCACCTCGCTCTACGAGAACCCCGAGTACCTCGAGGCGGCACCCTTCGCCCAGATGACGCTCGACTCGATCAACGCGGCGGACCCGCAGAACCCGACGATCGACGAGGTGCCCTACGTGGGTGTCCAGTTCGTCGCGATCCCGGAGTTCCAGGGTCTCGGCACGGCGGTCGGCCAGCAGTTCTCTGCCGCGCTTGCGGGGCAGGTGACAGCCGAACAGGCGCTGCAGTCGGCGCAGATGCTCACAACGAAAGAAACTTAAAATCTAAATAAATTCAAAATAGTACTTCAATTTAAAATTCAAAATGCACAAGGTGGGGCAATGTAGGATGTTTGCTATCTTTGGCTTTACATTATACTATGCTCATCTTTATTTGGATGTGAGCTCTCTATTTGCTTTTATTTTGTTTTTATGTGGCTTTTGTATTCTACCCTTATTTTCACACCATCTTTATGTGTTTGCTTAAACTTAGTTTTAGTTCTTTTTTTTTTCATTGAAGTCATAATAGTTAGACTTTTCTTTACGCTAAAGTATCTTTAGTAATTTCGACTGTTTTTTCTACGGGCTTTGTGATACAGGGGTCATTCTTAAGGAATTAGGACAAAATTCAAGTTTTAGTAGAAAGAGCGAGGTATTGACGAGGGGGTGAACCCCTTCATATACGCAATAAAACATACCAATATAGAAGTTCGTTACGTAAGTTAATTCGTAAGTTACGTATATTTTTTACTAATGAAAACGTTCGTAAAAAAATTAAAAGTTCTAGTTGCCTTTCTAAGTAATCAAAAAAGGGAACAAAATGGCTATCTCAAAATTTTGATCCGTTGACTTTGGTAAAAACTGAGCGTGGGAGGGGGCGTAGATGCCCTCCAATTTTTTGGCCACTTAAAAAGGGAACTAGAACTTTTCATTTCCGTTAGAATGAGCCCTCTTGCAACACTCTAGGATCACTTAGTCGATACGATGACCCCTGGGAAAAAAAAAACAAAAAAAAAACAAACAAACAAATAAACATGCACCCGTGATTTGTCTTCTGACAAAAAATACGGAATTCCACATTTTTGAGTGAGGCAAAGAGAGAGAGAGAGAGAGTGAGAGAGAGAGAGAGAGAGAGAGAGAGAGTTACAACGCTACGCCCTGTTGAAATCAAAGTTATACAAAAAAAAAATTCTATTCTGCATTTAGGACAAAAGTGAAGACCTTGGATCCCATTCCTCCTTCTGAACTTCATGAAATCATAGTGAATTAGGAACTCTCGACTTTCATGATTGAAAGCCGCGAGGTTGATGCCCTTGGGCCATACCCACCTACACTTGTTTCCCTTGTTTTACTTTCCACAAAAACGTTCAGAAATTAAATTAAAAAGAAAAAAACAAGTTTTTTTAACTGAAAATAAGGAGCGACATTAAAACTTAAATTGAACAGAAATTACTTCGTATATGAAAGGGGCTGCTTTCTCATCAACGTCCCGCTCTTTACGCTACAGTTTTTTACTGTTGCAAAAAGTAGAGCTGAGAGCAAGAGTCAAACTTTAGTGTAAAGAGCGGGGCGATGATGAGGAAGCATTCCCTTTCGTATACGAAGTAATTTCTGTTCGTTTTAAGTTTTAATTTTGGAATTCCATTTGATTTATTCTGAAGGATATTTTGATTCTTTCCACATTTACTCGGAAACTTACATTAACAGAAGTTACCCTACATGCGGAAACCCTGCTGAGCTGAAGGATCTGAGCTGTTCCTGAGATATTGTACTATTCAGACTTCCTGGGAGAGTGTAAAGAGGGAGGCTTTTATTATTTTGGGATGCAGGAGGAGCGTGCATAGCTGTGTTGGCCTCAGGCAGCTTGGCGCTGCAGTGAGTTGTTAGTAGTAGTAGTATTATGAGAACAAATTGCCTTACTTACAGCCCTTGCCCTGAGGACTGCAGGGGGTTGACATCCAAAAATACATAATTCCTGAACCTTTCAACTATGCTGATCAAAACAGCTGCCTCAAAATTTTGATTGGGTCTGTTTAGGGAAATAGCAGGCATGAGGTGTGGGTGTGTGTGGCTGATTACCCTCCAGTCACTTTTGACAAGAGCAATGAAACTTTCAGTTTCAACAAAAGCCTTATATACCTTTTCGGCCATATCTTACAACCCTTGCCCCTGGGTTTCATATACGAAGTAATGTCTGTTCGTTTTAAGTTTTAATGTCGCTCCTTACTTTCAGTTGAAAAAACTTGTTTTTTTTTTATTTAGTCCATCCAGAATGGAATGAAAAACAGTTCGTCGCTGAATAAAGTATAAAGAGGTCATAAAAAATAACTTAAGGAAATCAGAACTTCATGGTAGGGGGAAATTCTGAATCTTTGAATAGAGGGTGGTGGAGGGGAGCCTGCGCAGCTGTGTTAGCCTTAGGTAAATAGGTGGTGCAGTGATTTATTAGTGGACAGGCAGTCGTGTCGTAAGTAAGTAAAGTCGTCATTTGCCAAATATTAAAAACAATTAGAAAACTACTGTTCATACGAAAATTTAGATCAAAAATTTGAATTTAGTAGATTACTTTATCTTTGAAAACAAAGAAAGGAAATAATAAATGAAAAGAGAAAAATCAAATAGGTGAAAAACGAAGATTTTATCAGCCAGTAGCTGAATATGAAAACAAGCGAATTTACCAATTTGATTGAATGAGTATCCTTTGCCTTGCAACAGATTTCACCATAACTGTTTTTTGAAGAATTTTGTTTCTTGAATAAATTCTGTAGACCTTTGAAGGCGTTTCGAAGTTTTGCAATCGAAAGCTCCTGTAACCCTCGGCTTCATAAACTCATATTCCATACACTGTTTTGGTCCCAAAATGTAGTCCCTGTGGCCTTGCAGATATTGAAGGGTCTTTTTATGAATTTTCGGTT
The DNA here is from genome assembly GCA_010016025.2 of Alatinidae sp. Z8VKAUB7J3. NCBI lineage: Eukaryota > Metazoa > Cnidaria > Cubozoa > Carybdeida > Alatinidae > Alatinidae sp. Z8VKAUB7J3. The sequence goes on along the minus strand of JAAAKM020721499.1, from coordinate 136,376,096 downwards.
GATTTTGGGAACCTGTGTAAATCCATAGCTGTGCAATTTCCAAGACCCCAGCCATGCAATCTGGATCTGGGGAACTCGTCAAAGGCACTGAAAAAAATGTCTGAAGCAATGATAAATGAAAACAAAGATCAAAGAGAAATGTAACTAGAATATTAGCAAAACTGACAATTAGAAAAAGTAAAAAACAAAACTGAAGAACATAGAAATATGCAGTTAAAAGACAAGTGGCAGCAAGAATCACAAAAACTCAAATACAAAAAATACATGTGGTTAAAAAACATGGAGCAATAAGGATCAGGATGAATCAAAATGAGAAAGAAGAAAAGAGAAATGTAGTCAGAAGATATATGACTGGTGCAAATCTAAGTAATGTAAAAAAAAAATAGAAAACAATATTAACTTAAATATCTATCAGAACCACTAAATTTAGTTTAGTAAATATATATAAAGATTGCTGAAAAAGGAAATATATTGTTTGATTCCCCATTTAATGATGTTTCCAAATTAGTAGTTGCTAGACCACTTTCATAATTGCATCCCAAGTACCCACTTCATCTCCACTTCTGCCTAGATATTACCGAATAAGAAATTCAAGATTTCAGGGGGGTCACAGGCCAGGAGGCCCTGCATTATTGATTTTCTTAGCCAACTGACAATTTTCAGACACTTCAATTTTGAAAATAAAGTGCTTTAAGCTCCTTTTCTTTGGCACAAATTCCATAAAATATTCAATCAGAGCAGACCATTGCTCGACCAAGCGGTTTGCAGCTTTTCTTATGGTAAGCCATCTAGTAGTGACATGCTTTATCAACTTAAATGTCGTGGAGCCTTAAATTCTAGCTGACACTGGCTAAAGTCATTACAATGAGCAGACCATCCGCTGCGGAAATGGTAAATAGCGCTATAGTATTTTTAGTAATTTCAACTACTTCCACGGCCTTTCTGATTCAGGGGTCATTTTTAAGGAATTGGGACAAAACTTACGATTTAGTGTAAAGAGCGAGTATTAACGAGGGTACGAACCCCATCATATACATAATAAAAATTTAATCATATAAAAGTTTGTTACGTAAGTTAATTCTTAAGTTACGTACATTTTTTACTAATAAAAACATTCATTATAATTTAAAATTTATAGTTGCCTTTTTATGTAACCGAAAAATTGCAGGGCAAGCTTGAGCTGCCACAAACGTCTTGATTTTCTTCCCGGAACAAGTGATCAGGTTTTGACGTCCTAAAACTGGTTAACATTGCCCTACAATTGAATTTAGACTTTGCCATAAGAGTATATGGATTAAACTCTTAGGGCAAAGTCTATAAATCGGCACGTGTAAGAAATTAGCCACAGTTTGCAAGAGGGTCAGGACATCCAGCTAGAAAAATCAGCCCCCACCTACAAAGGCAGCCCCCACCTAGAACTCTAAAGGCCAACCCCCACCTGGAAGATTCGTTACCACGAACTGTTTGATTCAATAATTTAAAGTTAGAATCATTCAGAGTGTGCTGTTGAAATTACAACATCAGTACTATGATATCAGGATGAAAAAGTAGAATGAAACAGCTTCAAGCTATATTAAGAATACACAAAAGAGCCTTAAGGGGTCCGAATTAAATCTTTGATTTGTACGGTCTCCCCCACAATCTTCCGAAGTTTTATTTATTTTATTTGTTTATTTTGCCCTCTTCCCCAAAATACAAACTCATGTGTACGCATCTGTTTTATTTATGATTTAATCTTTTAGAACCTTAAAGATTAAAATCGAATCTACTCTTTTTATATATTTATTATTATTTCTTTTTTATGTATACTTATATACTTATTATTTATTTCTTTTTTTATTAAAGATGTATTCCTTTTAAATTTTTATTTAAAATTTCAGTCTTTTAGAATCTTAAAAGATTAAAATCGAATCTACTATTTTATATATTTATTATTATTTTTTTTTTTATATATACTTATATACTTTTTATTTATTCCTTTTTTTATTAAAGCCTTAACCAGGAATTTATTTTGAAAGAAAGAACGCAAATTTGTCCAAATAGGAAAAAAAAACATACGAAAATTCCCGTACAACTGAGCCCTCGTTTAACTCAGCCCCATTCAACTCAATCCATTAGCTCAATCCTTGTTCACCTACAACCCCATGCAGCTCAACCCTTACTTAATTCGACCCTCAGTCAACTCAACCTACGTGTATTTTAACATTCATTTAATGCAACCCCCTTAAAATCAACCCCAATTCAACCCAAACCCCTTTCAAATCAGACCAGAAAATCGGGTGGTCTAGTTTCTTGGTATCTTTTTTGATAAGAGGCTTTAGCTTAAAAACCATATCACCACGATTAGTATTAAGGTCTCAGGAAGTTTGGGTATTATTCAAAAACTCGGACACATATTTCCTAGATCCATTCTGAAGCTTCTTTTTTTCATGGGTTGTTGCTTAAATTGCATCCCCCTTGTATCCCTGGCCATGGATCCTTTCGAGGGGGAATAATAGCATTTTATTTCCAATCTGTATTTATTGGTGAATAGAAAACCTAGGACTTGCGCTTGTTCTTCCCACCAAATATCATCGCAATCTCGCTACTCTAAGCGTTTCCAAGATTTAGAGTTTCCTCCTCCAACTCATCCTAATGTCAGCGGATCTGGTCAGGATTTATAATAAGAGCTCTGAGACACGAGGTCCTTCTAAGTATCAAATTTCATTAGGATCCAATCACCTCTTCGTAAGTTAAAAATACCTACTTTTTTCGATTTTTTCTGAATTACCAAATTAGGTCCGCCGACCCCCCCCCCCCAAATCACCCAAAATAGGCACTTTAAGCAGACCCATAGCCACTAATCATTTCTTCCTTTAATGATTTAAGTTGAACAATGCCATCTCAATACGCAGGTGTTATTAAACTTCTTCGAGACGCAGGTACATGTTACGTCATTGTGAACGTTTTCTAAGAGACACAGGTGTCTGTTTGTGGGAAATACCTTCAGGGTCCCCACTAAATCAGAATTTTCTTTGGTTTTACCTAATAATTTCTTTAAGAAAAATCTTTGAAGGCCAGGGCTTCTTTACCCCCAGAATTAATGGGAAGACTATACGGGTGAAGGTATTACAGTAGGTATTATTGATGATGGTGTTGATTATACCCATACTGATTTATCTGCAAATTATGATCGTACAATGGATCGTGATGCACGAGATAATGATTCAGATGCAATGGCAATCGGTGACGATGGTCATGGAACGATGGTTGCAGGTGTTATCGCTGCTGAACATAATAATGGTATTGGTGGTGCCGGTATTGCCCCGGATGCTACAATCGTAGGATATAGAATGGGATTTGGATCTGATGGTGATATGACGGGATTGCGCCCCTCCTGAGTAACTTGCTATTCACGCTGAAGTTTTTAGCGCTTTTAAAAAGGCTTTCATTTCTAACTAAACGGACCTTGTGTTTCAGGAGTCATTATTAAGAAAATAAGATAAACAGTCAAACTTTAGCGTAAAGAGTAAAGTATTGAGGAGGGTGCAACCACTTTATGTATGGAGAGTCTTATGTTCTTTTCAGTTTTAATGTTGCTCCTCACTTTCAGCTGAACAAAACTTGTTTATCTGTTTTTTTTTAATGATGATGATCCATTCTCAGGATATCATTTGCATTTTTAAGAATACAATCAACAAGAGTAAGTTCATACTTTCCTTCAAATTTGATGGCTGGGGAGAGTTTTGTCCAAAAATCACTTGTTTTATTCAGATAATCAGAAATGGAATCAGAGACATTGAACATGAATGTTACACAAAAATCTTTAGGTACTGTGAACGTCTTCAGTGGCAATTTAAGAATCAAAATCAGAGTTGTATCCTAGCCAACAAAAACGCAACTATCTGTTACCCTTATAGTTCAAGGAACATGATCAGCCGCAGCGAGTTGGTTGTGCTCGAGACCTGTCCGGAGCTGGGCCTGATCGCCAGCACGGCCGCCTCACGCGCCTCTCAGCTCGGCACGACCGTCAAAGGCCATCACACAGCCCTCCGCGCCTACCGCCGCAGTCTGTCTGGCACAACAGGAGCGGCTGGCGGCGAATCATCAACGGGCGACAGTACCAGGCGGCGAGCTGCCTCTGGCATTCCTCGTCCGTCGAATCGTGTTACAAGCCGGCCGGCATCCGCTCTAGCAATGTCTTATTTGCGGACTCAATATAAAAAATTTAATAAATACTCTTTTGAGTACAACTACCTCACTATTTTGAAAAAGTCCGAGTCTTTTCGTTACCGACCCGGTATAAAAAATGACTGAATACCAAAAATTTTATAAAAGTACTTTTGAGTATAACCAACTGAGCTAGTTGGTAAATTCCGTGTATTTTACTTGCTGACTGAGTATCAAAAATTTAATAAAAGCGCTTATGAGTACAATGAACTTAACTATTAGGTAAATTTAAAGTGTAAGGTAGTTGGTTTGAGGTTTTGTATTTCTGTATTAAATAGCTCAAATATCACCACCAACCTTTGCCTGTTTAGCTTTACAAAGGCTTGGTGAGAAGGTATTTTATAAGTGTTTTCCATAGTTAAATCTGGAAGAACTTCGAACTCATTTTATGCCGGTTTGTCAGCCATTGCCAGTCTTACACAGGTTTATTTTTACCATCAATTGTCCAACACTCTTCTATAAATATTAGCAAGGCAATATTAGACTCCATCCATGCATTCTATTCTACCAGAGCTTCAAGATGAGGGTTCTATTCCCGGTACTGGCAATCTCAATTCTTGGTGTATGACTAGGTAAGCCCAGCCTTCTAGGATGTGGAGGCAACGGATCTTTAAGGCTTGGGCCTCGATACACTTGGGTCTACTCCACCACAAATTGCGCAAAATAAAGTCTATAAGCAATACATACAGTAATTCACTTGCCACAATCAATTAGCTTTACACGCCCAACTCTACTGTTATTATTTTTTTTATTTTTTTTTTTTTATTTTTTTTTTAGTTATCCATAACCCAATTTCATTTCTTTTTGCATCTGATTCTCGACCTCAAACAACCTGATCGGATATGCTTTAAAGACCACGATCATGATCAGGAAAACGAAACAACGACAGAAAAGAACCTACAAAATTCAACAACTGTTCAAAATTTGGCCACATAGATAGATTCTTCAAAAGACACCAAAATGTATACCGTTTATCTAGGACTTATCGAGGATGACAAACCAACCAAATAATGCTATAAGCCAGCCACAGAATGAATTAAACAGTAGCAATTTAACTAGCATTTTTGGCTTATTGGAGCTATTTGCTTTTCTTTGAAAATTTATTTTGGGAAAAGTTTTTTTTTAAATAATTACGATAAATGGCTAAATCAAGCTCAACGAGCAGAAATTAACATTAGTACGGCTCAAAAACCCTTTGCGTTCCCAAGGCCAGAATATAGCTTGTACTTCACTGCTAAAACAAAAATGAATTTGCATTATCGGTTCACAGTCCATATAAATAAGTACGTTATAAATAAGTAGTGAGGGCATAACTAATTTGACAATGCCCATCAGTACTGGCGCAAACTGATCGCGCTCCAGGCAACCCATACCCTGGTCGCTGTTACGGCGTTCAAGCATTTGACCGTAATCAGACATAAGCCAGGTCCGCGGATGGGTCGTGCCCCAGTCCACAGCAATCCACTCAGGTTTTGTTCTTGCAGTCTTCATCCGCTCACCACAACGCCGCCATCCACCACCAGCGCCTGGCCAGTAATCATGCGGCTTGTATCGGAGGCCAGAAACAGGGTTGAAGCGACAATATCTTCAGTAACAAGATGCTCTAATTTTAATCAAGTGTAAGACTTACAAGATTCCTTTCTAGTAACGATAACTATTTCTCCGTTAAAATGGACAGCTATTTGAGAAAGCTGAAAAAAATAAACACGCATCCGTGATCTTTGCACTGAAAAAAAAAAAAATATATAAAATTCTACATTGTTGGAGATGGGCGTTTGAAATCTCTAGAATTCTCTGATACGCTGAATCTGATAACAGCATTTTCATTAACTTGACTTTTGTGGATGTTTTCCCCTTATTCAAAAATCAGTTAAATTAAATTTCAAATATCCAACAGGGGCGAAAGCATCTTCTGAATGAATGACTATTTCTGATTCATCTCTGCAAAAGCAACAAAAAAATCCGGTATTGGTTACTATCAAGTATTTCCTTTTACAGACATATTTTCTGCTGACGGTCAAGTGTTTAGTTTGGAGTAAGATGTTCGAATCCATCAAAAATTCACATCAACCATCAACGGAAAGCATAAATATTTACTTGTCGTTCATCGTTCCGAAATCCAGAAAGTTAGTAATATTCTTTCTAGTATATGCGGATTACGCTGTCGTATTAAGTAGTGGAAAAGTGCTAAAGCAGGGACAAGCCAGCTCGGTTTTCAGCGATATTGAACTATTCAAAACCACGCATCAGATACCCAGTGTGACGCTAAATGGAACTGTGCTGGAAAGAGATGAAGAATTTCATCTTATGAAAGTAGGCTTTGATGGTGGTGAGCTGTGGCTGAAAGATACAAACACTCACGACCACCTGAGGCTCAACATTAAGGCCAAAGACGTCAGTGTTACCCTGGAGGAATCGAAGTCCCGAGGTCCTTCTAAATATCAAATTTCATTAGGATTCAATCTTCCGTTCATAAGCTAACTACACCTTATTTTTCCTAATTTTTCCGAATTAAGTCCCCCCAACTCCCCCAAAAAGAGCAGATCTCGTCTGGTTATGTCAATCACGTACCTAAGGCTTGTGATTGTTCTTCCCACCAAGTTTCATCTTGATCTCTCCACTCTAAGCGTTTTCCAAGATTTCCGGTTCCCCCAGCTCCTGCCAATGACACTGGATCCGGTCCAGATTTAAAATACGAAGGTATTATCTGACATCCCAAGTATACATCGTCATTACGTGGCATCAAAGTGTGTGCTGCCATCAATTGACATTTAACATGTGTGTTGCCATTACGCAACATCAACAAGCGTGCCGTCATTAGGTTAACACCCCTCATGTGTATTGCCATTACGCAACAACCAATGTGAGTGCTGGTGTTACGTAGCTCCCATGTGTGCATCTGTTACGTGACACCAATATGTATGCTCTTCCCAGTTACAAGCGGGTATTACAAAGGGAGCCTTGAAGCCTACCCATAATGATTAGCCGCCCGTCAAACCCAGCTTGGTGGGCATATTGCTCTGCAATGGGTTTGATTTGATCTGAAAGCTGGTCATTGCAGCGAATAACAAGATGTGCGGTTTTCCCCAAAGTTGCGAGGCAATCTTTTAGCAGCGCATCAATTTCATCTTGGGGAAACTTGGTGATCAGGTGCGTTGCTAGTTTTTGGCCGACGCTACCCGCCAGCGCTGTGGCGTTTGTTAGATGGTGGGCCTGTGCTTGATCGAGTGTTGTTAGAAAATTGTGGACTTCATCCAGGGTTGGGAGCCTGAGTTCGCTCAAGCTTTCTTTGTAGTTTTTGTAATTTGATCCAAGAATTATTTTGCAGGCTCTTGTCTGAATAGTTTCAAGGTGACTTCTGTGTTTCTCTGTGAGCGATAGGTGCCAGACAGGACAGCTGTACATGACTATGGGCATTACATTAGTTTTGTAGGACAAAAGAAGTTGTTTTGTCATTCCAAACCTTCTGAGATTTGCAAAGGATTTTAGAAGACCAGCTGCTTTTGCTATGATCTCGCCTTTGTCGGCCAGGCGATCCTGCTGGAGGCGTCGCTGTCCTATCTCGGCCTGGGCGTGCAGGAACCGGTTCCGGCCTGGGGTCTGATGTTGCAAGGCGGGGCCGAGGAATACGCCGAGAGCGCGCCCTGGGTGGCGATCTTCCCGGGTCTCGCGATCACGCTCGCGGTGTTCGCCTTCAACCTTTTCGGCGACGCCCTGCGCGACGTGTTGGATCCGAAACTCCGCTCCGAGCGCTAAGCACGGAGCCGCCGGCACCGAGAGGGACCAATGCTTCTCCCTCTAGAGAGACCTGAGATTTGCCTACATGACTGGTCTATACCTATTGAAATTTTGACAAAACAACATTTTACCTTAATTTTCAGCTAATAGTTGCTTTTTCTCTGTCTTTAGTTCTGAAAATGCAATTCCTGTTATTTGAGTAGAATTCTGAGCCACATCAATGTTTGTTTTTTTTTATTTAGGAAATGTATTTGCATATCTTTAAAACCTTACAAATTGTGATTGTAAAGATGTAAACAATTTTGTTGTACTTCATTCAAGCAGATCACTAAATTTTTATATTTATCTTCTTCAAGATCTTTGGCATACAGATAATTTTTTTGAAAGTATAAGTAATTATAAATCAAGTTCAAGAGTAAATTGGTTTTACCACATCCGGAGTTACCCCAAACAAATAGTCGAAACGACCATTGAGGTGCTAGCAAATGTTTATTTTAAAAACGATCTTTATTTTTCCCACATTCATATACTTTAATAGGTGCTTTTCCATCCATTTACTAGTTAAAACTTTTTTCTTCGTAAACTTCAACTATGAAGGCCCAATGTCACCAGACCGGGTCGAGATTTAAAATAAGAACTCTAATGCAAGATATCCTTCTGAATATCAAATTTCATTAAGATCCGATCACACGTTCGTAAGTTAAAAATACTTCTTTTTTTCTAATTTTTCCGAATTAACAGTCCCCCCACTCCCCCCAGATGGGAGTGCCATAAAAACAGACATGCAAATAAACACGCATCCTTAATCTTTCTTCTGGCAAAAAAACACAAAATTCCACATGTTTGCACATAGGAGCTTGAAACCTCTACAGATTCAAATGTTTTAACAATTTTACCTTGATTGTGATAGAAATTTGCAAGACTAGATGCCAGAGTACTTTTTCCTGAACCAGGAGAACCAGAAATGACAATTCCTTCAGCACTATCAGAAAATCTTTGCATTAATTTTTCTGAAATAGAATAGTCATCAAGAGATAATTTTACAATAGGATGAACGATAGTTATTTCAAAAGATTCAGAAAATGGAGAATGGGTGATTGCTATTCTATAATCTTCATGTTGGACTACAGAAGCACCGGTTTTCATCTACCCGAGCTACCCGGTATTCATGCTTGATGTTTTGATAGTTTTAGTTATCGCTCCCAAGAACAAAAAATCAGGAATTTCTTTTTTTATTTTTATTAATCAGGAGAATTTTCCGGCTTTGGAGGCGGGGAGGTTATTCTACCAAAACCATATTACATTACTTCAAGTGAGGGTATGCCTTTCACCTGATTACGTCTGATGCATCGTTCGGCACATCATAATACTTCATCATAAGAAACAGAAGTTCAAAATGGGCAAATGGTCCAAAAACAATATATCTTCTTTGAGTGATAAATAGAAAAATTTACAAAAGCAAAAATGTGGCATTTTCTCACGGGTCCGAAAGTGCTGCCATCTATCGTTTCTATCCATTTCCGTTCGTGATTTCAGCTGAGTTTATCATTCGGTTTTCCGAAATTGGGATTTCAGTAGAGAAATGGTGTCAGATGTGCCTAATAAAGTTTAAAAGTTCTCTCATTGCTAAAGAAATTGGAGCTTATCCTTTGATCCTTTCTAAGTGGTGATGTTAGAAAGTTGGCCTATGGGACCTTCGGCCGCGCGGCGACCTTCTCGTTCTACCCGAGCAAGAACCTGGGGGCGCCGGGCGAAGCCGGCTGCGTCGTGACCCGCGACAAGCGCGTCGCGGAGACCGTGCGCATGATGCGCGACCAGGGCCAGCGCACGAAGTACATTCACGAGCGCGTCGGCTTCAACTACCGCATGGCGGGCTTCCAGGCGGCAGCCCTGCGCGTCAAGCTCGGCTACCTGAGCGACTGGAACGCGCGCCGCCAGGAGATCGCCCAGGCCTACCTGGACATTATATAATAAAACTGAAAACGTATAGGTTGTGGTGGTAGGGTGCTTCTTTTCCTTCTAGTAGTATACGGAAACTCACAACTCCCCAGAAAATAGCATCCAACAATAGTTAGTTCATTTTTCTATTTGGCTTCCTTTCTCTCATTTCGGTCTTTTTTCTTTCTTTCTTTTTTACCTTTTACTATAATATAGTTCGTACTAGTATTACTATAAATTTCATTCGGATGCCATGTTTTTCATATATTGTTGCATTTTGATTGCTTCTGTTTTGGCTAGAGCGGATCCGTTCCATTTATGTAAATTATGTATGTAAGACTTCTGCTTATTTTTTTCACCAAGTTTCATCCCGATCCCTCCAATCTAAGTGTTTTCCATCATTTTAGTTTCCCCCACCCCAAACTCCCCCCAATGTCACCAGATCCGGTCGGGACTTAAAATAAGAGGTTTGAGACACGATATCCTTATAAATATCAAATTTCATTGAGATCCGATCACCCGTTCGTAAGTTACCTCATATTTTCTAATTTTTCAGAATTGACCCCCCCCTAACGGAAGACACTTCTTATTTGGATGTAGTTTATCAGCTTGTTGGAATTATGCTGACTGAAGCTCTTAAGGTTTCTTGACGCAATAATTGCTGTCCTTTTTTAAGTTTTGGCTCCGATCTTTACTTCCGTCAAAAAAATCTTTTTTTTGACAAAACAAATGTTTGTTTTTAATTTCCTTAAATAGAAAGCATAAGCCCTAGATCGTTGGGAAAATTAGGCGATTAAACTACCAGTTTTTTTTTTTTTTAATCAGACGTTAAATACAGGTTTCGGCACCCGCCTATGCGGGCGAGCGGTCCGTCAACCAGGCGAGGGCCTCCTCCCTGTCGAAGAACCATCGCCGATGGTGCGGCCGGTCGTCGTCGAAGCCCTCGGCCCAGAGCTTGAGGATCTGGGCATCGCCCTCGGTCGCGACCAGGCAGGCGATACGCAGGCGTTTCACGGGGATCAGCGCGTTCTTGGAGCGGAAGATGTCGCGCAGCGCCGCAATCGTGAGGTCGCTGAGATCGGCCTCCCGCAGGTCCCAGAGTACGCCGTCGAGCCGAACAAAAGCCTCAACCCTACACCAACAACCCACCCCCCACCCAGGACTTTTTTGGTCGCGGGCGGGGGGGGGGGCGGGGGCTGATCATATCGAGCCAGTGGTCCTAGAATATCGCAAGAAGGCTCATTCGAACGGTAATTAAAGTTCTAGTGCTCTTTTGGAGTGACAAAAACTGGGAGGCAACTAGGCCCCCTCCCACGGTTATTGTTTCCCAAAGTCACCGGATCAAAATTCTGAGATAGCTATTTTTTTCATTATAGTCAAAAATCTAATGAGACGATTGCAGATTTTCTTTACCACGGCTGGAAATGGGATAAATATGGGCTGAATGGGCTGGGATAAATGGGCTGGAAATGGGTTGAACGTAGCTGCACCATGCATCGAAAACCGAGTAGCATGAGGCATAACCATCTTTAAGACCATAGAGCCACTGATACCTGAAGACCTTGGGTACTGAGCAAGGGCGGATCCTGGATTTTTGTTAGGAAGGGGATTTTACCATAAAAAAAACTAAAAATGCATCAAAATTTATTTATATGCATTTCTAAGACGAGGACGCGGGACGAGCAGCGTTCGACCGGCTTTTCGGTCGCTGCGGCGGCATGATGCAGATGATCCCGGCCCTGCCCCAGCCGGTGATCGCCGAGGTTCACGGGGTCGCGACAGCGGCGGGATGTCAGCTGGTGGCGGCCTGCGATCTTGCGATTGCGACCGAGGACGCGAAATTCGGCGTCAACGGCGTGGATATCGGTCTTTTCTGTTCGACTCCGATGGTTGCGCTGACCCGCGCGATCGCGCCACGCGCGGCTTTTGAGATGCGAACTTATTTTTTCCTAAAAGGGCAACATCAAGTGTGCCCCAAGCTGGAATTTCTAGCCATCGACGAAAGGAATTATGACATTTTGTGTCAAGAACATCTTTACCCATGTAATATCAATGTAACAAATAGTCAGATGCCAAGATATGTTTGATAATAGATATCGCTGATATACTAGTAATTTATATCTTGGATTTTTTGGGATAATAATAATAATAATAATAACTTTAATGAGCACAGCTCACATCTTAAGGTGAACTCTCTCCCTCTAATACTCGCGCCCACCGTGCTCCTCTCTGGATCCTTCGAGTTCTCACGGAAGTCCTTTGTTCTTGCGTGTCGTGCTGCGGACCACTTGGAGACTGCCAATCGTGTCAGTCTGCCCAGAGGTTCGCAGGACAGCGAGCAAGCCAGCGGCACATCAGGCCACACGGGGGTGCTTTACGCATCCCCCTGCGGCAGGCCTACTGGAGGCCCCGACTTCTTGTTGATAAGACCGAGCCATCTAGCGTTGCCCATGAGGCATGGAATTCCACAACACAGATGGCCAGCACCGTTTGTAGCAAGCTCATGGCACAGAAAAGCAGCAATTGTTTTCTCAAATACTCAGTGATTCTGAGGATAAAAGTGACTCACATTTTTAAACTGGTTAAATATGTGACTATAGTGTCGTAGAGTTAATAAGGATCTAAAACTGTGTTGTTTGTTCTAAATATACTATGTGATTGCTATGACATCAAACAAGCCTGATCAGGTCAGAAAAACCTCTTTATTTGGAACATCATCTTCTTTTAATGAACGAAAAAAAAACAGAACAAAATCAAGCTGAGGTTGATTGATGAACGGTTCATTTTTCTTTGTTGCTTTCCTTTATGACAAAATTCATGCGCCTGGCAACTTGCCCCTATCAGTGCCTTCAGTATTATATGTAATTATAATAAAGTAATTGGCACCTCATCCCGTTGAATTGCTGAATCTCTTTTTTTCAAGACTATATTTTGTGTAGAAATAATTTTGTCAACCTGAAGTTATGCAACTTGGAGTTTGTTCTCCAAAGAAAAGAGAATGAGGAATAGTGGTAAAATTATAGCAAATACCATCTTACCACTGCTATACTTATCTCTTAATGTAAAATTTCAAAAAACCATGGGAGCAGAGGTCAAACGGAACTCCGTATTCCTGTGGTTAACAAAGGGAATCTTACAATGATACGAATAAGTAAAATGTTAAGATGAGTATTGCAGTACCATCTTATCACTGCAATACCAACTTCGTAATGTAAGATTCCCAAAACACCGGGACAAGACGTCAAACGGAACTCCGAATTCGTGTGGTTAAGCGTGGGAATCTTACAATGATACGAATAAGCGGCAGGGGCGCCATATCGAAAAAAATTGGATCCGACCCCTTTTTTGCTTTGGGCTAAGCCAGTTGGATCACCAGGCCCTGTTCCGGGGGGATTTTGCCCGCGCACACGTCTGCGTAAATGTCTGCAAGGCCTGCCACGCCATTGAGCTCATGGATTTTCATCCACCGCATGCTCTTCATGGCCGCGTCACGCAGAAAACTGCCAGTTCTTTTCTCAAAGTCTTCAACACCCCAATCCTGAATACGCTTTTGGATGTGAGAAGGTGCAAAGAAAGAACCTAACTGCAAGCCGTCTCCGGACGGCTAAGGATGTTAAGATTAAGCCTACAGGGTGTGATAAGGGTGTTGTTGAAATAAATCCATAGACAATATGTGTTTCCATGTTGTCAAAAGATCATAGGTGGAATTTTTCAGGAACGTCTAAGGATGTTAAATTAGAACTTCCAGTACATATTGGTAAAAATCAAAAGACACTATGCATCCAGGTTGTCAAAAGGACATATCTGTAATATCTCAGGAAAGGCTAATGGTGTTTAGTGGAAACTAATAAAATGGCTATCTCGGAATTTTGACCGGTGACTTTTGGGAAAAATGAGCGTGGGAGGGGGCCTGGGTGCCCTTCAATTTTTTTGGTCACTCAAAAAGGGCACTAGAACTTTTAATTTCCATTAAAATAAGCCCTCTCGCGGCATTCTAGGACGACTCAGTTGATATGATTACCCCTGGGGAAAAAAAAAAACAAACAAAAAAACAAATAAACACGCATCCGTGATCTGTCTTCTGGCAAAAAATGCGAAATTCCACATTTTTGTAGATAGCACATGGAAACAAAGTCAAAACTACTAATTATTGTGTTTTCAGAAATACTTGAGTTACTAAGTTTTTTAACTAAATCTGCCTAATTACTAATATAGGAATTTTGGGAATACAGTAAAGGTTTGAAAGCTGTGCAAAGCCATTTTCCAATATTAGAAGCGGGGCTTTAGTACATGCTACAATAGGTCTTAAGGGAATACCTTGCTTATGTAATTTTGGTAAATCCTAGAATTTTGGACAGAAACTACCAGAGGGAAAAATTTACTGGATAGTTGCCCTTTAGTCGGAATGAATGAAAGCAAAGCCTTTTTTAAGATACTAAAAAAAAAAAAGCTTTTTTTAACTGAAACTAAGGAGCGACATTAAAACTTAAAACGAACAGAAATTAATCCGTATATGAAGGGGGCCGTCCCCTCCTCTACCCCCAGCTCCTTATGCTAAAGTTTGACTCTTTCTCTCGACTCTACTTTTTAAAGCAGAAAAATAACTTTAGCGTAAAGAGCGGGGCGTTGAGGAGGGAACATCCCCTTTCTTATACGGATTAATTTACCATATTTGTTCGCGTCTATTTTTCTTTCCTTTTTATTGCAAAGACAATTTCGGTACTTTTTTTAGGGAGACTATTGCACGATAATACACAATAAATCCACAAAAAGTAGATCTTCCTAATTACAATAAATAATGTAGGGTGGTGAAGGGTCATAAGCTCTCCAGAATGAGAGTAGTCCTACAAATATTCTAACTTGAATAGAAACAGAATGTAAAAGTTCAAATTATATCTTTTGTAGAGGTTACAGCTGCATCATTAAATTTCTGTTCATCGTCCTTTTCCAGATGGAAAATTGCGACCCACAATGTTTGACAAAACTGTTGAGATTTTTAAATCCTAATGCAGACAAAAAATCTTTAGATTGTGAAGGTTCCCTGAAAAGGTTCCCTTAAACCTGAAATCCCTTGAAGCATTTTGTAACAACCCACGTGCGTGTCCCCCTCAGTTATAACTAGGGGTTCCTCGCTTGACTAGCGGACTCTAACAAGTCCTATTATGTAATAACCAAAAGTAAACAAAACCCATTACGTAACAAATACCTGCTCATTCAAAAACAATCATGAATTATATAAAATATTTTTTTAATGAAAGTAAAGAGCACCATTGAAACTTAGAGCGAAGAGAAATCATTATTCACATGAGGGTGTCTCCTGTTCTCCATATCTACTTTTACGCAATTTTTTTTAGAACTTAAATTATTCTGAATATGCTTGCCCTTGTATTTCAGGAGTCATTCTTAGAAAATTGGAAGGAAAGCTCAAACCTTTTTTGTCTTATTGGAAAAATTAACCCTATTTTACTCTAATATCCTAGTTAAAGGTGCCCTCTAATTTTTTGAGTCACTTTAAAAGGGCGCTAGAACTGTTCATTTTCGTTAGAAGGAGCCCTCTCGCAACATTCTAGGACCACTAGGTTGATACGATCACCCCTGGAAAAAAAAAAACAACAAATAAATACGCATCCGTGATGCGTGTTTATAAGAAAAAAATACAAAATTCCACATTTTTGTAGATAGGAGCTTGAAACTTCTACAAAATGGTTTTCTAATTTGCTGAATCTGATGGTGTGATTTTCGTTAAAGTTCTATGAATAGTAACTGTTAACATGTCAAGTATTGAGATAAGAAATAATTTTTAAGTTCTTTCGTGTATATTTTTTCTTCGCACCAAAAATTATGATAATAATATTTTCGTGCATTTTCTTCTTTGCGCCAAAAAATGAGATATTCAATTGTTTTTGCGGAAGCTTTTCTCCCTAAGGATTTCTTTTTTGCAAATTGACCAAATGATTTATTTTTGGCAAAACTTTGCTTTTTCTGATTGGAATATTTGCGAAATATCCATGTCTCACTAGTACTTTGAATATCTTAATTCTAGCTTTTAATAGAAAATTCTGAAGATTTAAAAAGGGAGAAAGAATTCTGAAAGAAAGAATCAAATACAAGAAAAGAATTAAATATAATAATTTGGCAAAGGACATAACAGTTTTCTATTCCTCACTCATTCACAGTCTTTTTAATGCCCTCTTCTTAAAAAAAAATACCATAAAAATAAAGTTTTGCTTCATTAAATACAAAAAACTTGGGCTGATTTTATTATCAGAGTATCTTATAGTCTATCTATTTTCAAGACTCCCCTGAAACAGCAGAAGACAAAGCCCTCTTCCGGCAGGCCGCAGTCGGCACGGGTAAAGACCTTGGACGAAATCGGCCGGGCGCGGTCATTGACCTGGTAGCTGCCGGGCAGGCGGATCAGGTGTTCGTCGAAGTGACGCTCGCTGCCGGGCGGGCAGGTGGTGCCGTCGCTGATCAGGTAGTCGAAAGCAGCGGTTCCCATGGTTCCAGGGTATCCGGGCCAGGCAATGTGCAGGGGCGCCAGCCGGGTGTTGAACAGGCCGGTCCGGTTGCCGTATGGAGGCAGAGACGAAACGGTGGCCGTGTGACAGCGACGCCTCGGTCAACATGCTGCTGAATGTGCTCACAATAACATCATCGTGTGTGTCGCTGTTTAGCTATGCGCAGCAAGTCAAGTCGATTCAAGGGCAGATCAAAGGTCTGAAGGCCGACCAGCAACAGGTACAACACTCCATCCGTCTGCCTCACTCGCTGGCGTTCGACGCTCAACCGCTCTTCGACGATAGCTGGAGACGGCTATTGGAGCTCAACAGGAGGCGCTGGAGCGACGAGGAAAAAAGCCAAAAGAAAGGGAAAACCATAAAAAATAAAACATATAAAAAAACTAGAAAAAATTAAAACATTAAAAATAAAAAATAAAAATAAATAAAAAAATAAACGAAAATAAAAAGACACAAGAAAAAGCTAAAAAAGAAAAAATATAAAGAAAAAACTAAAAAAGAAAAAACTAAAAAAATAAAAAATAAAAAAGGAAAAACTAAAAATAAAGAAAAAAGGAAACTAAAAAAGAAGAAAAAAACTAAACAAAGCTAAAAAACAAACATTAGGTCTCATGGCAAGAGACATACAAAAATCTTGTTTCTATTCTGAATCTTGTTTCTATCTAATTGTTACAATGTAACTGATGCATATGCTGCTTTTGTAACAAATATTGTAGATTTCAATGATAAAGCATCGCATGAATGGAGCCATATCTTGCACCAGTAAGATAGGGGCATCATTAGGAAGTAAATGTTCATGTCTACATTCTTTGTCTTATAAAATGAAAAAAACAAGTTTTTTAACTGAAAGTAAGGAGCGACATAGAACTTGAAATCCCACTCTGTGCGCTAAAGTTTGACTCTTTCTCTCAAATTTACTTTTTAAAATAGTGAAAAACTTTAGCGTAAAGATCGGGGAGTTGAGGAGGGAACAGCCCCTTTCATATACGGAGTAATTTCTGTTCGTTTTAAGTTTTAATGTCGCCACTTACTTTCAGTTAATAAATTTTTTTTTATTTAATTTCTGAACGATTTGAATTGATGCATGTTTTGATTTTGGCTCTCGGCACATCAATACTTAGAACAAAATTTGCATTTTTTTTTTTAGAAATAAATTCCTAGTCCTAGAGTTAAAGGGTTTCTTTTTTTTTGTTAACCGGCCGCCTACCCCCTAAAGATTTTTACGTACTTCCAAGGGGTACGCGTACCAGAGTTTGAGAACCACTGGCTTAGAGTATTAAGTTGAAACCTTCAGAGCATGTTGTGGGGGATGTTGGACTAACCAAATGGTAAAATCTACATGCCACTTCTACTATTTCAACTGCTACTACTAACTATTGATACTACTAAAGTTTGGGGCATTAAGCTGAAAATCATAGGGACGATGATTTTCTCCCAATGATATCAAACAAAAATTTGAAATATTTAATTGATTTACCATAGTTGACATGTCCAATGACTATGCCTCTGTCCTCTAGGGGTCTCTTAGATCCCCCAGGGTCCCTATGGCAGGAGTCAAAATAATCCATGAAGAAATGGCTTTAATTTATGCATTTTGCCCACTGTTTACAGATAGTATTTGTTACTTGGAGATATAAAGAATTCTTGGGCAGGAATTTTTCATGAGGATGAAAGTTTCCAGGGAGGAAACTTTACGTTCCGGTAACAGGATATAAAATATTGATGGGTGAACTGCGTAGTCAGAGAAGAGAATGTACACGAGAAACGGGTTAAGATCTAAACAAGCTTGGTAAAATCATATCATTTAGGAGAAAAAAAAAGAGAAAAAGAATGAAAATTCTTTCACCCGAATTGGAAACCAAGGAGAAAGCAGAATTGACAGGATTTACATATCAAAGAAGATGGAAAAGACTTTAAACTAAGTTCAGCACGAGAATGTTTTTTTCTCTTAACATTGTGCTGCCCGGCATCAAAAACTTTTTAAATATATATTTTTGTTGCGTTTATACGAGCTGGACAAACATTTCGAAGGAAGGTTCAAACCTCCTAACCCCACTGGGATTTAGCCTTAATTAAGCCTATTGTCAAGTTTTCAGTTCACCCTTTTAGTTTCACCTCGCATTTTCAAATAAAAGGGTGAACTGAAAAGAGTTTTCAGTTCACCCTTTCAGTTTCACCTCGCATTTTCAAATAATACATCTGTTTTTTAGTCCTGATAAACTTGCTCACCCAAAACCCTGTCTTACCCATCAAAAGTTACGAGCCTGAGAAAATTTGCGTTATTTTAGAAAATAGAGGAAAACATCCCCTAAAAGTCATAGAATCTTAACGAAAATTACACCATCAGATTCAGCGTATCAGAGAACCCTAATGTAGAAGTTGCAAGCTCCTATATACAAAAATTTGGAATTTTGTATTTTTTGCCAGAAGGCAGATCACGGATGCGTGTTTATATGTTTGTTTGTTTTTTTGTTGTTTTTTTTTCCCAGGGGTGATCGTATCGACCCAGTTGAGGATATCGGGAGAAAACTTATTCAAACGGAAGCTGACAATTCTATTGCCCCTTTTAGTAGCCCAAAAATAACTATGCCAGAGCAAATTGTCGCTTTCTGTTATTTTGCACAACAAAACGACAATGTTGCCCCAGAGAAAAAGTTCCTATTAATTAAAAATTCTGAGACAGCCTATCGGCATAAGATTATCAAAAACTATGAACTAAGCTTCCCAGCTTCTGAGGCAGTATTGCCGCGCGGTGGCACATTTGTTCCTAAAGAGCCACACAGTCAGAAAAGACGCACTGAGAGACCAGACAGATAGACAGACAGACCGACCGAAAGACCTGACAAATTGACAGACAGACAGATAGACAGACAAGATAGATTGACAGACCGACAGAAAAAGAAACCAGACTGATAGACAGACATACGAGACAAAAAGACACGATAGACAGACAGAGAAGATAGACTAGACAGATAGACATATTATACCGGCGGGCAGACCAGAGAGACAGAGAGACCAGACAAATAGACACACAGAAAGACCAGACACACAGTCGGACCTTGCGATCTGCTCTTTGAGTATCATAGTTTTACGATAATGTATAAAAGAGGTACTAGTAATGTTTGCACACTCAAACTGTGATCCATAAAAATTATTGTAATTTGCTACAGTATTTTGTTGTTGTGTTATTTTTATTGATATTCATTTCACTGTCGCAATTGTAGATAGGATTATTGAAGAGTTGTAATTTATTTTGTTTAAACCATGGGTATTACTCTCTCTCAGCTTACACTGGTAATTCAAAATGTGTTTATTTTACATAGTTAGACAGATGCCTGAGAAAAAACAACAAAAACAACAAATAAACACACATCCGTGACGTTTCTTCTCGCAAAAAATGCAAAATTCCACATTTTCAAACAGTTCGTAATAACGAACTGTAGTAAGGAGCGACCCTACTCAATAGTAACCGAAACCCTAAAAAATGGAATTTTGATACCAATAGTTGCATCAAAAGAATTGCTTTTTTATGCTGATTTTAAATATATAAGTTTCGTCAAGTTTACTCTTACACATCAAATGTTAAGAGCCTGAGAAAATTTACGGTTAAGTTAGGTATTTTGATATAATGCACCCCACCCCACTAAAGTGCAAATATATAGCCCAAACTTTTGATAAAGCTAATGAAATAAAACAAAATATGATGAAGATATAACACTTTATTAGGAAAATTGTAAAATTACAACTTACAATTATTTACACAGAACACAGAAATGACGTTAAGAATCGCGTTAAAAGGAGGTCTTCCTTCTGCCTTTACTGCCACCCGCCACATGTACTCTACTAAGTATGATTGTAAATAATGGCGGGATGTACCTGTAGCAATTGATATCAAAATTCCATTTTTTAGATTTTCGGTTACTATTGGGCCGGGTCGCTCCTTGCTACAGTTCGTTACCTACTGTTCGATGCATAGTATTCTTTCCCAATAGTCTTTCAGCGGCAATGAAACCACTCACTGAATTTCAGTATGCAATTCTTATTGTCTCAAAACCTCCAGTAAGATCAGTTTTGAGTAAAGTGCTAGTTTTCCAAAATCCTAAAAATTTAGAGCAATATTACGAACCAGTTTATTTGAACCAATATTGCACACGACCTTCTGCGACAACGCCCCACTGGTCGCCGCGCGTGAGACGCTGCGGGATCTGGTGGACAGCTATCTCCCGATCGAGGACTGATCGGGCTCCGCGGGCTCGCCCCGCGGATTCGCGTGCGCCAGGACAGGGATGTCCGTCGGCGCCGTCTCTCCTGCCGCCCAGGCGGAGGGTGCGCCCGCCAGAGCTCCCAGGAGCGGATGGGCCAGTGGCGTCGTCACGAAGATGACGAGCCCGCACGCCAACGCGAGGACAGGTCCCGCGACGGGTTTTAGAACACAAAAACATAAAATGAAAACACAATACGGATCACCCTAAAGGGGTATCCAGATAAACTTAACAGCTCAAATGAAATATTCTGCTAAGCAAAAACTTTTTTCTCTGATACTTAAAATATCAGATTTGTATTTTCGGTAAAGAATTTACAGGCTAGACAAACTGAAACAATGCAATCAATCAGTAAAGCTGATGAGAAAGATTGCTCATTGCCGGTGTTGATTTTAATGTACAACAATCTTCTTTTGAGATTGTATCTGCATGGCGACACTTCATAGCTGACTATGAAGATAACTTGGCACTGAACATCAAAGACAACCCAAAGAGGTTCTGGAGATCTGTATGTGCTAAAGTTGAGAGTAGACAACCTATCCCATTCCTGATCAAACCTAAAGGGAAAAAGCCAAAAGATCCAGAGGACATTTCAAATTTGCTGAACAACACATTTGCATCCAAATTCTCAGTGGACCCCACTGACAAGCCACCATGCCCTGCCCCCAGGATGGTTAAGCACCCAAAGCCCAAAAATTTACATCACAAAAACTTAAAATAAATAGAAAATATTCCGTATATGAAAGGGGTTGTCCCCTCCTCAACGCCTCGCTCTTTACGCTAAAGTATTTTAATTGTTTTAAAAAACAGAGTTGTGACAGAGTCAATATCTAGCGTAAAGAACGAGGCGGTGAGGAGGGGACAGCTTTTTACTGTCCCCTCTTGTTTAAAAAAAGTTTTTTTTTTTAATAATATTAAAAACAGTACCGAGTTCTTTAGGCTAGGTAATTTGTAAGTGCTGATTGACAGTTTGTAAAAAGAACTTTCCATCAGTTTAGAGCCAGCTTCTTTTAGATTTAATACCATGTAGTTATAGAATTTTGAAAAAAGCCTCCAATTCGTACATCGATAGTAGTGGCTCACTTTCAGACATTGACCATTGTATCATTTTTTTCTAGTCTCGTCTGTGGTGAAGTCCATGTTGATCAGGATGAGCGTGGTTACGACCATCTCCCTTTGTCCTGCATTGTTACCCTAAATGCTATTGCTGAGAAGAACCTTCGTTGTAACTCTAGAAAATAGATTTCTAAAAGCTTAGCATTCTTATTGTCTCTCTTTTCCCTGTTATTCTTTCCTTTATTATATTTCTCGCTATTGTCTTTCTTTTCCTTGCAAGACCATCGTTACACGTCAATGAAGACTAGCGTCAATTACAGCGGGCTTTTAGTTCGCCTCTTTATTCGCCTCTTATTCCTCCTTTCGCTTATTCGCCTCTTATTAACCTTTATTAGCCTCTTTCTCTGGCACTGAGTCGGTTAAGAATGGAATGTAAATGAAACACAAATGTGAGTAAAGCTATGATTATGACCTATGGTTGGTAAAGTTAAGAATAGCAGCACTCCAGAAAGAGAAATGCTAAAAAAAAGACATTTTTATAGTATTAATAACCTGCTGCTAACTTTTACGCTTTTTTTATGTTCATTTTTATAGGCCTAGTTTGGGTCGTGTTTTGGCAATTTATCCCCATTCCCCCTCTAATGGATTCATTTAGTCTTATGCTATGTAGAAAAAGTATCATAATAATTAATGGAACCTGATTCAATACTAAATATGAATGAAAAAAAAAAACAAGGAATTCTTTCCAAGATCCCCCCAACCCCTTTTGTCCCCGGATCCGATTCAAATTGAAAATGGAGCATCTTAGACGTAAGATCTTTCTATATATCAAGTTTTATTAAGATTCGATCACCCGTTCGTAAGATAAAGATACCTCAATTTTCAAGTTTTCCAAGATTTCCAGTTTCCCCCTTCAACTCCCCCCAATGTCACTGGATCTGGTTGTGATATATAATCAAAGCTCAAAAGCACAAGATCCATCTAAATGTCAAATTTCATTAAGATATGATCACCCGTCATGGGCTTGATTCATCCATCCAAAGTCAAACGCAATGCTGATGCAAAGTTGGGTGACAAGCTGATACTCAGCAAACCGCTGGGCGTAGGTATCTTGTCCGCCGCACTCAAAAAGCAAGTGCTGGATAAAGCTAGCTATGCCACCATGATAGACAGCACCACCAAACTGAACAAACCCGGTCAGGCACTTTCTGCCCTTGATAGCGTACATGCCATGACCGATATCACCGGCTTTGGCTTGCTTGGTCATTTGCTGGAAGTCTGCCGCGGATACATGAGGTTTACCAAAATCTTAAGCTTAGTCGGTAAATGCAGCGGTTTTACCGACTCATGCAGTGATTTTACGTATCGTGTTCAAAATGGACATTGTGCTAATTATTGATAGAAACCAGTCGGTAAAACTCATCGCTCTACCCCCGTCCCCCAAATATTTTGGCTATTAAGAACCCTGGTTAAGGTACGGTTATATTCAAAAGTGTGTGCAGGATGAAAGTCAGGATGTTTCAGACATATAGTAGACCAAAAGTTACATAGATTTCCAATTTGGTTAAAAGCTGCCTTAACGAAATCCAATTGTCAAATTAATAGCGTTTATAAAATTTGACCCATTTAAATACTAACTACAGTTCGCGCACAATTCTTTTGTCAGAGGAACTCAGTTCTCTGGCCGGTATAAATTAATTGCGCTTTCAAGACTAGACATCATTTTCAATTTGTTCGCGATCAAGATGAGTCCGAATAAATTCTGTAACCTAGAAACCATGTCAGGAAGAGGAAAAGGTGGAAAAATGAAGGGATACGCTAAGTCCCGTCCAAACTCTGGAGTCAAAGTCTTCTTTGTTAAAACTTAGGCGAAAGCTAAAAATAATATGATTCTAGGAGTTATAACCATTGTACTGCAACTTACCAGATCTATAATTCTATTTTTTTTGGTATTATTCACCAAAGAGGAGCAAGTCCTCTGGAATTTAGGCTTTGGAAGCGGAATTACTTCAAAAGTTTGTTCTCGTACATTCTGGAGTCAAAGTCTTCTTTGTTAAAACTTAGGCGAAAGCTAAAAATAATATGATTCTAGGAGTTATAACCATTGTATAGATAGATCTTTTGAAATTATCAAAAATACTTTAGCGTAAAAAGCGAGGTATTGACGAGGGAACAAGCTCCCTCATATACGCAATAATTTCCTTTCGTTAGAAGTTTCAATGTCACTCCTTACTTTCAGCAGAAAAAACTTCTTTTCTTTTTAATTTAATTTCGGATTGTTTTTTAAATAATTCTGGGACATCCAGCACCCCCTTCATAGAAATTATCTTTCCCCATGAAAAATTCCTCCATGAAAAGATCCTCGCGCGTAACCCAATCCCATATCCTTCTCTGCTTTATGCCAAGTATGATCGAATAAAAAATTGTTTGTTTTGAGTTTTCCATGGGTTCGAAGTGCTAGACTACTCACCAAGAATAATCAAGCGCTTATGTAAGAAAACCAAGCAATATCTTTGAATATGTATTTACTGTGGTTTAACTTAGTACTTCTATTTTGGTCTATCAGCCTCATCGTGGTTGCGGTGATAGCTGCAACCGAGTAAGAGGCTAGTACGTCCCATAGTAACAAAACATTACCCCAAAACTGCTAAAAATAGTTTCAGAATGCCTAGAGGACAAATAAACAACCTTGACCATCTAACGTAACAAGATCAATTCGAAAAGTTAAGATAAAGAGTATTGAAAAAAGTCTTAAAGTATTGATAAAACAAAAAAGAAGGACAAACATACAGTGAGAATACTTCCGTCAGCAACAGTTAAAACGAGTTAAAATTAGAAGTAAAGAACAAAGAAACATATGGTTCGAAGATAAGTGGTAGCAAGAATTAGAAATACTCGAAAAAAAATTGAAGAACAAAAAAAAACATATTTGTATAGGTTTATGTCTTCGAGAAACTTGTTATATTTTTATCTCTTCCTCATGAAACTTGTTAGACGTAAATTTTTCCCTTCGTGAAACTGGTACATTGATTTTTCCCCCCGTGAGACCAATTTTGTTCGTGAAACTTGTTGCGTGCTGATTATAGTTCGTTAAACTTAATTTATATTGACATTTTCTTCGTCAAACTTGACGTATGTTGTTTTATTCTTTCATGAAACTTAATTTATCATGATATTTTTGTTCGGAAACTCAATACAAGGGAACGATCGTTGTGGTGTGGACGACGACGACCATCCTGGTGCTCAAGGTTTTCGATATCGTCTACACCATGACGGGCGGCAATTTCGGCACGGAGATCCTGCCGAGCTACATGATGTCCTACATGTTCCGCGACGACGGCCGTGCCACGGCCGTGGCCTTTATCATCATGATCATCGTTCTGCCCGTCATGATCTGGAACATCGTGCAGGCACGCCGAGAATTTCGCTAGGGAGGCGGGGACATGGATAATATTGCCGGTCAAAAATCAGGCGGCAAGGTCTGTATTCTTTATTTATTCAACAAAGGTGATAAAACTTAAAAAAAAAGACCAATAAAATTCTAGTTAGTTGACTTCTTGCTATCTTGGAAAGGATTTAGGTTAGGAAAATGAAACTTTAAGGGATGGGTCTACAGGGTAAAGTATGTCCCAGGAAGGTATTTTGAAGCCTCTACTCCTTCCCTCTAGAGGGCCCTGACCTTTGACGACCTTTAATATGTGTTAAGTGAAACCTTGCAAAATACATCTTCTGCTTAATTGAAGTACCCTCTGGGAGTCGCGACAGCTGCACCTGCACTACGCGAGCCTGCGCACCTACCTCGTGATCGTGCTGCAGGTGGCGATCCTCGCCGCGCTCCTGATCCTCGTGCCGCTGCTCTTCACCTGGAAGCGCGCCGGCGGGCTCGGGGGAGCGTCGGGCTTCATCCTTGGCTTCTTCGGCCTCGGCGCCGGCTTCATGCTGCTCGAGATCGTGCTCATGCAGCGCTGGTCGCAGATCCTCGGCCACCCGAACCACGCCGTCTCGACGGTGCTCGGCACTTAAGTTTTAATCTCGCTCTTTATTTTTCTTTGAAGAACTATTTTTACTTATTTGACAAAGGAGCATCAGAGGTGGCGAAGGCATACAAAAATTTGCAAAAGAACTCCAAAAACCGCATATGTAAGAAAAGTATTTAAGGTCAAAAAAAGGTTTTTACTTCTTTCATGTAATAAGAAAACTAAACTGAAATAGAAATTGAAACTCTAGTTCATTCTTTCTAGTTCTATTCATTTCTTATACTGTTATTTCCTATTTTATAACTGTGTGTTGTCCGGGTAATAGAATCTTTAAAAAGCGTGTTGCTTGTTTTCATTTCCCTTTATTTTCAATACGACTCCTGAGGGTATCCTAGATTTGGGGCAGGTTACTAACCCCTCCCCCTTCAATCCTTGCTCCTTGGTTCCCTTCTCTCATGACAATACTGTGAGAATAAGGGCTTATTAAGGTGTGCTTTATTTGTACAAATAAATATAATTGCACTAAATATGAAGTAAGCTGCCACTCTAATCAAACATTCTTTAAGCCGAAGTTCAGCTTTTACCGCAGAGGGAAATGGAGATAGAATCTCATAAATCTTATCTTTCTAGACATTTCCGTTCAAGTAATTCCATTCACGTAGACATCGACAAAAATTATCTCAAACGAAGGGGCAAACGCGAATTATCTTTTTTAAAGAATGAACATAAATGAATGACATGAAGCTTTAAGAACCCTACGGACAATATAGGCTTGTCCGCCTAATTACGTAAAACCGCAATTAAAGCAAACATATTGTTACGGAGGAGAAGCTAGAAGATTTTTTTTTTGTATGACGCCGTATTGTGTTTATGGTTGCCAATAACACACCTCACCAATAAATCGAGAACGACTGGGGGTATTAAGTTGAACCTTTTGGGGACACAGCTATTACTACTTCTGCTCTTACAATTTAAATAAACAAAGAGTGTAGCCCTATCCAGGTTGTCAAAGAGCATACATAGAATCTTTTGGGAATGATATTAAGTTTTATTTTTCAGGTCAACTTGAGGAGTTATGAAATAAAAAAAAGCCCAGTTTGTGCCAGGATTAAAAATTGTAGAAAAAGTTTCTCCAAAGAAAAGCTCGAGAAAAGATGTCTAAATCATCTAGATCATCCAGATCATGAATGAGTTTATCACATTTACCATAGGGGTACTACACTAGTAAAGTTTTTCTTTTTTTCGTCTCATGTCGGGATTCAGCTTTGGACATATATTTTGATCTAAAACGCAATCTACATATCGTAGCCTTCGTGGTATCACCCCTGAGAATACTTTTGGGTGAAATTCATTTAAATTTCTTCCCACAAGCAGTTTATTCAGTTTGGGTCGAATGTTGCAGGCCCCCTGTTAGTACAAATACTGCACTCATCTCACACAACCTGCCATTAATTTATCAATTAGCCTTAAAGAAAGAATATATAATTTGTGCCATTGGAATACAAGTCAATTCGACCAAATAAATACTGGTGTGGTTCATTTTATGAAGCTAAATGAAATTATCTATCCTTGAACGTAACCACATAAGACCAATCCTTCTCTATCCTTTCTCTTCTCTATCCTTGAACAGTACTACAATATCACCCATTTACCCCACAATATAGGCTGATTTTGTGCTGGTCGTATTTTCTATTTTTCAGAATTAGCCCCCCCCCAACTCCACCAGAGAGCAGATCCGTTCCGGTTATGCCAATCTCGTATCTAGGACTTGTGATTATTTTTCCCACCAAGTTTCATCCCGATCCCTCGGCTCTTAGCGTTTTCCTAGATTTTAGGCTCCCCCAACTCCCCCCAATGTCACCAGATACGGTCGGGATTTACAATAAGAGCTCTGAGACACGATGTCCTTCGAAACATCAATTTTCAATCAGATCCGATCACTCCTTCATAAGTCCCTCCACGTTCATCCCTCCCCCAAATACTTCCGACAACCACTTGGATATAGCCATTTTGTTCAACGTAATCGAAAGGTCTGGAAATTTCGTCTTTGAAGATGAACCCCCCCCCCCCACAGCCCTTGGAACAAGGGTTGTAAGTTATGCCCTCAGTGTATATAAGGTTTTTTATAGAAAATTTTTCATAGAAACTTCGAAAAAGGCTCACTTGATTGGAAACTGAGAGGATAAGTGCCCTTTATTTTAGTCAAAATTGATAGGAAGGCAAATGCCAACCTGCAAAGTTAACATTGCAAATAGAATCTGTATTAATATATTTTTGCAGTCCACTGCTCTATACTACTATATTTGCCTAGTTTCATACTAAAAGAAATCATTAATTTTATGTAAGGTACTATTAACACAAATTTTTAAAATAAATTTTCTTTGTATAAGTAATTATTCTTTGTTTCACTCCCTTTGCAAATATTCTTATTAAAAAAAAAAAATGGTGCCCTATGTGCTCCAAATGAGTATTTTTATGGCTTGTTTTTATATAGCTTACTTGTAATGCATCACGTTAATGTGTCATTTGTATTGTTAATGTGTTTTTGTTTCATTTTTATTTGACAGGCCAGTTGGATTCATCGCTGCATGTTTTTATCATTTATTTATGTTTTTACTTATTTCCACATTTTTATTCATTTAACTTATATTACTTACTTACACTTATTTTACTTACATTTTACTTATGTACTTATGTTTGTGTACTTAAGTACTCATTTTTATTCATAGTACTCATTTTTTTACAGGCAAGTATCGTTCATCGCTGTAGGCTAACGGCGTTGTCGTCATGTCAGACGAGGATCGAATCAATGCCCACACAGCGATCCAGAAGGAGCTCGAGCTAAAAGATCACATCAGCGAGCAGGAACGTGACTACATCGATGCCCTCGCCGTGCGCTACAACGGCGACATCTCTACCCCGAGACAACCGCTCGACCTGGCTTACATGAACAGGATGCGCGAACTTCATCAAAAGTATCCCGATGACGACGATGCAGCATCGCTTTTTGCCGAGTCCATGATGAACACGATGCCGTGGGACTACAATAGCCTTTAGAAAAGGGGCTTTAGAGAGGGGGCTGTAGGAGGGGGCTGTTCCCTCCTCAACGCCTCGCTCTTTACGCTAAAGTTTGACTCTTTCTCTCAACTCCACTTTTTAAGACAGTAAACAAATTTAGCGTAAAGAGTGGGGCGTTGAGGAGGCAACAGCCCCTTTCATATAGGCAGTAATTTCTGTTCGTTTTAAGTTTTAATATCGCTCCTTACTTTCAGTTTAAAAAAACTTGTTTTTTTTTATTTAATTTCTTAACGTTTTTGAATGATGACGAATGGATGATGACGAGTGGATGATGACGAGTGGATGATGACGAGTGGATGATGATGAGTGGATGATGACGAGTGAATGGTGATGAGTGGATGATGATGAGTGGATGATGACGAGTGGATGATGACGAGTGGATGATGATGAGTGGATGATGACGAGTGGATGATGACGAGTGGATGATGACGAGTGGATGATGACGAATGGATGATGACGAGTGGATGATGACGAGTGGATGATGACGAGTGGATGATGATGAGTGGATGATGAATAATATCTTCTGGAATTAAGTCGATTGATGCAATAACCGACGATTTTTTTCGATCCAACGATTTATTTAAAGAATCAATGTCTTCTGCTGTGTAGCGAGCAAGCTGTACTGTTTTTCTTTGTGCAGAAAGATTGTTCAGAACATTAACAGTCAAATCAAAATTTCCACCGACTTCAGGAAAAACCAGCAAACTCTTTTCTTCGTGTGGATGTTGAGCAACAACTAATCTTGCCTCACCATCTGTATAAAATTTACACCCTCTTCTCCCCGTTACCTGTGCGTACTGGTCCTTGGGGGCCAACTTATTCAGTCACGATGTTTACAGCTCTAGTTAGGCTCGGGAGTGGTGCACTTTTCGACCACTTTGCTGTTCTGTTCATAGTAGCACATCTTTGCAGGTCTATTTTTTTCGTTCTTTGAGAAAGAGGCAAATCATCGAGGTTTGGCTGACCTGGAGCCGCTGATGAATGTTCTCCGAATTGACTTGAAGGAGCGGTAGCTTCATTGGATTCTTCTGCGCTTTCTTCTGATGATGAAATTTCATCATATTCCAAAGAAAACTGAAATAAATGCGTCTAACGAAGATTTGATACAAAATACAGGTGGCTACACTAGCGCCAATGTTACTGACAATCCAAAAAACGGACAAGGAGTATATTTAATATATAAGGATGATTTGCATCAGCCGAGCAATCTGAAAGTAGATATGTATAATTACGGATTAGCAACTCAAGATGACAGAAAAGTTATCAATAGCGGGAATTCTGAAGATAATACCAATAAGAAAAGAATCGGGCATCATAGAATTCGACCCAGACCCAAACTTTGGTTTATCGTGATTTTTGTTCGCTATCAGTTTGACTTGAATATTTTGTTTAATTTTTGTTCGTTTTAAGATTTATATATTCATTTATTTTAGTACCTGTTATATGTTTGCTTGCTATAATTGCTTATTTTGGTTAGTTTTGCATTTTATTAAAAAAAAAAAGTTTTTTTAACTGAAAGTAAGGAGCGATATTAAAACTTGAAACGAGCAGAAATTACTCCGTGTATGAAAGGGGCTGTTCCCTCCTCAACGCCCCACTCTTTACTCCCACCCATGACAAGTTTTGAGGAGATACTTCAATGAACAAGTAGAAAATATCTTTATTAAAATATGAAAATCACACATTACAAAGATGAAGATTGTATTACCCTACGTTTGGAAAGTTGCTGTTGATTCTTGACTTCATCTTGAACTTTTTGTTCACACACCTAATCTATTACATTTTTGGCCATTTCCAACCCCCCCCATCTATTCCAACCCCTCCCATTTATTACGTTTTGGGGATTTTTTCAACCCTCCCATTTATTAACCCCCCTTCAGAAGAATGAAATAATTACCACAGAATCATGCTTCCCAATTTGACATAATTTGAAAAAAGATTCCAATGAGAGCGCAGAAAAAGAGCAGTCTTTAGCTACTAGGGATTGCATGCTCTCCCCGTGGTCCAAATCCTTTGTAAGCACAAATACAAGAAAAATATTATTAGACCAAGCATAAGTAAACACGTTGCCAAAGTATAAGCTAAATTAAAGACAAATGCATCTTATTGGAAGGAGTTAAAGACAAGTTCAAGCGACATTTTCCCATGAAAGTATTTTGATGGACATTGTAGGTCCACTCCCGAAATATAGCGCAGGAAACAGAGTAATTCTAGTTATTTTGAGCATTAATTCTATACTCTATATACAGATTAATTCTAATTATCCTAGGCTACAAGATACCAAAAAGATATCCCAATGTGAGCAGTAAAATCATCAAAAATTGCAGAAGAATTGGCGAAATATATCGCACGTCACCTTTACAAAACTAACAATTCAAATCCTCTCTTCTCAATGGTACTTTCTAACTTTAATGGGCTTTCGATACCACGGCGGTACGGGTCATCCCCGGGGGGCCGGACGCCCAGCGTCTGGAGTGCCGGGTGGCCGGTTCCGACGCCAATCCTTACCTGGTGCTGGCGGCCATCAACGGCGCTGGCGCCTGGGGAATCGAGCATCGCGTGGAACCGCCTCGGCCGTTTCAGGGAAGTACCTATGTGAACGCCGAACGGGTCAGTAGCGCAGCCCGTCTGCCGGCCTCGTTCCCGGAAGCGGTGGCCCGTTTCGGCGACTCCGCGGTGGCTCGGGAGCTGTTCGGGGCCGAACGGGAAGCTCGTGGGGCACAGGGCTTCAGCGGTCGCCGGATCCTTGACGATGCTGCGAATTTTGTTGCGGACAAATTCCGCGGCCGTCTCGTTCGCTGCCGGGTTAAACAGCAGGTCGTTGTAGCTCTGCAGGATCCCGACCAGTGACCCGGCCTGCCAGCCGGCTTCGTAAGCGGCCTCGCGCGCCGCGTCGTCAACCTCCATTGCCGCGTGCGTCATCGGCGCATCCGGGACGCCGAACAACGAATGGCGGGATTCTTCGCGGTGCACGCTAATTTTTTCCCAAAGTCACTGGATAAAAATTTTGAGATAGCCATTTTGTTCAGTACAGTCGAAAAATCTAATAATTATGTCTTTGAGGACGACTTAATCCCTCACAGTCCCCGCGGGAAGGGCTGCAAGTCATGAACTTTGTCCATTGTTTACGTATAATATTGATTATTGGGAAGTATACAGACATTTCAGGGAGGATTTTTTTGGTGGATGGGAGGGATCAGAAGAGGGATTACGTGGGAGGATATATCCGTGCAGGAATTCATCCATCTGAGATCAGCTTGCCAAAAAGTCCAATACCCAATCTAGTAACTTTTGATTGATCCCTGCTGCTGTTAATATGGAACAAAGACTATGGTTTGGAACATTGTCAAATGTCTAAGGAAGCCACCAGGATTGCAGAAAATTTGCCAGGTCCCTTCAGATCCTGCTATAGGAATTTTTCAGTGGAATTATACCTTAGATTACCTAAAATCACACTTTCCAGCAATAAGGACAAGTCCTATGAATGCTGGTCACTGATGATGATAATTCAACTTGAGCAAATAATCACCAAAATTAAGCTAAAAACCTATGCCACCAAAAGGTTTGAGTTCATATACGTCATAATTTCTGTTCGTTTTAGGTTTTGATGTTACTCCTTACTTTCAGTTGACAAAACGTACATTTCGCGTGGAGGTATTTTCCGGGGGTGGTATTCTCCTCGGGGAGGGGGTAAACACCGGCCTTCATGACAAAACATATAGTGAAGATTCATTGCTAACTTTGACGTTAATGCAAAAGTGGAACGAAATGGCTGGAATTGATGTTGCTGAGCTGTGGAACAGAGATGGGCAGCAGAACTGGCAAATTTCAATTTTACATTGCCTTTGTTCTGTTCTCATCGACGGCAGCCGTGCTGGGTAATGCAGGACAATGCGATTACGCCTATGCCAATCGTTTCATGGACCTGTTCGCAGTTTGGCGTCAGGCACAAGCAGCTAAGGGCGACCGCAAGGGTCTAAGCCTCTCCATCAATTGGCCGCTTTGGCGCGATGGCGGCATGGATGTGGACGACCAAACCAAAGCAGTGATGAAAGAGCAATTTTCCGTTATATTTAAAAAAGTATAAGCGATATTGTAAGCTTTCATCAAGCATTTTTCCCAATTTTGTTATAGTTGATTTCTGCTGTTATGTTTCTTCCCAATTCTGCTATAGTTTTTCCCAAATACGTTATAATTAGTTCCCAA
The DNA here is from genome assembly GCA_010016025.2 of Alatinidae sp. Z8VKAUB7J3. NCBI lineage: Eukaryota > Metazoa > Cnidaria > Cubozoa > Carybdeida > Alatinidae > Alatinidae sp. Z8VKAUB7J3. The sequence continues at coordinate 136,343,111 of JAAAKM020721499.1, read as the reverse complement.
TTCTGTTATGTTTCTTCCCAATTCTGTTATAGTTATAGTTATAAAACAATGATTATCAGGCACTTATGCGACAATAAAAGATTTAAAAAATATAATAAAAGAAGAAACAACAACAAAACAACAAGTAAGGCGCGATTGGGATTCGAGCCGTGGATCAGATAGACGTCGTGCAGCGACATCTGACCCGGTTCGAGTTCCACATCCAGGACATCCGCCTCATCGAAGGCCGAAAGGTCGATCTTGTCGGAAAGGGCCAAATTGCCCGCGACCTGGTGGTGGGCGAATAGAGCCCGGTCGGCGTGGCTGCCCGGGACCACGCGCAAACAGCCATTTTCCCGATCCGAGGACTCCAAGGCGATCCATACGGTGCATGTCGCCAGGGGCCTAATAGGCCAGTAATGAAAGAAACCATGAGAAAATTAAAAATTTCACAAAATTTCGGGGAGGGGGGAGCCGGGCCCGAAGGCCCCCCCCCCCTGCGTACGTGCATATTCTAGCTACCAACGGCGGCAAGGGGCTGCTCCCATTCATTTGGCCTATAACATACCATTAAAATACATATTTTCAACATATATATATTTTTTTCAACTTTAAAACACTTTCACTTTTCTTAAAACATATTAAACACTTTTCACTACATTTTCATAAATAAAAAAAGACAAAAAAAATAACACAGTTTTTTTATTTAATATCTGGACGTTTTTTAATTAATGCATGTTTTGATCTTGGCTCTCCGCATATAAATAATTAGAACGAAATTTGCATATTAATTTTTTGCTAAATTTCTTTCTCATAGTTTTAATCGGAAGATTTTGAGAAAAAGGAGCGAGGGAGGAAGCCTAGTTGCCCTCCAATTTTTTAATCACTTAAAAAGGCAACTAGAACTTCTAATTTTTTAAGAACATTTTCATTAGTAAAAGATATACGTAATTAACGAATGAACTTACGGGATCAAAAAAGGTCGGGCCGCTGGATCGCGGCGCATCGTCCGCAATCGGTTGGGAGGTGATGCCAAAAGTCGATTCCGGCAATGCGGATTGAGCGACCGGCGCACTCGCGTCTGCGCTGTCATCGATTGAAAGTTCGCGCAGCAGTTCCGCCTCAAGGTCGACATTGCCGCCCAGGTCGTCAGCCGCCGGTTCCACGGCCGGCGCTTCCGTCACCGGTTCAACAACAGGCTCGTTGTCCGCACCCTTGTCCTTGTCGTCCGAAAAGCCGACGGAAACGTGTTGTTGGCAAGTTTGACGATTTCTGCTGCTTCCAGGCTGGAGACCTGGATGACGGATGGGGTCAGCGTCCACCAGAACTCGGCCGCACGCTGAAGGCAGCGCTGGGTATATCCGCCGACGACTTGGGGAAGCGTCCGCAGTTCCTGCATAGCACGGCCTTCGACCGTCCGCTCCCGTGCAAACGCAACGTGAAAATCGACCCCCGCCGCAAGGCCGCTCAACTGCTCGACATGCGGAGTGACGATATCGCGGGTCGTGCCGACAGCATTTTTCTCCAAAGTCAACGGATCAAAATTTTGAGATAGCCATTTTGTTCCGCATAGTAAAAAATCATAATAACTATGTCTTTGGGAATGACTTACTCCCCCACAGTCCCTGGGCGAGGGGCTGCAAGTTACAAACTTCGGCCAGTGTTTACATATAATAATGGTTACTGGGAAGTGTACAGCGTTTTCGGGGGATTTTTTTTGGGTTTTGGGGGTGGGGTTGAGAGGAGGGAGCTATGTGGGAGGATCTTTCCTTGGAGAAATATGTCATGATTGCAATTTTAAGAGGGTTTGTCCTTTTGCCAATATCTTTTTGAATTTACTTTCATGAAGCATTTTAATATCATTTTAAATATAATTACATGATGCTAATAGGCGCTCACACAACGAGAAACGTGTGTATGCGTGCAGTTAAGTAGGTGAAATGTGTGTATACGTGCAGCTGGGTAGATGCATGCTGAGCACACTGCTCGATGGTGCTAATATAACGAGGTAGTTTACGCAGAAACCGCAAGATATCATCATAAGCCACCTTAAGCTCACGTGTCTCTCTCTCTCTATCTCTCTCGCTTTTTGTCTTTCTTTAACTACCCTTGTCTCTCTCTCTCTCTCTTCCACTCTTTAATCCTCTGAACTAATTGGAATTTATTTTTCTCTCCCACTTTTTGTTTCATTTTATTTTGTTATTGCGTTACACAGCATCTTTTGTTCAACACTCTTCAGGTTCGGAATGCCCTGGGACAGGGACTGGGAAATGGACAGAGAAGGAAGCTCTCATTTCGAAATGTTTCGAACGTTGTCGTCCAACTGCTTCACTCTCATCGCCGGACGGCCAAGCACGGTACACTCCCACGCCAGCATTCGTGAGTCATGTTGCAGGTCAATTCTGGTTTTTATTCTCGCGGCTGCACCGTCGAAAACAATAATCTCCTGCGGTAGCCATTCGAGACTGGCATCACTGGCAACATTGATATGCTGGCTTAATCGAGCAATATTTGCGTTCGCTCGGTAGAATTTTGTTGCTGCCGGGGGGGTTAGCAAGGCATGGCTTTGCGGTTTGAGTGTAGCGAGAGTTGCCAAAGCATCACTACCCCAAATTTATTTTTGCACTAAATTTTTGCTATTAAAAAAATCAAAGTAGTTCCGCCATTCCTGGATCAGTGTCAAATTGTGATATTTTTACATTTGAAAATTTATCCCAATACGTGTTTTCTAATTTTCTATTACAACGAGTTATGGTTTGCTCTTTACTAGGTTACACCTATTGATACACATTGGTTATGTATAAAACGGCTACGATAAAAAAAAAGAAATGAGTAACAATGTGGCTACTTACTTAGATCTTCCCACGCCTAGAGGCACATATCACCATCAGTTAACATAATGCCCATTTCTAATGCGAATCTTGGGATCGCAATTCCGCCTAAAGAATCAAATGATCTGAGGAAGAAAAGCTTCTCAGTTTTTTCCCATAAGAAGCATATGAACAACAATATGGCCACTGTTGAAGAATGGAGCAATATATTAGGAGAAAATTAATAACAAGATTTAAATAAAAAAAGATCTCAGAAGTTGAAAATTAGCAAATTTAAATTAAAATACACAGATAAAACAAAGAAGAAAATAAAACTGCATACGAATCGGGGCGGTGGGGCGGGTGATGGGAATCCGGCGCTTGAACGCCGCGTGCTTGGCCATGCGCCTGCGGTTGGTGCTGGCGCGCAGGGATCGGTTGCGGTCGACGAGCTGGCCCCCGAGGTCGTCGAACTCGACATGGCGCTTGGGCTCGCCGCCCCACTTGTCGCGCAGGACAAGGCCTTCGCGTCCGTCGCGGGCGATATGGGTGTTCGTGAACTTCGCCACCAATTGCAGGGCCTCTTCCCACTCGACGGGCTCGGTGAGGCGCAGGGTGCGCGATTAGTTTGTCAAGATATTGCCACGCTTAACATCAGTTGGCTAGCATCCCAAAATCAATACAGTGATTTTCTAAAATGTATCTCCATGAACACAATATCATAGCTTACTTGTTCGCTCGTTCGAGTAACGTTCAGTTCTTTTACCATAAGAAATGATGGCTCTCACGTTCGAATCATACATCAGACATAAATTTTATAAAACCGATGTAAACTGACGTACCTTACAGGATTTGGATAACTTGAGCACACAGAAATATTATTGAATGAAGAATCGAGGTCCGATGCCGCAGCGCCTTGATGGGCGGCGAGTGAATCCGGCACTTGCTGATCGTGCGGCTGCGAACCAAGGGCCGCGGGGTTGGGCGAACTCGGTAGCTGCGGTGGGTAGAAATTCGGCGCGGTACCCGTGCTGGTGGCGAACAGAGAAGACAGGTGGCGGACAGATTGTTGGCCGAGTCCCGTTGGCTGCGCGCCAGGCCGAAGATTGATTTCGCCGGCCAAGATGGATCCGTGTAATGGAATCCTAAGCAAGCCCGCTCTACCTATTTGCTAAATTTTCATGCCCACAAGCACATATCCTCCACCATTATACGTCTTTTACCCGTCCACAGCTTGAGTGTGCTTGCCCGGTGTGGCATTTTGGTCTTACGGTGGATCAGTCCGATAGACTAGAAATTATCCAGAAGAGAGCCCTAAGAATCATTTACAGTCTGGGAAAAGTGCCTTACATTCTCTTCTTCAAGGAATTCCACCTCCCTAGATTGGCAGCCTGACATCTTATTCTTTGTACCAATTTTGGAAATAATCTGCGTTACTTTTCTTACAATAGAGCATTAGATATTGTTTTCCACATCTCTTAAACATTCTCACAAAAAAAAAAAAATATACAATTTGTCACAAAAACAATCCATGGGATATATTATCATTGATATCTTTAAGGGGCAGCAAATTTAAGTTTCATTATTTGTGAAATTATTGTCTTGTATCAAATAACGAAGATACTTTATAAAACTGAGGGGCATTAAAAAAAAGAAAAAAAAGGTCTTCTTGAACTTCATCATCAACCTAGAAGTACTAATCATTAAAGCCATTTTGTTCAGCATAGTCGAAAAATCTAATAACTATGTCTTTGAGGATGACTTAATCCCCTACAGTCCCCGGGAATTGGGTTACAAGTTATGAATTTTGCCCGTTGTTTACATATAGCATTTGTTATTGGGAAGTATACAGACATTTTCAGGGGGGATTTTTTCTGATAGAGGGGAGACGAGGAGAGGGGGTTACATTGGAGGAATCTTTCCATGGAAGAATTTTTCATGGGGGAAGGGAATTTTCCATGAAGGGGGCGCCAAATTTCCCTTGAATATATCTATGGTTGAATTTCTTTCGGAATGACCGATGTTTGAATTTAATTTTGCTTGGGTTGAATTTCTCTGGTTTCGACCATCCTGGATTGATTTTTAGGTTGGTTAAGTTTTTAAGCATGTCAACTTTTGCTGTGTTCAGCTTTTCGGTGTCTAATTTTATTTAAGATGAATTTGCCAGCTCCGGTTTTGGTCAGTTTTAATTTTAATTGGGTTGAATTTTATCGGACTGAGTTTTTCTGGATATAACGTGGGAACCTAAATCTCCACTAAATTATACTGTAAACCACAATGTACCTTTTAGTATAGCCAGCATTTACTAACATGGCTTAGGGTCTGGACCCAGGCCTGCTCATGAAGGTTTTACTTATGTAACTCAAACTAAACTACAATATAAGATATCTAAATCCTCTTATCTAGAACAAGAGGCTTTCTTAGCCCCTTCTCTTATCTAGGCTACATCTTACAAAATGCAAGGGGAATACAGTTTAAACAGTAAGTGCTATTTGGAAGAGCACTGAATAGAGAACACAGGCTTAATAAATACCGCCTCAATGCATGATTTTTTTCAACTTCAAGTCGAAATGTGGCGAAGAGATTTTTCCCGCTCCGGGACAACATCTGTGGCTCGGTGAAGCAATTTTTGCGCCCTGTCTGAATTAAGATTAACTAATAATAGCAAGCTGGCAGGAATTTGATAGAATTAAGTCGCAAGCTTAAGCTGCTATTGGAAAGTGTCTTAGTGGTTTTTATCACGTAATTCAATCATTCCTCTTTTGAATTTAAAACAACCTATGAATTTCATTGTTTCCCTAAGAGTAAAGATCAAAGGAATATTTGGAAGTAGAAAAGTACTTCTCTTTTATATTGAACCTCCCGAATATACAGTGTCATTATTTGTATTTTTTTCTTTTTTTAGGAATGGATGTAAAAGAAGCTGTAGACGTACCAGAGAGCATTCCACATGGTGGAAAAGAAAGTCAGAAGTTATCATTTGTTGCTATTCATAACAAAGTTAGACATCCCATTGAATTAGAGTCAGAAAAGAAAATATTAGAATTGAAAAGTTGCCTTGAAAAACTTATTGCTAGAACTATTCATTTCCGTTAGAATGAGCCCTCTCGCAACATTCTAGGCCCACTGGGTCGATATGATCATCCCTCGGGAAAAAAAAACACGCATCCATGATCTGCCTTCTGGCAAAAAATATAAAATTCCACATTTTTGTAGACGGGAGTTTGAAACTTCTACAATACGGTTCTCTGATACGCTGAATCTGATGATGTGATTTTCGTAAGATTCTATGACTTTTAGGGGGTGTTTTCCCTATTTTATAAAATAAGGCAAATTTTCTCAGGCTCCCGAAGACGATCCCTGTCATCCGTCGAAAGAGGGAGAGCGTTAGAGAGGGTGGAATGAATCACAACAACAAGCATCACCTTCCTGGCCAACGCCTCTCGCGTCGCCTGCATGGCAGCCTCAAACTCTTTCTGCTTGAGGTCATCCACAACCGCCGACGGGATCGCTGCACCCTGCTGCAGCGACGGCCACGCCAGGTCCTGCCGACGCAGCAGACACACTTGACACAGCTGCTCCGCCAGAGGGTTGGAGAAGGTGCATCGGGAACAGGTCCATCAAATTGCTAAACTTATAATTAGCAGACTTTTACAGCCCTTCATGTAGCAAAACCACCGCTGTTATATTTTAAGTTTTGCTGTTATATTGAAATTCTGCATAATTTTTCTGTTATTATACTGTGACTGTGAATAAAGTAAAATTTTTAAATACAGATAAATAGTGGAACAGAGAGCTATTGCATCTTTTCGGGGGAGTATTTGGAAAAAAGTCAACTTTTTGTAGGAGTATTTGGAAAAAGACTAATAAAAAAAGTAGATTGGTCCCAGTTAAGTAATTAAGTTAAGTTACTCTTACAAATAAGTTTTTGCTTACATGCCTGTGGTCAGAAACATCATGAATGGACACAGCAAATATTTTATGGGTGGTAATGTCACAAGATTTTTCTAGGATGCAAGATTTGAATTTCCCAAAAAAGGCATTTTAGGTCACGCAAGACCTGGAGGAGTGAGTCCACAGACAAATCTTTCTGTCTTTATTCTTATTCTACCTCTGTGCCTGTTCGAAAAGCCTTTCAACAACTGTTACGATTTTTGTTGCTATCATTAAGTTGTTTGTATGACAAGTAAAGTCATCAGAAGTATTTAAACTACGGTTTACTTCATATGGGTTTTACTTCAGTGGGTTTTATAAGCTAAATTAAATAAAAAAAAAACAAGTTTTTTTTAAATGAAAGTAAGGAGCGACATTAAAACTTAAAACGAACAAAATTACTTCGTATATGAAAGGGACTGCTTCCTCATCAACACCCCGCTCTTTACGCTAAAGTTTGACTCTTTCTTTCAACTCTTCTTTTTAAAACAGTAAAAAACTTTAGCCACAGCATAAACTTTGATAATGATTAATCACCCTAAAGGTTTTGGTACATTTTTACTTGAGTCTTACAACTTTGTTTTTTAGAGGAGGGAGAGGGGTAAGATTTAAATATTTAACTTAATAATATTCTAACTTCTGGTCAGCCTTTAAATCTATATCTATATGTATTCTATATATATAAAAATAAGTTGTTTGTCTGTCTGTCCGTATATGACGTCTGAATTATTTCGTCATATACCAATTCAAAAACGAATGTAGTCAAGCCGAAGTAGCTAATGGAAGGGAAAGTAGAGTCAGGTGCATCACTTGACAGATGTCTCTGTAACCACGCAGAAGCCAATGCAATAATGCATTGCGCCATACTTGGAATTGAAGCAGGGATAGAAGGAGCAGTTCTGTATACGACATTTGTTCCATGCCTAGAATGTACCAAAATGGCAATAACAATAGGAATTAGAAAATTTGTATGTCTTGACTCGTATCCAGAAACAGACTTTGATTTGCTAAAAGAAGCAGGAGTAGAAGTCATCCAATTAGACAAAGCAAAAAACCTGCCCCGGTCGCCGGCTTTCTTCACCACGTCCAAGTCGGCGCTGGCACCGCAGAGCGCCGCCTCGATGCCCTCTTCGATCACCGCCAGCCACTGCGCGCCGATGGCGTTGCGCAGGCACACCACGCCGTCGTTCCGATAGGTTGCGACAGCGTTCTCACCGGGCCCAGAACCCTGGACGGAGAACGATCCGATCTCGCCCGTCGTCTCCGCCATCCGTACCCCTCCGGCGCCTTTCTCGGCACCATGTTTCCGGCTAATTGGGAGCAGTTATGCCGTCTAGCTGCATCTTCCGGATCCTCGGCAATTCTATCCATGGCCTCCACTTCACACCTCTTTAGTTCATATTTTATTGCTTTCTCCACTTTCTTTACGTTCCTTTTGTATTCATATGATCCGTTCCTTAGATATATCGCCGAGACTTTATTTTTTAAACAGAGGCATAATAAGCATTGACGACCTTATCAATCTCAAAATCCCAAACCCAATAATCATAACTATCATTTTCAGTTTTGGCAAGTTTTGACTCCACTGTCACTTATCCTTTGCGGTTACGAGCCCAAAGAGGAAAACTTAGAAGATACTTTTCATACTTGTAATATAGCCTACGGATTGTCCGTTAATCAGTCATGGTAAATAGCTTCCAAAAAGAAGCTAGGGCAAGGACATGAGGGATTGTGTAAGCGTTATAGAGTCTAGCCAGAACATTCTTAGTGCAACGTGTTTTAGCATTAACTAGTAGTCATTAAGCTGTACTAGCCTTCGTGGTGAAATGCCCAAGTAGCACTGCACACGTACTTTTCAGGACAGTACCAAAGAATAAGGAAATACAGAAATAAACACAGGATAACATAAATTAAAAAATAGAAGGAACAAGGAAAAAAGCAGGAATGAAATATATGTGCACAAAATTCCCGACCAGTGACATTATGTGGCTACCCCGAGCCATCTCTGTGATACAACCCTGTGATATGTATTATCATTCCTTTGGTATGTTCTAGCTATTTTGTTGATATGAATCATGCTCTAAGTCTATTTGTTCGTGTTTTCACGAGCCACCACTTCACGACACAACATTTAAATTCACGCCTTTTGAATTATCGTTGTTGATTAACTGCTACTTTTCACCAAGTTTTTTTTTTTCTGAGGTTAAACAACCCCCTGGCTTGATGATAAGAATCTGGGGACCCTTCTTCCTGCATATGCCGGATTGAAATCAAGCTTCTAAGAGGCAGAAATAGGTCAATTCTGAAATAATCCAAAAATCTTCCAACAAAGTTTTTCTTCATCCGATCTATTTCTTAGGTTTTGCGTCATGTTTTTTTTTTTTTTTTTTTAGCGTTTTAAATTCTCTTTTCTCACAACGACTTGCACGCGCGGGGGCTTGGGGGGGGGGAACGCGAAGCGCCCCCACCAACTAGGTGTTGGGGTGGCGCAAAACGCCACCCCAACAGCTAGTTATATATACATAAATAAGTTGTATGCTTGTTTGTTTGTACGCATATGACGTCATTATAAGTACATAGCGGGGCGATTCAAAGAGAAATTTCAGTATCAATCCTACAATGGCAGAAGAAATAGCCGAGGAAGCTGCTCAAAGAGTTAATTCTAAGAGAAATTTTAGTATAAATCCTAGTCACTGCAACCTTCGTGAATGGGCGCCAATGCTTGGAGATGGTGGATGGGTACGAGTACGCGGCCCTCGTCTGCACAGGAGCCCAAAAGATATAGCTTGGAGTCATCATTTCCATCACTCCCAAGTTGGAAAGAAAACACATCGATATTAGGAATCTCCAACAACTGACTCATGTCCATCTTTACGACATTGCCGTCTACTTCAAGAAAGAGCGTGTCAGCGGTGATAGTTAGTTTTGCGGCGGAATATGGTGATGGCAGTGTGTATAGCGATACATATGCGTTCATGGTCATCTCCAATCAGACCCGGCCATTCCGGTTTCCCGGCGCAGACCGCTCAGTTCCAAGGGAGACGTTACCGTCGCTACGTAACCGCGTGGGTGTTGCATTGCCCACCTCGACAGAGGCGCGTGCGTTGGCGTCTTGAAGCCGCATATGGAGCGGAAGCGGGATTCGATCAAGAGGAAATTTGCCCGCGCCGGGGATTTTTCGGCGCCCCGGCCTTTTGGCCGATAAGGGCGCGAAACTGCCGGTCGTCAGGCGGCAATGGAAGTTTATAAAACCAAACAACCATTAACAACGCAACATTTTATTGCGAGACAATTTTTTCAATAACAAAGTTTGCAAAATGAAAGCACTGTTCACAAATTTGCAGCACAATATTCTGTTGCGAGTCAATTTTTTCAACAGTGAAGTTTCTAGAATCAAAGCATCATTCACGACTTTGTGGGACAACACTTTGTTGCAAGACAATTTTCAACAATGAAGTTTATAAAACCAAACAACCATTAACAACGCAACATTTTATTGCGAGACAATAGCATTCGCAAGGGATTCTGATTTATCATTAATTCTTCCGGGCTTAGTCTGTTTTGACGGACGTTTTTGGGCTGAAAAATCTCTTCCTAGCTAATTTATTTACTATGGGATGCCTCCCCGTAGTAGTATAATATTTGTAGACATGAATATATAATGATTGAAAGTAATAGGCTTGGGACTGTCTCTGCAAGATTGACTCTTGCTGATACAGGAGCATCACCGAGTGCTGAAACCCATGTTGTGACCAAGACAGGCCCAAGATTGCACAAAACCATATAAGTTTCATCAAGTTTATTCTTACCGATCAAAAGTTACGAGCCTGAAAAAATTTGCCTCATTTAAGAAAATAGGGGGATACACCCCTTAATTGTCACAGAATCTTGACAAAAATCACACCATCACATTCAGCGTATCAGAGAACACCACTGTAGAACTTTCAAGCTCATATCTACAAAAAAAAATGCGGATATTTGTATTTTTTACCAGAAGACCGATCACGGGTGCGTGTTTGTTTGTTTGTTTTTTTTTTTTCTTTTTCCCGGGGATCACAAAATCATAATACTAATCTAAAGTAAATTGGCAACGACAAACTAAACAGCAAAAACTTATAAATAACACGACACTACACAACAAAAGTGTGTAAATAAAGGCGTATTTACTAATACACTCTTCAAAATTCGAACAATCTCTGCCTCGACAACCTCCAAAGGAAAACCATTCCACGGTCCGGCAACTCTACTAACGAAAGATAATTGACCAATTTTTTCAGTGCTTTTGGGGGATATAATTTATAATCATACTGACAAGTAGAGAGATAACGGGGAAATCCGATTGCCAGACAACCTCTTCGATGGTGGTCCCTTGCGGCAGTCGCTTCAGTACATCGGGGTGATTGCTGGCTACCCTAAACCGGCGGTCAGCGAAGCTGATGGCAAACAAAAAACCATCTGGCAAAAAATGGACGTTAGCGGCGCCGGTTGCAAGGTCGGTGTCCAGCACCACGTCGGCGAGGCTCCACGTGCCCGGCAGCGTTTCTCCGCGCATTTGAACACCAAGGCCTTGACGCACCGTGCTATGGGCCCCATCGGCGCCTCCACATTCCTTAGAATCGTTTCGAGGTACTGTTCTCCGTATTCTTCACGTCGCGTTGTCGACAAACGATTCCAAGTTGCTTTCAGGCGATCGTGAGCTAAGTAAACAATTGGTGTTCCATGGAATGATGGATTGATCGTGCCCACCTGGATACCAAAGGTGGCCAACTCCATACGAAGACTGGATGAAAAGGCCTGGGCTGCATGCTTGCTTGCAGAGTAAGTGCTAGCGCCAGCTCCACCCGGAGTTAAGCCAGCAAGACTCGTCAGATTGACCAAACAGCCTAGGACCGACACAGCTACGCACGCTCCTCCTACAGCCTAATCTATTCAAGACCTCCCCCTTTACACCCTCCCAGGAAGTTCCCATTTCCCTTAAATCTTTATTTATGAGATCCTCCTCCCAACCCAGACGAGGACGACCTGCTTTCCGTGTAGCCACAGACGGTTGGCCAAAAAGGACAATATTTGGCAATCCGTCATCCTTCATCCAAAGAACACGGCCTAGTCATCTCAACCTTTCTTTCATTATAGCCCTAGACATTGGAAGCCGGCATCGCGCAGCATCTGCCAGATGGCGGTCCGCGCCTCTTCCAATAGCGGCTCATCCGTGCCGCGCATGACCAGATGACTGCCAAGGGTCCCTTTTTCAAAGAAGGGATAGCTACCCATCTGAACGTCGCCGAAGGCCGCCTGGACGGCGCCGAGGCCCGGTGCAAGATCGCCTTCGGGCGCTTCCACGCGGACGGTTCTGGACAGCATCTTGCGGCCCTTCTTGAGGCGCGGCGTCACGGCATCCAGCATCACCTGCATGATCCGCATGTTAATAAAAGGTAAGTAAAGGGTGAACCATGTCAAAAGAAACTGAAATTCTAAGAAAAGAAGTATTGATAACAATATTAACATCAAAAGAATTTGTTTCATTCATTTGTCCAGGCATGTAAAATTAATTTACTTTTTTGCTGAAAAACTGCAATAAGGAAATTTTATGAAGATTATCAACTTGTGGCTAGGAAAAAGGGTGACATTTCCAAAACTGGTGCAATGTTGATTAAAAATGTACCACCAGACCTACAGAGCTTGAGAACTCCAGGGAGTATATGCGAGGGGCTCTTATAAACCTTTAATTAAGAGATTTGGACCATAATTATTGCAATGGTTCCGTTTTATGCTTCCAAACTCTTCTACTTAAGAAGTGGCACCAAAAGTGCCGTTTTTAGTGTTATAGCTTCCGTTTTTAGCCCCTGGGATATGCTTTAAAAATGAGTGCATCAAATTTGTAAAAATAGTGGATTATCTGAAAAGTAATCATAAAAAGGCACAAACCATGATTTAAAAAAAAAATCATAGCTTGAATCGAACGTATTAAAAATACTTCATTCTTTCTAATTTTTTTCTGAATTAACGGGCCCCCCACTCTCCCAGGTGGTCAAATCGGGAAAATGACTATTTCTAATTTAATCTTGTTCGGTCCCTGATACGCCTGCCAAATTTCATGGTCCTAGGTTACCTGGAAGTGCCTAAAGTAGCAAAACCGGGACTGACAGACCGACAGAACTGACAGACCTTAACCCTACTCATCCATACAGTTACGTAGATCAAGCAGCATAGCCATACACAATCAACCATAAAGAATAATGAAACTGGCGCACGCGCTGCAGGTAATACCGCCTGCGAATGCCGGTTTTGACGGATGCCGGCAATGTATCAAACAGCGACTTGCAGATTTTGCGGATCGACATGATGGATGAAACCAGACCGCCACGGAACACTCTCACACGTTAGCATACTCCAGCGAGCCAACTCGGCTAGGCTGCTATCAACGGGCGCTCGGGGGCTTCCCCGTGGCGGAACTTACCGCAGGTTCCTCGCAGACGCCCCGACTTCGACCGATGCCGCCCACCACCGTACCGAGGTTCCGGTAGGCGGTGGCCCGGTGGAAGAGCATGCGCGAGTCGTTGGGGAGCGAGCGGAGCGCGGCGTCGCAGCCGCGGACCACGTCCTCCCACCGCTTGCGCCGGGCCATGATGTCCACGCGGCCGGTCAGGGCCTGGGCGATGCCTGGCGTGAGCTGCAACGCTCGGTCGTAGTGGGACAGCGCTCGGTCCTCGTCGCCGAGCGCCATGTGGGCGTTGCCCAGGTTGACGTGGGCTTTCCCCGACGAGGGGTCCAGCTCGAGGAGCCGGTAATAACGACACCGAATCCCATGCCAAATTGTTTTCCCCATTTGAATGGTATTTCAGTCTTTTGATTTTTACACGCCTTATTTTATCCAACTATTTTATTTTGACAGTAACATCGTTGTATCTCGAGCAGCCCATATTTTGAAATCCATCTAGTGCCTACCCATAAAATGCAAGCCGCCTCTTTGAATGAATTATATAATAAAAATTAGTTGTCACTAAACAAAATTTCTCATTTAAAAGTTATAGTCTACATTAGAAACGGCATTGTTGCCGTAAGGTGACGGTGACTTCTTGGAGTGCTTTTGCTCCGCAGCACATTCCGGCCTTCCGGAAACTTTTTTGGGGTGAGCAGGGGCTCGACCAAGCCGTTCAGGGAAATCCTGAACGGCTTTTTTCTTTTCTGCGCCGCCGTGCTGTGTCACTACGGCCCTTTCGGCGCCCAGCATGCCGTCATAACCGGGGACAGGCTTGGAAACTCCACAGGAAACGCAGTCGTCAAAAGACCAACAGCGGCAGCCGGCGTTCAATATCGCGGCCGTGGTCCTGAAATTGAATTTAGGAGATAATAATCTAACAGTTATAATTGTTGGAATAAATATGAATATCAAAATCGATATTTATTCTGTTGGTTGTGTATTTGTAAAATCTTTTGCTATGTCAGTTGTACTGAAGATGAGACGGTGAGTCTCGAAAGCTTTAACAAACAAACAGATTGGAGAATAAATATCGTTTGTGATATTCATATTTATTTGAATTATACTTGTCAGAATATTCAGATTTTTTTCTAGACGTATAATTACGACGGTTTATAATGGATTGTGATTAAATGGTCCTCTGAATTATTGTCCATACAAATTACGTCATCAACAAAATGACTTGTGTTATTTAGACCTCTTAACAAGTGAAGTAAACTTCTACACAATGCGCTTGAACTCGTTTTGAGTCCCAAGGGTACTTAAGTATACATGACAGCCGCGTTATGTTGTAGAGAACTGAGTTTTATATTCATCACTCTTAGCTAATTTTACTTGATAGTATCCCTGTTTTAAGTCTGGGGAAGTAGGTATTTTGTTTTTATTTAAAATGGAATCCAAAATACTAAAACACTCGTTATCTCGGCGTTGAAAGAAAAGCTTAGAAAATCGTATGGGCTGCTTGCTCGAGTTAAAGGTCAGTTTAACAAAATAAACCCGGACAGGCTTTACAACGCTTTTTTTTTGCACCGCTTATCTTCTTCTTGGTCCCTTTGTGGCGTTTTTTCACAATATCTGAGCGGAAGAAAATTAGATCTTTATTCTTCCGTTTTTGCAAATATCTTCTGCAACTTCCACTTTGGACTCGCAACCAGTACTTTTCGAGTAGATCTTATGGAAGGGATTCTCGTATCAACTTCAGAGAGGGCTCATTTGATTGGAAATTGAAAGTTAGACTTCACTTTTGAAGAGTCAAAAGAGATCAGAGGGCAAATATCCCCCCTCCACGCCTTTATACCCCAAACCCATCCGATAGCAATTTTGAGATAGCCATTTTGTTAAACAATAGTTCAGAGGTAAGATAAAAAATAAGGTGCCAATGCAACCTCCTAGGGCCCACGGACAGGCGTCCTATGTTACGCTCTGGGGGCATATATGGTTCTTGAGAATGCCGGTTATACTGAAGCAGGGTGATTACAATCTGTGGTTAGAAACGGGAGAATATGGGCTACTTAAACCCTATGCGGATGAAGGTATCTCCTGTTACCCTGTAAGTACGGTAGTGAATAAGCCGGGGAATGATGGGGTGGAGTTGATTGAAAGATTAATCAACTGACAGATGGAAGTATTAAATTTAATAAAATAATATACCAGAATTGCCTTGCAAATAATTTAGGAGTATTTTTATTACTAGGGAAATCCTCAGACAAGGGACTTAAACGAGCGAATTAATCTAGATAGAACAACGGGAAATAAAAAAAGGTGCTCTAGCAAAAAAAATAAATGTTGTGTACAATGGGAAGAGGAATCTTACGAATTTTGCCAATATAATTAGGTCATTTCACTGTAATTACCTACATATTTCTCTTATATGTTAAGAGCATCATAATGAAAGCATACCACACCCCACCCCAGCTTAAATCCATCTTAACAAAAATAACTAAAAAAAGGTACCTTAGCATTTTTTTTCATTATAATCAACAGTATATTAAAACGGAAGAAAAGCACCATTTTTTTAAACCTCCCCCCCCCCCCCCCCCCCTCGCCCTATTTTAGATAGGGCTTGTGGTATCACAGCTCGATATGAGCCCTGATCCTAGTCATCTTTGGTCTAGTTTTCATTTGAATCCGTTGCTCCATTCGCAAGTTATACTAAATTAAACAAAAAGCTTCACTGAGATCCATCAATCTCTCGCAAGCTACACTGAATTAAATGAAAAGCTCAACTTTTAATAAGGTTGGGTCTCTATCCCAGAACTCAATAGCTCACTGTGTTGACTCAATATTTCCCTTTCTTCTTCCTCATAATATTTGGTAGTCCGGCCTCATTGCTACTTTGCAAATTAGTGTAAGCCAAAATAATGACGGTTTTTTCTTTTGTTAGGGTTTTTTTTTTCTTTTGGGTGATATACCACGCGCTTAAGTATGCCATTAGGCATTTGTCTGTTTGTTTAAATGGTTTAATTCTTGTTGTAAATAAACATGTATCTATCTATCTATGCATTCCAGCACTAGGACAGACATTACACCATCACCCCAGCATATACCCCTCTTCCCAACCCCTCCCCAACCAAAAAATCCCCCTGAAAATGTCTGTACACTTCCCAAAACCCATTACTATATGTAAGCACTGGTCAAAGTTCGTAACTTGTAGCCCCTCCCACGGGGACTGTAGGGGAGTAAGTCGTCCCCAAAGACATGGTCATAAGGTTTTTCGACTACGCTGAATAAAATGGCTATCTCAGAATTTTAATCCGTTGACTTTGGGAAAATAAATTGCATGGGAGGGGGCCTAGGTGCCCTCCAATTTATTTTCATTAAATAATTGTCCAATTTCCGCACATGTTTTCTTAAGGGCTGCGTAATGCTCATCCATTACAGCATAAGACCGACTTAACTTAAATATATCATCTTCATGCTTCAAAATTGGTGCAATAACTCCTACATACATAAAACTCGGCTTTTTGATTCTTTGGGCCACAATTACACTGTCATTATATGGAAAAGCTGAAGAAATGGCTCCCTGGCGAATCCCTTTTCCTTACAGGAATAATAACCTTGAACATTTTCATTCAATGTGAGGGAATAATAACCGCAGATGGATATTTTCCGGGGAGATATTTTCTGGGAGATGGGGAAAAAAGGTTTCAAAAAAATTTCAGCAGCATTTTCCTGCAATAAAAAGGGAGATATTGCCCCCGCGCCTTAATTATTCAAGTTCACTTAGGAGAGAAACATCAATACAAGGATTATTGAGCTCTTTCAAAGCTTGTGATCTAAGACAGGTAAGAAAAGTTTCTGGGAATAAAATTAGAGCTAAAAAATATTCCTTTGCAAGGCATTTTTAAGTTTCTACCGTATGGGCGTTCTGGAATGAAGCTGAGCGGCGCACTGTTTTCCGTGAAGAGTTCATCACCAACGCGCTCTTTCTCATCAAGTGGCTGGCGCTGGCCTATGTGCTGGAAGCGTTGCTTGTCACCTATGTTCCAGCTTCCGTTATTGCAGGTGTAGTCGGCGGGGAAGGCGTTGTGCCAATCGCGATCGCAGCTTTCGTTGGCATGCCTGCTTACCTCAACTCTTATGTCGCTCCACCGCTGCTGGCAGGCCTGATGGAACAAGGTATGAGCGCTAAAACTCGTGAAACAACGGGTAACAATGAAATTAGTAATTAATCCTCATTTCCTGAAATCTCCAATTCAATACCCTATGTCATTCCTCAGACAAGTCCTTTTGACAATCTGCTTCAGAGGCATAGTTATTCGACCTTTCAACAAAAATGGCCATTTTGAAATTTTCATCCGATGAACTTGGGAAATAAATATGCGCCGGGGGAGGGGGGGCTGAATACCCTTCAATAACTGTTGAATCTGAAAAAGGACTCAAGCACTTTCAATTTCCAATGATGGTTTGCAAAATTTGCTGTGCCCAAGCGGTCTACATGATCCTGCATAAAGCGGATACCGCCGGTTTGGCGCCCACGCATTTCCATTACATGACCAACGGCATGAACCGCATAAGGATTGTCCGGGCGTATCGCAAGCGCCCTGCGACCAAGCTCTTCAGCCTGTGAAAAATCCCGATTTTCTTCCAGACCGAACGAGTAAAATCCAAGAACGAATTCGTAGCCGGGAATGCCTTCATCCCAAAGATTGAATACACGTGCAACAACATCACCGGACAGAAAGCCCCTAAATGCAACTGAATTTGGAAAAAAAGAACGTTTCAGGAAAAGGAAAAGAGAACGAAACAGGAAATATGTTTTTAAGGTAATAATTTTAAAAATAAATTACACTTACCGACACTAACACTGCTAGATAATAAGCCACCATAAAACAATCTTTACCTCTATGCCTAGGAGTCATTTTAATATGTCTAAAATTACCAAAACCGCTGATCTTGTCAGAATTTTACTGGCCATTATAAGTAAGATTAAGAATAGACCCCAACACGCGGCTCGTCGTCGACGATGGCGAAATGCAACACAGTGCCACTCCTCGTGAAATAGAAAACGGTCTGCTTCGAATCATCGCTGGGCAGGCTGAGCGCGCGTTTCAGCGTGAATTTGCTATGCTAGGACCGCCGAAACCTTAATAGCCGACCATAGGAAGGTGTGACCTTGATCGTCGTCAATACGGAAACCATCCCCGGATATGCGATCACCGAAACCAAAGGCATTGTGCAGGGAAACACGGTGCGTGCAAAGCACATTGGGCGAGATATAGCCTTGGAATGTCTTCTAATTTGGTCATAAGACTTGCCAAGTGTATCCCAAAAATATCAGAAATTTAAGCTGTATTGCCACAACTAGTTTTTTTTTCTTGGCTGTCACTGAGACATTGAAGGATAAAGGTATTCATACACTTCTATCTGTGCACACTTAACAAACCGAAAGTATTTACATTAGACGACACCAAGTCCTCCATATTTTCATACTCCAGTCTTTTCAAAAATATTTGATTTTTGAAGCTAGTCTGATTTCGAACACCGATATTTAGAATGGACTACTTGTGCCTTTGTGTTGGAGGAAGCCGAAATAACGGATTTAGGACCACCAGCACCATCCCAGGAGGAAGACCCCGTAGACTCGGCCGTGCTCACGATCCGAGTAGCAGCGACTGTCGCCGCTCTGCTTCCACGAGGTGGTGGAGGACGCCGCTGAGGACCCGCCGACGATTCTCCGGCCATACTATCCCCACCACCATCACCACCCTCCAGCATCGTGACTGTTTCGGGCTCCATGATGGCTAATGTTCTCAGCCACTATCGAGTTTTTGGACTTGAAAGATAATCCTCTTGTGCCAGTACTGGGAGAAGCTGCTGGGGATTGCGTGGATGCCAAGTCCTGTCAATTAGCGGCTAAAAAGGTAGTAAATCTGATGTCAACACTGAAAGAAGAAGTAGAAAAGCGACTGAGAAAGGAAAAGGAAAAAATGGAAAGTAGGTCCATATTGTCGTCAGTATTCTTGTAGGCCTAAGAAAAATCAAACAGGTTCAGTGCTGTATAATTCGAGCTATTTTGACTGTTGACAAATCAAAGACCCAGCTTGGCTCGGCATTTATCGATAATCCGTGGAAGGTGGACGTAAGGTCCTAATCGGTCTTTCAAGCTACGAGGATACTGAGAACGGAGATCCATAAAAGGCAAGGCGAAATAACAGGGACGGGAGCAAACGGAGTGAAGAGTCTTTAGGTTTCTCTTCACTCCGACGGTTAGATTACAGCATTTTATGGTTTTCAAATGTGAGAGTCTTGGTCACGATGGCGTTATTTTCGTAAGAAATAATCCGTCGAGTCGCTGGTAAATCCGATGAAACGTTTTGTCGATAGTAAATGAAACACGCAAACGAAAAAAAGAGATACTTTTTTGTATTCAGTTATTTCTTAGAAGTTTAAATGAAAATGCCACATTTCTTTAAGCCAAAACTATGTATATTTAAGCCGCTATGACAGTATATCGCCGATCCCTGTGATCCCCGTGATACATATTGTCATTCCTAACGCATTTTTCAGATATTTTCATGATAAAAATCATGCCTTAAATCCAGTAGTTCTTTTTTTCTCAAGCTATCCCTCGTGATACATCATCATGAAAGAAGGGATTAAAGACCACGATAGGAAAGCGGTAGGATTGACAAAAATTTTATATGTGTTATCTGACAAGACAAGTGGTGAATTTCTAAACTTTGGACAAATTCTTGATGTATTGGAGTATCGCGGTTATGGACCACTTCTTATGGTGCCATCACTGATCATTATCCTGCCTACGGGCGCAATCCCTGGTATTCCAGCAATATGTAGTATGTTTATATTTTTAATCAGTATCCAGATTGTTTTTGGTTATGACCGTCCGTGGATACCACTCGTAACAGTCGACACCAGCATGGCACAGTATACTCGTCCGATGACACCCTCTGGTCCGCAATATCACAGGTAAAACATATCAACCTTTTTCTCACGAAAATAACTTCATACATTAAGAAAAGACCATTGTTTTTATTTGAACGACGGAAAATCGCCATTTCATTATTAGATTACGATGTTCATGACATTTCCAAGCCTGTGACACTCAATGGCTGACGCACGGCACCATCTGGGAAGCATCATCACACATACTGAATATTAAGGGCATTTGAAAGAGGTGGTCGTATAAGCTTGAGAGGGAGCTCAAATGTTTAGAAATGCAAAGTTCTAATTACCTATTTGAGAGTCGAAAGTGATGTGCTGGCAGCTTCTCCCTCCTCCCCCCAAACCAACACTCTTTCCCCAAATTTTCTGATAATTTTTTTATATATCCATTTTGTTCAAAATATACCTAAAATTATCTAACAAAACTCCAGGGATGACATAGCCTCCCAGAATCCGGGGGCAAGTGTTGTAAATTATACTCCGGGGGTATATAAGGTTCCTCACCGGCCTTGTTCCAAACGCTCGCGTCCTTGTTGAAGATCACGAGCAGCACGTTCACATCCGTCCCGGCCTGATCGTAGCGCTCGAGCAGGTTTTTGATCGCCGCCTGCTCCACCTGCAGGCGCGTCGGCCCGCTCCGGTCGTTGGGATCCGCGGGCTCTCGCATGGAGCTGGAGTAGTCGATGACGAAGGTCAGGTTGAGGACGCCGGGCTCGCTGATCTGAACGTCATCGGGCTGCGCGGTCGGCACGCTGTTCTCGAACGCGATGGACTTGGAAATTTCAAGTCAAAATCATTTGGAGCATTAAGCAGGGCACAACTTGTTATAACTCCAGTTTCTGCATAGACTGTGGCTATACATTCAGACTTGCCACAATCCCAAAGTTTGGCAGTTCCATCTTTTGATACACTGACAATATTACGGCCTCTTTCAACTATTCCTACATCAGAAATGGCTGCTGAATGACCTTTAAATGTAGCTGCACAAGACCCAGTCTTAGCACACCATACTTTAAGCTGAAAGTCAGCGCCACCAGATAAAACTAAAAAAACTTTTTTTTTATTTAATTTCGGAATGTTTTTAAATTAAGGCATGTTTTGATTTTGGTTCTCCGCACGGGAATAATTAAAACGAAATTTGCATATTAATTAGTTTTTATGGCTAAATGGCTTTCTCATAGTTTTGATCGGACGATTTTGAGAAAAAAAGAGTGGGGGAGTAGGCATAGTCACCCTTCAATTTTTTGGTTATTTAAAAAACAACTAGAACTTTTAATTTTTTACGAACGTTTTTATTAGTAAATATATCCGTAACTTTTAGAAAATTAGATTGAAACTTTCAGGACATGTTGGGGGGGTGTTGAACAAACCAAAAGGCACTATACCCATGATACTGTTACTACTTTTACTGCTAGTCTACTACTTCTACTAAGGATATTAAGGTGAAACTTTCTGGGAATGTTGGATTGATCAAAACACACTACGTGTATACAGTTTGTCCAAAGGTAGTATTGGCAATATCTTATTAAGATTACATTTTCAGGTCATTTTGTGGGCTAGTTGAACTAAAAAAGGCACTATGTCCATGCTCTTTATTTTCGCTTCATAAACTTTTTTTTAATTTTATTTCTGCTAGTTTTCAATACCATTGTAAACTCTTTCTGTTTCTCTTAAAGTTTGACTCTTTCTCTTAACTCTACTTTTAAAACAGTAAAAAAACTCTAGCGTAAAGAGCGGGGCGTTGATGAGGAGGCAGCCCCTTTCACATACGAAGCAATTTCTGTTCGTTTTAAGTTTTAATGTCGCTCCTTACTTTCAGTTAAAAAAAAACTTGTCTTTTTTTGTTTAATTTCTGAACGTTTTCTTTTGATGGGTAAGACTAAACTTGGTGAAACTTATATATTCTTTTATTGGAATAGATTCTTTTCTGGTTCTTTTGATGTAACTACTGGTATCAAAAATCCGTCTTTTAGAGTTTCGGTTACTATTAAGCCGGGTCGCTCCTTACTAGAGTTCGTTACCACGAACTGTTTAATAGGAATTACCACAAATAAGTGTGGTATTGCCACATCGGCAAGGCAGTGCCAATTACACTTCACTCAGAAGTAAATATATATCTTATATTGAAGTTTATTCAATACGATCAACACGATCAGCAATACCGTTGAGGACCGAAAAGCAGAGCGGTCGTTCTTGAACCGGGACTCCAGCCAGGTGGTAAACGCTCCAAGAAAAACCGCATAGCCGATGCAAACCATTAGCATGAACTTGAAATAGGGACTTCTCGCTATCCAGAACAACGGGATATGATCGAACATCCATTGATACACAAATCCAAAGAGTGAGGCGCTTCCCATGCTGAGCCAAATGCCGGTAAACGTCAGGCAAACAAAAAAGCTTTTATGTACAACTGCTATAAGATAACAGCATTGGCTTACAACCTGGGAGAATGACCTTAAAATCACTTCTCTGAATAGGTAGCGCTGCGGCGGAGAGCTCCTGGCACTTTGACGATACATCACATCATTACAGTTTTTGTTACGAAAAAATCATCCAGCAATAACTTATTGCGCCCCCTGGTATTTTGCACCCCTAAGCCCGGGCCTAGTGGGCCTATTGGTAAATAAATTGGTAAGTGTGCCTATTGACCTTTTTATGAGGATGTGTAAGGTAGGTTAGGTTAATGTGAACAGGCCTTACGAAGAAAATCGGAGGAAAATTCTGCTTTGTCAGATCATAATACCTTGGAAATTACACAATAGTGACGCTTGTTCGTCTTTGCAGCAAGTTCTCTTTTTATTTTATGTTCTGAGAAACAATTTTCCTTCAGATTAAGGGCCTAGCCATAGGCACTCTTTTGTCTCCTTTTTTGGCAAATTTTTACGTGGATTTCATAGAGGAATCTGCTTTGAATCGTTTCCCTTAAAACACTCTCTCTGGTTTCGCTTCGTTGATGGAAAGAAGGAGAAAATCCCGTAGAAGAAGAAGAAGAAGAATGATTTTGTGTGACTAAGAATGTTTTCACCATTTTTTTTTCGCTGCTTGGGTACGGTACTTAACTTGACTTCAGTGAAGTTAGCTATAGTTCACGATTACTTAATTAGACCTCTTATATTACTTTCAAAACATTTGGATAAAATGGAGACAAAACTTTATCTAAACATTTGAAGAAGTCAACTATACTTCGATTAATGATCAAGGCAATCAAAATAAACACCAGCAACTTTCGGCCTGTTTCAGCGGTTCGAAAATGGCGGCATTTTCCGGCATTCCCTTGATCTCGTACCAGGAAATCAGAACCGCGACATTCGGTTCATGGTCATATTGTTCAAAGAACAGCCACCCCATCATGTCGGCCCGGTCAAAGCGGTCTTTGGGGATAAAACCGGTATCCTCTGCCAGATAGCCCAAAATGGCGTTGCTTTCCGCCAGAACCCGCCCGTCATCAAGCACAAGGGCCGGGATCTTGCCGTTCGGATTGATCTTTTCTAGATATTCCGGCAGTTAAGGGGAATTACATTTAAAGGGAAATGAGAGAAACCAAGCACACAACTATAACTCAACATTTCGTTTGCAATTAGAACACACAGATGACTTTGCTACCTTCACTTAAATTTATTTTACATTTTGGCAAGAAGAAAAAAAAAATTACATCAAAGAGTTCATGGTAACGAACCGTTATAAGGAGCGACCCACCTCAATAGTAAACAGAACTATAAAAAACGAATTTTGATACCAGTAGTGACTTTAAAAGAATTGCATTTTGATGCTGATGCATGCCTCCCGCCTTCCGCTGGCAGGCGACGACGAGCCGGCCCGCGGGCGCGGCCGGCAAGATAATGCCGCGCGCAGCCGCAAGGCCGAGGATAAGGACTGAACCCGGATGCCGACGAAAACCGAAAAGGATGCGGGCCCCGCGCACACGACCACCGGCCATTCCTGGGACGGCATTCAGGAGTACGACCTGCCGTTGCCACGCTGGTGGCTGTACGTGTTCTACGTAACCATCGGCATCGCGGTGCTCTATTTCGTGCTGTACCCCTCGATAAATACTTTTTGTTGGGGGGGGGGTGTCAAATCCCCTAACCCCCTCCCTGGATACGGTCTTGCCACATAGTACTTTTTGTGTCAGTAAAACCGTGCTGTTTCTTGTTATTTGTGAAAATAAGGACGATGCAAAATTAAAGATCTTGGTATAGGAACAAGTATTAATAATATTACGATAATACTCTGTATCCATAAAAACTAAAACCTTCATAGAAGAAACTTATCGCGTGCTCTCAGTAACTGTCAGAGTAGAGGAACGGAAAATTAATGCTGCTTTTCGTAGGAGGCGCAGAGCCCGCCCTCAAGCCAGCCCGCCGCGTGATAGACCATGTTCACCTGGGCCGAGATCGCCGCCCAAAGCGAGAACGCGCTCTCCCAAGCCGATTGGCTGTCCGGCGTGTTCGCGGCGCAGGCATTCGACGCGCGCAATGGCAGGCCGTAGAACCGCGCCATCTGACCGGACATTTGCGTCGCGCGCATATATTCCGGGGTCCCGAAGGCCGGCGCGCCGGTGCGCATGTCGACATTCGAGGTAAAGGTCCCGATAAAACAATTTTGTGAAAAACAATTTAAAGGAAAATTTAAATAAAATATTACACAACATCATTGTTCCACAGGCACACCGAGCTTTTTTACTAAGCAAATGAAAAAAAATATATTAGAACAACTAAATTTAATATAAAAACAATAAAAGGCAATAATGCAATTGTAAAAGCAGTGAATTGCAAAAGAACACTAGTTAACTATTCTGGCTATGTGTCTGATAGCCGGAATCAGCAATACAAAAAAGGGGAATAGCTAGGAAATCCAATTTATGATCCGAATAATTTTTTGTTCTTAGCAGACATGTTTTTTTTGCTGAAAAAATCACAAATCGCAAAATCTCCAAAGTCCTTCTTTGGGCGTTTTATTAAGTTATAAGTTCTTGTAGGCTATATATGTCTTTCAAGGTTTTACAAATATTACAATTAGAGTTGGGTAAGATATTATTATTATGTTTCTCTGGATTATATCATAAGCTATTGGTGATGAATTTAAGCTGACATTTAGAAATAAATTAAATAAAGTGGAATACGTCAAAATAGAATTGCTGGGGATTGGATGCAATGGTAGTGATTATTATATTTGGAAAGAATATTGAAAAATATATTTCTTAGTTCCTATTGGATCTCTGTCATTCATTGTAACTTTAACCAGTTGTCATGGTAGCAAATATTTGGTTTGGACAGATTTTTAGATGGGAAAAGAATTTTATTGTTATATTGTTGTTTATTTTTAGCTTGTTCAGTAAATGAATCTAGCACCAAAACTACCTCACTCTTAACTTCCTCCTGTGAACTTCCTGCTTCCTTTAAATACTGATTTCAGGTAATAAACGTAATCAGGTGCCATAGCGAAAACAGGGAATTGGTTTCTTTGTAAAACCCTATTGTATCCCTAAGGGACTTTAATCCACATTTAGACGATAGTACCAGGGGACTGAGTTTCGATCTATGAAAAAGAATTTTGTTTTCCTTTCGCAAAACAACTTTAATTTTATTTTATTTTATTCGGCAAATATTTTTGCATATTTATACCGACAAATTGTTCTATACAATCGAAAATCAAACTGAATTGCGACTTAAAATTTAAAAAGCACACGGCATGGGCGTGCGTAACGAGAATGGAACGATACTGATCGTCTTTTCAATGGCCAATGATCTGGTGATAGGAGGCAGCCTCTTTCCTCATAGAGAATTCCAAAAGTATTCTTGGACCTCCCCTGGTGGCACAGTTAGAAACCAAATCGACCACTGTCTAGTCAGCCGGAAGTTCAACTCCAGTATACAAGATGTGAGAGCATATAGAGGCGCAGATATTAGATCAGACCACAACTTGCTAGTAAGCAAATTCTCCCGGAAGTTTAAGAGGGGTCGAAAAAATCAAAAACAGTATGGATGACATTCAGGCAGTCAATAAGCTTAGTGATGAAATATCATTCTTTGAAAAAGCACTGATGTGTTATGAATCAGATATTGACAAGGCTCAAAATACAGGACATGAATATTTTGTAAATTTGGTTGGAGATTTAGCAGTAGCAAAAAACGATGTGGAAATCATAAAAACAGCATTAAAGAAAATAAAAGAATATTCTGATTAGTTTTAGATGCCTTGCAAATACCAATCCAAGTAAGGGGTCAATGCAGCAGTAAAACTCACTGCTGAAACCGACTGCATCAGTTTCACTGCCAATAAGAAGGTTTCATCCCTATTTTTAACTGTTTTACTTTCGTTATTGTTATTTTATGAAAATAAATAGAATAGAATAGAACTAAGGATGATCTTTTGCATTCATTTGACTTAGCGTATGTAAAAAAAAAGAAAAATAAGCCACCAAGTGACATATAGCAATCGCAGATTCTGTTGGTCTGTCGGTCACGGTTTTGCTATTTTAGGCACTTCCAGGTAAGCTAGGACAGCGGTAACTAAAATAAAAGAAAAGGGTAGGGTCATCTTTGAGGGCCAGTAAATAGCTTAAAAGTGAATTTGCGACTAAAATGGTTATGATAGCGATAAAGAGCATAAAAAAGGTATCGAGCGGTATTTTCGACTTATTTCTAGGTCAGTAAGTTTAACTGCTCCCTAATTACCAGGATTACTTGGGGTCTTCAAAAATATGAACTTGAGTCTCATTAGTGGATTATTTATAGTTTACTAATCAAAGCGATAAATTTTTATCTTCATTTTTTCAATCAGTAGGTTTGTCCACACCGTCACATTCTAAGCAGGGGTACCGGTTGACTTGGGACAGTAAACTTTTCAGTTTATTAATCAAAGCACCGCCCAGTCTTCCGGTCCTCAAAGAAGAGGGTATAGGGGGTGGGGGAGACGGTGCCTTCGGTTGGAAGGTCGCACAAGATCATAAAATGGTCAGAAGTATCTTCAACTATTAAGTTACAGCCCAGTGCCTTAAAATTTGTGAAAATATTATCAATTAACGACGCTGATGACTCCATGATTCTCAAATTTAGGTAATTAAGGTAATTATGTTTGAACTTTCATAGCAGGTTGCTGGAGATGTTGAATTAATTCAAAAGACACTATGTACAACAAGGTTGTTAAAAATAGCTATCTACAAGACCTCAGGAATGGTTAATGGTATATTTTAAACTTTAAGAGCATTTTGAGCCAAATCAAAAGAAACTAAGTGCACTCATATTGCAAAGAGGGCATATCTCCAATAACTCAAGAACAGCAAAGAATATTAAGCTGTGTCTGTGTTTGCGTTTTGGAAGTGATGTAACAGTACGCTGGATTTGACCAATCTTATCTGTAAAAAATTTTAGAATCATCGAATTCCATTATAGGCCAAATTTGGTGTTTTTGGCCTATATCTCAGAAACGCCCCAACGGCGAACATGCGCCCAACGATATTTGTTTTCAGCATGGTCGACTACCATGGGATCCACCCTTAACATTTTTGTACCTTCCGGCATGGGTACTAATCGAAATGAGCGAGATACAGAATCTGGCGCTCTGACTAGAAAGCAAAACCAGGAGATACAAATCGAATCTGGAGTGGGAATAGAAATAAACTAGAATGCCCTTGATTTAAAACATGCTACGTTATCACCCAAGGGAATTTGTTATGCTCTTCTGGCTTGAAATGCTTGAAATAGAACATACAGCTGAGATATTTATGCAAATAGAAAGTATAGGTAAGGATAAATGTATTTTAACTGATAACCAAGCATGCCTCAACGGTCTTGACAATACAAAGGGGGAAGTAAAAAAGTGACAATAAATTCTAAGCAACATTAAACAGACGAGCATCAAATGACAGTTAGAAAAATGGCAGAGGGGCAAGTGGCTTACCCAAGGACTGGCCGCAGCTCTAACCCCTCACAGTTTTGAAGAAGCACCAGAAAATGCACAAAATCTAAATATTCGGTCTATAAATTGGCTTTCTAAAATACCAAGTATAAAATATTTTATATTTTTAGTCCCGGCAACGCCTTCATTGGTGCCAAACCTACAAGTGTCATCAGCCCAAACGGGTGAAGCACCAGTTTTAGGTGAAAGGCAAGCACTACCACCACCTCCAGAACCTACAACAGACAGATCAAATATGTTCATCGACATGGAAGGACAAATCGAACTTTCTGTTCTTAAGACAATTTCCTACTAGGCCAAATGATCTTCAACAAAAAGCTGTGAATGATCTTCATATTTGTAAGCCTCATTCTTTTTAATAATACCAGGTCAATAGCAATGTAAAACAAGAAGAAAAAAAACAAAAAAAAAACAACAACAACAACAGACATCCACCTTTTAACAGACAGATCAAACATGTTTATCGGCAGGGAAGGGTAAATCGAACTTCTTGTTCTCTAAGTGTTTTCCAAAATTTCCGGTTTCCAAGATTTCTGTTTCCACCCTCCACTCCTGTATGTCCCCGAATCCGATTCGGATTGAAAATGGAGCATCAGAGACATAAGATCTTTCTATATATCAAGTTTCATTAAGATCCGATCACCCATTCGTAAGATAAAGATACCTTAATTTTCACGTTTTCCAAGATTTCTGGTTTCCCCCTCCAAATCCCCCCAATGTCACCGGATCCGGTCAGGATTTAGAATAAGAGCTCTGAAATACAAGATCAATATCTTTGGCATTTTTGCCCAGCTCGTCAGAGTTGAAATTTTATACTCTTTTTTTCTGTTTATTTTCAAAACTATCAAAGGTACATGTGCAGTAATTTTAGTAATTCGTTTTCTTGAAAAACCTTCTTATGCTTATAACTTCGGCTATAGCTCTATCTTTGTAAGTT
The DNA here is from genome assembly GCA_010016025.2 of Alatinidae sp. Z8VKAUB7J3. NCBI lineage: Eukaryota > Metazoa > Cnidaria > Cubozoa > Carybdeida > Alatinidae > Alatinidae sp. Z8VKAUB7J3. Next base: position 136,314,148 of record JAAAKM020721499.1, on the reverse strand, counting down.
CCAATCACCTAGCACACCAACTCTATCAAAAGAATCGTTGTTTGGGGGGAATACTAAAAGAAGTTTTATTTGGGGGGCTTAAGGTTTTTTTTTTAAACTGCATTGGGGCAACATCCTCAAAAAGTAAAGGATCTTAACAATAACCACACCAACAGATTCAGCGTATCAGAAAACCCTGCTGCAGAGGTTTCCTACTCCTATGAACCAAAATGTAGAATTTTATTGTTTATTTCCAGAAAAAAAAAGAACGGATGCGTGTTTTTTCCAGGGTTAATCTTATCGAACCAATAGCGCTAAAAAATCGGGGAGGACTGACTCGAACGGAAATCAAAAGTTCTTGTATCCCTTTCAAGTGATCAAAAAGATTGGAGGGCAACCCATTTTTCGTCTTCTTTCTAATGTTAGTTATGGTGTTGAACGCGAAGTTAATCACCCCGCACGTCGCATCAGCAACCACACGTATGCGCCCGGAAACCCGCCGGCGTGTTGGCCGCGAAGTGGCTCTGGTCCTACGGGGAAAGTGGCCTATGAGTTGCGTGAACCCGACGGTGCTGCCCAAGATTCCGCTGCAAAGATGGCAGCCCTATCCCATGAATCGGGGACCAAATCGCTAGGCTCGGTGATACCTGCCGGCAAAACGTACCAGGCAGTTGTTTTCAGTAAAGCTCAAATTGTGTTCTGGTCATAAAATGGTAGAGGTGCAATCAAAACTACTCATATTAATTTTGCTTGTTTAAGTTTGATTCGGCTACTTATTGTAATATTTAGTCTTCGTAATATTTATGTAAATTATTTTAATAATTTACTGTTTCATTGAATCATTGCTAATGATTTGTGGTAGTTTTACGCTTGAAAGATTATTTGACTTTATTTTTGCTCATTCTTGGCTTAAAACAGCTCTTTACTTTTCTTTGAAAAAGTAGTGTCACCCACTATACGACCGATAGAATACTGCAGCATGCAAAATCATCTACCATTTGCATGCTGTGTATATTTTGTTAGGTTCTCACTAGTACAGTTTGGCTGCAGTAATTCAAAATGTGATATGTTACAAGTATGACTTTTAGAAGAGGGCGAGGAAACTAAAAACACGTTGAAGGTATTCAGTTATTATCGACGGACAATTTGTTTTTGTAAAGAAAGTTTTCGCATGACCATTAAAATAGAATAATCTAAATAAAAATTTATATTATATATGCTTTCCCACACAAGTGGGCTACGGATAAGTGCCTCATCCCCCAATAGTTCTGGGAACACATCGCTAAGCATGTGAGGGCCAGTTGTTTGCAACAACCGTAAGGATGCAAGCAGTTCCCCATGCTTGTTTACGCACATCAAATACAAAGGGTTCAGATCGTCAAACTGATCTATTTCTTTTCCGTTAACAACGTTAACGCGCCAACCACGTCGCGTGCCGAATGCGTTTGCACGCAAGCGGTACATCTGGTCTAGAAGATCGGGATTAGCGTGGCTGTCTCAGAATTTTTATTGGATGTGTTTGGGGGAAAAGGGCGTGGAGAAGAAAAGTGTGGAGAAGTGGAGGCTGGTTGAGTTTTTATCACTGTCGACTCGTAAAAAAACTTGAACTTTCAGTTCCTAAATTTTATACGACCTCTACTTGAAACGGTTGTTTTTAAACCAAATAGTCATTTCACAATTTGAATCGAAAGTCTTTGGAGAAACAAGCGTATGCGGGAGTACGTTGCTCTCCAATCACTTTTTACTCTTAAAAAAGGAGCTAAGTTGGTGTACCTATTATTGGTTTCCGGTGTATTTGATGGTAAGAGCAATTTGGTTCCAGTGGTAAGACATGCAGGGGACTTGTAAGGAATAACCGTCTGTTAGGCTACAATCATCTTCAGTGGAGAGGGGTTTTTAACTTTTGCTAGTTGGTGTAGCCTACCCATACTCACTGTAACCTAGAATTAAGTGTTAACGCAACGGGTACAAACGATAAAGTAAAACAATAAAAGCACTGAGGGGTTTTTAACTTTTTCTAGTTGATGTTCCCATACCATAAAAAGTTCTGAGTTTTGCGTATGTGTCTGGACTCGTAATCTGAAATTAGTAAGAATTGATAGCATTAGATTAATACCTATTGTTTATTAATTATTGTTGTAGTAAAATGTGGTTCAATCCCGTTTTCTAGGGCTATAATGAAAGAAAGGTTGAGATGGCTAGGGCTTGTTCTGCGGATTAAGGATGATAAATTGCCGAAGACTATCTTTTTCAGCCAACCGCCTAAACAGAAAAGGGCTAAACGGGCTAAACAGAAAGCAGGTCGTTCTTATATACTTCAAATAAAAATAGCACCTGAAAAAAGAAGCAAGGAGTTAAAAGTAAATGTTAAAAATGCGAATACTATTTAACTTTCGGGAAGATTCAGTAAAAAAGATTTAGAGAAGAAAACGATTAAAGACAAGAAGAAGGAGAAGGACTTATTAAAGAAGAAGCAGATTAAGAGGCAGAGAAAAATTTGTTAAATTTTTTCCAAAAAAAAATGCCTGAGTATAGTCTTAGGTACTCGTTTGACGGACCACATATCAAACAATAAGCTATACTAAGCTACTTACTTCTACTCCTCTCCCTTTTAAGGGCACTGACCTTTGATTAGCCTACCTTTAAAATCTCTGTTCTATAAAAATGAAACCTTGCTAAATAGATCTTCTGCTTAAACAAAGTGCAATAAAACTATTTTTAGCCTCACAATTTTGCTCAATTCCAAATTGTGAAATTCCTATTTTTGATTACCTTTAAAAATATGTGTGTTATAAAAATGAAACCTTGCAAAATAGGTCTTCTGCTTAATTGAAGTACAACAAAGTTGTTTTCAGCTCGAGGTCGTCGACGAGCTCGCCGAGGCACGCGTCCGAGCTCAGGTCGACGGTGCCCGAGAGGCTCGTGAGGCACGGCCGCAGGGCGCCCAGCGCGGCGTCGCCGGCGCTCACCTCGAAGGCGAGCGCCGAGGCGATGTCGAGGTAGGCGCTGACCACCGCGAACGACGGCGCCTCGAGCTGCGAGGAGTACTGGCCGGCGCGGGTCAGCGGGAGACTGTCGAGGGTGGGGGCGATCCGGTCGACCGGGTCCTGCCCAAACACCTCGGCGAGACCCTAATCTTCTTGAAAATCGTGCAGATTCAACTTATCACAGAACCCTATTGTAGAGGTTTGAAGCTCCCATCTGCAGAAATGGAGACTTTCTCATTTTTTCCCCCTAAAGAAAGATCACGAATGCGCGTTTATTATATTTTTTTATCTTTCTTTCTTTGTTCATCCCAGGGATAACTGTATTGAACCGATGGTCCAAGAAGACCGAGAGAGGGCTCATTTGAACGGAAATTGAAAGTTTTAGTGATGCTTTGAAGTGACCAAAAAACTTGGGGTGGCTCAAATTTTTCTACATGGAATTTTCAACAATGGTGCAGTTTCCATTCCAATACCACACCATTCTCGAGCATATTCAGTTTTTTTGTGTTTTTTTAGGGTTATAACGCAATAAATTTCAACCATTAAGATGAATCGAAATCATAATTATGATTTCTGAATCAGCTTCCAATGGCAATTTTTTTCTCACTTGGCCGTTTTTTTTTTCGAGAAGCGTTTTAAAATTGTTGGTTACTATGGGCTGAACTTGTCCTTTACATGGTTGCAGCGGGACAAGACTTGAGCTGCCTGGTTCCTCTCTTCTTCGGAATATGTTCGCACTCGACCGCTGACGTTCTCTGGGGGAGTATTATCAGGCTCTGGGGTTTTGAAAGCTGGTGGAGGGGTTGTAGGACGTATCTAGAAATTGAAAGCAGTTGTAGTATTCTTGTCTTTACTTACCTTTGGTTTGATCAACAAACCCTTAAAACAAATGAAGTAAAAAAGTAAAATACACCTTTATCGAATAATGTCATAGAAAAATGTCATTAGAAAAATGCCATACTGTCTGTCCTTTATCTTGAGTTGATTAAAAAAAAAACTTTACGAAAAACAAGTTTTTCAACGACAAGTTAGCGTTTATATTAAAGTTAAGATCAGCATAAAAAACCTATTACAATTCAAACGTAAACTAACCAGATTTTTTTTTTAAAGAGTAAATGAATCCCAAAACGAACAGAAAATAAACAAACAATAATAGCAAACATAAAAACAAACAACAAACATACAGGTTTAAGATGATTCAATAAATGAATATTGAATGAATAGGTAAAATTAGTCAGACGCAAAGCTGAAAAGCCCGCGCCAGGTGGCTGCGTCGCAAAGGGGCCGCCGGACTTGGCCCGCAGCCTGTATTTCAATGCAGATTGCAGAGTATCGACGCCAGATCTAAGGTGGCCACGATTTTCCTGTCGGGGCCGCCTTTTGAGATGACCTATTGTGTCGGTTTGAAACTGGATGCCGGGCTGGTGCTGTTGTCCGATACGCGCACCAATGCCGGGTTGGACAATATTGCCTGCTATCGGAAGATGTTCTTCTTCCAGAACCCCGCTGGCCGTATTTCAAACAGTAGGCTGTACAAAAAGTGTGGTACAATCCCGCTTTCTAGGGCTACAATGAGAGAAAGTTTGAGATGGCTAGGGCACGTTCTGTGGACGAAGGATGACAGATTGCCGAAGATTGCCCTTTTCAGCCAACCGTCTAGGGCTAAAGAGAAAGCAGGTCGTCTGGGGTGTGGGTGGGAGGATGTCGTAAAGAAAAATTCAAGGGAAATGGACAATTGCTGGATGGGTTTAAAGAGCGAGGCTTTGAATAGTTTAGGACAAAACGACTATTTCTAATTTAATCTGGTCTGGTCCTTGATACGTCTGTCAAATTTCATCGTCCTAGCTTATCTGGAAGTGCCTAAACTAGCAAAACCGGGATAGACAAACCGACACACCAACAAAATTTGCGATCGCAATATGTCACTTGGCTAATACCAAGTGCCATAAAAAGCTTATTATTCTAATTAAACGGTCCTTGTGTGTCAGGAGTCATTCTTAAATAGTTGGAGCTGACGGGGGAGGAGGCCCGTCGGTTAAATAAATTCACATGTATAGAAATTTACCCGGCGTTCAGAACTAGATTGAGTCAAAACCTGAAATTCAGTCAATTTTAACTTATTTAAGTGAACTAATCAAAAATGTTCATAAAATTTACTACGCTAGTGCCCAAACTTTGCCCAAATAGAAAAAAAAACTACAAAAAAAGATTAACGGAGAAGTGGAATAAAAAAGATGTAAAATTTTGGGAGCTACTTGAGCCTGTCAGAGCTTGCGAACATGTGTACGACAGGAGAAACAAGGACTATATGAAATTGGAGATTAAAATTTCCAATCGAATGAGCCTTTTCCGAAATTTCTAAGACATCATATGGCCATCTCAAAATTTCTATCAGATGCATAATGGGAAAATGCGAGGTGTGGGGTTATCCATCCTCAGATCACTCTGAATCTTATAAAAGGCACTAGAACTTCCGATTACTAATCCGATGAGCCCACTCCGAAGTTTATACGATCACCCTTTATATACCTTATATACCCCAGGGCAAAAATTACAGCCCTTGCCCTGAGGGCTGTGGGGGGTTGTCATCCTCAACAACGCCCCCCGCAGTTAACCATGCAAAGCAAGCCAGCAAGCCGTCGTTGTTGGGTCTAAAGCCAACAAAAATTTTTAAAGCCAAAGCCAAAAATTTTAGTGCTATTACGGTCACCCACCGCAGTTAACCATGCACAGCAAGCCAGCAAGCACTCTTTGTTGGCTCTAAAGCCAACAAAAATTTTTAAAGCCAAAGCCAAAAATTTTAGTGCTATTACGGGCACCTACCTCAGTTAACCATGGACAGCAAATCAGCGAGCACTCTTTGTTGGCTCTATTACTAGAAAGTTAAATATCCTGTGCGTAGTGACTCAATGGTTTAATTAATTGACATTATTAATATCATGTAAATTAATATACAAAAAAATAATGAAAAGAAGAAAGAGAGAAAGAAAAAACGACTAAGCCCTTACAAGAAAACTGCTGTCACCTGGCATCTCGACCACGTAAGAACTTTTTGACTTGTGATTTCAATGAAGAAACTGATTCGGAGCCCCTCATAAGAATGATAATCAGAATTAGTAGAAAAAATATCCACCAAACAAGCTGATCCCGAAGGAGATGGCATAATACCTGAGTGTCTTGTAACACTCCTCCCCCAGGAAATAGGAAATTATTGCAATGACCCATTTGGTCATTGAATAGGCCATTACAGCGTTATTCGTGAATATTGCCAACCTTGACAATTTTTCGAGCGCCCTCCTCATACGGCATTCCAATATCGGCTATTGGCTGGATCCTTAATGATTTGGATGGATTAACAGGGTTGAAGTTCTTGATCTAAGCACAAGTAAACATAGATTGTAGGAAAATATTATTTGACATTGTCTTTATTATTTCTGTATAGTTACATGACAGGCTTTTCAATAAATGTGTTTTTCTGTCGTTCTCTAATATTGACGATTTATATTTTTCAGGAGCCATATCTCAGTAGGGACATTTTAACTAATGATATCATACTGCTTAGTCCGGATAGTGATATCCAAAGTTCCAACATCAGTTTTGACGTTATTTTACCGATTAAAAGTGGTCTGAAGCATGAGGATAATGAGCGTAAACATAATGGTGCTGGAATTAAATATCATTCTGGTAAGATGACTTTTGGTTGCATATATCTCTGGTTACATTCTTTTTTGTTTGCATATCTTTGGCTAAAGACTTTTTGGTTGCATATCTTTGGTTACAGACTTTTATAAATCACCAAAATGATGCCTACTACGTTTGCTTTTCTGCTCGGCTCTCGTATAACGTCTGTATTTCTGGTTTTTTTTTCAGCTTTTTATTTCTGATAATTTGCGCGAATTACAAAATTGATTTGGAAAATCTTGAAATTTCGAAGACAATGACTAAATGGGGGAAGTGTCGGAGGTAAAACAATTTCAACACTTTCTTTCCACTGATGGGGCTGTTATTATGTAACACTTTAGGTAGATTTTTATAATCAATGTTTGTTGAGCTATGGTTTTAAGCATGAATGGAAGGCCTCACTTTTATCATCATCAACACTAACACTACTAGAAAACGAACTATTTATAGTTAAGAAGTGAAGAAGAATATGATTTATTGACTAAAATAGCACACAAGCTAGCATAAGCATGTCAGAACAGTTGCAATGATAAGACAGATGTTAGGGGATAAACAACCCAAGGGTACTTTAGAAAGTGATGCAACTTCAAGATCCATTAGATTCCATACAGCCTCCAAAATGTTAAGACTGAGCCAAAGTTGTAGACAAAGAGGGAGTGGGGGAAATCCCTCCTGAAATGGTTTCGCCAAATCAAAAAACTGTGAGGTGTTCGTAGTCATACCGCCGCCCGCGCATTACGGGGGCGTGAAGCACCGTAATGGTATATTACATCATATTAGTGGCCTTTGCGGACGCATATGTGCTTGGGTTATAGATTATTAATGATAATCAAGGAGAAGACGTCTAGCAAGAAAGGGAAGATGAATCTTTTGCCCTTCTTCGGCATGCGACGCATTGTCAGCCAAGAAAGATTTGAGGATCCACTTGGTTCAGCTACAGAGCACAATGTGTCTCGACGGAGATCGAATAGTGGCTTAACGCCATCTCCGTCAATGCCGAGCATCTCCACAGCTGTTTCTTCTTCAGGGATGGTTGCCATTGACATGCCTGCACAGACTGAAGACGAATGGGATGCAAGTTCCATTGGTTCAAAAGAGGCTGGAGATATAAATGACAACCAGGACACTCAAATATAAATTAGAGACTGGGACACAGGGATTATAAATGATGACCTGGATGCTCAAAGAGAAATTACAGACTGGGATACTGGGACACAAATGATGACCAGGATACTGGGAATATAAATGACAACCAGGACACAGCTACAAGGGGGATGCCAGGGGCACAGGGGGATATATAAATGACAACAAAGACACAGGGAATGTTCAATTAGCAATCACCATCAACAAAGCTCAAGGGCAATCATTAGAATACGGCCCTATTCGGCAGGGAACGCGCGTTCACGCTCGCCGGCGAAAAGCTCGCCGTGCGCGGCGGGCAGTTGGGCGTCTACACCCGCCAGGCGTTCTACCGCTACACGACCGGCGGGGTGGGGCGGGACGTCTGCTTCGGGTTCATGAGCGTCTTCAGCAAGCCGCAGGTCCGCCTGGGCCACCGCGTCTATATCGGCAGGTTTTGCTCCGTCGGCTGGGCGGACATCCGTGACGACGTCATGCTCGCCGACGGCGTGCAGGTCCTCTCAGGACCCACCAAGTTTCACCCCGATCCATCTAAGCGTTTTCCAAGATTTTAGGTCCCCCCCAACTCCCCGCGATTTCAACGGATCCTGTCGGGAATTAAAATAAGAGCTCTGAGACACGATATCCTTCCAAACATCAAATTTCATTAAGATCTGATCTTAATGAGACTTTAAGTTAAAAATACCTCATTTTTCTAATTTTTACAGTCTCCCCACTCCCCCTCAGACAATCGAATCGGGGAAACAATAATTTCTAATTTAATCTGGTCTGGTTCCTGATTTAGCTTTTAGCAAGGCACACCCCCCTAGAGTCTCATGCATGTTGACAAAGAATTTAAAATTGACATAGGACCATTAGATTGCCTGGAATGAGAGGTATCTCGACTGCCCTGGCAACAGACACGCTAGCAAATAGTCTTACACCACATATTAGCTCACGCTAAAATTACAATTTACTCATGAAAAACTTAGTAATAAAAAATAATTTTTACAGAGGATATCTATTTTAACCATAAAAAATAACATATTGGAAAAATACCTAGGAGTATCTGTTTTTTGAGATAGCCTTTTGTTGAAAAATCGTCGAAGATCATATACTATGGCCGTTGGGCTGGACAGAATCCCCCAGAGTCTGGGGGTAAGGGTTGCAAGTTATGCCCCAGGGGAATATATGGAAGGGGTGGCCGTGTGAACTTTAGATAGTTCTAGTTCCCTTTTAAGAGTCAAAAATGACGGAGACCAACTAGCATCCCTCCCTGATATCTTCTTCCCTCAAAACACATCCAATTGACGTTGTTAGACAGCCATTTTGCTACCAATAGTCTAAAGTAGAATAAGCAAATGTCGTAGATACGTGATTGATGTAACCGAACTGGATCCGCTCTCTTTGGGGGAGTTAGGGGGATCCAGCGCTTTTTCAAGTTTGGTGCTTCTGGACGTGCTAGGACGATGAAAATTGGTAGGCGTGTCAGGAACTGGCACAAATTGACTTGATAAAGTTGTTTTCCCATTCGACCAACTGGGGGGCTGAAGGGAGAGGAAAAATAAAAAAAAAAATGAGGTATTTTTAGCTTAAGAGCGGGTGATCGGATCTTAATGATTGGTAAATAACAATTGTTAAATACCTATATAAATCTCCCTCGTGAAAACTTCCTTATCACCGAAGTCCTACGTTTTGTGTCGGAAATAATCTAGCGTTTGGTCTTCCGTCATCTGCGTTGGGAAATGCTTTTGTTTTGGGAAATAATGGGCGTGGTGGGAGGGGCTTGGTTGCTCTAAAAAACTTTAACTCTTAAAAAGACCTCTATAACTTCCGATTTCAAATCAAATGAGACCCATCTGAATTTTATACGACAGCCTATTCCATAAAATCCACCAGCACCAACACCGGCGCTGGAGCAGCTGCAGCGCCCACAGGCAACAGCACCGATGTGTTCTCGGCTGGTGACAGTGCCGAATTCTTCGCCTCCACTTCCTCCACCTCCTCCGCCCCTTCCGACCTCCAGCTCGTTGCTCGTTCCAGACGGAAAGGAGGAGGAAGAAGGGACGATGATGGTGATGATGGTGAGGAGGGGGATGTGGAGACGCCCCCGACAAAGCGACAGCGCCAAGAATAGTGGACGCGGCCGAATTGTCTGGTTACGCCAGTAAGTGAAGCACTAGGCCCCAAATGCTCAAAATATTTATCTCTTTAAGTGTTACTGGATATTTACTTTTTGGACAATTAAAATTTACTTTTGGAAATTTTGCCTCCTCATCGAATTAACTGCCAAACCGTCCAAATATGTCTTACTAGTATCATTTCTAGGGATTTTCGAGCTCCCACGAAGAATTCGTATTTGAAGCACTGAAGACCTTTATCGAAACAAATTTGTTGTACACCTTTACACACCTTTAAATCTTCATTATATTTTATGCCCCTGCGATTGTTCAACTATTCTCGAACCATGCCTGGCGATCTCCCTCACCCGGAGCGCTCCGAGATCCAGCTCACGGATGTGCTCTTCGCGCTCAGCGACCCCGAGCGCCTCGCCATCGCGCGCCAGCTCGCCGACGGGCCGCTCGACATGGCCGCCTGCCACGCCACCGATCCGAACCTCCCGAAGTCGACCAAGTCGCACTTCATGAAGGTGCTGCGCGAAGCCGGAGTCATCCGCAACGAGCCCAACGGGCGCCGGCGGATGCTGACGCTAGATACGTGATTGACATAGCCAGAAGGGATCCGCTCTCTTTGAAGGAGCTGGGGGGGGGGGTTAATTCTGAAAAATTTGAAAAAGTGAGGTATTTTTAACTTACGGAGGAGTGACCGGATCTTAATAAAATTTGATTTCTGGAAGGATATTGTGTCTCAGAGCTCTTCTTTTAAATACTGACAGGATCCGGTGACATTGGGGGGGGGTTGGGGGGGGGGCACGAAGCGCCCCAAGAGAATAGGTTTGGGGGTGTGAAAAGTAGTCACGGGTAGCAAATACATAATGCTTGCTAACTTCTGGTTTGTTTTGACAGTCTACATTTGATGAAATGGTATCCCCATTTAAAACCTTTCTGAAAATAACGTACCTTGAAATAATTCTGCATATAAGAATCAATGGGCATTGAAATATCTTGGTCTAGGCCAACATCAATATGAGGCGCCACACATAGACTAGCAGTTAGCCAAGAGATAAATCCAACGATTATGAGTGGCTTGACCCAGTTGCTAAGTATGAAGGGAGCATAAATTAGGTCAAAAACTCTGCCCTCCATGGAAAGTTATTCTAACATAAAATTACCGCCCCACCAGGAAAATTCCTCTCAGACACTTCCATTTTAGCTGAAAGTTCCTCTGAAAATTTTTTTATGGATGTTTCCAGGTGAAATTTTTTTTTATTGCAGTTTCATTTCGAAAAGACTTCCATGCCACCCCTAGTAGAAAGTTGCTCCTGCAGAAAATTCTCTCTGGGGAGTTTATCCCATGGAAAACTTACCCATGGCGAATTTCTCCTGTGAAAAATTCCCTCTCCTATGGAAAAATCTAGGAGGGACAAAACACCATCCCTCCCCTGTCCCCTCCCAGCTAATTGATGGCACTGGGAATCCCTAACAAGAGAGCTGAAATTGAGTATGAGAACCTAAAAGGCAAAAAAATCTGGTTCTGTTTCTGCTTTTATGGATATACTAACTCAGATTTTACAGCTGATAGGAAACTAGAACCAAGATGTGATCATCACGGGTGATTTTAACATTACTCTAGCCTTTCCTCTAACAAACAGCTCAGTGGGTCTTATCACTATTATGTCAGGGTGATGATAGATCGCCAAAAATAGTACTTTTTTGGTTTGCTCCGTTTTTAGTACTGTTATTTTAGGAAACGTTGAATTTATATCCTCTGTAAAAGGGGTTAGGCATATATACCCTAAAGCGCATGCGTTGCTGGCACAAAAGTGAGCGTTTTCAATCACTGATCTTGCTGACAGACAGGTAGTGAAAGATGTACTTTTGAAGCAGAGAGTTGAGTCGTTATTATTTTTGCAACATTCTTCTTTGGTAGCAATACCTGAAATTTCAAATGTATTACAATTCTTTGAATTTGCTAAATGTAAAAGACCTGAGAATGCCTTAGGCTTTAGCCGGATCTTAAAAGTTATGTGTTATGGGCATTAGCGATAAAAGGATTTTTCCAGAGGGACTTGTTACAAATTGGCAGGAAAAGTTAAGACATTCGCCTTAAACTTGAGTTCTTCCCAGCAATAGAATGGGGCATTGCTGGAATTCTCTATCACAGTCAAGAAGCAATATCAAGAAACTGGTATCAAGAAGCAGCCTAATTTCAAGAATTATAATATTTAGTCACCCCTGGGATAAAAAACAAAACAAAAAAAAAACAAAAACAAACAAACAAATAAAACGTAATCTGATACGCTGAATCTGATGGTGTGATTTTCGTTAAGATTCTATGGCTTTTAGGGGGTGTTTCCCCCTATTTTCCAAAATAAGACACATTTTCTCAGGCTCTTAACTTTTTATTGGCAAGACTACACTTGATGAAACTTATATATTTATAATCAGCATTAAAATGCGATTCTTTTGATGCAACTATTGGCATCAAAATTCTGTTTTTTTTGGGTTCGAGCCGGGGACGGTCGCGCACTTGATCGCGGCGGCGCCGGAGTTCGATCCCGGGCGGATCGACGATGTGCAGCCGGGCGCGCGCGACGTCGAGTTCGAGCTCCTCCGCACGACCAGCGTCAGTGGCAAGGTCGTGGACGATGCCACGGGTGAGCCGGTGCCCGATTTCGAGGTGAAGGTGCAGCAGCGGGCGTGGTTGGTCTTCGACAAGCCGCTGTCGAGCGAGCAGTTCGCCGACCGGGTCGATGGCTCGTTCGAGCTCGGCGGCACTATTCCTTATTGATGTGAAAACGTCTGTACACTTCCCAGTAACCATTACTGTATGTAAACACAGGTCAGAGTTTGTAACTTGCAGCCCCTCCCACGGGGACTCTGGGGGAGTAAGTCATCCCTAAATACATAGTTAATAGGTATTTCGACTATGGTTAATAAAATGGCTATCTCATAATTTTGATCCGGTGACTTTGGGGAAAAATGAGCGTGGGAGGGGCCTAGGTGCCCTCCAATTTTTTTTATCACTTAAAAAGGGCACTAGAACTTTCTATAAGAAAGACAACAATAGTGATGGTAATTATTGAGGTGTTAGCTTGGTTTTTGTAGGAAGCAAATTACTTAGCATGATGATTCTTTTTAGACTTAGAGATGCTGGAGATAAAGTCTTAAGAAAAGAACAGTATGCTCTTAAGAAGGGGAAAGGATTTTTAAACCAAATTTGCATTCTTAGATTAATTCAGAAGTGCCTGAGTCATCAAACCCCTCTAATGTCCAGTTTTATACATTTTGAGCAAGTGTTTGATTAAGCTTATAAAAGAGCAAAAGATATTTTTGCAAGTTTATCGTCTATATTTTCTAAACCTAAGATAACGTGGAATTTTTTTTTAAAGTTGTTTTTATGGAAGTAAAAAGCGAAGTTGAAACAAAAGAAACATTACTGCTTCACAGTTTATGAGACATATTGAAAAAAAAAATCCCAATAAGCGACCTCGTGGTATTTAACTATGTTTACAAATTAAAAAAAAACTATTACCTTCCTAGAAACACAAAAACATGTGCAAGAGAATATGATAAAAGATAAAAAAAAAGAGATAAACCAAGGATTAATTTTGGTATGTTAATTAGAACTGGGTGTAAATGTTAAACAAAACGGAATTTGGTGTTTAAAACCATTTCAGGTTCAGGTTCATTTATTTTAATCATATATAGGGCCTACATAACATAATAAATATACAAATATCTGCTAGAGAGACAAGCTCGTTTTACATAGATTTCACATCAGGTGCTTGAACTTCAAATGAACTTCCTTTTATCCACTCCCTTCAAATCCTCAAAAATTATTGAAAAGTCTAGTGCTCACAGAAATCTGTTTTGTTTTTCTGTGGTCGCAGTGGAGTTGCTCCAAGTGCACCTTCGCCAACCACCCTGACCTCAACGAGTGCGAGATGTGTGGAGGGGCGCGGCCTTCTTCTCAGGTGAAAAATCTTATGTTGCTTTTTGTTGTGTTGCCGCACCAAAGAGCATGGTGTCGTTCAACCCGTATCATTCTGTGATGTGCTTGCCACCCTCAGGAAAATTGTCAGCCCAATTCCAAGGAAGTCATCTGCGTATCTCAAGGTATTGGCAGCTGATGGCATCACCCTCCTACCTACTCGTAAAAAAGCTCTCCCACGAAAAATTTCTCCATATGAAGTTCCCCCCACGTAAAATTCTTCCGCCGGGAAATTATCCCCGAACGATTCCTTCCTCGCAGTGAATTCCCTTCAAAAAATATCTTGTTTGCGATTGCGTGTGAAAAATGATCCTGAGCATACTTTCATTTGAAAAAAAGATTTGTTTTTACTTTATTTATGATCCTTTTTAAGGTCATGGGGGAATCCTCCCCACGTGGAAAATATTCTCCGGAAACCCCAGGGGTTTGAACAGGGATATATCCCTAGAAATTTCGGATTAGTTTTGATTATTTTGGTCTCTCTGCCCTTCCCTCTCTGACGGCTTGCTTTCTGTTGCTCTGTTACTATAATCATTACTTTGGACTCAATCGTCGGTTTTCTTCGTTGAAACATTGTAACAGGATAGCCAGAAAGCGTCCAGCTAAGTGTATTGAAGCAAAAGGGGGTTGGACAGGGATATATCCCTACAGATTTCTGATTAGTTTTGATTATTTGGGTCTCTCTTCCCTTACCAAAGTCTGGATTTTTTCCAAAATACAAAGAGACACACACACACGCTCAAACACGCTCAAATTCATACACAAACACACACATAAACACACACACACAAACACAAACACACACACAAACACACACACACAAACACACACATACACACAAACACACACATACACACAAACACACACATACACACAAACACACACACACATGTACAAGCACACACACACACACACACGCGAACACAAACGCACGCATACATACACACAAACGCACACACCCACACACAGTTTTGTTTTGACATTATGTACAAGATGAGGGAATAAGGGTTTTTATTTTCTTATTTTTTGGAAAACTACTGGAAATTTTACATAATTTCCAAAAAAATTTCTGCCTCATTTCATGATTTCACACACAGAATAAATTTACAAGCTTACCACCTCGGAGCTACTGACCTTTGATACCATGATCGACGGTCATGGAGAAAATTATCCCAATGAAATAAAAGAAATAAAATTTCGTTACACATAGATAAAGTAGGAAAATAGTGCATAAAAGTGCCGCAACGAGCGTTGCCCCCGCCGTGGTGCCCAGAAATGCGCGCCTTGTCCACGCGCTGCCCAAGGGCAGATCAGGTCGTTTCATGGTGTCTCCTCCCAGTTTCATTTATTGTTTTACCAATTGGTAAAATTTTTGAGACGCAATTGCAAAAGAAAAGCGACTCGGTTGCCTGAGTTATAGCCGAGGTCGCGATGCTTCCCATGGCATAAATCCTGTTGCCTGCTGGTTGTCTTGCCAGCAAACTTGTAAGCTGTTGATCACAGTACGCGTACAGTAAACGCTTTCAAGGGGAAATTAAAACTTCCGATTGTTCACATCGATTTCTAAAGCACTAATTGATTCCACATAGTCCTTCTGCAGGAAGTTCAATGCTGAGACCATTGTTTTAAGCTTTGTTTATACCCCAAAACTAGAAATATTTTGGTTTCAAGAGCTCAAATTGTGCTTAATTTTGAATTTACGACAGAAGTGATTATTATATTTGTAAAGAAGATAAAAAAGGACATCGAGTGGTATGTTCACTTTATTTGTAAGTAAAAAAAATGCCCTTAAAGAGAAGTTCAGACCAAAAAGTTGTGTACTGGTTCCCCTCTTGTACGGGGGAAGTGTAACGTAGAACCTTAGGCAGTGGCTTTGAAGGCACAGAATGTAGTGCTGGAGGTGGATGTGGTAGGATCAGAGGTACTATGCAGCATAAACTGACAACAGATAGCGCTTAACCCTCAACTTCACGTTTCCCTAACGTATTAATTTTGACGAAGAGTTACTTTTTTTGCTTTTTTCTTCTTTTGCATGAAAAAAGACTACTAAAGACTGGTAGTTTGTTTTTCAATATCCCCTTTAAAACAAGCTGAAACCATCAGCTTAATACCGTCAACCATTCCTGAAGCATTTCTAATATGTCTGCTTGATAACCTTTGTGGACATAGTGTGTTTTAAATTAGTTCCATACATACAAAACTATTTGCCTTAATAGCCTTTGCTTTAAAAGTAGAAGGAGTAGTAGTAGCAGTAGAAGTAAGGTTAGTCGCCTAATGGTTTTCGACTCTTAGTAATAGAAGTACGGCGGTAGTAATAGTAACAGTGGTAGTGACGACAACCGGATCACCTACTCGGGCGTCGCCGACGGCGGCGACATCGGGCACAAGTACGTAGGCGGCCAGGCGCCTCCCGACTACGAGTTCAACGAGCTCGCGATCGGGAACAGCGTGAACAACCTGGGCTCGGGCGGGGGAGGGGGCCTCGACCCCTGGACCGTCGGCGCGCGCTTCGAGTACAACGCCGTCCGCGTCGACTGCGAGTACACCGGGCACCAGGCGGAGATCCAGGCCGACTGCCTCGAGACGAACCCCGGCTGGGGCTTCCTTCAAATTTTATACTTTGAATTTGTCAAAAACTAATTTCATAATTTATGGCAGAAAGTCAAATATTTGCCCTCGTATTACCCGAGTTACTTCTTCAAAGTATCTATTATCAATCACTTAGGTGGAAACCATAAAGTACCTTCGACTTGTGATTGACAAAAGCTTATCTTTTGAAACACATGTTCGGAATCTACACTTAAAGATTTCAAGGTATGTTGGTTTAATGCAAAGACTGAAACATTATTTGTCCTACTCTGCTTTACAAAGCTTTTTCATGCCCCCAACTTCCTCGACCTTACCTGTGACGATCACGTTGTAGTCAGACGTGGACGCATCGGGCTCGTAATTGCCGATGCGCGTGACTCTATACGTGAGCACATCCACCGAGAGCACAATATCAGTTCCGTCTGCGACGGGGTCTGGAATAATCACATTCTGAGGGACGAAAAAAGCAGCACTGTGTTTTACGGAGAGGTTGTTCTGAAAAACCTCGGTATCAATAGCTACAGGTACAGGAATGCCGCTTTCCGTACCCGAAACAATCAGGTATGGTATGGACAGGTATGATCAAATAAATACACAAAATAAAAATATTTTTACCTCAAAAGGGGTTTAAAAAAAAACATGACCGCAACGCCATTTTCTCTGTTCTCACTAACTCAATACTACGCTCAACCATTCCTTAGTACGCATGATTCAAAATTAATATTAACGCTCATAAATCAATACCATTTAATCAATTTTATACCCTATCAATTTCATAAATAAAGCCATATTAAAAAAACAATTCATTTTTTAACAACCTTTGAAATTCACTTAACAATTAACAGACAGAGATTGTACAAAGCTAGACCGTACAACGGTCTTTTTTAGACCGTACAACGGAGTGCAGTAAGCTCTGAAAAGAAAGTATCTTACAGAAGGGTCGCAACTCCCGAACTTGGATCCAACAAAAGATAATGACACTCCAGAAAGCCAAGCCATAGGGATATGTTTCAAAGGAGTTCCCCGGGGAATCAACCCAAACACTGGGTCTTAGCCGTGTTGAACACGATATTATTGGCTGACGCAAACTCATCACATACTGAAAGTGTCTCCTTCCCTAACTGTAAAAGTCTAAAATCTACTGCGGCAATGGCGCTTTACTGAAAACGAATTATATTAGAAATAGTTTATATTACCGATTTTGGGTTTCCGTTTATTCTTTAATTGTAATTTCTGGACGTTTTGAGTTTAAATTATTACAAGTTTTTTAATGCTAATCTTAAGTTTAATATGACCTTACTTTTCTCTGAAAAAATTCTATTTCGGAAAGTTTTTTTTTAATTAATCTTTTGAAATATCTTTTCTCTCTTTCAATTCGATAAACTTGATAGGAGGCTCATTTGGTGGAAAATTGGAAGTTCTATTTCCCTTTTAATTGTCAAAAGTGATTTAGGGCAACTAGCCCACCTCCCTACTACCCCTCTATTTACCATACGTATGTAATTGAAATTGTGAGGTAGCCATTTTGTTCAAAATAGTCCAAAGAACATATAACAATGCCTCCAGGGTTAACACAACCCCCCAGAGCCCTGGGACAAGGGTTGTAAGTTATACCCTGGGAGCATATTGAGTTTTTATGGAATGGATGATGGTAACTTTTCAAACTCTTGCCTACCAAAAAGCAACATCTCGTAGTTTTTATGTCGCCGTTTTTCTTAATTTTGTTTTTGTGTGTGTTGTTTTTTGCCAGGATTATTGGTAAACAGACCCCATCCTGTGTAATTTCCGTCTCTCTGCCCGCTCTGACTAAATATCATGTCTCAGTACAACTCAAGGTAGCCGTGTCAATCGGAAAAGTTAAAACATTGAAAATATGTCTTCGAAGGCAACACACTCCCTAATGCTAATGTGACAAGGCCCAAAGCTTGGCGTCTTCGTAGTAGGGCTTGAGCTTGGCAAGCTCGGCCTGGATGCCGACACTTTCCTTGAGCACCTGTCCGATGTGGGTTTTCGAGCCGATCTTGACCGCGTTCTTCTGCCGGATCTCCAGCGAATCCATGCCCAGCTCGGCGGCGATCAGCTCGAGCTGGGATTCGTAGGCCAAGGGCAGGTAGTTGGCGACGGTGCCGCGCAGCGGTACGAAGCGGGGAGCGTTGGTCAGCACGTCGTAGGCCACGGCGCGCACGTTCGGAACTTCATAGGTGGCGGGGGGGCCGCGTGACGGGCGCGGGTGAAAGTGGAAGGGGGGGGGTGTGTGGGGTGGTTGGGGGGGGGGGGGGGGGAGTTAATTCGGAAAAAATAGAAAAATTGAAGTATTTTTAACTTACGAACGGTTGATCAGATCTCAATGAAATTTGATATATAGAAGGATATCGTGTCTCAGAGCTCTTATTTTAAATCCCGAACAGATCTGGTGACATTGGGGGAAGTTGGGAGGGGGAAACCTAAAACTTGGAAAACACTTAGAGTAGACTTGGGAAGAACCTGTCGAATGGTCCGCCATGCCTCTGTTGCCTAATCGTTTTTGTGCGGCAAGTAGTGTGGATGACGTTCTCTCTTGTTCTGGACCGGCATACCTGGACTCGATAATGTTGCAGAGCAGTATATCGGAACTGACTGGCAATCGCCTTGCGTGGGAGCATGGAATTCTTCTTCAAGCTGTGTTACAGTTGTTGGCCGAACGTGATCAGGTTGGCGTGGAAGGATCAGTCGACTCCGCTGATAATATATACAAGAAGGGTCCTCGGGAATTTTTGATTTCGGAACACAAATATATAATGGATTTGAATGGACTGCAGCCATCAGGTATATATTATAGAAATAAGTTTCTGACTGTTGAATAGAATACTTTTTGATCTATCTTTTTTTATCCCCCCCCAACAACAGTGTCAAGTGTAGCAATCTAGAATGCAAACCCGAAACAGGTTTTATGATTATTTTGGAATTATAAAAAAAATTATTGTATGCTTTAAGATTCGATTAGATCAAAATATTCACCAGATTTTTGTTGTATCTGTTGATGTTTCCGCAAAATATTGTTTTTATTACAAGCACCATTTTGATAATTCCACGCAAGATTTTGACAATACAACGTAAGATTTTGATAACACCAGAGAAGATCCTTATCATGTCTGGCAAGAGTTGTAAGCAATTGACACTATTTTGATATAAAAATCAAAATGAAGAAGAAAGAAATATTACGTTAGAAGATAAACGCCATCACAATCTTCAAAGCCTACAAAATGTAGCACAAATCCCAGTACAAACAGGACAAAAGTTTTTCACAGATGGTTACGTACTGCTTCATAAACTGTTAAACAAATAAACTGCTTCATAAACTGTTAAACAAATTTTCTCAGGCTCGTAGCTTTTGATAGCAACTTTAAATTTAATAGTTTTGCACATATTCAGAATAACAGAAAAAACCGAAACTATTAAATTTAATTATTAAACTATTTATTATTAATTATTTATTTAATTATATTTAATTATTATTTAAACTATTTCTTGACTATTAAACTATTAAATTTAATAGTTTTGCACATATTCAGAATAACAGAAAAAATAAGCTAAGACAGTTGGGCTAACAAAAAATGAATTAAATATTGGTTGACGAATATTTACAACAAACAAAGACAGTTGACTGTCTGTGTTTGTGTCTTGGGTTTGACTGTCTAGGCTTGTCACAAGCTCAGGGAGTTTCACCAACAAAAATGCCCAGATAGTCAGTAAAATGGTATTACCTCAGACTAGGCAGCTGAGAAAAAAATTGTGCTTAATTGATTAATTAAAAATTCGCAACCGGAACCCCTGATGATAATCCACAGACCTTATATGATCATAATCCACCTTAAGAAAGCATAATTATAGCATAATCTAAGACGATGTAAAACAACTCATAACGTCACATCAATAAAACGGACACTAAAGATGGTTAATCGAATTTTTCAACCAAACTAAAGTAAAATTTTTGGCACATCGACAGACTACGAACCATCTGGCATTTTTTTTTTGTTCTGATCCTGTGGTCTATGGTCTATGGCAAAGAAAAACACACGCAAGATATTTGAATTTAAAAACATGTGGTGATTGAATGGATTGGATTAGTGACTAAAAGACTGAATTTGATATGGTCGTAAAAATTTGAATATTTCCTTCAAATTAACAGATAGCATAATAACATGTATATGCAATCCAACACAGAATAAAACGTTTTGCCGTAACAGAGTTGAGGGTCACTAAATCAGGCCATTTTGGTGGGGATACATCCTACCCGGGAAATAGTGTGGTGTCTAAAATTTTATTCGGAAGAGGATGAGTCCAACTATGCTCGAGACTTTGCTGAGCAATGAAATAAAAAAAAATAGAGAATTACATATATTTTTTGAGAGAAAAACAAGAACGAGTCAAGTTGCAAATGTCTTTGTTGATGAATGTCAAGTATTTTTTGCAAAGTGCGTTCTGCTTCTGTAAAATGAGCGGTGAAAAAGTATTCTAAACCTTGCTGGAAACTGCTTAGCGTTTGTTTTTTCATTTGAATAATCTCCGGTACGTCCCCTCCGAAGCACTCGTAAACCCCAACGGGCCGTTTTTTCCCTTTCACCTGTACTTTACCCAAATATCTAAGGTCAAATTGATCTGGGGCGCTTATTTTTTCCAGCGAACCCACATCGGAACCGGGTACGGCCTTCCTCTACTCGAATGCAGGCTACATCCTCATCGGCGCCGCTCTGGAGGAGACGCTCGATGCGTCATGGGAGGACCTGCTCCAGGAACACGTTCTCGATCCTCTCGGCCTCACGACCGCCGGGTTCGGTCCACCGGGGAGCGTGGCAGAGGTCGATCAGCCGCGCGGGCACCTCGGAACCGACAACGCGCAGCTTCGAGCCGTGCCCCCGCTGCCGACCGCCGACAACCCCGCGCTCCTCGGTAGAGAAACCTGGTGTGTACATCACAAATTCATTTTTTTACTATCTAGATTTGAAGGACACTTTACGCAGCAGCTGGTGTGGCCAGCAGCCACACAAGTAAAATAAAACATCTATTTGGAACACAGATTCTAACGGGATGAGATGTGCTTGGAGGAACCACTTTTTGAACACAAGGTCACCTTTTCACACTCCACTGCTTTGGGACTAAGTTGGTGACAATTAAAATAGTTTCTTTTGCATAAAAATGATTTGTTGAGCAGGCACGTAACAGGGGTGCTCTATCTATTTTCTAAAATTAGGAAAGTTTTAATTCTTTGAACTAAAAGAATTTGGAATATCGGGAATCATTATAAAACGAGGCAATTTTAGTAAATATAATGGTGTTGAAGTTCTACTTTTTAGAGTTTCACTTACTATTAATGCAAGTCGCTCTTAACTACAGTTTGTTAACATAAGTTATTTAACAAATAGAACACAAGTTTCTTTGTAATACGATCAAATAGTAATGTTTAAACTTAAAGCATGGCAATTTTTCTTAAGAGGAGATATGCCGACCGGCGGCGTCACCAATCCAATGCCGAGATTGACCCTCATGACGATGGAGAACTGGACCGGATCTATGCCGACCGTCTTAGCGATCGGCAGCAGGATCGGCGCGAGGATTGGGATGAGCACTCCCATGTCCATCAGCATGCCGAGCCCGAGCAGCAGCACGATTGCGATAGGATTGTCTGAGGCCGCGAGGATCGCGCCGCTGAGCATCGCCGGCACTTGCAGGGAATTGAGCTGTCACAACGGGACTGAAAAGCAAAATATCCCCAAAATTATTATATATGCTAAGTTATGTCGCCTAACAGCTCATTGTAACACCAAGGCACTTGAGGACAAAAGAGGTGCGCACGCTCCTTCTCCACTTCAGTCTGTGCAAGGCTGCTCCCTTCACTGGTCCCATTTAAGTCCCCAATTATTTCAAATTCTTTTTTGTAAAACCGTTTCTTGTGATCCGTAAAACGTATCTTAACCAATTTAGTCTTTCATTTACTTTAGTTAAAAAGACATTTAAATTTACTTAAATAATTTCAATTTAATCTCTATGATGCTTAAATCAGAAGTATAATCCAGGTCCAGGAAAGTTTTTCCTTCCCATTTGATTCTGTGGTCTCCCATTGCATTTCCTGTGCTTCTTAAGACAAAATCCATCAAAATGCCCCTTCAGTAAAATCCTTAAAAAACTCCCAGTTGCTAACCTCATTTCCTACCTTGACCACAGCGGCGTTATTCTCGTACATAGCACTAATCACTTTAATATACCTGTCTGATTTAAGGAATAAACCTTGGCTAAAGCTCTTCTATCAACAGAATCACAAAATGCCACATTTTTTGAGATAGGAGCTTGAAACTTTAACAGTAGAGTTCTCTGATACGCTGAATTTGATGGTGTGATTTTCGTTAAGATTATATGACTTTTAGGGTGTCTTTCCCCTTATTTTCTAAAATAAGGCAAATTTTCTCAGGTTCGTAACTTTTGATGGGTAAGACTAACCTTGATGAAATTTATATATTTAAAATCAGCATTGAAATGGGATTCTTTTGATGTAGCTATTGGAATCAAAACTCCGTTTTTTAGAGTTTCGGTCTAAGAAAACTTTCAGGATCAGTATTCGAAGGCAGTGGACTTCCTTGAAATCCATACCCCTTTACTACTAGGGATGCGGATTGAATGTTATATCCCGTAATATTTGAGATTTTTACGGAACAGGTGATCGTATAAACTTCAGTTCAGAGGGAGCTTATTTGATTGGAAGTCAGAAGTTATAGTGATCTTTTTGAAGAGTCAAAAGTAAACCCCCCCCCCCCCCCACCCCCCATCCTCACGAAAAATTTCAAATGTCCCATTTCCCCACACATTAAAAATTAACAATAATTATTTGTATCCTAAAGTAATTACGAATCGCCTTTTCTCGGTTCTAAATTACCACGTAATGAATATTATTCTTATTATCTTTACAATTAAAGCGAAAAAATAATATGGTCCTTTAAACAATAACCAGATATACTAATATTAAAATCCGCGACACGTTTAATCTTATTATATCAATCAAACACGACCCTCAAGCTCAATGGATCTCTTGATGAAACACATATAACAGTTTTTGACCTTATCTCTCTGAAAAAAATTGCTGATCGACAGCTATGGTTGACTTTCCTACCTCCAGTCGCCTCATTATAATCTTCTTCCTTATACCAGCAGCATGCCTCTTCTTGAGAGCAAGCAACCTGGAGCTGTCTACTTGGGAACTTTCCATCTGGACACCCATCATTTCCCCGTTTTCGGTAGATCCACACCCAAACAAGGAAGTGGTTGTCGATTGGAGGGTGATTGTGTGAACAGAAGAATCGTCAATTACGCCTCCATCATGGTTGCCACCGGTTGCCAATCCTTCTCCGACAATGTGATTTCTGCTTGAAAAAAACATCCTTTTTTAAGTAAAAAAAACATAGAAAACCCAGTACAATATTCACCATCATCTAATCCAAGATCAACAATTGAAAGTTCATTTATCTGTTCTGCTAAGATTCTTAGAAAATGAATCACCGCCATTGCTTCATGTTGCCTTGAATATTGATTGTTACCGGAACTATACTAAATTCATCTAAGATGGAATCTATTTCAGAAGCTGATATTGCATGCTCATTATAAGTCTTTTTAACATGTTCTTGTTCTAATGTTATTAGTAGTAGTAGTAGTAGCATAGTTTTGATAACGTTATGCATATGTCCAGATTTACCAATAGGCCAACTTGGCTCAGGCCTAGGGACGCATAATACCAGTGCCCGCAATAAATTATCACTGAATGATTTTTTCTTACAAAATCTTAACTGATGTGATTTATCGTCAAAGTGCCGGGTGCACTCCGCCGCCACGATGTCTTTTCACGGAGATTTTAACACAACACAAGAATTCCATGGCAACTTATGAATTGTTAGATGTCTCCCTAGAGTCAGCCGCGAGGCTGCGCAACCTGCGGTTTTTGCGGCTTGAGACAGCGCTTCGAAATCCACATGCGCGGTCAGGTCGGCCTGGCCGGGAGCCTCGAGCGGATCGCAGCGCTGATGCGCGCGCAGCGCCTGAAGGGTGTCCCCAAGCGAGCGCCAGTCGCCGTAGTCCACGATCAGCGCTGCGCCGCCGTGCCGGGCGATTCGCCCGGCGATTGCGGCGGTGGTGGGCACGGCCGCCTCGCAGAGCTCCACCAGATCGCCCTCGCGCGTGTCCGTACGGGTTTTATATACGGCTTTCAAATAGCTTTTGCTCAGTTGGCTATCTTAGGGTTTCCCGCATTTCGGTCCCATCCCTTTCGAGGAATAAACAATTCACTAAAACTTTTATTTTCCGTTAAAATGAACCCCTTCATGATAATCTACAGCCTTTGATTCGATAAGAGACAGGTTTTCCTTACCCCAGAGAAATAAAAAAAAGGAGAAACATCAACACGATTGTAAAAAAAAAAAAAATAAATAAAAAAATACTAAATTACAACTTTTTCTCCGGCCCGAAATCGCCGCGCCGCAGGTGATCGTCTTTGCCGGCAATCACGGGGTGACCGCGCAAGGCGTTTCGGCCTTTCCGCCGGAGGTTACCGCGCAGATGGTGATCAACTTCGAGCACGGCGGCGCCGCGATCAACCAGCTGGCCAAACTGGCAGGCGCGCGCATGGATGTGTTCGCCCTGGAGCTGGACCGCCCGACCGCCGATTTCACCCAAGGTGCAGCGATGAGCGGTGACGACCTGCTGGCAGCGCTGCAGGCGGGGTGGGATGCGTTGTCTTTCCTAGTAACTTTTGTACAAGTTAACGTTGAGCCTTTGTTAAACACGGATATAGCTTTGGTGGCTTCCTTTATGTTACTTTCAGTAAAATCTATCGTATATGATCATTAGCACCACCATGGTCATAATCATGGGGATCGGCATCATTATTACCATCCACATCACAATCATCAGGGTTGTCGTCGCTACTATCGCCTGCGCCATGAATATCCTCACAATATCACCACCATCACCGCTACCACAACATAACTATTACCAGTGGTATCGGTTTATTGTGGGAATTTTCAGGCCAAATTATAAGAACATTTTCATTTATTCAAAGGATTAACCATTTATTTAAATGTGACCTTTCCTAAATATTTCAGGAAATGTATGGGGAAAACGAAAATTTCGGATTCAATTTTTCTTACAGTTATTCCAAACTGCGCGTTTTACTTTATTTTAATAAAAATAAAATTACAAAATGATAATAAACATTAGACTATTTATTTGAAATTTTGCTCACCTAAAATTTCCACAACTGGTGCAAGTGTCCTCTCTATTGTGGCGAAGACGGTAAGACACGTTTTGGATAAGCTTTACTTTGTATTTTTCACGTTTTATACCTTGAGGACTTAATGCAAGGTTATATTTTTGGGGAATAGAAGTCTAATCTGTTCGCTTCCTTTGCTTTTTATGGACAAAGCAATGGCGTCAACTTACGAAATTTTAGGGGAAGGGGGTTGGCAAATGAATTTTCAAAATCTAGGGGATGCAATTTCGTTTTTTTTTCGATAAAAATACCAAAAAGGCTTTTACAGTGAAAATTCCCCATCTTATGCAAGGTAATGTAAGTGTTTATTGCACGAAATGGGGGAAACATGAAAATGAAATGAAGTGTGTGAAAGTGTATACCCAACTGTATTTATGAAAGAGCCAATCAGCATCTGGACTTCCTGAATGGCTTGTGCTTTTGAACCAATCAGCATCCTCTAAAACAAGATTAATTGAATAGGCCTATTGAAAAAACGTTTTCGCTATTTCGTGTAATATTCTTGTTTTGTACTACAAACAAAGTAAGTGTTGCAAAGCGCGGGTTTTTCACTAGAACTGTTGAGCGCCAAGAGACCCTCCTGCGTTGGTTGACGCCGATTACCCGGCTTTCTTTTGACCTGACGTGGTGGGAGGAAGCATGGAACCATGCCGCTCGTCTCAGGAAGCGAGGGATTTCTCCATCTGCCGCAGACTGTCTCATTGCGACCGTAGCGATCGGTTATAACGTGACGCTCATACACTGCGATTCCGATTTTGAAGCCATGAAGCCGACGCTCCCTCTTCATACAAAAGATTGGACAGTCCATCTGAGGACTCCGTAACCCTGACTCATCACCAGAGGTTCAATCCAAACTGTTTTTGATGATTCTTACTTATTAAAGGCCTCAGAAGTCATGGAACAGGTATACAACATAAAAATGGTTGTTGTTTTATTAATTTTGACCTCACGAAAAATTCTTCATTAGCGGTTGTGTGTTCGCACTCACTGATATATTCATGGATACTCTTGGACACCTCTTGATGTAACCAAAATTATCACTACCCTGTGAATCTTAGATAAACATCTAGGCTCAAATATACCCTCAGATCATATCTTAGCATTGACCTTGCAGTATGTATTGCATACTTTCATACTCTATCTTTTAGACACTTTTATGAGGGAGGGGGTAAGCACGGGTACTGAAGTACATAGGCTCCATTTTAGGTCGATCTCTGCATTAAATCGATAACTCCGATATCAAACAAAATGGAACCAAATATTCGTCTTCATGACGGGTGACAAGACAAGACAGGTGATGTTTTTTCAGGGGCAACGAGAAAATCCTGTAGCCAAAGGAAAATTTTATTCATGTCAGTACTATTCTGTACATTAAATAATTAACAAGTAAAAAAAAGTTTGCCCACTAAAATGTAGCAACATAAGATAAACTACAACTAAGCCACTAGAACATTGAAGGGGTGGGTTACTCGCTAACGAACCTACAAAGCTTGTTTATTTACGATAGCGTCTACGTTCCTCAATATTGATGGCTAATTTAATTCAGATGCTGAGATATGGAAGAAAAATGTTCATATACATAAGCTTATGGTAAGGAGCAGTGGTGTAACTATTCATTTTTTTCCATTTAATGAATAGGTAATGTGGAACATTTCGAAAAAAGGGAAAAACTCTAATTTTTGTGCTATTTTTCGCCCCATTACAGTGTTGGGAACTTTAAGTAAGGTTTTAGAACGCATGTTACTATCTGAATTGATACTTAAATGTAAAGCTGAAGAACACCACTCGGGTTTTCTTAGAATAATGGGTTGTGCGTATGTGCACAGGATAATGAAGAAAATTATGGCAAAAGTGTATGCTTGAAATCTGCCGTTTTTTTTTTTTATTTAGTATCGATACCTCCGCTACTTTTGATTGTGAATTCTCTCAACCGTTACCTGGGCGAGATCAGCAAACTGAAGCCTTTGGAGCGCAGGGAAGAAGAAGACCTGTCCGAACGAATTCAAAACGGTGAAATCCAGGCCATGCATACGCTCGTCCGGCAAAACCTGAAATACGTGGTGACTGTGGCCAACCGCTTCAAAGGTTGCGGCGTGCCGCTGCAGGCTTGGCTTGAGGAAGGCAATATGGGTTTGATCCAGGCCGCTAAACGCATTGACGGAAGTCGGCATATCAAGTGCATCACATACGCGATAAGTAAAATGAAACAAAAACGTAATAGCGCGTAAAAATGTATTAAGATAGTGAATGTTGATTTTTTTTTCATACATATGCTAATAAAAGTCAGAATATTTTGGCTGCTCATCCGGAAGACTTTTTCAATAAGGAAAAGAAGACTGGACAAAAAAGATTAAACACTTAAAACATGCTAGAGTAACATAAAAACAAAAGAAAAACAACACAATAAAGGAAAAAACAAAAGGTACTTTGATAAACTCTAGTTGTTGTTTTTCAAAGAAACTATGGATCTCGGTTCCAAGGAAAAGTTTTTGTGTTCTTTTGACATCTGTAACTTGTTCGCAAACGTTCCCTTAGATGAGACAATAAAGATATGCGCTGATGCACTGTATAGAGGTAGCCTTGTCCCTCCCCAATTTCCTTTTATCGAATTGATGGGTTGCGACATGTGGTGTTGAATCAGCTTCAATAATGAAATGTACCGACAGCAGAACGGGGTAAGCATGGGAAGTCCCCTAGGTCCAGCTTTAGCAAATATCTTTGTTGGCTTTCATGAACTTGCTACATCGTCTTTGAATGGTCACTATACTCATATTGCTGCCCTCTAACATATAAAAATTCTATTCGTCTTTAAAAAAAAAATTAACATTACAGTTTACAAATTTTTTCATAAAACATGTAGAACAATCAAATTTATCATTATGACCAAAAGGAACCAACAGATTAAATGCATTCTAAGCTTTATAAATGTCAACATAAAATGCTAGGTGATTTAGCTAAAGTTGATTAAAACTAATTGAAACTTAACCTAATTAAAAGTGAATCTATAATATAGGGCCCTCTAGAGGGAGAAGGAGTGGAGGTAGTTGCTTCAAAATAACTTCCTGGGGCATACTTTAGCCTGTAGATTCATCCCAGAAAGTTTCGTTTTCCTAACCTAAACCCTTTCTGAGATAGTAAAAAATCAATTAACTAGAATTTTACCAAAAAAAAAAAAAAAAAAAAAAAAAAAAAAAAAAAAAAAAAAAAAAAAAAAAATAAAAAAAATTCCCCCACCCCCAAAAAAATTCCCCTTTCATAGAAAATTATTTCATTACAAAAAAAAACATTTACAGCAAACAATCACAAAAGATAGACAATTAAAAGTAAAAAAAAAAAATACACATCAATTGAGATTTTCTGCATTAGATTCCAAAACATAAAATACAAAATATAGTCTCCCAAAGTTTAGCAGTTCAATTCAACTAACTTTATTTATCTCTTACATGCATTGTGATTATATATTCCCATCTGAGCCCGCATAACCCCTGCTTTGGTGGAAATGTTTTGTTCATCATACCTTCACAAAGAAAAGATTGCCAGATAGTTTTTCTACCAGAAAAAGTTAGGAAAAATGAGGTATTTTTAACTAACGAACGGGTGATCGGATCTCAATAAAATTTGATGTTTAGAAGGATATCGTGTCTTAGAGCTCTTATTTTAAGGCTTGACCGGAACTGGTGACATTGGGGGGAGTTGGGAGGGGGAAACCTAAAACTTGGAAAACACTTAGAGTGAAGGGATCGGGATGAAAATTGGTGGGAAAAATAAACACAAGTCCTAGATACATAATTAAAATAAACGGAATGGATTCGCTCTCTTTGGGGTAGTTGCCTTCTGCGAGAGATGACAGCATGATCGAGGTAACCGAAGTTTCCATCGCCGAGCTGCGCGCCGCGCTGGAGTCCGGCCGCACCACTGCGGTCGAACTGGTCAAGGCCTATCTGGCGCGTATCGAGGCCTACGACGGGCCCGCCACGGCGACCCGGCTCAACGCCGTGGTCGTGCGCAACCCGGATGCACTGCAGGAAGCCGAGGCGTCGGATGCGCGCCGTGCGCGTGGTGAAACGCTCGGCCCGCTGGACGGCATTCCCTATACCGCGAAGCAGGAGTGGTCACGTCAAACCAATGGTCCTAAAACATCGAGAAAGGGCTCATTAGAGCGGTAACTAAAACATTCTAGCACCTTTTAAATAACCAAAAACATTGGAAGGTAACTTACCCCCTCCCACCCTCCATTTTTCCCCAAAATCGTCTGATCAAAATTTTAAGATAGCCGTTTTCTTCAACATGGTTGAAAGGTCCAATAACTATTCCTTTAGAGATAATATGAGTAGTGGGGGGAGGGCAATACTCTGGTTAGCACGCTTGAGGCTCTATCTAACGCTTCAGTAACTGCTCAATCATTTACGAAACTTTTATTTTTGTCAGTGAGCAGGGTGGAGTAAATGTACTCAAAAAGAGGAAAATGATTAGAATTCGTGACTGTACTTGAAATAGTTATGGGATTCTGGACAAAGTCGAACCTGGAGCACCTCTCTTTTGCCTTAACAGCATGCCTGTGATGACTGTTGTCGAAATTCGTTTCATTTTCAAACTCCAAAACATAATAAAGCTAAGAAATAAGGCTTTAGGTTAGTGATTTTCAGAGAAAATATAGTGTTTCTGCATAGGTGTCATCGTAGGATTGGTGCATTTTCTCCACCTACCTCTCCTCTCTTCTTGGGTCTTTTATTTTATTTTCAATTATATATTTTACCTTTTAAATAATTTATCGCATTTTTTTTTGTGACTTTTCATCATGATCATCATGAATTATTGCATCTATATTTTTCTTTGCGTTTCACATCTCTTCACAGTTACTAAACTTAATGTTATTTGACACATAGGTCGCTGATAATAAGGGTTGGACAAAGATTTAGTATGGCGACGCAACGCTGGTCGTCCTTCACGTATCCCCGTTCGCAGCGCCAGGAGTCGCCCTCGGAGCTCAGAAACGCCCGTTCGGGCACGACGATCTTCGCGCAGTGCGCGCGCTCCTTCCGGTATCCGCGACGACACGACCAGGAGCTCCCCGACCCGAGAAGATAGGCGTGCTCCGGTAGCTCGATCGCGACGCACGCCTCCAGGACATCAAAACGCCTGACGAGTGGGTCGCTCGCCGAAAGAGGGTACTGGACGGACTTCAACTCGCGACGACCGGGATCATCTGGCAGAGGATTTGGTGCCAGAAGGTTCAAGGGCAAGCCACCTGCCTGCAAAAAGGCATCTTCGAGCCGAAACAGGATCGCTTCCGCTTGTTGCATGTATCCATGTTTTTGCAGGGCAAACAGAGCGCAAACGGCACCAAAGCTTTGACCCGCACCGCGCCCAAGCAGGTTGGTGTAGCCATGCGTGGCACATAGTTTCGCGATTAACTTGGTTGAGTCCTGCGCGACCCTTCTCCATGATTGAACGTTACTGTCTGAAAAGTTGGAATTACTTAACACTTGTATCTTGATGAGGTAATTTTTTCATTTCTGTCTGTCAACAATCAAGGCTAGTGACAAGCAAATATTTCAGAGCTCTGATTAAGAAATGTCAGTTATAACCAAACCTCTATCTCAAAGCTCTCCAAATTCAGATTTATTGGTTGGGAATATTTTTCTTTCTTCAAATTAAAAAAAAAATCTCTAAACTATCTATATATCTTTAAATAAAAAATTTCGAAAAAAATCAAAATACAAAATTGTTTTGAATTCATTCCCCTTTTTAGTAGTCAAAAAGTGATTGAAGCGCAACTAGCCCCCGTCCTATGCCCATCATTTTCCCAAACACATCAAATCTAAATTTTGGGATTGCAATTTTGTTCAATGTAGTTGAAAGGTCCAGAAATTTGTCTGATTGAATCATTTTGAACGTCCTGTTGATCGTGTTAACGGATACTGGAAGTCTCATTGAAAGCCTAAGGAAGCCAATTTTTGACATGTAAGGGCCCTAAGGTTTATATTAAGATAGCTTCCAATACCGTTCAAAACTGTAAAAACCCTAAACGGGATTTTTGTTAATTTTTAAGAGACTGGTATTGTTATGGTTTTAAATTGTTTTAGAAGGAATCTTTTGGTCTGCGCTTCAATTGCTGGAATAGTTACTAGTTTTTAGGACATCGCTGTAAAGACACCGGCTACTATGATTATAAACCTACTGATTTTTATTTGGCTGTTACAGAAAGTGATTTTTTATAGGAGAATTTTGTGTGTGAAATTGCTTCAAATAAGCGAATTGAAACAAGCGAAGTTTATGATATAAATTTAAGTTTCAATGCAGTCCATCTCCAAATAATCCTGCATATAAGCCTGAGAAAGCGGATAAGATTACCCTGCCAAAATTTGTGGTGCAAACATTCAAAGGCTTAATAGCGTTTGATTGATCCAGAGAAACTCTTGTTGCTTATTACCACTAAGAGCTATAAAAACAGCTTACTTCAGAACAATGAATAAGAAAAACAATGGTGATCCTATTTTTGCCTTGAAAATCCCCTGACAAGGGATTATATCAAACAGTAGCTTTTTCCGAAAGTCTGCAGACCCCTCAGGGCAAGGGCTATAGGTTATGTAATGACGGGGGGTATATAAGGTTATAGAAAGGGTGATCGTATAAACTTCAGAGGGTGTTTATTGGATGTATTTAATTTTCAATGTATGTTAAAATCACTTTTTAAGTTATGAGCGATGTGGAGACAATGTTTTAATTTATTTATTTTATTTATTTAAATTGTTTTTTTCTGGGGGGGGGGGTTTAGGCCAGGGTACTTTTTATCGAAGAAGTTGTCGTAAAAACTTCGAAAAAGGCTCGTTAAGCCGGACAGTCATCTGGCCGTTTTGTACGGCAATCTCGCACCCGAGGGTGCGGTCGCCAAGATTACGGGCAAGGAAGGCCTGCATTTTGCAGGCACAGCGCGCGTGTTTGCATCTGAGGAAGCGGCACTGCAAGCGATCCTGGACGATGCGATTAAGGCTGGCGACGTCATTGTCGTGCGCTACGAGGGACCGAAAGGTGCGCCAGGCATGCGCGAAATGCTGAGTCCGAACAGCGCGATTATGGGACGCGGCCTCGGCTCGGATGTTGCGCATGAGCTGATATTTCCTTCTAAAATGGAATGGAATAATATATCATTTGAAACTTTTGCAATGCGTGTATTCTAATTGTAGAATTTAAATAATCAAACTAGTGCAGAGCTTTTGTACTAGTGCTAGAACTAGTGCTGATTTTGACTCTGAACTTGAATATAGTCTGCACCGAAGGAGTGGCTTCCTTTAGAAAAATTCGAATTGTCATAATATTCGAGTTTTAGATAGAAAATAAGAATATTTTGGTGAAGTAGTTTTGTACCAGGGAGGTAAAATTTTATTGTAAATACTATGCGCGAATATTTACTTTTATCGATTTGATTTGGAATAGTCATCTGATTATGCAAGTTCGAATAATCTGAATCGAAAGACACTTAACATGTCTGCACTTATGAAGTTACAGGGACAGTGATGTATGTCCAGGTTAAAGGGTCCCAAAGTTACATAAACTCAACTTTTGCATAATCTGAATCTCAACAAGGTGTAAAACGCCCGCCTTTCTACTAAAATGTGGAAGAGATTATTAAATGACCTACAAAATAGCCATTGTGTTCAGGTCTTGAGAAGGCACAGGGGTTATCAGGCCGTTAATTTTTGTTCGTTTTGAGTTTGACTCGGCTATTTATTTTAATTTCTGTTTATTTTGAGTTTCATTTATTTATTGATAGTAATTAATGATAGTTTTACGCTTGGAAGATTATTTGAATTTATTTCTGTTCATTCTTGCCTGAACGGAGCTCTTTACTTTTCTTTGAAAAACTTGTCTTGTGGAAAAAGCTTTTAAAATTAACTTTAGATAGAGCGCACGAATTTCTTGCAATCTCTAGCGATAGAGTCAGGAAATAAAATTGCTGGTAGTATTTTTTCTCTAGGTTTATTAAAGGTTTAAGATAAAATTAATATGTAGAAACAAATTTATGGTATGATTATGGTACAGAACGTACTAACTATATCAATAACGAGATTTGTCGTAGAATGACATATTGAAGCTCTTCCAGAACGATTTTGGGTGTCTAAAATCCCTTCCGTAGAATAATTCCCTGTATTATCTCATGAAAGGACACATTTGCTTCTCTTAGGTCGTATTCAACAATTTTGAAATTTTCTTAAACATATGTGCATATATTTTCGTCTCAGGGGGGAGGGGGACGGAAGCGCATTTTCAAGTCACATTACTGTGATTTTTCCAGAAAAGTTTCTGCAAACAAATCTTTTCCCAGATTTTTCTGGGAAAGTTTCTGCAAAAGAATCTTAAAAAGGGAATCCCACCTCTACATGCATGCATGTTACCCAGAAAAGCCTTAAAACAAAATTCATAGTTCAATTTAGTAGTACTTATCATGTAATGGCAAATAAAGAACTCCGAAAAACTTGTTGCTTTTTTTCATTTAATTTTTGATCGTTTTTTAAATAATGCTGGGAAATCCGGTGCCCCCCTTCATGGAAAATTACCTTTCCCCAAGAAAAAAGTTATCCATGGAAAGATCCTCCCACGTAACCCCCTCCCCCAACCAGAAACTCCACCAAGTCTATAAAACATAAGACGCAATTGTGTCACAGCAAATTAAAGCAACTCAAAGTAAAGGAAGAGAGAGCCCAGAGAGACAGCCAGAGAGAAAGAAAGGGATTAATTGAAATACAACTGTCTTTTGGAAAGTATATGCTGGTAATTAAAAACTAATTCAAAACACAGAAGAAAACAGAAAAATTAATAAAAATGAAAATTGAAACAACGAAGGCGGCAAATCTTTCAAAGAACCACGAAAATCAGATTTTATTATCCTAGTGAACCTCAATGAGGAAATTAAAAAAAAAAAACCATAAAACCACAGTAAATTATAGCTATTGTTAGAAAAAAATTGAGTAACAAGCTTATAAACAAATAATTGAAATACATGAACCCTGCTTATTAGGTAATTTTACATAAGATAGTTAAAATTTATTATGTGCAGCAAATAAATTGTTCACTCAATTAGTGAAGCGTCAGGGAAGTAGCACACTGGGACTGAGTGATTTTTTGTAAGTCAAATGGATAGAGATCAGCTTTATCTTAATCACATCTTTGTAACATATCTATACCTTTTGCGATCTGTAAATTTATATATAATCCTCACCAGAGACATTGGGCCTCAAAAAAGACAAAAAGAAAGATAATAATTAGCTCAAATAAAGCGCAAACCCCACCCCGGAGATTTGCAATGATGATATCGCGGGCAAATTTTACCCGGTCATCCGCCATTTCAATAACGATAACAGGCATGCCAGCAAGCAACATGGATGTAGCAATTCCTGAACCCATGGTGCCGCCGCCGATCACGCCCGCGCTTTCCACAATCCGTGGTTTTGCGTCTGCTTCCGGTATTTTGGCGACAGCCCGTTCAGCAAAAAATGCATGTTTTAAACCTTTATGCGCTTCACTCTCCAACGCTTCTAAGATGAATGCCCGCTATTGAGCACAGGTTGTCAAGAGGATATATTAGAAATGCTTCAGAAATAGTTGATCAAATTGTGTTCTGGTCTAGTTCAAAACAGTTTCAATTTATCCCAAAATTGTCACCTTAATACCTCTGGTAGCAGTAGTACCATCAGTAATAGTAGTAGTAGTAGTTGTAATAAAATTAAGAGTAGTAGCCTTAACTTTAGTGGCAGTAGTAGTAGCATCATTAGTAATCACAGTAGCAGTAGTACTAGTGTGAGCAGAACCAGATGCAATAGGATGCAAATATTATCGAAGACGAAATAACCATTACGTGGCATAAGAATCCTCTCAATCTTATAAAAACATTTCCTCCAGGACTTCGATCAAGACGTCAACAGCCTGGCTGCGAAGTAGGACTTTGAATCCCGGACTATCAACGATATCCATTTGCGGAGGTAACCTGAGAAACTCTACTGATGCCTTGCCATGACGAATACGATAGACTCCCTCCAGGCTTCCAATATCTTTCCCGGTGTTCTCGCTGGATGACGAGTATAATGGATCTAGGATAATCATATGCTTCAATAAAGTAATATTGTGAGGCTTCTTAATAGTGCCAGGATATCCAGAAACAAGAAGTTTTTCCCTAGAAATGTACTCTGAACAGCCTAGGTAGTGCTTATCGTTACTAAATAGATTAAATAGCGCGGTACAGACTATATAATCAGCCTAATACTACTGCTGCTACTAAAAAGTCACTGCAGCACCATGCTGCTGAACTCTAGTACAACTGCGCATGCTCCTCACCGAACTATTCAACGCCACACCTGTTCCCCCTTTCCTTCAAAGTTCCGATACCCAAATATTATTCTTCCTAACGAGACAATTGTCATCAATCACAGGTAGGGGATTATTTTTAACTTTTATAAGTGTATCATACTACCACTTAATTCATGGATGTGACAGGGTAAGTTTTTATTACTGTTTGTAAATTTTTCCCGGAGAGATTCTTTACAGCTATTTAGACCTACACAGACTTTTAAAAATATATCCCGGAACTCCCAACCCTTGTTCATGAATTTACAATATACCTTCCAGGCAGGGGCGGATCCAGGATTTTCTTTGGCGGGCCCACTCTGCGTGAGGCCCGTCCCACCTTGGTGGAAACCGGCCGAGGCGTTCGGCGAGCAGTCGACCAAGATTCGGCGCGGCGGTGGCGCGCCCACGGCATCGCAGAGCTTGTCGACGAAGGCGTAGAGGAAAGGCTGCTTGCGCCGATCGACCTCGAGCACGTCCCGCTGCCGCCGACGCGGCGCGAAGAGCGGCTTGACCATGAAGAAGACGAGCACCACACCAACGGCGAGCGGACCGGCGTAGAGCCACACCGCGCCCCGCGTACCGCGCCAATAAAAGTTCTAAAAACATAGCGATTTCTCACTTGGATTATTGAAAATTTGAAGTATATAAAGGAGAGTGATAACGAAACTATTAGATTTGCTATTGATTGAGGCACCAATAGTAATATAAATAAAGACAAATATGCGGTGAAATGTCCCCAAAAACGATTTCGTTTACCTTCAGGTGCGTTGAGATCACAAACCGTGCGTGCCCATTTGTCGCCATAAATAAAGGGAATGAAGCCCAAGATGACTAGTGGTGCGGCTAAAAAGAAAAAGCTAGAAAATCCTGCGCCCCCTTCATGGAAATTCTCTTCTCTTATGATAAATTCCACCATGGAAAGATCCTTATACTTGATTCCCTTCCCCCGACCCACCTCCACCCTAACGCGAAGAATTCATCCTGAAAACGTCTGTCCAATTCATAATAACGATTACTGTATTTTTTACAATGGTCAACGTTTGTAACTTGCGGTCCCTCCTCCGGGGCTGTGAGGGATGAAGTCGTCCCCAAAGACATACTTATTAAGTTTTCGACTAATTTGAACAGAATGGCGGCGGCTCCACCTCGATCTCGATCTTCATGAAGAAGCACATGATCTATGCCGACGCGGTTCGGCTGGGCGGCGATCACATCACCAGCGACATTTCGATGGGGCTGGGGGTGCCGCTGGCCAATGCGGAGCGGATCAAGACCTTCTGCGGCGGCGTCCATGCCACCGGGGCCGACGACCGCGACATGATCGACATCGGCGGCGATACCGGCGACTGGGAGCATGACCGCCGCACCGTCAGCCGGGCGGAGCTGATCGGCATCATGCGCCCGACTTCCGAGTTGTAGACTCTCGTTGTGAAGACAATAAAAATGCCAATTTGCTTTGAGTGCATTAGCTTTTTTGAAAAGCAGATATTAATGGACAGAAATAGAACCTGGACTCTCTGCTACGTTATTTTGAAAGGAACTAAGATGTTTTTTTGGTTCTTCAGCAATTGCTGAAATATATCTACCAATGCAGGGATTAGATAGATAGATAGATAGATAAGATTTTATTTTCACCAAAATTTCCTTATTTCTTTGGTGTAGTCACATTAAAAAGCGGTGCCGGGACGAACTCCTCGCTCGTGATTGGCTCCGTGAATAAACGGCCGCAAACTGACTCCATTGCGAATATACAGGGCACCGATTCCTTTCGGGGCGTAAAGCTTATGTCCAGCAATCGTCAGGAAATCAACTCCCAATTCGTCGACCTTGCAGCGGACTTTCCCAACACTTTGCGCTGCATCGGTATGAAGAAGCACATTTCGATTCCTGCAAAGATCACTAATGGCCGAAATCGGCTGCAATGATCCAATCTCGTTATTCGCGTGCATCCTGCAGACCGCCAAAGACGTTACGCAGGAAGTGTTTCTCAATATTTGGAAACGGCGAGATCAATTAAAAATACATTCTTCTCTGGAAGCTTTCCTAAAACGGTCGGTCGTTAACCGTTCTTTAAATCAGATTAAAGCTCGAAAGAAATTGGCGCCGGACGACCACCTCAAAACATTGCCCAATAAAGGCGATCCAAATCAGATTTTGGAAACCAAAGAACTGGAAGCCGTCGTTCGGCA
The DNA here is from genome assembly GCA_010016025.2 of Alatinidae sp. Z8VKAUB7J3. Taxonomy (NCBI): domain Eukaryota; kingdom Metazoa; phylum Cnidaria; class Cubozoa; order Carybdeida; family Alatinidae; species Alatinidae sp. Z8VKAUB7J3. Next base: position 136,275,857 of record JAAAKM020721499.1, on the reverse strand, counting down.
GGCCCTGAATCGTTTGCCGGAACGTTGTCGCCTGAAGGTCGACACGTTGGATAATCGCCCGATTTCCGGCGAGGTCCTGGCGAACGTCGCCAAGGTCGTGGCCGACACGCCGGCCGACGCGGTGGTGTTTAGCGATTTTCGCCATGGGATCTTCAGCCGCGCCACGATTCCGACCTTGATCGAGGCGATCCCCGACGGGGTCTATCGGGTCGCGGATAGTCAAGTGGCCAGCCGCTGGGGCAATATCACCGAATTTCACGACTTCGACCTGATTACGCCGAACGAGCGAGAGGCGCGGTTCAGCACCAAAATATTCCTGTCATCCTCTTCTATAAACCAAGACAACGGTCGACAAAATCGCTAAAGTACTTATCAAAGCAAATTACAAAAATGAAAAACAAATTATATAATTTACAAGGTAGAGATATGAAGATTGCTTTGACAACAATAGCGCCTTAAACAAATAGGCAATTTGATGCCAAGCGATGCTAATATTTCTACTAGAAATGTTTCTATTATGAAGAAAGGCATTTCGCAACGCTGTTTAACTCTTAATTTCCCATTAGGAGGATGGAGGTCCCAACTAAAAGTTACCTGAACTTCAGAAACTTATAAGCAACTAAGTATATTTCTGTGTCCCCTTTTTGAGCTTATTATTATGCTACTAAAAAAAAAAATAATAATAATAATGAGTCCAATTAACCAACTTGAAGAGCTCTGATCTTGCTAATCCTTGAAGCAGATACAAAATAACATAAGTACTGTTAATGCTTGTTACATTTTAATCCTCCCAAAGTCACTTAAAACATTATAAGTATCCATATTGACATTGCAATTGATAGACATGTTTGCACCAATAGCATTCCCCCAGCTACGTCTTTTAAGTCAAGGAACAAAATAGTTCCTACATACAGGTTAAAGCTAGCCAAATGCTTGGAATCTTTGAATATTTGGAATAATTTAATGCTCTGGGCTCAAGTTACAAATTCCTAAAAAGAATGGCATCATGAATCAGTTTCACGCGGAAACTTTTCGGAAATTCCGTGCAAATTCGTTTTGCCAATGGACTGCGAATTACATCAGTGTTTTTCATCTTCATATCCATGGTCGAAAGCGTTGTCTTTGAAGAATTTTCCGAACCTTCCCGTTCAAAAAGATCAGCATTACTTTATTCCTCATCATATATTTCGACCAGTTTGGTTCGTCATTTGGACCAAAGTCTCTCGACGCTCATTGATGGAAGCATGGCTGACTGTCCATGATTATTTACACCTTTATTAGGTACTTATGTCTTATAGCCACCACACTCAAGTTCTTGGTCTGAGTAGAACCGGTTTCTTTCCGTATTCTAGTATGTACTCGTTGATAATCAGCTTAGCGTGGGACATAAACTGCAATCCTCATCGCTGAAGATGATTATAGCCCAACAGCCGATTATTACTTACAGATCTCCATACATACATGTCTTACCACTGGAACCAAATTGGTTTAACCATCAAATACACTGGTAACAAATAATAGGTACAACAACTAGCAAAAGCGGCAAACACCTCATTACAGAAGATGATGATGAGCTAACAGCCGTTTCTCGCCCTAAGTGAACCGATTCTTACTTATAAGCCCCTCTCCCGTGATAGGCATCAAGTTCACTGGAAACAAATAAATGGGTACCATCTCCATTGGCAATCCATCAAAACGCCTAGAACTGCTGCTGGTTCCCATTTGAGGCAGAAGGGTGTGGGAAAGCAAGTCCGTCCGATGCCGGACGCGAATGCTTCGTGCAAAAGAAAGACCTGCAACGGCTGACAATTGATTGCGGAAACGCAAAAGCCGGGCGTTCCGGCGGGCTACATGCCGAAAGGGACGAAGCCGTACGGACCTTGCAACTGTCCGCACGGCGGGTCTTGTGACTGTCTAGGGCCGCAGGATGGTGTAGCCGTCTTCAGGGGTCATTCTTAAAAAATTGGAACAAAATTTGAACTTCAGTGTAAAGGGGTAGGAATCGACGAATTGGAGAACCCTCTCTTATACGTACGAATTTCTGTTCGTTTTAAGTTTTAATTTTGCTCCTTACATTCATTTGAAAAAAAAAACTTTTTTTTTATTTAATTGGATCATAATATGACTGTATTTTTGCTTGTTTTTGGTTTAATAGTGCATAGCTCTTTACTTTCATTTCAAACAGTCCGTGGTAACGAACTGTAGTAAGGAGCGACCAAGTCAGAACGGCGTTGCTGCTGCCGGCAATCGACATGTTCACGACATTGACTTTCATATCCGCAAGCCATTCAGCCGCTTTCAGCATATTCGACAGATTGCCATGTTCCTTGCCGTTCCGGTCCTCGAAGATGCCTGCGGCATATAACGACGCTCCGGGCAGCAGGCCGCCGATCCGTCCGCCGCCCGGTTTGCCGACCAGAATAACGGCAACCGCCGTGCCATGGTCGAAACCGGCTGATTTACGCCCTTTTTTTATGAAGGACCGATATTCAACAAGGGCATAAAATTATTCCAGTTCAAGGTGGCCCTCGTCCTCTCCTACATGGCCCGGTGAGGTTTGAAACCGATCCTTTACCTCCTAGAGTGGAATTAGGATTTGATGGAGGCAGATTAGTGCTTTCCGAGAAACTGGCTGACGCCAACCTGCCTGAAAAAGCCTTTGCTGTGGAAGCTTGGTTACGCGTCCACAAATCCGAAGCTTGGGGGGGCATTATTGGAGCTGTCGAAGATTCTGAAAAAGAACAGGCAGGCTGGATTTTGGGAGATAAAAATTTTCCATTTTCTTGGCATATTTTGGCCGATTTTTGTGCATTTACAAAATATTATTGAAAACTACAAAAGTCTGCCATAAGTAGAACAAATCATCACATCAGCCGTAGATACACGTATCAAATCTGTCTCTATCAAGGCTATATACAGGGGGTTCTAGCAGGTTTGCCCCCCCCCCCCCTGTGTGTGTATTTGAATCGTAAAAACGTAATAAAAATAAATATAAACCAATCTTGTACATGTTTTTTGAAGTTTTGTGGTACCCCCGGTGTATTAGGGAAGTGGTTCATTTCGGATGGTATTGAACCTTTAGGAATTTTGTGGAGCTTATTATGGCTGATTGGTCTACTTTATTTTACCGAAAAACGAAATGAAATCATCATTGGTGCTATATTCATAAAAATGATAGTAGAATCGAATCCCTGTGGATTTTGTTGGGAAAATTTTCGTCAAGAACTATCTGAAAAATCGAAATTAAGAACACTATCTCCTCTTGATCCCTTTCACCTTGAAATAACTAATTGTTTAATATTTAGTTTACTATGAAATGAGCGTGTCGATTCCACAAGGACGCAGTGGCGATGCCATTTTATACACGCGCTGGCAACGAGATGATGCCGGTGGCGAAGGCTTCTACAACTGTAGCGATATTAATATCGTCAACGATGCGACCCCGACAGAGCCAAGCGATTGGACAGCAATCAGCTACTTTGTTCGTCAAGGGCAAAACGGCGAGGTTGGCGGTAGTGTGTCAGCTCGGTTATTTGATGAAAATGGTCAAGAGTTACTTACTCAACAAATGCAGATCACAACAGCGGAGGGGGTTAGTTTTTTTCGTTATTTTTTTTAATGGAAGTACCAAAAAAGCCATAATTCAATGAAAATACCGGGAAGAGATACTTTCAAACTCTAGGGTGGGGTAAAAAAATCATAGGAGGGTAATGTCCTCCTGATTGACACCAGTACTCCTCCATTCCAAACTGCTCAGCCCTTCACCATTTTCCCTCTCGTGAAGCTCCAGCTTCCTCTGAACTATTTATTATGACCCCTTCCAGCCCTTTGAACTATTTATTATGACCGCTTCAAAAGCGAGCGGGGCGATGACCGGTTCGGTTACGCCCGCGGCCAATCTTGGGTAGGCCGTCGCCAGCCGTTCGCTGACCTGGTTGCGGTTGCGAAACGTGTCCGTGTTTTCGTGGAACACGAGCGTCACTATCGACAGGCCCTGGATGGACTCCGAGCGCACATGATCGAGTCCGATCAGGCCGCCGAGGGCGCGCTCAAGCGGCAGCGTGACCCGCGTTTCTACTTCCTCGGCCGTCATGCCGGGCGCCTCGGTCTGGACAACCACAAGCTGCGGAATGCAGGTTTTGCTACTTTATGTAGAGTTCATACCATATGAACTATAGATATGTAGAGTTATGTAGATGTAGAGTTATGTAGAGTTCATACCTTTATGTAGGGTTATATGCACAGTCACTGCTTCAGCTGTTCTTCTGCATGGAAATTTGGTTACTTTGGAATCAATATCAGAGCATAGACATCCTTCTAGGGTAAGTGCGAACTATAGAAGCTGCTTCTGCAATGACTAAATATCTTTTTCGATTATAAGTGAAGAATGACGTGTAAATAAGCCGTAGAATAAATAATTGAAATTTATAAAAACACTTTAGCGTAAAGTAGACGAAAAATGAGATGTATTATTGCTACCCATGCTAAAAAAAAGTGATTTTCCTTGTTATTCAAGGTTTGGGACTGTAATTTCCCTTTAAAAAGTACTTGACCATGCTGATTCCAATGGTACAGTTCTTATTTTGATATTTTTTTTTTCAAAATTACCATCAATTTGTTTTCGCAGTAAGCTTTTACTTTTCAGATTAGTAAAATACCATTTATTTTACTTACGAATCATCTACTATACGAAGGAGAATATAGACACGGAATGTTTTGGGGTGAAGGGAAAGAATACTATGGAGATGGTTCTTTATGGTATGAAGGGGAATTTCGAAACGGCGTGTTTCATGGAGAAGGGAAAGAACGTTATCAAAACGGAAATTTGCACAGAAGAGGAGGGTTTAAGTTTGGTAAATCACATGGTAAGGGGAAGCGATATCACGAAGACGGTTCTTTGGAGTATGAAGGGGAATTTCAAAACAATGCGTTTCATGGAGAAGGAAAAATAAACAGAGTAGGTCAGTGCACAGTTTTCGTTTCTTGAGGGGGGATTAAAATTAGAAGTAGCTCAAAATATTGTAAAATAACGGGGGTTTTTATTGATTGATACCTGTGTGTTCAACATTTCACAAAAATAATAAACAATGAAATAAACATAGCCACTACTAGAAGGCCAAATACCCTATGCACAACGGCTCGATTAACTAATTAATTACCATAATTACCACATAATTAACTGATTAAATCAAATAATTCAATACTTTGTCTTTCCTTTTCCACTTCCCCGTTGAACCAGGCAAAGCACTTGGTTTACCGCTGGTGAACATTCTGAATCCGGATGAAACGTGGTTCGAAGATCGGCTGAATCTAAAGGCCCAGGACTATTACTACGCAGTGGTTGCCACCGATGCGACCGGCAACCGGATAAGCGACCCCGTCTCCGTAGACGTTCTGCCCGAGCGTGTCATCACCGCAGAAGAAGCCATTCGTCGCGGCATCGCGAGCGCTGAGGAACCGCCGGCAATTGGCACGCCGCTGAAAATGAAGCTGAGATGAGGGTGAGGCCGACAATCAGGACCCACCTCTTGGTGTTCTTCCATAATCTGGAGATCCTGGGACGCCAGGCGGCCGGTGCCGGTTGTATTGTTGTCATGTTCCCGTGTCTTTTCTCTCGTCCCCTCTGCGATCGTTGACCCTATGGTTCCCGGTTAAGTCGTGTGTTCAGGTGTCCGCAGGCTGTCCGGCGGTTCCGGCAGGTCCGGAATGCGGAAACGCCAGCGGTTGACCTGTAAAAGAAGCACAAAAAGCAGCGCCAGGGCGGCCAGCATGGTTAATGTCACTTGAGACAAACGTTAGTTGAAATGAACGCGCGTGGCTCATGCTCGTGGGTTCCGTTCCATGACGCCCGCTGTCGAGCTAGTCTCGGTTCAGCGTGTGCGGCAATTTGTGTTCGGAACCTAAGGTTAACACCACGCCTCAAGTCGAAAGCAAGTCGAATCTAAGGTAAAGCTAAATGCGCCAGAGACTGCCCGGCGGCAAGTGCAGCGCCTTGTTAGAGCGCACTACTATTCCAGCCCTAGTCGATGCGTTTCAGCGATTCTTCTATCAAACTTCCGAGGAAGCAATATTTCCAGTGCTGCTGAGACCAGAGGTCTGGTTCTACTGTTGAGGAGGATGGATCTGAGAGCTTTCACTAGTAGTCTATTCTGAGATGTGTAGGCAATAACGGATAGCATTAATAGTATGACAAAGAAAGTAAAATCAATTGGTAACGACGACCTCCCTCTCCGTGTCATGGCCATCAGCTTTATTGCATAAACGGTGCTTCTGCCTTATAATTTATTATCATGGCAACCCATCAACCCTCACCTCAAAAGTGTCCAAATTTTTGTGTCCCTCATGTAGATCCGATGAAGCTACTTAGGTGATCGGTTTTTGGTTGATGCTGGAGTAAAGAGCTAGACTGGTTCCTCTAAAACTGTTGCCAATCGTGAGTAATACAGTCGTAATGCATTTTTAAACCTATATTCTGCCTTTTCCGATTTCCATATTTAAGTTGCTTTTCTTCCGCTTCCCTTCTTTTTCTTCCACTTTCCAGTTTTTATGCTAAGTTAAAGGAGGAAGATATCGGTGATATCGACCCCCTTCAAATAATAATAACCCCAAAAACAGGTAAATAGGTATTAATAACTGATTAAAATTAATTAGCATCACACTACAACTAGTACCCTTCCCCTATTGCCTAGTTCAAATGGAAATACGGGAGCTTTTTTGAGAGAAAATAGCAGAGAACGATAACAGCTTCTGCTCGTAATAATATGATTATAAAAAGATTAGATTACCAGCTGAGTATGTCTCAATAAGAACAGCTTTCAATCAAGTTACCGAAAAAGATCATAACCCGGTTTGGATCTAAGTGATGAGATATAGAATGACGGTACTTGATGAATTTTCTGCTGTCCTCTTTCGCATCGTAAAGAAGAGAACCTGGGTCACAACCCACTGCCAAGGCTAGGGCTAGGAAGGAACACCTTTTTGATTCTATCTCTGCCTCTATCACCACCTGCTGGCCATAGTTGAGTAACTCTGCAGAGAAGAAGGATCCTCCCGCCTTGTCTGACAGAGAAGGAAATTTCAGGGCCATAGACATCTTGCCCAGGACTGGGTACATCTCAAACTTGTTAGTGACGATAACTAAAACGAAGAACTTGCTTCCAAAAAGTGGTTTCAATGCATTATTTGCTCCTTTTTTGGTTTCTTTTGACCAGACGATTTTGCATGAAAAGAGTGGTTGTAAAAATTTTGAAGAAAGCTTATTCGATTGCCAATTGAAAGTTCTATTGACCTTTGTAAGAGTTGAAAGTGATTATTAGGCAACAAGACCTCCTCCCGCGATCTTTTTTCTTTCCACTCCCCCAAAATTTTGAGACGGCCAATTTGTTCAAAATATCAAAAAGTTCACGGGTTTGGATTGCCGCGCATAGCCTTCCAGAAAAAAAGGCGTGCCAACCAGGAGTTGTGGCTTCTCATCCCTGATCAATTTGGCGATGATCTTGAAATCCAGCGGATTAGCGTAAGCAATAGCTGTCATTCCAAGGCAGAGGGGTGTCCAAAGATTAATTGTTAGGCCAAAGACATGAAAATAAGGCAATACCGCCAGCAGATTATCCATTTCATAGATGTCCATCATTTCTGAAAAGGAATCTATATTGGACAGTATGTTTCTTTGCGTTAAGCCTGCAAGGACAGCTGCATGTTGTCGGTCAGTTCGACATAGCGCGCGAAGGCCGTGCGGTAGTCGGCCAGGGCCGGCTCGACCTGCGCCAGGATCGCCGCGCTGTCGCTGTCCAGCTCGCCCTGCAGCGCCTGGCTGGCCTGGAGGATGGCATCGGCCTGCTCGTTGAGCCGTTCTGCATGCTGACTGTCGCCGGCCAGGGCGAAGGCCTGCTCGCTCTGGCGCATGCGCAGCACCTGTTCACCGAGAGCGCTCATGCGCTGCTGCAGTTCAGGAGCTTTTCTCCTTCGGAGGAAGAAAAAAGAAGAATATCCTCCTTGTTGACCCTGAACTAAAAAAGGTTTTTTTATTTTTAGTTTCTTTAGTTTGTTTCTGTCACTTAAAACTGAAGTTCAAGAATTGTATTGTTTTAAAGTACAAACACTGATGGCTAAAAGCAGAGATTATCAGAGGGCCAAAATGGCCTCTAAACAAAAAGAAAGAAAATCTTCATTACACCGAACAAATAGATATTAGCTTCCAAACGGATATTTCTCCCTTTGGAGAGGTGACAGAACAAAGAACACCCCATGGATATGTTGTGTACCTTAAATGAGTAGGAGGTGCAAAATATGGAGAGACTTAGTCCCTTGGCTTCCACAACAGAAACTGGAGCACCCTCATCCATAGGCTCATAAAAACTGACCGATGGGGATGAAAACACCTTAAATACACATTAAGCAGGACCCAGCCGCATGTTCTGAGGTCCCGTGAGTTTAAAAGATTCACTAAGAAATTGGTTAATTTGCATGGGTAAAGCAGAAAACCTTCGCTGGAGGACTCGATATATATGAGCAATGTTGGCAATTTGATCGCAATAGCCCTCGTGTGCGTCCTGATCATTCTACGCAGAGCAGAAAACGCCGAAGAGGCGTTGTCCCAAGAGCATAAGCGTTCAGAATCCCTTCTCGCGAACTTGCTTCCGGATGAAGTTGCTGATCGCCTCAAGCGGGCGCCGGGCCAGGTGATCGCTGATGAAATTCCGGCGGCAACTATCCTCTTTGCTGACATTGTTGGATTCACAAAACGCGCCGAAAAGATGAAACCAGAGGACGTCCACGAAGGACAGCCCACCTGACGGGGACATCGGCACGCCGCCGTTCAGGAAGACCCGCACCGGGCCGGTGGAGCCGCCGCGGGGGTCGTCGCCGGGGCCCAGCAGCAGGCTGGGGTTGAGGACGACCACGTCCAGCCCCTCGGGCGCGCGCTCCAGCAGCTCCTGCTCGCTGATGAGCTTGGCCCGGTAGTACGACCAGCCCTGCACCACGTCCAGGGGCGGCGGGCAGGTCTCGTCGCGCACGGCGTCGGTCTTGCCCACGCCGATGGGGACCCTCGTGGAACGGCACATCTTCTCGACGCAGTGGCCTACCGCCTCGCGGATATGCGCGATGCTGTTACTAGGGCTTCACGCACCGCCTCCATGTTGCGATTGCGACGCTCCGACACCGTCCTGGTCGCTGGCGACCCCCTTCTTCGGCCGACTGCCGTTTTGTTTGATACTTCGATTTGGGAGGCGTCGCTGTGCCACGTGCAGACCACGGACTTCCGGAACTTAGCGCACGGCCGACACACATGGCTACATCATCGCATGGAAGAAAACAAAGAAAAAAAGGCTTACATTAGCATCAAATACAGTAACGACCGAGGGCGCAACAGAAACATTAACAGCGAGCCACTGATCAGGATCTACAGATATAACCAATTTATCAATAGCTTCATTAAGGATATCTATACCACTTGGCTTACAGACTGGGCTTGAACCAACGTATAGAGCTTTCATAGTCTTTCGTGGCTCTTCCATTGGAGTTGGGAAACTAGGAACTGAAAAGGAAAATAAATTCAACATTACAACAGAAAAAAAGACTCACACCCATAGACAAAAAAAGCGAAAAAATACAGCAACAAAACATAACATATGTATGAACATAACATATGTATGTTCCACTATTAACTACGAGATCAGCTCTCCTGCAGAGTTTTATCATTTTATTGTATTTAGCGCATTGAGTGGGTGGGACTGGAGGAGAGGGTGCAGACATGCCATTCTCACCGCCACGATAATGTATCGTAATAGAATGTATCGATAATGTATCGTCATTGACCATTCAATCATCACATTTTTTCTAAAAATAGCCTCTGAATAGAGTAAATAATTTTGAACTTGTATTGACATCTCACTCCACTCTGCCTAAGCACACTGAAAAGCTATAAAAAGAGCTGAAACATTTGTAGTAGTCTTAATGTAAGTGTTCGGGGAAATGTTGGGCGTGGGGGATTGGGAAATGGGAAGTGGGATGATTTGAACGGAAACTAAAAGCTCCACTACCCTTTTCAAGTGAACAAAAAGATTAGATGGTAACTACTCTCCCTTCCATGCCCCCTTTCCCTAACAAGAATTTTGAGATAGCCATTTTTATCATAAAACAATACAATCAAGATTATTAACAGAGAGTCGTAGTTTCGCAAGGTTATACAGAGAAATATTGTCTTTAACTTACCCAAGCGGATGGGGAAGGTACCATGTATAAATACAAGGGACGGGTAGTATTGTTTAAAAAGTATATCACCCTTTCAATACCAAGAGACAATAAAATCAAAATTCTTAATGGAGAATCGTATTTGCACAAAGTTGTACAAAAGCGTATAATGGCCCATTAAACTTGTTGCAATTTACGATGTATCATACATAGATGAACGAAATGTGTTGTACAAGGAGCAATCTGCAGGTCCAACAATTGCAAGCTTTGTTCAACAGTTTGTGGACAAAAGTTTAAAACTGAAATTGGTGCAATTGCAATCCGTGTTTGATATCCTGAAACGTGGAAGACCCATGGTGGACTACCCAAAATCAAAAGCTCTCTTGTCACTGCAAGGTAATCCAAACTTTCCTCAATCTCACTAGTCTAGAAGTAGTGGTTGGGAATTTGCCAAAGTGCTAGATCAAGTAATTAGAGATGACTTGCAAGCAATCCAACACTAACCGCAACAAGGGCTGCATTTTTATTCCAACCCGTAGCAAATGCATTTGGCGACTGTTGGTCGAAAATACCGACTTCGGGCATTGCAATTCCAGCGCGCTCAGCTTGCATCCGTACCGTGGATATCAACCATCTCTCGTAATCGCTACGAGCTTCCTCTATGATGCGGACTTGCATTGCCGCTTTAGCCATCTGCTTGGAAAGAAGGAGAGAAATAAAGGAACCAGCAAAACCAATGATAGCAGAGTAAATTATGAGAAGCACCCTTTTATACCTTAGGTCCACTTACCACTGATATTGCCCCCGGCTATGATCACATCACCTCCGGTATCGGGGCTGCCATGATCGGGTGGTACGGCTGCGCCATGTTGTGTTATGTCACGCCGAAGGAACACCTCGGCTTACCCAACAAAGAAGACGTGAAAGATGGCGTCATCGCCTACAAGATTGCCGCGCATGCGGCAGATTTGGCCAAAGGGCATCCAGGGGCGCAACGCCGGGACAATGCACTATCAAAAGCCCGGTTTGAATCGAGGACGATGCGGCGTCCCTTCATGCGTTCTCTCCATATGCAGGATATCCGGCCGCGGTCAGCAGGCCTGCGGCCTCGGCCAGCGGCAGGCCGACCACACCGGTGAAGGAGCCATTGATCCAAGGGATGAAGGCGCCAGCGGGGCCTTGGATCGCGTAGCCCCCGGCCTTACCCTGCCAGTCGCCGGTGGCGAGGTAAGCATTGACCTCGGGGTTCGACAGTCGCTTCATCTTGACCGCGGTTTCGACCTCGCGCTGCCAGAGCCGGTCACCAGCGCAAACACTACGATCAACGGCACGACCACGTTTAGCGGCCGCGCCTGGGACAACGCGGGCAACGCGGTGTGGAGCGGCGGCGATATCATCCTGAGCGACGCGGCTGCCGTCCTCAGCAACCTGAATGGCGCGATATTTGACATCAGCACCGGCTCGTCCAACGACGACATCACGGGTGCCGGCAGCATCGTCAATGAAGGTCAGTTCGACAAAAACAGCGCGGGTGTGCGCACAGATATCAATGTTGGCCTGACCAACCAGTTGACCGGCAGCCATGTACAGAGGGCATGGGGCTTACTAGCGTCGTGTCCCACCAACAAGTCGACGCCAAAGATCTCAAAGGCATTCGGCCACATTTGCCAGTGAAACGAAGCCTCGCGCCCGACAGCCTCAAAGATCGCCCCGATGGTCGCAGCCGCGCTTAGGCGCACGGCATCAATATGTGCTTGAGTGAGAGTAAAGCGCTCAGATGCAAGGCACGCCGGTTGGCCTACTAAATCGCGCCAGAGATATACATTTTCTTTTTCTGTACCGTTTTGATAGCTTAAAATTAAATTGAAAAAAACTTTCCAAAAAGGAATTTTTCCAAAAAAAAAAGTTAAGAGTCATACTAAATCAAAGATGAGCAAAAATGCAGTTGAATAATATTTTAGGCGTAAAAATAGCATAAACCACCATGAATAAATAAATGAAACCAAAATCGAACAGAAATTACAAAATCTAGCCAGGTCAAACTCGAAACCAGCAGAAACTAAGAGGAGTAAGGTTGTAGTTTCCTCTTGTCTTCTAAAGACCAAAACATAATTTTCACTTTACATCGAGGTTGTCATGAATTAGTAGCCTGTTAGTATTCTCCTCACGCTCAAATTCGATCGCTGGTGTCGTACATCGAAGATAATACGCTGGTAAATGTTCATTGCTTTCGAAGATGGTTTGTTCGTCAAAATAAATCGCCGATAGATTGTTAATTCTCGGATGATCTGTTCGCGTCAAATAGAAATCATTATAATTAAATAACGACGAATCAATCATTGGCGAATACCAAGAATTATTATTCGTATCGAGATAATACCAATCATGATTGTAATCGAGGCCCCGCCGTTCCCAGTCACGGCAAAACCGTAAAGCGGCAACATCTGGTTGGTTTGGATCGTGGGCTCAGGCCCGCGCAGGATCGACGTTGCCTGAACCATTGGCCAAGACATCGGGGAAACCGACCTTGAGAACAGTGCCATCCGCGCCGGTCACTTTGACCTGCGTGCCGACCGGCATGTCCGGACCTTCAACCTGCCAGAGCGTGTCTCCGATACGCACCTTGCCGCGGCCGCCTTCGATGGGTTCGGCAAGCGTATAGAGCCGCCCATTAAAACGATGCTGCGCTTGCCAAGTCCCTCGCGAATTGACGCGGTTCGAAATGCCTTGTTGTTTCGCTTGCGTGCGTCGGTGCGCATGGGGAGACTTGGGACCTTCGATATTTGCAGTCGTGGCGGACGTTCGGGCATTCTAGCTTTGAGATTCGTCGGTTGCCTATCGAAAAAGCCGAATCTGTGATGGACTCGTTAACGCGGAGATTCGCAATGGTATGGTTCATTCGCAGCTACGATTGGTATGAGTGTGCTCTTACCACGGAGCTGCAAACTTATTCTACCTTTGCGTCATAACTTTTGAACATATCCAATCCGAACACAAATTTGCTATCGGTCGCCAATTTCTTGACTCGGCCCGACCCCCCCCCCTTTTTAAATCAAGGTTATTACCGCCACGCCATCAGATGGATAACCTTCATTTAAAAACTGGTTACAAACCTTAAGAAATAGTTCTCCTAGCTCTTTCCAAAAATTTTTTTTTTATAAAATTCATATCCTAGCCCGTCAATGGCAGGATCAGCGGTCAATGTCATGGGTTTTCCAATTTCTTCTGAAAATTGGTGTACTGCCATTTTTCGGTGTGAAAAAATGATCTGCATCGGTCACGACTTTGGAAAAACTCGTTTAGGGGTTTGATTTCGGAAATACATTTATCATATGAATGACGCCACAAGTACTTGAAATAGTCATGATAAATTTTGCTGAAGAAGATTCTGGTTTTCTAAAATTCAACTTTGTTTCTTATTAAAAATAAACTGATTTTTTTTATTGAAAATTTAATTAGTCATATAAATGGATTGCTTAATTACCAACCCTCGTCCGAACGAGGGCTCCCCATTCTCATGACGCTGCCTCCCGAGCTCCAGTTGCGTCCGGGCGAAATGGTGGATGTCTTTCTGAACAAGGGCTAGATCCACTTCGCCCACGCGCGCCCTCTCCTTGCCTTTTCTTATCCCCTGCCTTCATGTCCCGTCCTCTCTCTCATGCAGCCCTGTATCAAGGCGTTTTTGACGTCTCTACGCTGCGCGAGTGGTTATGGAACCAGCGTGCCACCTTTGGCCACCCCAGCGTGGATCTGGCCACGGTAAAATCACTACGGCTAGGAATAAGTGAAGATAAAAAGGTGACGTTAGGTAACAAAAAGATTGATCATTTGAACAGCTTCAGTTACCTTGGTAGTATCAAACAGTTCGTGGAGTAAAAACGCACTGTAGTAATGAGCGACCCGGCTCGATAATAACCGAAACTCCAAAAAAGGAATTATGATACCAATAGTTAAATCAAAAGAATCGTATTTTAATGCTGAATTTAAATATATAAGTTTCATCAAGATTAGTTATACCCATCAAAAGTTAAGAGTAACAGTATTTTGTCATCTTATTTATATCCTCTAGTATCTATTCCTAAAAGAATAACACAGTTTTCAGGAACTTTAATTAATAATATTTTTGTTGATGGTCGATTACTAAATGGTTTTTTTGGCTGATGTTCTTATAAGCGATGGATCAGACCACCTTACGCTAATTAATAAAATTAACAGTTGCAGTAGCAAGCCACCAACAAATAAGCTTAAATATAGAGAAATCAAACAGTTAGTGGTAACGAACTGTAGTAAGGAGCGATCCGGCTCAATATGATCGGAAAAAGAAGTGAGGCATTGGCGATGCAAATGTGCAGGATCAATCATATGATCCAGGAGCCTAAAGTGGGGTTGATCGATTGGGTGATCCAAGAGCCAAAAGTGAAATTGACGGAGCGAATGCCCGAAGAGCCTACACTTGCCGTCAAACACCAACTCAGTCCAGACTCTTCATTCACACAGCAACACTCGAAGATCTATATGTTATCACTTTGCACTAAATCGAACGAGTGATTGCAGCACCGCCTCTTGAACAGTAACCGACGGCTCTACCAGCACCAACAGGGAGCGCTTGCAGCTTGATAAGGGTGCCATCAAGACTCATCGCCTGCGAAGCACTCACTGCAAGTGTCACCACACCTGGTGTATTGATATTAGCGTCGACAACAGCCCCAGCCGATGCCGTTTCGGTAGCGTCAACGCCTGTCACACGAAACACGGAAGCATCGTAACCGATGTTAAGCGTATATGCGATAACGGGAGTCGAAGAGCTTCCAGCAACACCAATCGGGATCATGAAGGCACCATCTTGTCCTTCAAGACGGCGGCCGACGCCAACCAGCCCGCGGCGATCCGCTTCGGCCTCGTCCGCGAAGCCGTGCAGCTCGACATCATCGGCATGCCGGGGTGCGTCGACTACGTCAAGACGCTGATCAACCTGCCGCTGCGCACGAACGGATCGGGCTCCGCGGGCTTCTTCTACACGGTGCCGAACATGCCGAACCTCGTGGGCAGCACCTGGATCGTCCAGTTGCTCGTGCGCGCGCCTGGCGCCAACCGCGCGAACTTGATCGCCACGAACGGTACGTGGCAAATAGGTAACAGACGGTGTGAACACAGCCGTTCCTTCCCCAGAGGGCACCTCACCAACGTGGTCTTCTTGCTCAGAGGCCGGCAGTGGTTTCTTTGTTCTTCGTTTTTCAGTATCCTCCGGCTCTTGTGGCCGAGGGGTCATAAAGGATAACGATTCTTTCCCCAAATGTTGACGGTCGTCAGCACCGTCTGGAGGACGCGGACCTTTACAATCTGCCTCAATTGATTGCTTCAACATAGTAGACTGTTCTCGGCTCAAATCTTCGGCGTCATATCTGTGTTAAGCAGATAATCTAAAAGGAAGTCAAGACAAATGCCCTAACTTCTGTTTTCAACATGTCTTTAAAGTTTCAACTTAACACCCTTAGCTGCTCCTTAGATATTACTGTTGTATCTTTTTGAAAACCTTCCTGCATACAGGGTGCTTTGATTTTGTTTGATATCCCCCTTTCTAAAAGCTTTACCTCAATATTCTTTGCCTTTTTGGCGACTCAGGATCAAACGTGCTACTTTTCCATAATAGCCAAATTTGAGTATAAACAATAGAAACACCTGAACACGTAAACACCCAAACACTCTACAACAGCGAGCGTCCCAAGAACGAAAAACAAAGAACCACAATCACCATGTCAACTGATACGTTTTGCAACACGCGTTGGCTGTTAGGGCTCCTGATGGGTGCTCTCGTTTTCCCCATCCAAGCGCAGCAACGCGGCCTTCAGCACCCCGATCATCCGCCCGCGCCGGGTGAGGAAGGGAGTCCCAACATTGAGGTCGTTGCCCATATTCCGCTGGGCGCAGCGGGCTCGGTTTCGGACAATCAAGAAGGGGAAGGGCACGGTCAAGCCTGGCCTCCAGAAGATCTTGCATCGCGGCTCCGTGTGGATCCCGTGCCACGAGATGTCCGCGTTCATCTGGCCCGAGGACCACTTCAAGGCGACGCCCCACAAGTGCTACGTCAAGGATCGCGAGGATTGGGTCGAGCTCGCCGCCGCGGTCAACCTGCCCGTCACCGACCAAGATGAAGCGTGGGTCGAATCGGCAACGTGTCGCTTCAAGTCGCCTCACGGCCTGAAGTACAAGGTCAGCTTCCTCAAGTACTTATCCGATCACCCATGCCCTGAGGGGCGTAGCTTCTTATTGTATCTTGATGAAGATAAACAATCTGTTGAAGCGTCTATAAATAAGGGAAATGGTTTTAGTAAGAATTTGGTAAAAGCCGTAGATTTCTATGATTATATCCTTACCATTAAGGATGCCTATCCCATGTCTCCAGATAAGGTTAGGGTGGCAGATAACCCGCATTACAAAAAGTCTAACCCGTTACCTACACCACAGAATGTTGTCGGATAAGTTACATGTTCCAGCTCTCGCTCCAGCTCGGCGAGGAGCCGGTCGTCGACCGCCGGCTCGGGGTGGCTGGTGCGCGTGTCGCCGAGGAAGCGCGCGATGGATGCGATCAAGCCGTAGAACGGCACGCCGACGGCGTCCTTGATGCGGGCGTCCCACAGCTCCTTCCAAGCGGTGAAGCCGTCGAGCTGCTTGGACTCACCGACGGCGCGCACCGACTGCATGCCGTCGGTCACCTGCTGCAGCTCGGAGGCGAGCGGGCTCTTGTCGTGGCTCGGCGAGCGCGCCGTTGAACAAAAATAAGGGAAAAGCTAACCCTCTCATTTTTGTATTTTCACAAATTGTCTTACTTTGCCTGCAAAAGTGCTAGAAATTAAAAATCTATATAGCCGAAGTTGAAATTTCCCTAAGATCCTCCAAATTATATAAACTACCTTTTAATCAGTGATAGACAGCGCCAATTCAATGAAAATTTCAAATTGAGCTGTAAGTATACGGAGAAAACCAAAACAAGTTCTTTCCGTAACCTCGTTTCAAGTTTGACTCTTTGCCACAATTCTATGGGCCGCAGCTATGCGCTCGCGATGGGCGCACGGGGCGCAAAGGTTGTCGTCAACGATATCGGCGGAGCGATCGACGGCAGCGGCACGTCCGCAACGCCTGCCGATGCCGTGGTCGACGAAGTTCGCGCAGCCGGCGGTGAAGCCGTGGCGAACTATGACAGCGTGGCCGAGCGCGACAGTGCCGCCGGGATCGTCCAGACCGCGATCGACAACTACGGCCAGGTGGATATCGTCATCAACAATGCGGGGATCGTGCGGGACAAGACGTTCCGGCGAGCCCCCTCATATACGCAATAAAAACATACGAATACAGAAGTTCGTAAGTTAATTCGTAAGTTATGTATATTTTTTACTAATGACAACGTTCGTAAAAAATTTAAAGTTAATGCCTTTTTAAGTAATCAAAAACTTGGAGGGCAACTTGGCCTCTTCCCTCGCTCCTTTTTTTCTCAAAATCTTCCGATTAAAACTATGAAAAAGCCATTTAGCCAAAAAAAAATTAATATGCAAATTCCGTTTTAATTATTTATGTGCGGAGAGGCAATCAATCGTGTAAAAGCACAGGTTGTAGCTAGTCAAGTTTATCAACTCGATTCCGTTTTTGCACAAGCCATGCAAATCGGAAGGCTGGAAAGTATCGGGCTGTCATATCACGAGATTGATGGCATGATTAAGAAATTACAGGCAGTAACCGCGGAACAAGTCCGTGCGGTTGCCAAAAAATATTTTGACGATGACAGACTAACTATCGCCATACTCGACCCGCAACCGTTAGAACTAAAGCAGCCCACAAAGGTACCCGAAGGATTGAAACATTATTACTATCCCATTTCTCCTTATTTAAAGACTTTATTGGTAGATGATGACGATCGTGGCAGCGACATCTAAGACGATAGCAACGATAAAGATAACGATGATAATTTTAGATACGTCATAAGGAAACGGGGGTCGTAGTATCAGGGAGGGGACAAGGGGGCCATTTGATCCCCAATAATTTGGAGAAAAAATGTTTATATAGGCTATCCCCCTTGACTATCCGGATATGGACCCCTTCATGACTTCCCCCCAATAAAAATGCTGGAGCTACGTCAATAATTGTATAACCTCGAATGTACTGAATTCACATTCTTCAGTGGTTTTTCTTGACATGCAGTCTTTATGCAGTTTGTGGCAGGAGCCCCCCACCCCTCCTTGTCTCTCTTATTTCCCTCGCGTTTAGATGTATATGTTACTGCGAATGTCAAAGATCTGGTTAATGTCGATATTCACCGGTGAATGTCCGAAATTCCTTTTTCACTGCTTCGATTTAAATAGCTTTGCGAATCGGCTTTTTCAGTCTAGCGCAAGCTATGATGGTAAAAGTACCATTGGTCCTCGAAAACGTATTAACCCGTAACCGAGCAAGAGTTTTTCAGCAAGTCCTGCTGACAGTGAATTTTGTTGCGGTCGAGGATGCCAGTTAGGATCCGTGACAGGAACTTCAAGGTCTCCCGAATTCAAGCGACCGTGAATTCCTCTAAGCGTCGCGCGAAACTCGGGACTCCAAGTTGTATCCCCGATCAACTCCACAAGCGTTTCGTCCTCTTCGACCGAAAGCTGTTTTTGTTGCCACGTCACCTTGGCTGACTGGGAGAGCAACGATCAGGTGGTCTTGGGAGCCGCGGAGAAACAAGAGCACAACGCGATCCGACTGCGCAAACCGGTCGAATGCCTCCCACGGTCGCATGTGATCGCCTGATTCAATTCCCTGTTCGGTCAGACGGGACGTTGTCGGAGCAAAGAGGCCCTGCTGGCGTGCGGAGTCGAAGTACAACCGCACCAGTGCGAAGCCTAGAGTCAGTGGCAACAGGCAAGGGCCAAGGACGAGTCCGACCAAGAGAAACGAGTTTTGCCACCAAGCACCGGTCACATCCGCGCGACATCGATTCCGACCTTGTTGATGCCTACTTAGCACGCCGGGCGCTTGACTATCTTGTTGGCTTCAACCTCTCACCGGTACTTTGGCGGAAACTGCCGGGCGCGCGGTCTGCCGGACGGGTACAATCGGTAGCGTTGCGCCTCGTCTGCGACCGGGAAGCGGAAATCGAGCGCTTTATCCGTGAGGATTACTGGCAGATTGCCGCCAAACTTAAGACGCCGCGCGGGGATGAATTCGAAGCAAGGCTCACAGCGTTTGATGGGACGTCATAGACCGTGGGATCGTAGCGACCGACTTCGCCCAGGATACCGATCAAGGAAACGCGCGGCCTATTTGTGGTGGATATCGTCATGATCTAAATATTCCGCCGCGCCTTGAGCGCCGCGGCCAATGTTCCATCATCCAGGTAGTCGAGTTCGCCGCCGACCGGCACACCATGCGCCAGCCGCGTCACCGCCACCCCGCTATCGGCCAACCGTTCCGTGACGTAATGCGCCGTCGTCTGGCCATCGACCGTCAGGTTGGTGGCCAGCACCAGCTAAATGATTCTTAATGATGTGTGAATGGAATCAGTGCGCTATCTCTGCACCACTCGCCCACTTTCGAAACATGCGGCCGGAACTTCACAGAAGCCGGAATCATTCTTACACACGCTGACCACCAGTTCTGCACAGCTGGCCAACATGCAACAGCTGTGAATTCCACAACACACTGGCGCATCCATTCATTGGCTTTCCGCGGTTGTGTTTTTCGCATGCGGACAAGGCTATGCCGGTTGGCCTTTTGCGTGTCTTCCGCTATACTTAACAACACTTCAAACCTCCTTAGTTCATATTTTAATGTTTTCTCCACTTTTTTTTACATTCCTTTTGTTTTCTTATGATGTATCAATCAGACAATTTTTGTACAAGCCTCTTCTCTATATTAAATATAAAGTTTTTCATTAATATTCCTAGCTGCAGTCCTAATTTTCTTCCCTAAGACACCATTAGCAACTTCACAAACGGTTTTCCTAAAATATTTCCGTTCATCTTCAAAATCGTATAATTTCAAACTCTCTAGTTTATTATTCAACTGTTCCTGCAATTGCCGTCGGACGGGAACCTGCAGGTGTGCAACTGACGGCATGCTCCCAGAGGGACTCTCGCATGGATATATATGTAGGTAACCTGTCGTACGACCTTAGTGTGGAAGAACTGCGCGAAGCGTTTGAACAGCACGGCGAAGTCGCGAACGCCAAGATCATCATGGACCGTGATACCGGTCGCTCGAAGGGGTTCGGTTTTGTCGAAATGCCGAATAACAGCGAAGCGGAAGCCGCGGTGGCGGAACTCAACGGCGCCATGATCAAGGGGCAACAAAATTACTTCACGTTGGAGCAACAAAAAACTGTGTTACTTCTTTAGAATATTTGTCTAGCTTTCTTAGTAGGCTTCTAGAACCCATAATAACATCTTGTATCTCTGTTCATTTAATTAATTCATTCTTGTGAAATTCCCATTGATCCAATTTTTCAATCAACAAACTATATTCCATACGTCATTAATGCAATCTTAGCAGCCAATCCCAGATCCCTTTCAAAGGATCAGGTTTTCTTATTGCAGTTATACTGGAAGTGGCTCTGAACATCGGGGCGTTGGCGGGGATTTTCGCCATCCAGCTGCCTTTGGATTTCGCCGATGCTGTTTTGCAGACCGCAACGGGGGATGCCCAAACCACCGACGCTTATCTGGTGGGCACGGATCATCGGCTGCGTTCCGAACCCCGGTTTGGTGACGCGCTGAGTGTTGGGTCTTCGATTGAGGGGCCGCTGGTGGATCTGATGGCCCAGCAGGACAGTGGCGCCTATGAGGGGAACAACCACCTTGGCCGGATGGTGATTGCCGCCTGGCAGCCCTTGCAAACTTTTGAATTTTTTGCATACGGATTTTTGGAGGGAAACACAGCTTCAGACTTTCAAATAGTGTGATTTTTGTCAGGATTCCTTGAATTTTAGGGTTTTTTCGCCCCACGCATCCGTGATGTATCTTATGACAAAATTGCACATTTTTCTATGCAGGAGCTCAAACTTCTTCAGAAGAATTTTCTGGTTGCTGAATATGATAGTGTGATTTTTGTCAGGATTCCTTGAATTTTAGGGTTTTTTCGCCCCACGCATCCGTGATGTATCTTATGGCCCATTAAGCTCAGATAGGCCTCGTCGGCGCTGTGTACAAGTATCGGGCTAAGTAGCCTGATGAGTGAATCCGCGATCCTGTACATAGCTGTTTGTGACCTGCGTCTTTTTCTGGAGTCTTGTCTTTCACAGTACAGGCGGTCTTTTGTAGCGGCCAGGTAAACCGCGCTAAGGGTCTCGTAGCAGAAATGGAATATCAGCTCGTTTGCTCTTTTATATTGAAAGCCCTCATACGCCTCTTTTGTTTCGGAGACGAATTTCTTAAGCTCGCCAGCACAAAATTTAGTTTAAAGTGAAAATTAACTGAGCAACTTCGTCCTGTATGAGGTACTTTCTTTTCCTAGACGCTTTGCTATCGCAAAGAGGTAGGTTAAAAAGGAGATAGCAAGGCTACAGGTGATAGGTGCAAAAATTGGTAATAATGGTCTGTTTAAAGGCAGATTACCACCGGTCTGCAAGCAGATTATGTAAGAAATGAAATCCTATTCAGAAGAACTTGAACCTTCAACAATTGAGGATTTGTCTGACAAGGTGTCATTCAACGCAACTCAAAGACAAAGCTAAATGCAGAATATGTGAAGTAAAGAGTGATGCATTTTTTTCAAAATGACATGAGAGGGATAACCAATGCAAAGCCTACCCTGATAAATGCTCTAAAGAGGATAGGCTAGGTATAAAAATTTAGAGCTGTTCCAGTGCTGTGAGAAGTTTGAAGTTGGAGCTTTGTCATTAGCTCCTTCGCCTACCCTCATTCTTTTTTGTTTTTATATTAATATTTTTTTTATAGTTTATATCTTTTTATGTTCGTCTGTGTGGTGAGAGCTTGGAGTATTAAGTGAATATCCGTCCTCACTACTCCATCCATTAAATCCTGTTCCCCACCAATAGTTCCATGCATAACCACTGTCTAGTTTTTCCATATGACGAATAAAAACATTGGCCAACATTCTAGCATCACGTGCTAAGTCGCTGTCTGAACTATAATCAGAATAATTTAGTAGTAGTGAACCAAACTTATTTTGAAAATTAAATGGCACATTTATGCCATCGTAATTTTGCGGGCTCGCAAACGGAAGCCTAAGATAAGCCTCAAACGTAGATCCTCAGAGTATTGGGAACAAGTACAGAACATGTGTAACCACAGAGAAAACGATTGTAACGAAAACGTATCTGTGGACATGTTAGAAAGACATCAGTCACAATGGAATAGATCAATGACCAACTTATGAGAAAGATAACAGGAAAATAATGTAGTAGATAGCGGAAACGACGTCTATGATAGAGTTGAGGACGAAAAACGAGAAAATGACGTTCGATAGACATGAATGCCATGAACATACGATTGAGATTAGAAGCCGTGAAAAACTTGTTAGTGATTGGGGCTAATTTCGGCCTGTCCTAAGAGCTTGCACTCATCAGGATATAGTGTCAGTGGGTTTTTCAGATGAGTTGCACAGTTGTCAATATATGTGCTGAACAGCATTTGCCCTGTGAAGATTGTGCCCTGTGGAACTCCACTAACGGCAGGAATTCCATCAGAATAAACAGTTTTACCAGTGGTATCATAAACTACTACCCTCTGAGTTCTTCCAGTAAGGAAGGCTTGAATCCAGGCAACTGTATCTTCATTCACCCTGATATCAGCCTACTTATATTCCAGTAACATGAATGGTATTTTCCAAATAAACTAACCCTCGTGGAGAAGGCTGACGACATCCTAACCCCGGCATGAAGATATGTAAGTAATTTATAATTTACAATAATTTACAGCAATTTGCAATTTGCGATTCTTCTTGAAAATAACGACCAAATGAAGAACCTCAATAAAATCGAATATTGTACTCGGATTCATTGCCATCTACAATTCCTAAGACTTGGCTAAACAAAAACACATAATAAATTTGACAGCAAATTCAATAGCTGTGTATGATGGCACTCCCTCGTTTGACAAGGTAAATCAAACACTACTTTGTCTAAAACGAGGGTTTAAAATTGTTTTTAATACCCTTTTCAACAAAATACTGCCTTTCTTCATGTAGTTAGCAAATATTGCAGATTTCTCACTCGCATTTCGATAATTTTGCGAGTAAAGTTGCGCTCAAATAACAAAAATAAACCTGCGCTATGTACATCATACTCAAACATATCCATTTAACGACCATCGCCGTTAGTGTCTTGTTACTCATTGAAGAGGCCGAGCTTTACCAGTTTCTGGCCAAACGACTCGAAATTGATTACGTCGATCTGAGCAGCATCAAGCTGCAATCCGAAACGGTGATGTTACTGCCGGAGGTGCAGGCGCGAAGACTGCGCGCGCTCGTGTTGAAACGCGATGACAATGGTCTGCTGGTCGGTATGGCCGATCCGACCGATATTTTCGCCCATGATGAGCTCGCACGACGCCTCGGTGCAAGCGTCGACATTGCGCTGGTCAACGAATCAGAACTGCTGCGCACCATAGAAAAAAAGAAGGATGATTTTAAATAAAAACATTACTATATTGGCAATACTATATATGGCAGTACTATATTAGAAATTAAAAAAAGACTCGTGTTGGAATTTTATTACAATCAAACAGTTCGTGATAACGAACTGTAGTAAGGAGCGACCCGACTCAATAGTAACCAAAACTCTAAAAACTGAAATTTTGATACCAATAGCTACATCAAAAGAATCGCATTTTAACGCTGATTTTAAATATATAAGTTTCATCAAGGTTAGTTATACCCCATAGCGTTTGCGGGGAACCAGCCGAGGTCACCGCCAGACGGCCCCGACGGACCTGTCGAGTGTTCTTTTGCCAGTGCTTCAAAATCAGCACCATCATTCAATTGTTCAATTAAAGACGTGGCTGCTCCTTGCGAATCAACAAGAATATGCCGAGCTTTGAATTCGAGTGGCGGTGCCAGTGCAACCTGCTCCTGGTAGGTGTCGAAGATTTCCTGCTCAGTCGGCTGGTTTTTCGCCAGATAGTCAGTGGCGAATGCATTGAAAAGTAACGCACCTGTTGTTTTCGTATATGAATTATTGCCAGGGTGAGATTGAAAAGATCATGTCTTTTTCTCAAAATCAAAATTGGACGAGATGAGTTGTAGCCTTTTGGTAATTTTAACATTGGGAGACATTCATTGAGATATATTAAACGTTTCATGATTTAACTTAACAGCTAAATGATACTCCTTATTCACCACCCAAGTGAGTTAATCGTCAGCATCAAT
Organism: Alatinidae sp. Z8VKAUB7J3; assembly: GCA_010016025.2. Lineage (NCBI taxonomy): Eukaryota > Metazoa > Cnidaria > Cubozoa > Carybdeida > Alatinidae > Alatinidae sp. Z8VKAUB7J3. Next base: position 136,251,311 of record JAAAKM020721499.1, on the reverse strand, counting down.
ATTCGATCTATAATCCTAGCCCGTTTTCATACCTCTCAATTTCTAATTGGAGTTTGGGAAATGACATTTTGGGCCTTGTCTATTTTATTTTTAACATTTTAACTTGTAAATGAAGCTATCCGCTTGATCGATCTTCTCGTTAGCAAAAATCATAACCTCATTTTAATTTACTCCTTGTCTAAGCGACTTCCGTCTTCTTAATATTAATTTTCAACCATATTCTTGAACCCTGAATTCTCCAAATATTCAAAAAATCCTTTATTTTGCTAACATTTTAACCTAGGAAACTTAAATCCTTAGCATAATCTAAGTCTAGGAGGGGAGATCGCCTCTAAAGGTTCAAATTACGTTAAAACCATATCACGGAGCAAATTTTGCTTGTAACGTAGGTAATGCCAAGTAGACTCGGGCTGTACATAGGATTTTACGTTCTGTAGGTTTATATTGTGGAATAGAAAAGTCAACATAATAGTAATAAAACTTAACTTCTGGAAGATCAATTAATAGACTTCGAAAATAAATTAAAAAGTTTTTCCTGGAAAACCTTTAGCACTTGATTGGAGCTTGAATACCCATTTAATTTTCACATTCTTAATTTTTGAAATTGAGGAAAGAATAAAGTTAGCGTTATCCCCTCAAATATATTTCGAATACTATGATGTATTAACCAGGGGAGACAATTTAAAGAAGTTTAATTTAACAATTCCGGAAGTAGAAGATGTTCTCGATTTATTGGCATTACTGGCGCAAAAACATTCAATCTATTTTCTGCTTCGCCCCAATTTACCGGATGAAAAAGACAATATATTTGTAGAATGCGCTTTTGCCAGTAACAGCCAATACATCATAACTTCTAACATCAAAGATTTTAAAGGCAACTGCTTGTCCGATATGGCTTTGTGTGATCCCAAACGAATGGCATCCCGATACAACAGGCATACCGGAGACGTCCCGGCCTCAGGTCAGAAGCCCCTGAGGCAGTCAGCAGCCAAGTCCTGACACAGGAACGTTTCCACAGGGAAGGCACGACAAAGCAGCGCCCGGAGGGCAGGCGTAATCTACCCACACCCTCTTTGGTTCGCTGAAATCCATGTCGCCTGAAGAACTCCTGCAACAACTGGAAGAATACGAGTCGCGCAGGAAGCCCCGACAATTTTATTGGTCGCTTAGAAAGAGTACCAGAACTTTAAATTTCGATCAAATTCCATCCTCTTCTGAGCTTGTAGGACCATTGGTTTGATATGATTACCTTGGAAAAAACAAAACAAAAAACAAAACAAATAAAAACACATACGTGATTTTTCTCCTGGCCAGTAGTGCAAAATTCCACCTTTTTTATGAGAACTAGAAACCTCTAAAATAGGGTTCTGTCATATGCTGAATCTAATGGTGAAATGTTCGTTCAGATTTTTTGACTTCAAGACAGCATAAGTATTTATTGATGAGTCACAACTATGCAGCCTATCGTACACTGGGCAGGTTATTAGCTGAAGGCGACCCGTGTCAATGTGATGAGCTGGCTCAAGAATACATATCAGGCTTAATGAAAGCGCTGAAAAAACCAGCTAGCCGGAAAGGGCAGGCAAATACGCTTGCGCATTTGCAAGGTTACTTTAAAAACGACATATCACAGGTCGAAAAGGCCGAGATGGTTGAGGCCATTGAAGAGTTTAGAAAAGGGTTGGTACCACTCAACTCAATGCACTTGGGTTTGATAATTTTGAAGAATTAAGGACGTGTAAGGAGTTGAACTATTCCCAATCACCAGATGGAACTATAAATGTTATTACAATAGCCCAAGAAGAACCACACAATGTCATATATATATGTGCCGCTGGTGCCTTTATATTTGTTGTCTTTGTTGTTTCAAAGTACTTTTTAGAAAGGCAACGTCTTGCAAAAGAAGAAAGAGACCTTGCTGCAAAACTTGCAAAAGAAGAAAGAGACCTTGCTGCAAAACTTGCAAAGGCTGGCCCCCACGTGCGGTCTCAGCTTGCCTTCGTCCCACCACTGGAAGAGCTGCTTGTAGTCGTCGCGGAGCTCCATTGGCTCCCGCCGACGGTGCGAGGACCAGAAGACGCCGATGGCCGAACAGGACTTCACCAGGAGCAGGTTCGCCGGGATCTCCGGGATACGCCCGGCCGCGAAGCCGATAATCAGGAGCCGTCCGCCCCAGTTGACGCAGCGGAGCGACTGGTCGAAGACGTCGCCGCCGACCGGATCGTAGATGACGTCGGCGCCAATGCCGGATCCGTCGGCTGATTCGATGGTCGCGCTCGCCGCCGACGACCCCGTCACGGCAACAACGTTCGACGTCCCCGCGACGACCGCCCCGGCGCCGACCGTGGTTGACGGCAAGCGGGCACTCGCAGCCGGTGATCTCGGCACGGCGGCCCGGATATTTACCCGCCTTGGCGAAGCAGGTGATGCCGAGGCACAGGCACACATCGGTTACATGTACTACGTGGGCGAGGGGGTCGAGGTCGATCTCGCCCGGGCGATCGACTGGTACCGACCTAATTGATGTGCTGTTTTCACCAGCGGAGGGATGCCCTTGTAGTTCAAATCTGACTCGAGCAAATGGCGGTAGCTCGGCATGACAGATCCTTCAGCGACCACACTTGGGTCTTCGAAGTGTGTCCAGTGCCAGAAACTACTTTGTTTTCCACCTTCTCTTGCAAGGTCAGGGCCAATTCGACGACTACCCCATTGAAACGGACGGTCGTAAATAAACTCGCCGGGCTTGCTGTATTCCCCGTAACGTTTCGTTTCCGCTACCATGGGTCTACAATGTTTTCCTGGGAGGCATCCAAAGCGCCTGGTTTTACCGGCCTGGTGCTTCCATTGCACTAAACCTGGAATATGCCTATCGCGATGTTGATGCCAGCATCGAAAATACTTTAAAGGCATTTTTGTTTTCTGCAAAATGGCTGCGCTTATTCACATTATCTACTAAAATCAGCGCCGGAATATATGGGGAGAATTTTTTCATCGATGGCGTTGCTGCTGAGGGGAGCAATCTTCGCGAGAACAATGGCTGGCGCTTTGGCCCGGAATTAGGGAAAAAGGTTGAAAAGTCCTTAGGCGTGATAATATGCGCCAGTGGGTGCCATTGTGTAATTCGATACATTGTGTCACACTGGCCTCAATTGCTAGGACTCGTCAGAAGAAACGTTATTGGGGATTTCCTTTTAAGTTTAAGCGAACGATTCCAGTATAAAGGGAAGTTTTGCGGTAAAATGCCTGAAAAATACCTATGTGTGATAATACACGCCAGAGGGTGCTGTGTCCCAGCGATTGAGTGTCACAGGCTGGGAATTGCTTTGGACTAACAACTTCACCCCCAGGCTATGTAGCAAACTGAAGTCAAACACAAGGTTAGGTAAGTTTTGATCAGCCAAAGCTTCACCGCCGAGGAAAACAACAAAGGTTTTTCCCCGGTGAGCATTGATATAGGCAGTGGAAGCCCTAAACCAATCTACTATTTGTGAGTCTTGCGTATCGTTTGCCATGTCTTAAACCAAATGCGTGCTTAACACTCAATGCAGTGTCTAATAATTAGTTGTTTGATAATTTCTACCGCTGGATTCAGCATGTCGAGCGAAAAAAAATTGCATGCAAATCGAGCACTGAGAATGTACACCGTTTGTAATTGTAAATGTACACCATTTGTAATTTATCGAGCTGTACAATGCTCAATTTTCAAGTATAAAAGTTGTGGTTGACGAGAAACAGTGTTTAAAATAGAAACAAACTTGAGGCTGGAAAAGCACCCTATTTATCTTTAAGATAAATTTGATATAAAGTTGTAAGGATGTAGTGTTAGCAGGTAGTAGTTGGCAACAAATTAGCGTTGATAACCGCTTTTCAAACCACTATAGGTGAGGTTCAGCTCGTCATCCACGGCCGTGTAGACCAGTTCCCGGGTCAGCACCGTGCCGAGGAAGGGCTGCTTGGCCGACATCTTCGAGGGTGTCGGCGGCAAGACCTGCCCCAGCGCCGCCGCCGCTTCACCCAGCGGGTTCATATCGGCGAACTCGGCAAAGGCAGTGCCATCGACCGTCACGTCGAAGATCCGGTCATTCTGCGGAATGCGGAACGCCCCGGTCCAGTTCTCGACGTAGAGCAGTGTGATCTTGTAGGTCGCGCCGGAAAATACTTGGCATCTGGCCAGATAGTGACACGCGTACCGCTCTTTTTGTCACCGCGCGCCAGTGGTTGGCTGCGCAGGGGTTCTATGACATCGCCGTTGGCAAAAGTCAGGTTGTGCAAGCCCGCTTCGCGCCATACCGTGATTTCCAGACGTTTGGACAGGGCATTGGTGACCGATACACCGACACCATGCAAGCCGCCAGAGAAGGCATAGGCACCACCAGAACCCTTGTCGAACTTGCCACCTGCATGCAGGCGGGTAAAGACGATTTCAAGAAGCAGGAGCTGACCGTGTGGTTCAGCGTGCCGTCTACCGGCGTGCTGATGAGCCGGCTCAAGATGCTCAAGCCCGACGCGTACCCGACGTTGCGCTGGGGACTGTTCTGCGGGGAGGCCCTGCCGGTCGAGATCATCGAGCGCTTCGCGGCCGCCTCGCCCAACGCGATCTGCGAGAACCTCTACGGCCCGACGGAGCTGACGATCGCGTGCACGCTCTACCGCTGGGAGGGTGAGCGTTCGGCCGCCGAGGCGCACCTCGGGGTCGTGAATTGCGGCTTCAGCATGGCAACCTGATTTTTCTAACAATCTAAACCCAGCATCGTATGTCTGATCAAATTGTTGGTATGTGAGGTTCAAATCGTCTTTTAACCTTTCTTCCAACGCTATTTTACAATCAGCAAAAGCAAGATTTGATGTAAATAATAACCCGATTGATAAAAGTCCTGTTTTCATAATTCTGTCCTTAATTATACTAGTGCCTTATAAGAAAACACTGCAATCAAACGCTAAGTTCACCACAAACTAAAAGTAGTTGGTTCCAAATACTTCTGAAATTGTATCGATTTCGTTTGGAAGATTCATTGCACTCCTGTCAAGTACATTTATCTGCATAAATGATTGTGAGTTTATAGTCAATAAAAAATAGGTGAGAAAATATGGTAAGAAGACGGTTACAAAATGCGATAAATCATTAAATAAGAAATAATTTCTTTTAGCGTTGGTGGATCGGTCCTTTTCGCTGGCGCAAAAAACCGCCATTTCTTTGGTTGATTGCCGCCTGAATTTCTGCGATAATGGAAAGCGCGATTTCTTGACTGCGCAACTCCAAGCTCGGCTTCGTCTACCAGTTCCACTATCTGCTGCCGGACTTCACCGCGCTCGAGAACGTGCTGATGCCCTGGTACGCCCGCTACGGCCGTGCCGGCGACGAGGCGATGGCCCGGGGTCGCGAACTCCTGGTGCGGGTCGGCCTCGAGGAACGCCTCGACTATCGCGTCACCAAGCTCTCCGGTGGGCAGAAGCAGCGCGTCGCCATCGCACGCGCGCTGATGATGACGCCGTCGGTGGTCCTCGCCGACGAGCCCAACCGCATACTTGTAAGCGGAGACGTAGGTTCTCACGGTATCGCTGTAATGAGCGTACGAGAAGGATTGAGTTTTGCCAGTGATGTCGTGAGCGACTCAGCTCCTTTGCATGAGGTCGTGGCTGAGTTGCTGCAGAAAGGCATCTCAATTCACTGCATGCGAGACCTCACACGAGGAGGGCTTGCCAGTGCACTCAATGAACTGGCGGAAAATGCCAAACAACGTTTTATGATTAATGAAAGTAACATTCCTATTCAGGAACCAGTGCGTGGAGAATTTCACCTTTTACAGTAATCCACATCTTTTTACAGTAATTTGGCTCTTTTTAATATCAGAGATTCTTAATTCAATATTTTAGTCAAAATTCTTTCCAAAGGGGCCTACCTTATAAGCTGGAATCAATTTCTGGAAGTCTTTTACTGGTACATCAGTTCCAGCAACTCCAAGGATATTCGCAGTGCGCACCTGGAAAAATTTCAATCTTCAAATAAAAAGACAAGATTATTAATCTTGTTGGAATACTATCCTGGAAAAATATAAGAAAAAAACTCCGTACCGTATAGCTATAATGATGTAGAGTACTGTAGTCGTGACGTGATGATGGTGGATTCGTGATTTAAGCTTTTTACAAGTATTTAATCAGTACGTAATCATGAATCATACGCTACTGCAACAACTCTGAATTGTAAACGAAGAGTCATTCTCAGACGGGTAAAGGCGCGCCATTTTGTTTTAAATGTAAGCCAAATTTTTCTACACTCTTCTTCACATATAGATTTATCTTTCTTAAATACTTAATAAAAATTATTCTTTGTTTAGAGGCTTTCGTTCTGGGCTGCAATGGCGCTGCCGGTTTCCTTCCTCGGCTCGCTCCTGGCCATGTCCCTGATCGGCTACTCGATCAACATGCTGACCATGGTGGCGCTGCTGATTGCGATCGGCATCATCATGGACGATTCGATCGTCATCGCCGAGAACATCGCCCGCCTGCGCCGTGCCGGCAAAGCTCCACTGGCGGCGGCGGTCGAGGGCACGCGCCAGGTCTCTCTCGGGGTGGTGAGCTCCTTCGTGACGTCGATCTGCGTCTTCGCCCAAAAAATATGAATGCAAAATCCTCCGCTAAACTCTTCTTGTTCAATTTCTATCTATCCCGAAATGTGAGATTTTAAAGTGGACGAAAACTATACAGCTGTGTCATATATGCTTGATCTTGCAAGATTGATTTTGCATTGCTTGATCTTGCAAGAGTGATGGGAGGAGATGATCCAGGATCCATGGAACTAGCACCCTTCAAAAAGGCCGATGCCAATTTCTAATGGATTTCTCCATTGAAAAATACAGTACCTAGGGGTATATGTCCGTCATACCGTTCCGGCGATATAGCCCGATAATGTTCCCTGTGCCACTGCCTCTGCCCCTTTTATTGCCGTTTTCCCAGCTTTGCGCCCCTTGACGCTACCGTGCAACCCTGAACAAGTATAGCGCGACCCTATATGGGGCCTCCAGCCCCCCAAAAGCAAGGACTGGCAAGATGCTGCTCTTGATCGATAACTATGACAGTTTCACCTATAACCTCGTGCATTACGTGGGGGAACTGGGCGCGGACGTCGTCGTGCACCGCAATGACGCACTGAATGTAGAAGTTTGAACAGATTGAGTTTCTTGAATAGGAACATGAAATGTAACTTGATCATCTTGAACACGAACGCTGATTTCATCAGTATCAGTACTATAGAATAATACATCATCTTTTGCTTTCAAATTCATATAGCTTCCAGCTTCTATGGTCATATTCTCGCCAGTATCTGCTGTAATATCTATTTGTCCAGCAGCGGAAACAGTCAATGGAGTATTCCCAGAAGGTGTATTCATAGATAGCGACTCACTTGTTAACACAATTGTTCCTGGAGTCATTTTTTTTAAACGATCGATACTAAGAATATAATCTTGCGAATCTCAGCATTGGCTGACAATCTCAAGGACAAAAGGCCCATTAACAAATTTTGTAAGCACCACAGGGAGCTTTCAAAGAAATTTCAGTTTATTTTACTAAGTCACCTTGGATGTTCAAAAATCTAACAGTCCAACAGTCCAATCCAACAGTCTAACAGTCCAATCCAACAGTTCAAAAATCTAGCGAGAGACTATTTTAAAACAAAGGAAACCTATAATCTCTTGCTAATCGAAAGCCTCGGATAATTTAGCCATTAATAACACTTAAACCTTCTTAAAAACGTTTAAATCACTACTTTTCTGAACATCTAAGTGTGTGAGCACTCACATTTATTGCGTTATAGAACCCGATTCAGTTACTGTAAAGCCTCTTTAAGTAGGCAATACCGAGTCTCTGAGCACCATTTCAGCATTGTAAAGATGTTGCAGTTGATGCTTTTGACCATACACCTTCTTTAAAATGTGCTTGGCGGCCATTTCCCCCATTTCATAAATGGGGTTACTGCACGCGGAGCTCAGCGGGATACCCGTCTCTTCAATTACGGAGATCTCGCAGATTATCGATCCGTTGACGGCCAACAACTGAAGTCGCCCGGGAATCGGTCTTCTGCCTTTATCATTGGGCCGGAGTGCGATCTCGCGCGACAAGTTGAATCGCGCAAATGCACTCCGGTCCCGTGTCAGACGGTCTGCATCTAGTCATCATCAGCCGGGACAAACAGCTTTCCCCTGAGTTCGTTCTCCACCGATACACCGGGTTCGAGAGCGACGTTCCGGGCTTTACGTGACAACTAGCCTCAAATGCTTTGCTGTAAATTCTAACGAATATTAGGAAAAATAAAATGATTCTGATTTTGATGAGTTCAGGAAGCAGGTAGTCTTAGGAAAACTTAAAAAGCTGGGCGAGTCACTTATTTGTCGTTCGAGGCTTGGGATTTTGGGAGGCTTAAACCTCATTTAAAGCTAGAATTTATGGAAAGTAGTTAAATGTTGCCAGAAAAAAGGCAGATTAAAACAATCAAGAATTTCTTCATCTTATAGAGTTTCTATCGTCAACAACTAAATGAAACATAGAGCATAATGTTTATGCAAAGACTGAAAGTTACCTGGTTTTTACTCCAGCCACAGCTACACCAATAGTATTTCTTCCCTTCAATACATTTCATTTGAAAAGGCTTGCTGCTGTAGATTCTTCCTTTTTCTTGTTGTAGGTGCTCGGAAATTAAAGGCTCCATGGCATTTTTGACTGGTAGTTCAATGTTTTTCAATATAGGTTGCTTTTTTGCTGTGTCTGAAGCATATCTAGCATGCTAAAAAAGAAAACACGCCCGTAGGCGCGTTCAGCCGAGCAGCGCCCGGGCTCGCTCGAGGACGGCCAGGCACTCGCTCAAGGGCTGTCCGTCGATCGACAGCTCGGGGCGACCGCTGAAGCCGTCGACGGCTCCGATGGCGACGATCGCCTCCAGCCGTTGCTGGACGGCTTCGCCCGTGGGCAGCAGGTCTCGACCCGCCAGCAGCGAGAGCGCGGCGAGCAACGCGTAGACGCCCCACGTCGAGACGCCCGCGACCACACAAAAATCCGTCGCAACGACCGACGATAAGAGATACTGAAATTTTGCTCAGGTTTCCAAAAAGTTAATATGAAGTTCCATTAGTACTGAGGGTTATTTGAATTCTAAAAAGCTAAGCTTCGGAGCAAGGACATTTCAGTTTGACAAAATGAACGGATTTCAGAAGATTGAAACTCCAAAATAGAAAAAGTCGCAGAAAAAATTAATAGTGGAAAACCAATGCCAGCTCCAAGATCTCTTCCTTTTACGGTCGAAAAAATTCTATCTTGCCTATAAAAATAAGTTGTCTCTAAGATGAGGAGCGCGCCGTCGCCGCCTCCCATCCACACACCGACGGTCAGGCGCCCGGCCGCCAGCCCGATGCGGGGCCGTGCCGTGAGGACGAGGTCGTCCGCCGTCGTGCCCGACCCGCCGATCATCACGTAGAGGCGCAGCTTCATGTCGCCGTCGCCGTAGAGGCGTTCCATGATCGAGATCGTTCGGTCGTCGGTCCCGCAGTCGTGGAAGCTGGTGATACCCTTCTCGACGCAGAGCCGCTGGGCCTCGAGGAGCCAGCGCGCCGTCTCGGACTCGTCTTGGTTGAACTTCGCTGAAGTGAGGATGCTAGGACTGTTTTTAAAAAAATTTCATTTAGTTTTACTGGCTGTATATTGTTGTAAGTTTTTTTTCTTCTATCTATTAATGTTTTGCTGAGGATGGCCTTTGGACATAGGACCGAAATATTCATTTAAATTAACTTTCCACTGTCTTACGAAAAGAATTCCCTATTGTTCTTCTTGTTTTTGATGTCTGTGGTTGGTCAAGGTACATTTTTTTTCTACAATTTTAGCTACTGGAATACCTTGAAACCTTATTTGCCTTCAGGGCATAATTTAAAACCGTTGCCCTTAGGTTCTAAGAGGCTGTTTAAACTCCAAAGGCCTTTTTATATGATCTTAAGACTATTTTTATCAAATGCCTATTTCACAACTTGCATTGTATGCATTTGGGGAAAGAAGACACAGGGAGGAGGGGGCGACCAGTTGCCCTTTTATCACTTTTGACTCTTGAAAAGGATAAAACAGACACTAGAACTTCTGATTTCCAACGAAATGAGCTATATCCAAAGTTTGTATGACAAGAGCTGGGCATGAACGTTTTGATCCGCACCCGCGACGATCTGGAGGAAATAGCCAAGGTCGAACAAATGCCGAAGCTGGAAGGCCGGCAAATGACCATGGTTCTCGCTCCCAGATAAGCTCTGGCCCGACCGTTCAGCCCGGACTTGCACTCCGGGCTTTCAACGCGTAGAAGACGCGCTCCCAGATGGCGAGGCGGGGTCGTTTATGTGCGCCAACCAGGCGCCCATAAGCCATGGACCTTTAAAGGGCATGCCCACCCATCGATCGAAAAACAGCTCGATCCCGTCGAGCGAGCCATCGCTCAACCTTTCCGGCACGGTCTCGTCGACGATCAGGTGCACCCTCGTGCCGTAGCGGCCGAGCCACTGGGCGAGTTCGGTGCACCGCACGCGGATGCTGACGCTGCGCCAGGTCGGATGTTCGGGCGTCCCATGGTCCGGTCGCGGGAGAATGAAGGCGACGCTGGTCGGTTTTGGCGTGGTGCGGTCGGTCATGCGGTCGGTCATGCGGTCGGTCGTGCGTTCCGGGGCGGCTTGGGGCGGTCCGGAGTGGTTCCAGCAAAAAACCTTGGATACACGAATCCTTTTCCAAGTGCAAGTCGCGCTTCTTTAGCGATAAAATGCGCCACGCCTGTCACTGGTTTCGTGATGGTGCGTTTGGGGACTTTAACTTTAACTTCAAGGGGCTTCGACGCTCCTATCGTCAAGCCGAATTACATGACAATCCTAACTGCGTTTTCGGACCGGATTGCAGATCTTGATGCCCGATTGCCCAAGCTGGCCAAGTCGATTCTGGTTTTGAAACACTTGAACTGGCACGCTTACAATCACAGAAATGCCTTATAAAAAGCTAGTAATTTTTTCTGGACAATTCTTAAGTCTCTTCCGACAAATCGATTTCCAAGACTTTCCCAGCAGTTAGATTTCTCAAAATAGACTTCTTCTTTGCATCAATATTTCTGCATTTCCGATTTTAAATATATTGAAAAAGGGAACTTTTCCCAAGATTTTGATAAAATCAAAATTATGGGAGCTACTTTAGGCTGTGTGATGTTGAACATAAAATTAAGAATAATCAATCATTTTAATACTGTCGTTCCAGAATGTCAGCGGCAACCTCACGACCAATCTCGACGGCAATCTGACGGCCCCCGGCGGCATTTCTGGCAACGGCACCATCATCAAGGTCCTCAGCGACACCGGCGGCGCAGAGATTCAGGATGCGGTCGATGTGGCCAGGTCGAATGCCACGGCCGCCAATCCCGTCACCATCGACGTTGCCGTCGGCACCTACGACAGCTTCGTCGTCGACAAGGAATTCATCACCGTCAGTGGTGCGGGCAGCGACTTCGACGACACGGTCCTTCTTCTCCTCCAAAAAAGACCACCTAGGACCATCAATGAATAATCTGCATATTTCCAATGGTTTATAGGTAGATCTGAGACTGAGAGTTCAGCTAAATCGTAGGAAGCCCGGAAACTCACTGCTCTGGTGGGAAAGGGGGAAGGATTTATTTTTAAGCTGATTCGATTAGGTGGCCTGGTTTTCTAGCCCTGGCCAGTAGATAATTCGGGCTAAGAAAAAGTTGGTGCCGAAGGCGGGAGTTGAACCCGCACGCCCCAAAGGACACTAGACCAACTTGCTAACGTCTTCATCAGCAACGACGCCATTTTTAACAGCGCCGTTGCAGTTGTTCTCGATTTTGAATTTTTGGTTGCTTATGCTGTCAGAGATGGTGGAATAAGTTGCTGACAATATCTCTAGTATTTGTGTTCGGCTGCTAGACTCATTCTGCTTAAGAACCTGCGAAGGAAAATAGTATTAAGCAAAGCAAGGGTCAAAGTTTATCACATACTAATTAAACGTTACCACTGTTTATAGAACACCAGCAGGCCTGGCACCCAGACCAGGGGGGCTAAAGGGAGAGGAAAAATTAGAAAAATGAGGTATTTTTAATTTGCGAGTGGGTAATCGGATCTTAATGAATTTTATATTTAAAAGGACCTTGTGTCTCAGAGCTCCTATTTTAAATGCCGACCGGCATTAAGCCTCTGATTTTTCTTTTAAATTAATCTATTGATTCTTATAATTTTTGCTAGAGCTCATGCCATATGAGCTCTTGGCTCTTTCTACCTCGTCACAAGTGCCATATGAGGTCTTGGCTCTTGTTTTATTCCTTTTGTCTCGCCAGCGGGCGAACCGGTCGGAAAGGCGAAGTGAATGTCGCCATCGTTCGCGGTGATCGAAACGGTCACGCCGGCCGCGGCGAAAAGTTCGCGCACACGGTCGCGTATTTCGGCTTCAACCTCGTTCCAGCGCTGCCCGGTCAGTCCGGCAAACAGTTCGGCGAAACCCTCGCCATCGTCTGCTTCGGCGAGCTTGGTAAGCTGGGCATCCACCGCTGTCTTCAGCGCGTCCATCGAAAGCCCGATACGCTGCTTCGGCGTCGCGGTAAACAAGGCCATACCAATTCATGTAGAAATTAATCATGAAACGAATAGCAATTACTATGAATAAAAAATCCAACTTGAAAGGAGAAAAAAAAAACTAAAGTAAATTAAGGAATCTAACTGAAACGAATAGATGTTACCACAGACGAAATTCGAACTACAATATACATCAAGCACACAGAAAGGTAAGTGCATATAGGTAAGTTGATAACAGTGTTCAATTTAAGGTATCAATTTAACTTTCAGTAAAGCACAAGCAACACTAGTCTGATGAAGGATAAATGGCACCATAGCTGATTTTATTACTTACGCTAAAGTTTGTTAACTGATTTTGAGTTAAGTTCGTTTGGGCTCAGTCAGCGTGCACGCATGCTTTACTAAAAAATTACTTTACGACTTACGACTCTTAATAAGAAATGTCTTATGAACAACCCACAATATTATGTGATAATACTTTCTAAGGCATTTCTTAATAAGCAAGTGGACAGTAAATATAAGCAGTTTCAAATAATTAATTTTTTCTCCCAAGTTTCAATTATTCCAGGCATATAGACCTCGCTATTGACTCTTTCTCGAAACAGTTGGAGGTGGATTATGCGTTCCCCGTTTTCTCGCATTGCGGCAGCGGCCATTTGTGTTTTGGCTGTCGGAGTGGCCATGTTGTTTCAGGGAAGTGGCAGCGCGACGTACGCCTTTGCCGACTTCGCTGCCCCGATCCTTGAAGCGAAAACCGTCACGTGCAGGATGACCGTAGAAGAGAAGGGGCCACCTGGGCAGACGCTAACGAGCGAGTTGATGGTACTGGACGGAGCTCGGATGCGTCCAACATGTTCTATACAATTTATGATCAACGAGAAGTCCAGGTAATGAAGATATTTTTTTTCTGAGATCACAATTTCTCTCAACGTTAATTCGTCTTTGACATTCCTCTGATTCGATGTAGATTGTTAATTTAGGTGCTGGATTTGATGCTACTTGGTTTCGATTAGATGATGAACGAAAACAACGAACACATTTTATCGATGTAGGGTTTTCATGGATTGAAAAAAGATTGTTTGGAAGATTTATTTTCGATAGATTGATTTTCCTGAAGTGAAGATAAGGTATTTGAGAGATAAATTTTATATTTTCTTCTTCTTTTTTTGAAAAAAATATATTAATTCAAGGATGGTTGGACTGCATTGATATATGCTGTTATGGAAAATCGTTTAGATGTTGTTCAATTCTTGTTATCGAAAGGAGCAGATATCTCCAAGATTAGCTCGGTAGAAACTGATTTGAGAGAGAATATTTATTATTTGTATTTAATTGTATTTCTCTACTTTTCTATTTAATAGGTTGGATATACCGCTGTAACATATGCTGCAACATCACTTGGTCATTTATGTATCAAGTAATTACTTAGCAAGTTCTTCCACTGAATCAGGTTTGAGCAGGATTTTACACTGAGCCACGGCTTAACTTGCTTTGGTACCAAATCAAAACTCAACTAGTTTTTGCATTGAGTCATCACATAGCTAATTTATACACTAGATCCAGGTTTAGCTTGGGTATATAAAAACTGTAGGCTTAAGTTAAATTTGAACCAAATAAAAAATTGACTCCTTTGCCATTACTTAAGCTTGTCTCTCCCCCAGGTCATCACTATAATCATTTTTTCCATCACCATTTGAATCATAAACAAGGAATTCTTTTCCACTACCTAAAACAATTGGTTTCTCATCTGTAAAATCAAAATCATAATTTGGTTGTTTTCCAGGTTTCAGATCAAATCTTGTATAATCTTCCCAAGAAGTCGTAAGATCAGGAATTATTGTATCATATACTCCTGGAATAAAAGAATCAACAACAAGAACCGGTACAACTTGTATTTTTGCTAGAGGCCCACTTAATCCACCTTGATAGATTACACCTAGAATCGACCAAAAATGATTAACAAAACAAGTTCATGTAGGTAAATTTTCACAACCGTTTCGGGTAAGATGAGGCATTTGACTACGTAAAATCAATTTTTTAACTTCAATTTTGAACTCGCCGCCACGAGGCGAGGAGAACACAGAGGTTGCTAGATTGTTTGGTCAAACGACCAAACAATCTAACAACCTCTTAATTTCGAGTTTTAGCCCGACCTGAATTCCAATTTGGGAGTCAGCACGCTTGATCTGATAGAAAAAGACAATTTAAAGTCGTGTCGAGTGATCTTGCTTCCTATGATGGCTCATGCATTGTGTGTTGTGTTCGTGTGTTCAGCATGCCTAAGAAGAAGAGCGCATGGCAGGAGGTGCCTGATCAAGCCTCAGGCAAGAGCTATTACGTAAGTGCTGCCGTGGCGAATCAGTGGCCTCTGTGCACATGTTGAGTAACGGGTTGATCCTGTATGTGTACAGTGGAATACGGAAACCAACGAGACTGTTTGGGAACGGCCCGCCGACATGTAATCTAGGCCTACACATATCGGAAACCGAAGATTCGAGCCAGAGAAAATTTGCCTAATCTTTGAAAAAGAAAGAAACGCCCCAAAAAAGTTTAATGATTTAATGAAAATCATACCATAAGGTTCACCTTATCAGAGAACCCTACTTTAGAGGTTTCAATCCCTTATATATAAAAATGAGGAATTTCGATTTTTTTGTCGAAAATAAGGTCACAGATAGGTGTTAATTTCTTTGTTTTCCCCTTGGGTGATCGCATCGGACCATTGATCCTAGAAGATCGGAAGAGGGTTCATTTGATAGTTATTTTTAAAACCGGATTCTTAAATTGGTCAAATGGAAGTTTATGCAGCCATTTATGTTCTAGAAATATGTAAAAATTGCGAATTCAATAATTAGTGCCAAAGACCTCCCTATACAGTTATATTGTTTGGAAAAGTAGAGGGCACTAGTAAAAAAAAAAATATAAAAAAACAAAAAAACAAACATGGGTGAAAAGTGCAAGCTATAAGTAGCTTAAAACCTTGCCTTTCCTTTTAAGGTTTGATTGGCAGGGGAATCGACATTTTTTATTGCATTAGGGCTCTCGTTTAAACCCAACCAATAATGGCTTATTGTAGCTACAATTTCATCAAATTTTCTAAAATCGCTTGGTTTAACAACGTAACTGTTAGCTCCTAATTGGTAACACTCTTCTATGTCCTTTATTTGGTTGGATGATGAAAACATTATAATGGGCAAATGGCGATTTTCGTCTTTCGAGCGTACTCTTTGCAATACATCTTTGCCAGAAAGTCCTGGCATTTTGAAATCTAAGACTAAAATACGGGGTTGTTGGTCATCTGTAGAGCTTGTTGCGCAAACGGTGTGCCTCGGTCTTGTACGTCTCGCCCAGGCTGATCGGAATGTCCCGGCGGAGCCGCCGGCCGCCCATCTCCTCGGTGATGAAACGGCTTTCCAGAGCCCGGTCCTGATAATGGCCGCGTGTCGCCACGATTTTCGGTCCATAGACATTAAAGGCTCTCGGATTGAATTCCCGGTTGCGGATAACTTCCGTGCGCAGCACGGGCATGCCGCGCATGTTGCCGTTGTTGAGAATCTTGACCAGCTCGGCCTTCTCGATTAGACCTAGCCTGAAAAAGGAATTTAATGTTTAAGTTTTTGGCTGATTTCATAATAAAGTGGATCTCGTATGAGAGGCCAGTCACCACTTTCCCTGTTTGTGACTTTGAGCGTATTCGCTACGAGGTACGACCTTGCGATGTTTTATTAGTTGAAGGCCGCAGCAAGGTTAGCGAGGTCATAAAACTAATCACTCAGTCTTCTTGGTCGCATTCGGCCTTATACTTGGGTCGCATCCACGATATCGAAGATCCAGAATTGCGTGAACTGGCGACCAGACCAAATTAGAAGTTGGGATCTGTGCTGCTACTCTAATCAAAAAGGGTGAGATATCAATTCTGGAATCAATATAGCAATGTGCAACTAAATGCATAAAAGGATTTCAACACTACAATCTCCTATATACTACCCAATTGTATAAGGGTAAAATTCTAGTTTATTGACTTTTGGCTATCTCAGAAAAGGGTTAGGTTAGGAAACTGAAACTTTCAGGGATGGGTCTACATGCTAAAGTATATCCCAGGAAGATATTTTGAAGTACCCACATTGTACCTCAGCTCCACCCTCTACCTCCATTGTATAGGCTTGTGCCGTTTTTTACTTTTTTATGAATGTTCGGTTCAAAACTCAAATAAGACTGCTTTTGAACTTCCGCTGCTTTTCGGCTCCCTGTGGATCCCTCAACGAGGCCATCAGAAGTACCACCCAAGATATAGCTCAAGCTGTTTATACATTCCCCTTGTTTCCTGGCTTTAGACCAAAGACAATCTGTGTTCCAAAATTGCAAACTCATAGAAAAAATAATACGCAAGTCTCACCTTCCGGGCCGGCACTGATATTTTCAATAATTTAGTATTTGTCATTTAAATGTTTATAATATTCATTGCTACTACTACTACTAACAACTCAGCGCAACACTAAACTGCCCGAGGCCATTGACAAATTTGGGCTAGATATTTGCACATTGGAAGGGGGTGGGGTGAAGTATAGCGGGTCTGAATGAAAAATGTGTTAGGTACAATTATCCTGCATATTATGAAGCAAGAATTGTTTTCTGATTTCAAACTATCAAAAAAAATTTACCCCTCCCCACAATGATAGATTCTTAACTGTGCATTATTTTTTTTCAAGTTAGTCTTTGGATTTTCGCTTTTCTTTCTTGGCTAGCTTCTTGGCTTTCTTGGCTGCCTTGCGAGCAGCCTCATCGTCATCATCGTCACCACCGTCTATGGCTTCCGATTTACGCTTCTTTTTCTTCTTTGCATCATCCTCATCTCCACCCGGTTCATCTGTTGATTCTTTACGCTTCTTCTTTTCTTTCTTTTTCTTCTTTTCTTCCTTCTTTCTCTTCTTGGCCGCCTTAGACATGATGGTTTCATCAATTACCGGAACAAGGAACATATCAGGCAGACAATCGGCACGGTCACCGGTATAACGGCCCGCTTTGGTTGGAAGAATTCCGGACGGGTTGCCGTCGGGACGCTACGGAGGGGGCGTTGCCTCACATTACATTTGTTACGAGTAACGGTTCGCGTATTGAGGCTGACGGCAAGCTGGGTGAATCCGTCATGGAGGTAGCCACCAGGTCCGGCGTGGACATTGAAGCCGCTTGTGAGGGTTCGCTCGCCTGCGCTACCGCTAAATGGCTTTCTCAAAGTTTTGATCGGAGGATTTTGAAAAAAATGGGCGGGGAGGGGGACTAGTTGCCCTCCAATTTTTTTTTGTTACTTAAAAAGACCACTTTAACTGTTAATTATATTAACGAACGTTTCTATTAGTAATAAATATACACAACTTACAAATTAACTTATGTAAGAACTTCTATATTCGTATATTTTTATTACGTATATGAGGGGGTTCACCCCCTCGTCAATACCTCGCTCTTTACATTAAAATTCAAATTTTGTTCCCACAAAAAAAACATCTCGCATGAAGGATGTCATTTTCTTCAAATATTTATTGTCCTTCATAATCTCCTCTTGATCCTCCCAAGTCGAAATTTCAAATCTACTTGGTCTCCCCAATCAACACTCTCGCAAAATTTAAGCTGCGTCTCATGAGTTGTTAATTTTACCCTTAGCAATATCTGAGATACTGCAGATACGCCCTTTAAACAGCCTGAATGCATATAGTGTCTTTTGATTTAGCTCAGAATCCCCTTAAACATTCCCAGAAAGTTTCAAGATAAATAATATGTTTAAAAAAGTAAATCAAAAAGATATATCTAGGTATACTGCAGACGTATTCATTGTATAGAGCAAAATCCAAAGCCAATTATTTTGCACCTGACTCAAAACCTGTTGGCACAGCGAAACTGTTTTTATCATTGAGCGATATCGCAAAATGGATCAGATCATAGACTCTATTAAAAATTGCATGTTTATATTAATAGACTTCAAAATGGGTACCATTTTGAATTCTGTACAGCAGAAGATAGCACTCTGAAGCATTAATACTCTGATCGACCACCGGCCCGGTCAGCCGCAGCATGATGTCGACCCAGGGCGCAAAACGCGCCTTGATGCGAAATTCGGGGTCGGCGGTGTTCTGGCTGCCGCAATAGGTGATGCGCCCGTCGATCACCGAGATCTTGCGGTGATTGCGCAGGTCGATGCGGCTGGTGGCCAGGGTGCGCAGCACGTTGCTGAAGGGAAAGGCGATGGCCAGCTCGACGCCGGCTTCCTTCATCTCCTGCCAGAGCGGCCCCTTGATCATCAGCCGCGCGCCCACCAAATCTGCCAACACCGCATGTTCATTCTTGTCGAGTAATTCAAGGCAGGCTTCCACCAATAATTCAGTTTCCGGTCGTGGGACCAACACATCTGCATTGACTTCGAGCTCGAAATCCCAGAATGCCCGCTTGCCGACAAGATAGGCAACAGGCTCGCCCTGCGCCCTGCGCTTCAATAATTCGGCGTAAGCATCGCAGATGGAATCATCAGGCTTGTACTCGGGGTGCGTGTAAAAAAATTCACGTGGCCGACCCAGACAACTGGCAAGGACTGCTGGTGGTATGCAGCAAACAGAGCCCCGTCAAAGATTGATGGCTGCGATTTTCGATGGGCGGAAATACCCAGCTCAGGAGCTACAGCGGCGTGGATTTTGGTGGGGCGGGGTCCTTGGTCTGGGGTTCATCCTCAGCCTGAAATCACCCCGAGATGTTTTTCCCACGACAGGCAGTTTCGGCACCGAACCTGTCGTGGGAACAACATCTTGGGGTGATTTCAGGCCTGATGACCCCAGACCTCCGGACCATCCCTACCAAAATCCACGCCTATTCCGTGGCTTTTGTTAGCCAGAAAGGCAGCAATACAAAAGAGACCGAGTCTTGTGACGTCAGAGTATCTACCATCCATCCAACAGGAACCTTAGCGAAATTGTCCTTTCGTAGCAGCTCCCATTTATAGGTTACGTATTTTCCACATTGTAAGCATTTGCCAATGAGAGACAAGCGCGATTTGGGATCTATATTTCTTCTGCAATTCGCTTTACATCTAAATTGGAAATAATTTTATTAGATCGATCTGATACGCAACGCATGAGGAAAAATATTGAAATTAGGAAATATATATATTTTACCTACGTATCGAGCAACATTATCTTTCTCCTCACAAGGCGGACTGACGCACCAAAGGAGAATGCAATGCACACGAAATCGAATATCCGATGCGATATCGCCGATATGGTTGTAACGCCGCTTGATCAACACCGGGCAGCGCTGCGGCTTCACAATAGGCGGTCAAGCCGGAACCGTTCTCAGGCCTTTGCACCCCTGCAATCTCGACGGAGCGTTATTGGGACTCTCGTCCGCCGTGTGAGAAAATTTCCACCACCGAATCAAAACTATAATAAAAAATGCTATAGGAAAATCAGAATAATAAAAAGACTATTATCCACACCCCAGGGCTGTAATGAGAAAAATTTTACTCCAGTTGCACACATCTCATACAAGACCACAAATTGATTGTCGGCTCATTTTTATTGTGCATGTGATAAGACCCAGATGCAAAAACTCGAAAGAACAAAAAATGACATAATCCACCTCATATTTTATCTTAGGAAACCCATAATTACTAAGTATCTGCTTAATGACACAGCTGGGTCTACTTGCCGGAGAAGCACCTCACGGTGCACCGGATCTCCGAGTTCCGCAACTTCAGCCCGCACTGCGCGCCGGAAGGCAAGACGATGGTCTGCGCCGAGATCACCTGCCGCCGCGGCGACAAGATCTGGCGCGCCAGCGAAGAGGAGCTGCAGAACATCGCCGAGCGCGACCTGGTGTCGGTCGGCTTGATCGAGCCGGGCCAAGTGCTGGGCACGACGATCAAGCGCATCCCGTACGCCTACCCGGTCTATGATCTGGAGTAAATATAGTACACAGAGATTTCGCAGGAGTTCCAATACGACAGCATGCGCGCGGTCATGGTCATCGACGCCATGCTGATGGGCATGGCCATCATCGACCGCTACAACCAGCTGCGGCGAAGACACCAGAAGGCCTTGCAGACGAGCCTGGATCAGGCGCAACGCAATCTCGACCTGGCAAACAGGTTGCGCGATCTCGAGGCGCGCTACGATCTTGCCACCCAGAATTCAGCCCGCCGTGATCGGCAGTTCCAGAATGCCGTTCACGACCTGAGATTTGCGATTTTCGGAAGAGGTTATTACCAATAAACACAAAAGAAAACGAAATGGCAGATATTTCGGATTTCCATGGTTCCTAATGTTATGTAAAACAATGCCAATAAAAACAAATGTTAAATACTTTTGCGTCCAAAATCCCTACTTTCTAAAATCCTCTTCTCTTATGTAACTGTAAGAACGATTAATTACTACCAGTTTGATTAAATCACTGCTCTAACTTATACAATTCTCTCTATGGATCCACAGTTTTTCATTTGAAATAATCATACCACACAGACAGACAGACAGGCGCTCACACACACTCGCAGACACACACACACACACAAGACACACTCCCATACAGGCCCGCCTGCTCCACACGCTCAGGCAAACAGAGCCGGGAGGATGATGATGGCGCACAGCACGAGGAACGGCAGATACGTCGACAGGACCTTGCCCCAGCTGCACACACACGACCACGACCACGACTGTCAGCAACCCCACTCACACCCACATCCACACCCACACCCACCCCGCACACACCCCGCACCCACCTCGTGTAGGAAATCAGAAAACTTGTGCATGAAGTGAAGGGCAATTTCAAGGCATGAGTGGGGAGGGGACTTGGTTTTAAACAAATTGGCTTAGCCTTGAACCTGTAAAACCTACTCAAGAGTCTGTAGTAAAAACTGGTCTAATTCCTTTTTCTTGTGCAAATCCAGCTTATTTTGGTTGTTTATTTCCGCTGTCTGCGACTTGCAGAAGAATGCTAGATTGTTATTTTCGAGAAAGCAAGAATAGGGCAGACTTGAAAGTAAATCCAGCCCAGCTGCCACCAGACTGGATGTACGTTTTAATTATCTTTACATACCCTAAACATTTCAACTTAATTCCTTTAGCTGTTCTCCAGCTATTGTAGATACACCCTTTTGACAACATAGCACAATAACTTCTGAGTTAATTCAGCACCCTCCTTAAAGATATTACAAATACGCCCATTTGACAATCTGGATGCACATAGTCTCTATTGATTTAATCTAACATTCTCTGAAAAATTCAACTGAACAGTAGACATTAAGATATTCTTTCAGAGGAGTCCTTTCACAATAAGGGACATGTGCAGGCCTTGCAGGTGTTGGCAACGCATCGCAATTGGTTTGAGGGTCCGGGTTCGCAACCGACATCAGCGCCAACCGATGCTTCTGTAGCTAAGAGCCCAAAAGCCGCCATCGACAAGAATTTGGTTATCGCTATCCAGGCCATTCTGACGCAGCTCGGGTATGAGGCCGGTTTTCCTGACGGAACAATGAGCAAGGAAACCACAACCGCTATTGTCTTGTTCCAAATCTCCGAGGGGCTGCCATCCGACGGTCAAGCAACACAAAGGTCCCTTGCTCCAGCGAATAAAACCAATACAAAAGAAAAAAGAATCAATCGGTATAAAAGCTAAACCAAAAAATAACTCTTCGATTGGCTTGAAAGGTGCTTAAAGAGTGAGAAGAGGATCTCACTGAAGATGAAAAATAGAATAAAACTGGGTTCCTTCGACTAGTTACGCCCGTGAAATGTTCAAATTTGCTTTTTCTTTGATAGACGTAAGAAATTCTGTGTAGGGTTGGCTACACTGGGGAATAAAATCGTAAGAAGAGAAATTTCAAACGCGAGGTCGGACTGACTCCGCACGCTTTCGTCACAGACCGCCGGATCCGGCAGGCCCGCAAGCTGCTGGCCATAGGTACATCGCCGGCCGAGACGGCCGCGCAGTGCGGTTTCTGCGACCAGAGCCACCTCAACAGAGCCTTCAAGGCGAGGGTGGGCACCACGCCCGGCGCGTTCGCACGCGGCTGAGCGCACTTTTGTCCAATACGGGATTACCCCGGTCCACTACCTAAGCTTCCGACTGTAGGTTGGAGGTGGGATGCATGACCAGTCTGCAGCCCTAATTTTCTTGATGATTACAGTGTCACATGTGGGTCACTACTAGGACCCTAGTTACTGCTATTGTATACTATTTACCTGCCAAGATGCTTACGTTCTGATGACACCTTAGTAGTAGTTTTTGCAGAGGTACTGCAGTGATTAGGAATATGTTCAGATGAATTTAATCACCGAGAAAATTTACCAAGTGGATTGCTTCACTTAAATAGGTATCATGATAAGTAAGGAAAGTGGACGAGCTGAGGATGTAACGTAAAATTGATGCGCTGAAGACTCGTAGGCTGCAGGTGCTTGTTGGTCAGCGCCTGTTGCAGGCGCTTGGGCCGTCAGCTTCCAAATGCATTCATCCCGACACAGTTGGAGCCGACGTGATTCGTGTCTTCAACGTTGGCAAAGAGTGCTTCATCGTGTTCACAACCCGGGCCATCAGGCTTCACTTTGCCATGTCTGGAAACTTACAGCTCTATGGAAGCACTGAGACCCCCTCAGGCCTCACTGGCCGCAGGAAGCACACAGTGACGCTCATGTTCTCCGACGGGGTCCCATCAACCAGTAGTCCCAGAATGTTGCAAGAGGGCTCATTCTAATGGAAATCAAAAGTTATAGTGCCCTTTTCATGTGGCCAAAGAAATTGGAGAGCACTTAGGCCCTTTCCATCGCTTTTTTTTTCGCTGAGTCACCGGATCAAAATTTTGAAATAGCGATTTTGCTCAACATGGTCGATAAACCTAATAATTATGTCTTTCGGGTCGACTTAGTCCCCCACAGTGCTCAGTAGAGGGGTTTCAAGTTACAAACTTTGACCATTGAAAGAAGAAAAATATTTTGTTTTTTTTATTAGGCTGTTGCAATTTTTTTTTATAGTCTAACGTTTTTCAGTGTTTCAGCTAGTTTGTATTGTCAGCTGTTTTATTGTTCAAACAGGAGTTCATATCACTTGAAGCTTCAAACCTCTGCAATTGGGTTTTCTGATATTCTGAAGCTGATTTTGATTAAGATCACCTGATGTTAAGGTCACCTGGAATTTGCCTGATGGTAAATTTTCTAGGTTTGTAGCCTTTGATGGGTAACATTAAACTTGAAATCATCGCGTAGCCTGTTTCCATGCCGAACATGGGGCGGCCGGTGTCTGAGCCGCTTCTCCAGATACGCGGCCTTTCCAAGCGTTTCGAAACGGCGCGCGGGACCGTGCACGCGGTCAATGATGTCAGTTTCGACATCCCGCGCGGTTCGATTACCGGCCTTGTGGGAGAGAGCGGTTCCGGGAAGACGACGCTCGGACGTGCGCTCCTGCGCCTGACCGAACCCAGCGAAGGCCAGACCATCTTCGACGGCCAGGATTTGAACACCCTCAGCGAAGTTGTCGAGGTCGTTGTTGAAGTCGTGCTGGTCGTTGTCGTGGTAACGACGGCATTGAGCTCCAAGACCTCAAAAGCCTTGAACGCAGGAGACTGGGTTTCCTTGTCGAAGCTGAACTGCAGTCCGTTTCCATCGCCCACTGTCACAACAACCGATCGGACCACGGCGCGCGCGCTCGCGCCGGCCGCGGCTACCTGGTCGAAGTCGTCGTAGACCAGCGAGCCTTCGACATAGATATCGAAGACGCGCTCGCCGACCTCGGTGGTCCCAAGGACGCAATGACTTCTTGGCTGTTATTGCCAATCGAAGACACGATACCCAAGCCTGTTACGACCACACGCCGCATCGTTGAAACCCTTCCATAATTAATTCCGAGCAAGCCACGATCCGAAGTTTAGGATGGGATGACTTCTGATAGTGTAACAGACCTTGTTCGGAGATTGTTCTTTATTGAAATCGCAGCGCAGATGAATTCGTAATCGGGATTCGTTCTTTATGCCTCGAACAAGCCAACGCGAAGTTCACTGGCGGTATATATCGTCAAACTTCAAATACAAAGAATTACACTAGGACTGTCCAAAATCGAAGTAAATTTGTTAGGTGTCCCTTAAATGGAGGTCCTTTCACAAGGACCATGTCAGCTTTTAAGCAAGAATTTAGCAAAAACCAATTACAACTTGACTTTCAAGAAGTCGGAGAATTTTTGGAACAAATTTTATATGCCAAGTTAAATAACGAGAAAGAATAAATAATGAGAAAGAATTTAAAGCTCGCTTAAGCCCTGTTTTGGAAAAAATTACAGAAGAAGTCAGTAAGAACAGCTCCTCAAAAAGAGGAAGAAGCCGTTTCAGGCATTAAGGAACAGCTCGAGCTGTTATTGAAAGAGGGTGTTTCAGACGAGGAGATTGCGCGCGCCCAAACATATCTTGTCGGCTCATTTGAAATAGGGCTTCAGCAAAACGCTGCCCAAGCAGCCAAGATTACATTTGACGAGCTGTACGGTATTGGATGGGAAGAATATAACTCCTATCCCGAAAAGATTTACGCAGTAACCAAAGAAGATGTTTTAGCAGCCGCAAGAAAGTATAAACAGACAATACTTTAGAAACAAATTCGGGATATTTTTGTACATTAGGGGGTTGGGGTGGAGTAAAGTATAACATGTGTGTATGCAAAACGTGTTAGGTACAGCTATTGGTAATGAACCTTAAGTAAGGAGCGACACGGCTCAATAGTAACCAAAACTTTAATAAACAAGATTTAGATACTAATAGATATAACAAAAGAATTGGATATCTATGTTGATTTCAAATATATATGTTTCATGAAGTTTAGTCTTACCGATTAAAATTTACGAGCCTAACCGTTCGGTGCAGACGTGGGCCGTCCGGTCCGGACGCCGAATCTCCACGGTTGATTTGTCTGACATCGACGAAGTGGAAGTAACGCAGGCGCCAGGACAGAAGTTTTACAAAGCCGGAGACATCCTGTTGAGAAACAGTTCCGGTCAGATTCTGCAGCGACTCAACGGTATCCCGGATGCTCCGTCGTTCTGCAATGCCATTCGTCAAACGGTGGAATCACGTCGAATGGTTCAGTCGGCTCTGGAAACAATTGACGCTCGTGGTTGATGGAGGGCGCCCGTTAGGGGCCGGATCTTGGGCGAAGCGAACCAAGTCTTAGCGATGAATTACTATTCCCTGTTCCCGAATGCTGCGCGGAGGGCCTTGGTTACTCGGCGGATGGAAGGGGCCTTATTGGCAACCGAAAGAGAGATCCCCTTCCCTAGCCTCTAAGAATCTCTCATAGAACGCCGGTCAAACTCGCGGTGAGACAGACATCAGCAATCAGCGGATTGCCGAATCTTTGCCTTTGACCCAAACTGCCAGCATGCCCGTCGCCGACTGAAAGTATTTTGGTTTTGAAGAAATCGTAGTGAATGTGCACCATTTTGCCCAACAGATCGTCGACTTTCTGGCGGAAAAGCAAAACTTTGGCCTTCAAATTCATATATCGGACGAAACGGATTTACTCTTGAATACCGGCGGGGGATTAAAAAAAGCGGCTCGCTGGTTAAAAGACGCGCCTTTTTTAATTCACAATACCGACGTTATTACTAATCTTGATCTGGACGCCTTTTATGAGGCGCACCTGAAAAGCGGCGCTTTGGCTACTCTGGCACGAATCCTAGCGTTACGAAGGTTTTCTGATGCGCGAACTCAACCAACACCTCGTCTGGTCAGTCAAAGCGCAGTTTGCACGCGCCTTGCCGGAGCACGTGCTCGCTTGGTGGTGGGCGCATGGTCAGAGTCAGCGCGTCATCGACCTTCTTGAAGCGCGGGTGTGGTCCGATGCGCCGTATCTCGCACTCGTTGGTAGCGCTCATTCGTCACACATCGTCGAAACAGCGCGAGCGCGGGCTACACAACTTGCCGAACTTGGAAACCCAAGACATTGAAGGTTTCTTTTTGTTTGTTTGTTAGCAGCAATATTAGAAAGTTGGTTCATGGCAGGGAAATCATAGTTGAGATGCAATTCCCCTTTAAAATCTTTGAAAAAATCTTTTTAGAATAATTTCTTTATGCGGTCCTTCATTTTTAAATATTGTGCTTCTTTGATGCCGTACACGAGATAAAAACAAAACAAAAAACAACTACATAATGATTTCGAAAATAAGATATGTCCCACGTTGCAAAAAAAAACTTGGAACCAAAGTTGTCCTTTTCCGCGTCCCCCTAGAGATGGGGAGGAGAAGCAACCCAGAGCCTTTCCCTCAAGGGGAATTGCTGATAGGAGCCGGGAGCGTGGCGGGAGGCGTGGTCACGAATTTCTTCCGCGGACTCATCCGCGATGTGAAGCTCTACGCAGCGGATGACACACTGCTGGCACATTGGCCGTTAGATGAAGGGCATGGGAACAAAGCCACCGACGTCACTGGCAATGGGTTCTCCGGTACGGTGGAGCAACCGGCTTGGACCCGGCACTGGAATTATGGGAAGGATCCTTTTCACGTGGCGCTCCGGCAACGTGGGTTTGGATCTCGAACCGATGTGGCACGGCCTCCGCAACCTGCTCGCTCATGCACAAAAACGTCCAATTTTCCAAGCGCTTGTCAGTGTCGGCATGGTCAAAAGTCGCGAAAAACAACGCGGCCGCGTTGCGGGAATAAAAAAGGGCCGCGGCGTTTTCATGCGGGAGAAATTGTCGCAAAACATAGTCAGTTGAATAGCTTATTTCTTCTGTATCATAGATTTCGACAACCTTCAGTGGCAAAAGCATGATACAATAGGTTTGAGATTTCTGTAATTCGATGCATAATTTGCAGTTTTTCGCAATAGTACAAATTTAGAATTGTAAATCATTCGAATTTTCTTGAATAAAAGTGAATAAGAGAGTGTAAATGATCACCATCTTTTATTATTTATTACCATCTTTTAATCTATTACCATCTATTACCATCTTATTTATTAGTTTTTATTATTCTAGATATTCAGAATGTTAGGTATTATAATTTACTGTTGTAAAAAAGATCATTATCACATTCTCCTCAAAGACCTGGCCAAACGGATGCTGCAATACAACCAGATTTATTCCGTATCTTAATGCAGATGATTTCAGTGGCGGGATAAGAAAATCAGTTGTTGAATTTGACACCAGTCCTAGTTTTAAACTTGTACCGGTAATTTCGTTCTTTAACTTACTCAGCTTAGCGTTTCTATCAATATAATTAAGCTCGCGCTCGTTAAGATTGTGATTAATCAGGTATCTGAAATATTTCGTATCGCTATCCGCGATGACCTTTTGAATTTCTTCTTTCACATCCCAAATCAGCATTTGGAAACTCCGCACTACGAAGTAGTACGTTTGCGTAAAGATGATGTGCCAGAACTTGCAAGTTATGAACAAGTAGCAGAGCCAGAAGCCGAAGTTGTAGAAATTCAAATGGCTCCTGTTGTGCAAAAAGAAGAGCCGGCTTTGAAAGGCGTTCCTATGCCGTCAGCGCCAGCTCCGACTGCCCAGCCCTCACAACCGAAAACTTCAGCAAAAGCTGCACCGGCAAAACCAGTTGAGCAGAAACCAAGTTTGTTGTCCAAGAATATTCAAATGATTTATTTCAATTAGTTAGATAAAACCATGTTAAATGACATTCTCCTAAATGGCATCCACCTAAACAAGATTATTTTATCAATTCAACCTTGCTTGGTTCTGGACTCCCGTTTTTGAAGCTTTAGGTCAACAACTACTCCTTTTTAATTCATTTTACAGTAATATTAGACTGAATTACAAAATTTTAACAATCTCGTTGAGTTTCAAATTAGCCATGTGGTTTTAATACCACGGATCAATTATTCTTATTTTTCGCCAATTATTTAACGATACGAGAGTCAGTGTCATTATCGGATATCGGAAATAAAATATCGGTTACCGGCAGATATATATATATATATATATATATTTTATGTGCAATTTTTTCAGAAGATGGCACCAGATTTCCTCAGATAATTTTCCGTTTCCAGTCTTTGGGATCGGAGCCGCCAACTAAGTCTGACCATGATGGAGAAAACAGTAGAGGTGAGTTAATTGAAGTTAAAGTATATTTGTTGTCAATACACATCTGGTGTAGAAATGTTCTAAATATCGTTTCATGGCCCTTCCGTCACGTTTTCTTTTAATTCGTTAATAATTTTTTTTAATTCACATTTCCATAACTTCTATGACTACAAAGATATAAATTAGAAGCTCTTATAGCCTAAGTGATAAATGAATATAATATTTAAAAATGACACCTTGAGCATCAGTAAGTGATTCCAGCATTCCATCTGCATCAAACAATTCTTTACGTTTTATTTTAGTTCAACTAGATATTTAAAAATCCCAATATTAAGAAAACCTTCCAATATGAGACTGTGAAGGACTTTCCATTTGCCTGGTCTCCCTACTTGAAAGATATGAGCCTGTGAGGGTGTGGATGAGGCCACTGGCATTCTGCATGGCATTGGTGGGCTGGTCCAAGTGGGCAAGAGTGTCTGGCTGCTGCTGGAGGAGGTGATGCTCGCTGCGCGCTATGTGACCGGAAAGCAGATCCAACGCACACCATGCACTCGTGCTTCTGGATAAAGCTTTTCCTGAAGGGATTGGATATCCAGGTGGCTATGGGCAAGAGGTGTCCTAGTCAGGTCTGGCCGCTGTCCGTCACCTGTTGTGGAGATCTCAGAGCGCAACATGTGCCACACAGTTTTTCTCCATGTGGCACAACTCCTCAATCCGTGGAACAGCTCAGCCACGCTTGGCTGACTTTCATCTCACTTGGCATGTACAAACTTCTGTACGCTATTTCTAAAAGTTGGCAACCCTTTGTTATTTGATAATTTGAGATTATTTAATCATAATTTAATCATAAAAATATCAAGGATTTTTCAGAGAGCTGGGCCCCGCCTCCACCCTGTATACGTCCCCGACTGCTTTTTTCTCCCCTGGGGCCAGTGTCTTTCTTCTAACCGGGAGAAGCCAAAAAGGCAAGAGCTGCGTTTGTCGAGGTTATATTAACTTTGTATAAAAGGAATAGCATTCCTCTTTAAAAATACTAATATTTTCTTGTTCCAATATGGCTATTTATTTAAGCTAGCTTTTATTTAAATTTTCATTGTTTGTAAAAACTAGATAGAAGAATTTGAGAATTTTTTGCTTCAAATATAATAAATAAAAATTGTCAAACGTATGCAGAAGACCTAGACTTTTCAAAACAGTGAACCAATCCAAGGGTGGCAAATCTCTTTTGACGTCAAATTTACATATAAATTATCCAGCTGCACAATCAGATCGAGAACTCGGTAATATAATACTACTACTGCTACTAAACTACTCCAACTACTACTTCAATAGCAACAACCTGTAAGCCTTAGAGTATTAACATGAAAAGAGCGTCAAAAGGAGGTCAAGAGCGCACATCAGCAATATTACTGGAACGGCTTACCGTGTCAACGTGAAACCTTGTTCCATTCATTACATTTTGTGAGCCAATTACATTTGTTTTAATTGCTTCAAATGGATTATACTCCACTACAGGAACATGTTTTAATGCTGCTGCATGAAAAACCAGATCTACTTCACTAAATGCTCTATCTAATCTTGAAAGATCCCTTACATCCCCAATTAAAAAACGAAGTCTATCATCAGATATTTCTTCATCCATAGTTACTTGCTTATTCTCATTTCGACTAAGAATTCTAATAGTATCAACTTCTGTTTTTAACAATCGTTTTGTCAGAGCGTGAAATGCAACTGTAAATGGTAGCCAGTATTATATTTGAATTCATCATCAAGAGGTGCTTGAAATCCCTTCGTTTAAGGGTTTTTGATAATAATGTACTTTTTATTTCAGTTTTTATGCCGTTCTGAAGCAGTCTCATGTTCTTGTACTTACTTTGTATTATAATCCCGAAAAAAACTTCATTAAAAAAAACTACTTCTATTTATAGGCTTAAATTTTCACACATGAAAACCAAAGAGAGGGAATATAACTTTTTCTTCTTTTTACAGGCTTAAAACTGTTAGCGGGCGTGCCCGATTTTCGTCCCGAGAATCCCTCGGCGCCGTAACATCGGGTCGGTAGAGCCTGTGAGTCAGGCACTACCGACCGACTGGTGGATTCACTGCCGAGCGAGCTACGGCGTTTGGGGCGGCGAGGTTTCTTCCGCCTGGATGGATTGTGCGGAGTCACTGGCGGCTGTGCGGAGCTGACGAGCCATGCTCGCAGGCAAGAGGACCTTCTCGACGACCCACTGGCCGCCGGCAACGAAGTAAACGCCGGCCGCGAGCGAACTTACTTTTCTTTGAAAAAACGTGCTTTGTCAAAAAAGTTTTTTAAATTTATTTCTAAAAGATTACATATATCAGCTATTTTCCTATTCTAGCTTAGATTTAACACTAGAAAATCTTCAGAGAAATCTATAGCATATTAAAAAATCCCAACAGTAATAATTAGCTAAAACATAAATGTTCATGCTTTTGTATGTATTCTCAATGTTCAGTTTTGATAGATTCTAAAGCTTGTAGGGAAAGTATAAATTTAACCTTGTTTAACTAAAACTGATCGGGCCAAAGCCCTTGTCCGTACTTTGATGCTTGTTGAATGCCTCGCGCATGGATCGATCTGCACGATGCTCCGGCTGCCAACTCGCGATGCCATCGTAGGTCAGGGTTGTATAGAAAGCCGCCCCTGCCGCCGCGATTTGCTGAACCATCCTCTCGATCACCACAGGGGATACCAAATCGAACAAGGCGGATGCCGTGACGAGATCGCAATCCTCAATCAAACCGGCAATGTCACCCGACGCGAAATCGCCAAGTTTCACCTGGACCGAGGCATGCCGTTCTAATCGCTGCAGGTTCCGAAAGCCCCCGCGATCCTGGCATCCCCGGCCGCGAGCTGATGGGCGTTCACGACGCCATGCCGTTTCTCGTCCAGCAAAACCGCCGCGTTGGCGGTGAGCATATCGATAGCGCCGGTTGGCCATCTGAAGAAATCTGGGCTGCCGGTAAGAACATCGTCGTCGTTGGTGGCGGTGACACAGCATCTGACTGTATCGGCACTTCTTTTCGACAGGGCGCTGTAAACGTTACCCAACTCGATATCCGTCGAAAAATACCCTTTAAAAGCCAAATCTAAAGCCGGTCACACAAAGGGGGAGATGAAATCTCGAACCAAGCGCTTCGTTGAAACGCTCGCAGATCGGCTTGATAGAGGAGTGAAGATAGATGGGGATGCGCAGGATCCGGAAGAAGTGGCGGAGGGAGAGCGAGCGCCAGCAGGTCGCAAAAAGGCAATACAGGTCGCCCAAGAAGTGCGCGAGGTATCGTCGAGAATCGGATACATCGATTCCCCAAGCGAATCGGTACTGCAGTTGTCGGCCAAAATAATAAAATTGTCGTCTAGAACGGAGAAAATTCCCCACCCTCGAGTAAGATAATTTGGTTTTTAAAAAAATAGACCAATTCAGCGGTAGTTGGTACTATCAAAACAATTACAGAGCATATAGAATTCTTTTATAATTAATGAGGAGCAATGTCAATTCCTTTCCAAAGTTGTAAAACATGTGATGATAGAGAGAAGGGAGGGGACTGATGTGAAATTGTCCGTATGACAGTTCCAGGTTTGCCACCTTTAGCATTTTATCACTGTTTATAACATCACCTGGGTGACATTGCTCGCGACGATACTCTGCGGCGGCACTCTGTTCCTGATGCGTGCATTCGATGTGCAATCCTGCCTGAAAATGTTCAGCGATCACCGATTGACGCATGCCGGTATGGTGCCGATTCAGTTTCAGCGCATGCTGGCTGCAGCCGATTTCGATCGTTACGACCTGAGCAGTATCCGTGCATTGATGTGCTGCGGATCACCGCTTCACCAGGACCTGAAAGTCGACATTGTCAAACGCATTCCGGGCGAATTTATCAATTACATAAAGCCAAGGGTAATTGGGATGAATTAAAGAGCAAACGTCCCATCGATCATGATGATTTGCATGTGAGTTGTTGTTAGGTTTCGCTGTTCGCATTTTGCACCTCGTTGTTGTCGGAATTCCAAATTCCATGTCTCCCCACGTATCTAAAACTTTCGTGCTTTTCTTCGTTTCTTTGTGAACACTTATCCAGATGACCTTTCATCCTCCGTACAACAAGCTAACAATTGTAGCTTTGATTGGAGGTATTGTATTAACTGGTGCAGGACTTGAACTACATGACAAGTTTTTCAACACAGTTCTCCCTAAATAGAAAACATGATAAGTGTCATAAAACAAATAAGAATAAAAGTGCCAAACAGTGCTTCCTATCTTTTGACTACAAGCTAAAACAATCTCAGCACTCTTTTTCTAGTGACACTAGAGTCACTTTTTTGCATCAAGGGTAAACATATGGAAACATTTGCTATCTTCTGGGAATTATCAAGTGATCCTTATTTGTAATTGCTGAACTTACAGGTCAACCTGGAACTTGAGGCCGACAGACTGTTCTTTGTCTAACTGGGTCTTTTTCCAATATAAACTAGTTTTATTTAAGTGAAGAACCTAGATTGATTGAAGAATAAATAACAAGCATGAAATGGAAGCGATGTTTGAATTCATCTGAGGCTCATTGATATCGGAATGCGTAGGTTTCAAAAAGAGGGAGTTTTTAATAGCTGTGTCATAACCTTTGCTATTTTCTTTAATCTTTACCTCTGTCTGTATTATCCGTGTGTACATTCTTTCAATTTCAAGTTTCTCAGATTACCACCTTTCTTCAAATCCACTAGACAATATTAAAAGAAAAAAATCTTTCCTTGATTACTATAATATCTCTCTCGACACTCAGCTCCTTCCCTCAAATTCACTAAAGAAAAAAAAATCATAACTAGACAGCCCTTCTACCACTTTTGACGCTCAGCACCTTCCTTTAAATGCACTAAACAATAATAAAAGAAAAAAAATATAATTTAATTACTATTCTACAAAATTTAAACCTAATCAAATTAGTACTAAAGATAACTATTCAAATTTTAATTAGTCCGCTACGAACTAATTATAATTCGAGTTTGCATAACTGCATATTATTAAAAGCAAAGCCTTGTGTAATGTTCTTGTTGGCATTAGCCTATACTACCCTATCATTAAATATTAGCCAAGCTTCGCATAGAGTGACGGGAGATTTCCAACTCTCTTTGCTGCAAGCTTTTCAAAAATTTGATTAATTTTATGTTTGATAATAATAAATATGCAGAATTCTCTCATTTGTTTATACGAAATTGCCAAAACTAATTACTATTTACTTAATCAATATACGCCAAACCCTGGACGCTCATCAGCGCGATGCTCGTGACGCTCTGGCGCGGCTTCGGCTACTACATGATGATCTTCCTCGCCGGCCTCGTCGCCGTGCCCCGCGAACTCGAAGAAGCGGCCACCATCGACGGCGCGGGACGCTTCGGCGTGCTTCGACACGTCACCATGCCCGCCCTGCGCCCGCTGATCACACTCGTCGTCGTCATCTCCTCGATCTCCGCGCTCAAGGTCTTCGACGAGCTTTACGTCACCATCCGCGGCGCGCCGATCTCCCATGCACTCACGAGGCGACCGTCTGCCAGAATGGCAACATCCTGATACCCTTGGAATCCATCGGTATACTCGTTGACCAAGAATTCGTCGCCAACGGGATTCCCACTCGCATCAAAGCGTTGCGCCGACACAAAACCGATCGGTGTGGTCAACACGCCGCCCGAAGAATCATCAGCGGTTGTTGTACCGAAAGATGTCCACGATACGACCCAGCCTCCGTCCGAAGTACTCACGACGGAAGGTATGCCGTCTTCAACGGCCGTCGTGTTCGCCCAAGCCACTTGTTATCCAGCGCCGTGCCCGTTCCCGCCTTGTAGAAATACCACCACGGCAATCCGTTCACAGCGGAAACTATCGCCGTCTTCGGCCCCAGCAGAGGAATGAACTGGTCGACAATGGGCGGCACCGAATGCGCCTTCAAAGTGACGATAACGAAATCCTGCACATCAAGGTCGGCCGGATTGTCGGTGGCCGTCAGCCGGTATGTCCTTTCTGCGCCGTCCCTGCGAAATACCAGACCGTTTTTCCTGATCGCCTCGAGATGCGGCCAAGCTTCTTGTAATTTTGTGCTCAGTAGTGCAATCCATATCGTCGTTTTCGAAGAGGGTCTGTAAAGGATGTAGCTAGGAAGTTTGGCGCGAAAGCGGGGAATTTCTTTGGGAAACGATTTCCTAGTGAACTGGTGTGATGGCAATAAGTTAATGAACATTGAATTTGTTACTGTTCAGAAATATCTTCATTACCACCCAACCCCCCAGCGGTGCTCATGAGGTCTTTAATAATGGTAAAATGCAAAAAAAGTTTTTTCGACCTACCAACTTAACACCCGAGGAGTCTAAATTCATTTTTGCAGTGTGAGCCTAGAGGAAGAAACGGAAACTAACACTTATATTTTAACCAGGAGACCTATTTAAACTTAAACTGGCAAAATTGGTGGAATTCACGATCTAAAAATCGTTCAACTAGTTAAGAATTTACTGTTTTGACAATCCATAAGCAAGATTGAATGTATTAACAAGAAGGAATAGCTGCCATCACATCCTACAGAGGGAAAATGATTTTTTTTAACTCGATTTTTAAAATGTTTAAGAAAAGCCATGAAATCGTCATCTCTGAAGATATGACAGGATTTGGGTAGACAGATACGGTATTCGTCCTTTCTGGTTGATTTGCTACTGGAACACTAAACAAATGTTTTTGGGGGGTAAGTCTTATTCTCTTGGTTACTTTATCCACACTCTTTCTTACGCTCGGATCTTCAGCTTTCTTCCTAGGATTTTCTACTACTCGACTTTGTTCTATTCTCTCTATTTCTATGACACGGACGCTCTCATTTTTACTAAACATAGGCCTACTCATTTGGACCGGCGTATTCAGCAATGCGTTCATTAACCAGTTGTTCGATTTTTTGTTGCTCTACAGCACCAGAAAAGCTGATGGTCATACTGCCCTGATGCACGGTGACTTCCATATTCAATGTCACCATCAGAATAGCCACAAATGAGGTTGCTAAAGATAAAGCAGGCAACCCTTTCCACTGCCACCAGGGGCTAGTCTGCGTTTTTTCAAAGCCACTGCTGCGATCCCAGTCAGGAACATCTTCTTCGCTAAATTGTTCGGCCATAAATTGCAACCGACAATTTCGAATATTGCTGAAATAAAGATAATGAATGTGTTTGGTCTTGCACAAGTTGGAGCGGGCACCATATTTTTTCCACTACTATATGTACTAAATGATATAATAACTGAAGTATATGGGTTTTCAGCAAGTCGAAGAACTATATGGTTTGCACTACTCTTTAGTATAGCATTTACTCTTCTTATGCAATTAATTCTAGTCTTACCAGATGGAAATGATTGGCAAGAAAAAGAAGCTTTTGAAACAATATTTATGTTATCGCCAAGGATTATATTTTTACCTTTATTCTGCTTCTCAACCGTTTCATAAAATTTAAAGATTTATTAATAGACATCTTTTGATCATTTCAAAGCTATTAAGAAAAGGTCAAATGATTTATTAATGAAAAGAACACATTTATAGATTTTATCAGTAGTGCTGTTGAATCATTGATTATTTTGTTTTTTATTTGCATCCTTTTTACCATCAACTGAATAGAAAGTTGTTTCATCCGGTTCTTAAGTTGATATCAACCACAATTGAAATCAGAAGTTAGGGTCATGAGCATCACTGCAATGAGATCTTCCCTGGTCGGGTACCCATGTCACGATCTTGGATCCTTCCCGGCTTTTCACCAAGACTGTTGGCAAGAGCACACTTGGTCAAGATGGTAGGATCCATCGATGAGACACTAGAGAAGACCGCTATTGATGAACGGGCCAAATCTTGGGATGGCACCACGGACTTTGGTGACTGGATTCGACAATCATTGTACAACAAGTCTGACTAGAGAGAGCACCAAAAGGGGAAGGACGGGGGGAAGTCTCACATTATGTATCATGTAGATTAATTTTTATTTTCTTACTTTCTCTTTGGCCACCCAATTTTAGATGTGGGATATATTCAGCGGGAATTGTCCAGGGAATTTTCTGTGGGATGGAATTGCCCAGAGGGATTTTTCCATGGAGAGGATTTTTCAAAGGAAAATCTCCATGAAAATATTTTCCTTGGGAGAAACTTTTGAGAGGGGGAGATTTCAAGTAAAAAAATTTACAAGAAGAGGGCGATTTCCGGTATGATTTCAAAACGATTTGAAATTAATTAAAAAAACAAAGCTGCATCAATGCGCTCATCTCGTCGGGATCCTCGTTCGGGCTCGGGAGCTCCGGAGCGAGCCCCGCGCGATGAAGCGCGTTGGCGAGCTCGGGGCGGTCGAGGAGCCCGATCATGCCGTAGTCGCCAACCCAATCGAGTTTCAGATCGCGACCAAGCATCGCTCGCGAGGTGCTCGTGAGCTCGCGGCGAAGCTCGGAATCGGGGGCGATGGCGAACACGAGGCGAGCACCGTGCCGGAGCCTCCCGGGGACGAGATGCTCGTTACCCACGCTCCCTGCAAAGACCCCAGGACGTTTGACGGTTTTATGTCTGTGTCCGTGTCTACCAGCTGTAACGCACAGACTGTGTCCTTGCACTCGTCCGATCCTGGGACCCCCTGCAACAATTGTGAGATTTCCTCCAGCGATTGCTGTGACTTCGCAGTTTTTGCTAAGACTTCAGCTCTCCACAACTTTCGCTCCAGCTCACACCACTGCAAGTTCTGGCCATCATGATTACTCAACGAGTTCACCGTTTTAAAGGAGATCGGCCTGGCCCGTCCCTTGTGGAACACCAAACTCTATTTTAGATGGGTTGAAAAAAAGAGGATCAACCAAGATAACTCGGCCAGATAAATATGACAGAAACCAAGTAAAAGTACTCCCTCGTATCCCAATATGGGATAGTTTCCAAAGAAGAATCTTGTTTGCCATTGAATTAGATGCCTGTCGCACATCGAGAAAAGAGCAACAGGTATCAGACGACAGTCAAGAGATGTATGTAAATCATTCAAGAGATTCGTACGTGCATGCTCAGTTGAATGCTATGCCCTAAAAACACCTAAGGTACTTCTCAATTATAACCCTAAGAGTGAAAATTTGGTTGACACATGCTCCACCTTTTCTTAAGCCGCACTGTTCTTCCCTTAAAACTTTGTCTAGAGTATCTCTCAGACTAAAAAATATCATATTACTAAGTAATTTGCTACCTACAGAGACCAGACTAATGCCTTGATGATTATGACACCCACTTTTATCACTTTTCTTATACGGTGGTTTAATTAAGGTTTTCTAAATATCGTTAGGTACTTTCCCTTTTTCAAAATTATAGGTCATGGCCTTCTTCCTCCTCTTCTTGTTGCTTGAGCTGGTCTTGCTTGGGGAGGAGCATACGGCTCTTGATGTACATCAAGGTAGCTGCCATGACAAAAAAATCTCCAGCAACGTCTAAGTTCATCGTTTCCATCGCGTAGAGAACATCGAGATACTGGCGTGTAATTGTCTCGATGGGGATG
The DNA here is from genome assembly GCA_010016025.2 of Alatinidae sp. Z8VKAUB7J3. Classification (NCBI taxonomy): domain Eukaryota; kingdom Metazoa; phylum Cnidaria; class Cubozoa; order Carybdeida; family Alatinidae; species Alatinidae sp. Z8VKAUB7J3. The sequence goes on along the minus strand of JAAAKM020721499.1, from coordinate 136,213,122 downwards.
TCGTAGATGTCGATTTCGTTACGGCGGATTAAAAAGAGCAAGAGGTCAAGCGGGCCCTCGAAGGCTTCGAGCTTTACAGGAAAGTCTACCAAGAAGTTAAATAAACTTTTTTGTACAGCATAGGGCTACATTTAGGTATTAGGGGAGGGGGTTTAGGAAGCAGTTAAACTGGAAGGGACTCTGAAAATCCAAAAGATATAAAATATTTAAAATTCAGTTCAATAAGAATTTGTTAATATAGTGCTTGGTTTGGAAAAGAGGATAAACTGCACTGCTGCCTCAGCCAGTTTAGAAGGTGAATTTCACCTTCAGTTTAATCATATCCTAGCCCCCTCCCAAAAATAAGCAGATATAGCCCTACCCTCGGGCCTGCAGCTGCTGATCTGGGGCTTCTTCATCTCGACGACGGTGCTCTTCCACGCCACCAGCACGATCAACAGCCTCGGCCACGTGTTCGGCCGGCGCCGCTACGAGACCCGCGACACCAGCCGCAACAGCTTCTTGCTGGCCGTGCTCACCCTGGGCGAGGGGTGGCACAACAACCACCACCACTACCCGGTCGCGGCCCGGCAGGGGTTCCGCTGGTGGGAGATGGATCTGACCTACTACGCCCTGCGCGTGCTGGCTTGCTTCGAACTATTGAAAAAGAAAATGCCAGTGGTCTTGCAGCGGTTCCGCCGCTATGGATTCAATTATCCCAGTTGAACTGGGATAATGTTAAAACACTCCGTTACATTACTAATTCAGGTGGCGCGATGCCACGCACCGCAATCAACCAACTTCATAAAGCACTGCCTGATACACAGATTTTTTTGATGTACGGTCTCACAGAAGCCTTTCGATCAACCTATTTATCTCCCGAAGAAATTGATCGTCGTCCCGATTCAATTGGTCAAGCCATACCAAAAGGACATGCACATTTCAAGAATTCTGGAGTTTCCAGTCAAAGGACAGTTAAAACTATTTTTTTTTAATGGATTGAACTGGTAGATTAACTTTGAAAAGGCCAAATGTTGACAACACTTTAACTGTGAGCAACAAATAAATCTTTGCTGGACTGTTAGAAGCATTTATGCTTCTAATACTCCTGGATAGTTTCTAACAGTCCTAGCAATAAATGGTAGGAAGCATTTTTTATAGTTTTTTAAAACTTCATTGTGTAATTTACGCCGAGTTCAAGACCAATTAATGATGCGGCAACAGAAGTAAAGATTGAAGATTTTCGCCTTGACTGGAGTAAGCGGCTGGCATTGTTGTTTATTGAAGAAAATTATGCGGCTTACTGGAGTGCGCAAAAATTATTAGCCTTAAATCAAGCCTATCTTCGTTTACGTAATAACGGGGTTGGAAAGAAACTGCAGGAGCGTCAAAAGGCCGGCTTGCTGTTGACGTCCGATTATTATGAATTTATTTCCGCTTTTGAACAGGCTGAACGTTCAAAGATAGAGTTCGAAACTGTGATGGTGGCAGGTGCTCTGGCTATCTTTGCCTATGCGGCGGGTCATGTTCGTTTTGCTGAATATTTGAGTATTCCCTATGTCCCGGGTGTCGGAGAAATCAGTGTTTTCTGTGGTGCAATTGTCGGTGCCGGGCTGGGTTTCCTGTGGTTTAACACTTATCCGGCTCAGGTGTTCATGGGTGACATTGGTGCTCTGGCGCTGGGCGCAGCCCTGGGCGTTGTCGCTGTGGTGGTCAGACAGGAGTTGGTGTTGTTCATTATGGGCGGACGGAGGGTCGACTCGGCCTCGGTGTTCGTCCTGTACACCGAGTTCGGAAAGAAGGAAGTCCTCGCGGCGTGGGACGGCCAAGTCCCACGGCTCGAAGTAATTCCGCACGGCGTCGACATCGAGACCTTCCACCCACTGCCCGGTGGACCCGCGGCGGCGAAGCTGGAGATGGGGCTCATCGATTCGATCGACGACGACTCGTTCATCGTCCTCAACTGCAATCGAAACCAACCGCGAAAACGCATCGACCTCACCCTCGCGGGATTCGCTCGAGCATCGAGTCCGACGCCCCTGCCCGCCCCGAAGCTTGTCCGGTTGGCCTTGTCGAAACTGGATTTATAGATGAATCCGATGCCCAGATCGGCGGTGAGTTCCTTGAGCGCACCTGCCATGTCGAATGCATGGTCCCGGCTTTCCATGGCACACGGACCAGCTATCAGGCAAAGCGGACCATTGTTTGAAAACCGCACCTCGCCGACCGTTACAACCGGATTGGTTTTGCTCATTGCGGCTCCTCGAAGGCGATGATGGCGCTTTGGCCCGGGGGATGCGCTTTTCTAATAATGACAAAGAAACAATATGCGATCATCAGAATATTGCTATATGCAGTATAGAGCACTTGGAACAAAACTAAACATTTACCAAACCCAGTAATCCAACGGGATAGTGCTCGTTTCTAAGAATACAAATATTAATTTGAGTTTGCTTGAAACTTGTCCCTCAGATCTAAAACAAAGATGCAAGCGATTTGAGGATGTTACTCAATAGCTACTTTAGGTGGAGGGAAACCCATTCGTATTTTAAGGGGAATTTTAGACACCTGGGATTTCTACCGCAGCCTAAAAGCGTGGCAGGAAAAGCTGTTCGATGACACCGACTATCACTTGACCCTGGCTGCCTTCGCGCCGCAGCTTTTGTTCAAGACCGGCTCGCGTCAAACACGACGGCAGACGGGGGACGCGGCCGGTACGCCGGGCCCGCGCGCTTTGCGTGCCATTCCGCAAAACGCAATATTGCAGCAGCTCGCGATGCCGGTGAATGTTGCCGGCGGCGTCGGCACCAGCATCGGCGTTGAACAAGACCGGTTCACCATCCTGCTTATTTAAATTCAACGGCCCTTGTGTCTGATCTTAAATAAATATGACAACAGTCAAACTTTACATCGGTGATGCTAAAATCCGGACTTCAGTTAATTCAAACCAAGACGAGAGCTCCCCGTTGACTTGGATGCAGGCAGACATTAGCAAAGATCATCACAGCTAAACCAATGAGGCATATACCACGGTAGCTTTTCATTAAGTGCTTTCAAACTTGCTTAAACTCAGAGATGATAGCAGAGTCTCATCAATCCTGTGGTATTTTTGTTTTATTAAAGAAGGAACAAAATGGGCGCATATTGATATCGCTGGTGTAACATGGACAAAAAAAGACGCAGCTTTATATCCAAAAGGGGCAACAGCCTTCGGTGTACGCGCCTTGAACCGGCTTGTTGAAGATTATTATGAGTAAAACAGAAGTCCGTTTTTATCATTTGCAAAAAGTGACTTTGTCTCAAGCTTTACCAAAGTTGCTTGAAAAAATTTACACTAAAGGCATGAAAGCCAAAGTGTTGTTTACTGATCCAGAAGCACTGAAAAAGCCCTAGGTGGTTTTTAACTCTTTTATAGCCCCCACTTACAGCTGTCGGCTGCTGTGTTAGCCCTAGGTGGTTTTGTGTTGTGATTGGTAGTCATTTAATCTGATTTTGGTATCTTTTTGCAAGGTGGTCTTTTTTGGTAATTCGTAAAGATTCCACGTAAAAATCTCAAGACCGTGTTCATGCATGATACTTTTTCCCCAAAAAATTTTCTGAACGTTCTGGGCTAGTTAGAGGTTAAGTAAAAAAATAACAGTCCACCCATTTCAGTTTCAATGCCAACGAGAGTGCGGGCACAAAGGTGATCAAGAGCAAGGCGACCACCATTGCCAAGTAGAACGGCAGCAACTTCGGTAACACGGCTGCCAAATTGGTTTTCCCAACGCCGCACCCCACAAACAGGCACGTACCAACCGGTGGCGTGCAGAGCCCGATGCAGAGATTGGTGATGAGGAGAATCCCGAAATGGACGGGATTCATTCCGATCGTTTCGCACACCGGCCAAAGGATCGGCGTAAAGATCAGAACCGCTGGAGTCATATCCATGATTTAAACTTAGAGGCGATAGGGTAAACTTGATCACTCTACCTGGCAATAAGTTCTGAATTTTTCTTGCTGAAGAGCCAGTTATTATAAACTGAGCATGCCCCTCATCAATCAATACTTGAACTGGATCAGTTATTAGCGGTACCTTTTGGACCTCATCTATTATTATCAATGGTTTTCGTTGTAAGAGCTCTTGTTGGGCAATTATCTCGTCAATTAGACTGCCTGGCTTAGATACGTATTTTTCAATAAGTTGTGGGCGTGCAAAATTTAGACTGTTAGACGTTTGGAATTCGCATCTATTCTGCGGCTCCAGAGATTATCATTTTTATTGACTATCATCATTTTCAGGATTACCATCATTATTATATATCATTATATCATTATCAGGACCATCATCAGGATTATCATCATTATTATATACCATTACATAATTATCGCATGTAGCATTCAGAGCTCGCATCTAGCATTCAGTTCGCATCTAGTTTTCATTCAATGCAGTCCCATTTCACTAGCTCTGATAACTAGTGACGTGTGACTATTGGCAATGGGAAAGCGAAGAATATTGTATATTCGCAAGTTTTACGTAGTTCCATTATGTGGCCAAAAAGTTCAAAATAACGACCTTTCTTTTTGTCGCGGCCATTAAAAAACAATGACACATAAACTTGCATAAATAGGAGATGGAATTTAACAAATCACGCAGTCGGCTGCTTTGACGTGAAAACGTAGCAGTATGCACCAAGGGTAAGCATGCGAGCGATTTCAAAGATTCCTCGAAAAAAAGGTAGCAAAAACTTTAAATTTGTAATACAGTGACCGGCTAAACGTTCGTCAGGGTCCGCGACTGACCTCCTCCGACCTCATATTGCGCGCGGCGGAACAGGGTCAGGGCATCGCCCTTGCCCGGGAGCGCCTCGCCGAGGATAGCCTGTCGGACGGTTCCCTTATCCGACCTCTGGGCGAGACGGAGCTCGATCTGGGCATCAACTACTGGATCATTGCAAACCCCGAGACTGGGCGACGGTGGGCGGTCCGAACGGTGATCGATTGGCTGCGGCACGAGGCGGCAACAGGCGATGAGACGATCGCCCCCAAGGACCTGGCCGACATGGCGCAAGTCCAAGGCGCTTTTCCACGCGATGACGGGCGCCTTTGTTTCCCGCGAACCATGGTGGAGCGCGCGCTTTCCCGCGCGGCCAGGATCATAAATCTCCCCGGATTCGATGAGGCGCTGGGCATTACGATCGGTGGCGGCAGGGTCCACATAGGAACCGGTGGCGCGGCCGTGCGGGTTCTGGACGCCGAAACCGCCACATTCCGCGACTCCACCTTGCTTGATCTTTACGGGCTGATGCGTCTCGTCGTGTATAATCAGTGTTGTCTAATGTTTATAAAGTACACCATGAATAAACTTATGCAGTAGATATGCATATTTATTCTCCTTCTTTTTATTATACTACTTCCTATGATATAATATTTTATCAAATTAAGAAGACAATGAGGGGCTAGTAAGATCTGATAAATTGTCTCCCTTTTTGTGTAGAATTATCTATTGTCGATAGTTTTCATCTCAGGCACCCGTTAATTTGAATTTACTTTTAATTGGTGAGTATATGTAGAAGGAGACAATTGAGAAATAGCACCGACACCTGAACCTTGTCCTTGTGCTTCAGAAAGCCAATGGCCTTCTTGACCTTGAAGCCAATGTCATGCTCACCGGTCTTAGGTCGCAGACGAATCTCCTTCGTCCGCGTGTTGTGGCCGTGCTGGTGCGTTTTCTTTTTCTTCTCGTACTTGTACTTGCCGTAGTCCATGATCCGGCAAACCGGTGGCCGCTCGTTCGGAGCCACCTCGACCAAGTCGAGTCCTTCTTCACGCGCCTTCGTTAGTGCGTCTTCTGTGGGAATGAAAGAAACAAACTCATCCAATCGTACGCTTTATGTTGATGGCTTCAGCACGGCAACTGTTTCCGGACGTTTCACAGGAAGCAGTTACATGCAGGCTATGGGTTACATCCCCATGATGCTCCACCCGAATCCCGAAAAGGCGTTGGTCATCTGCTTTGGTACTGGCAACACGCTGGGTACTGTCGCCCGCTTTCCCGGGGTTGAGGCTGAGGGGGTTGAGATTGATCGAAACGTTTTGTCCCTCGCTCATCATTTTGCCAAATGGAATAAGGGTGATGATTCTATAGTGCAATTTCGGAGATACTATCAAAATTATCAATCAAAACAGGATAATTCTGCTTAGTCGTGACTTGGAACACCCTCTCTTGTGACAATACAAAACATGGAAACTATAACCGATACACCAGATAAGAAAAGAACATTCAATTCAATTAGTTTCCTGTTTTGACACAAAATGAGCTCCGGGCAATTTTTTAGCTATGTAATCTTCAAACTGCCATTACTTGGTAATTTTTTGCAAAAAGAAAGGTGGGATTAGCACCAATGCGACTGCTCAATCGCGAGTCGTTCCAACTGCTGGTTTCGGCGCAAATGAAGCGACTGCGGCAACGCAAGGCCAGCGGCGCACTGATTTTTGTCGATCTCGACGATTTCAAGGCGATCAACGACACGCTTGGCCATGACTGCGGTGACCGTGTGCTGTGTGAAGTGGCGCGTCGTCTGGACAATGCCGTGCACAAGGCAACGGGCATCAAACCGCTGAGCAATCCATCGGAGGAAGCGTCGCTGCATCCCGATGATGTCGACACTCCGATTGTCGGCGCCGACATAGACCTGCCCCAGCGCGATGGCGGTAAGGCCGACCGCGGTCAGCAATGTCGATGCGAACAGCGACCTTTCCGTGCCCAACCCATCACCGAGCCATCCGCCGATGGGCGCGAAGACGGCATCGCCGACGCGGCGTAGCGACAGCACGATCCCGCCCCCCAGTATAGCCGCCTCCAGGGACACCAGATCGGCGAGGATCAAGGTGATGGTCATGGCAAAGACGCCGTCGACGGCGAACCCGACGGCGAAGAACAGGAGGTCGAGCAACCGCGACCGATAGACCGACAGACCGACAGAATTTGCGATTGCTATATGTCACTTGGTTAATACCAAGTGCCATAAAAACAGGGCTGTACAATTGAAGTTCAAACTTAATCGGCGATTGTCTAGTCAAAAAACACTTCCTTGGCTTGTTTAGGACTTTTAATAGTAACCTACTGAAACTCTCCTATTCAAAACAATTTAAATATTTTTTCTTGTTCAGCCGAGCATTAAGACAATCTATAACAATGAAAAGTTTCCAGGGTAACTTGAATGGAGGACCGCCGACGCGAACGCCGTCTGACGGCCGATTACGAAGCCGTTCTGGAAAAATTGTTCAAAGGCCTTCGACCGGAAAACCATGCTCTGGCCGTCGAAATTGCCGCCCTTGGCGAACAGATTCGCGGTTTCGGCCATGTGAAGGAAGCCGCTAGAATAAAAGTCAAACAAAGAGAAGAAGCCTTGCTGGCGAAATTCCACAATCCCGGCCCCTGCGGGTCTGAGGAGGAAGAAATTTCCGCCACAAACAAACGAACGAGAGCGTTCGCATAAAATTTCTTAAAGCGTTGCTGTTGTTTCTGTGATAATCTACTATCATATTCAATAATATTCATAATATCATATCATATTCTAATCTTGGTTTGCAGACTTATCTCCCTATTCTTCCAAACTTTTTTTAAACACCCTGAGCCTTGGCTATTCTACTGTTAACATCTTCAATGTACCCGTGTTCTTTAATAATAATACTACCTAGGTAAGTGAAGATGCCCTCGTGATCAATCTTTTTGTTGCCCAACATCACCTTTTCATCTTCACTTATTTCTCAGTCTCAATGGGGGCCCAACCCCTCAAACTCTAGGTCTGGACACTGTTTTTGGAAACTTCTTCAAGATGCAGGTGTTTATTACGTCATAGGAAATTTTTTCTTCAAGATGTCGTTGCTTCTCGCGCAATAGGGTATTGTTTACTTATGCAAATGATTTTTTTTGATGATTCGTTACAGAACTTGTTAGACACCGCTAGTCAAGCGGGGGAGTCCTTGTAATTTTTTTTTATCATTTTCCAATATTTACATGTGAAGATGACTCCATCTTATGAGCGCGCGCATCGGGATCCGCGCCTCCCGGCAGAAGCGGAACAGCGGCAGATAGAGTTCGGGCGCGAACCCCCAGACCGACGGCCATTCCGCCGCCGCCAGAAACCCGTCCTCGTCGAGCGCGCCCGCGATCCAGACGTCGAGCGCGGGCTGGACCCGCCGGGGAAACATCTCGAATCCCATCTCGATATCCGGGCGATGGGCCAGCAGCCCGGCGGCCACATGCAACTGCCAGCGATGGATGTCGGCGCGATCATGGGTCTCTCCGAGACAGGACGGAGCGGAGATTGTCGTCAGCGGCATTTATACAGAAGTCCAACCGCCAGCACGCTTGGTGCATACCGAGGCGTTCGAGCAGGCTTGGTATCCTGGCGATGCAGTGGTTACAACGACGTTTGCTGATGTCGGCGAGGCAACGCTCGTCGTCACCACGATGCGGTACGAAACGAAGGAAGCGCGCGACACGGTGCTCGCTTCACCGATGGAATCCGGTATTTCCGCCAGCTATGATCGGTTTGATAACCTTCTTTCATCGCAGGTTCCCTGAAATGTTTATTGAGTTATCATAAAAATAAATAAATATTGACCAAACTGAATTAATATTATATCACGTATAATATTTATATTTTGTATACGTAATTAAATATTTAAACAATATTTGTAAAATACTGTGTATGATACATAACACTACAATATAACTTTAAATATTATATATATAGTAAATAATGTTTATTGGGTAATTATATGTCATAATATTTTGATTTTTATACAGAATAATTAATCTATCCAAGAAGCAGAGCTCGTCCATTGAATGAAAGACCAGAGCTCCGAGCCTCCGCCCGAGGCCTCCTCCGACGCCTCCGCCGACGAGGAGATCGACACCGACGCAGACGACTCCGCCGAGCACGATGCAGCCGAGTGCCTCGTCGACCGCTGCGCGGAGTGCACCGGCGCCGACGAGGCTGCAGAGTCGGAGGAGGAGTAGCCGATGTCCTACGGACAGCTGGGGGGCCTGCAGGCCCGGGGTGTCGGGCTGGCCCACGTCGGCCAGCTGCGGACCAACAACGAGGACTGCTGGCTGGCCGACGACCAGATTTTAAGATGTTTAAGTATTTTATTTTTGTCTTGGTGATTTTGGAATTATACCATGTTTAAAACTAGTAAATTGGTTTATTGGACTGACTGCTGATTCTTTTCTATTTTATGTGTATTTATCTTTAAAATATTTATTGAATTCTATTTTAAACATAGAGTTAGGGTGTTTTTGCTTTTGTTCTTCTAATTTTTTTATTTATCTTTATTTGGAACTTGATAACATGTTTTCTTATTTTTTTATACTTGCTTAGGTATTTATTGTATTTTATGAAAACCCATGTTTTGTCTGCAGTTACGATTCGATTAAAAAAAATTCGTCTAATCCTTCCTCGTGATAACGAGTCAAGAACTTTATTTCACACTCAAATCTTTGGTTTTTGTGGTCATCTGTTAGGAGTTGCGGGACCCAACGGGAGCACAGTTTTTGAAAATGTTTTTCAGAAACAATATTATAAAGCACTGACCTCTAAACCTCATTGACGGAACAGTTATGGTGAAGCGCCTGTTCTCACGCATTCTTGCTTCAAATAATGCCACCAATTTACGGCGCACCCGGACTCAATGCCTATGACGACGGTACGGAATTCGGGGCGTTCAAGAAGCGCATGGTCGACGACCTGCTCGCCGTGCAGCAGCAACACATATTGCGGCGCGAATACTCGGAGCGACTTCGCGCGTCCATCGACGCACAGGCCGTGTTTGTCGACGCCTTGCAATCATCACCGGTCCTGAATACACCCTTTTCGCCCGGCAACTTTTCACAGAGCCTGCGCCAGATCGCACGTGTGATCGGAGCGCGAGACGCACTGGGAGCCACGGGCGGCTCCGTTGCCACTAAAAAAGTAGAAACCTTATTAAAAACCCATGCCCATATAACAGTGGTTTCCAAAAGCTTTTCAACGGGTTTGCAGCGACACATTGGCAATAAAGCCATTACGGCCATTACTGATGAGTACCAAGAAAAGCATTTACAACATGTGCAGCTGGTCATTGCTGCCACCAACAACGACGCTTTAAATAAAACTATTTTTGAGCAAGCTAAAAACAAAGGGCTGCTCATCAATGCTGTAGACGACCCTGCCCATTGTAAGCAGAAGCACTGTTGCAGCAGTTTGCCCCGAACAATACGATGGCGTCGCTGTACGGCGAATACCTGGTAACAGACCCGGCGGTAGCGCTCCGTGCAGCGTTCCGGTTTCTTGATCTGCGCGCATCAGAAGCGCAGATCGATGCGGCAGCCCGGAGTGACGCCCGGTCAGTCGATGCCAAGAACCCGGAAAAATCGTTTAGTCCGCAAAAGCGTACGCAAGCGTATCAAATGCTCGAGAAGTACTTCGGCGGTGATATTGACGACGGGCTCAAAGATCTCTGGCTTTCACTGGTCAGATTTTAGGGGGCTTCAATCTGATTGGTCAGATTTTAGGATACTTCATTCTGATCGGTCAATACATAACCAATCAATGTTTTTTTTACCTCTGAGCACATGACCATTCGTTGTTTTTTTTACCTTTGACCCCAAATTTGACCTCGGATTCGTACTCCCTGACCCCGATTACCCAAGATCCAAATAGGTTCGCATGGTCAATGGACAATAATAGTCATCTACTGAAAGGATGTTTTTTTGACCTTGCGGATAAGGCTCTTGCGGATGAAGATGCACGTCAGAAGGCCTTTGAAAGGTTTAAGGCCTTTAGGAATAGTGCATCCGGAGAAATATTCGAGTCGGCCGGCTACCTCTTTCTCGAGGAAGGCTATAAGGATCTGGCTTCAAAAAAATACGAATCCGCCAGACGGGAATTTCTCAATGCCGCCGAATTGAATCCCTACTTATGGCCGGCCTTCATGGGCTTGGCTGAAATAAAAAAGGATTGGAATAAGGATTACGGTAAGTATCTGGAATTAAACCTCAAAATATATCAAAGCGGGCGTGGAATGATCCTACATTGAGAAGATTCTTTTTCATGTTTAAAAAAAATAATAATAACTCGTAATTTTGCATATACATGCCTCGAAACTTTACTATAAATTTACGACAAAAAGTCCATTTGAGGAAACTAGGAAACCGAAAATGACTTCCCTGAGTATTGCCCAAAGAGTAGCATGAAAAGGGCCGCACTTAGGAAAAAGGTAATGTTCTTATGAACAGTTTCTGTACCATTGGTACGTGCTGTCGTAGTATGTACAGAGTTTTCAGTCACTGGTATTGTGACCTTAAATCAGGACTTAAAAGGCACTAAAAATATTATTTTTCATTTCAAATGAATCCACTCATGATTATCCACGACCTTTAATAAATAGCCATTTAATACCCTACGAAAATTAATACCCCATTTATTATTCTCCATTGATAAATAAATGAAACCCAAAATGAACAGAAATTACAAGAGATAACCTATTCAAACTCAAAACAAGGCAAAATTAAAAGGAGCAGGTCTGACAACCCCCAGGTCTTCTCGACGACGTCGATCCAGCGCCCTCCGGACCACCCGATCTCGCGCTGTGTTCCGACCACCTCGTATCCGAGGCGCCGGTTGTATTCGATGCTCGCCGTGTTGACCGCGAAGATCTTCGCGACGAGGTGATGATAACCGAGCTCACGGCAGATGCGGATGATCTCGACCTTCATACGCGAGCCGTATCTCTTCCGCAGTTCCTGCCTCGTGACGTAAACCGCCGTCTCGCAGCAGAAGCGATACCCCGCGCGGTCGGAGTATCGCTTGATGATTCCCACCGGAAACAATGATAGTGTTTGTTAAATGTTAAACTGCCACGTTGAACGCTTGAGAGGCCCACTTACAACTAAACACTTGGGAGTGTGTTAGTCAAGTTTCTCATCAAGTTTTCGTTCCATCGTCTCGATTGACTTTGGACCAACAACTCCATCTACTGCAAGAGAATTTTCAGACTGGAAGTTGATCGTGGCTTGTTCTGTGGCAGGACCAAAAGAACTGTCAGCCTTAATAGTTGATCCTAGCTTAATAAGGCCCGTCTGCCAACCGGCGATGTCTCTTGTCATACGTCTGATTCCTACACCAGAAGAATACCTTTTTTGGCGGATTGTAAAGGATCCTTGAATCAAAACACGTCTTACGTAAGTGGCTTGGATAATGTCTTAATGACATTTGAAGAAAAAATATCTCAAAGAAAACATCATCTCCTCAAGTATTACATAACATCCACTTACGCGCAATACGTCATCCTCAGCTATATCCGGGGGCTCCCCACTCGCTTAGTGGACCCTGAAGAAGCAAGTATTGAAGAAATCTTGAAGAAAAAAGGCACCGAAACCTTTTCCAGCAAAAAGATTAGAACCAAAAAAACGAAGTACCAAAAAAATGTAGTAGCAAAAAAATTAGTACCAATAACAAAGGAGTAGTACAAACTTATACTGTAGAAAAGACTAGCAAAGGGCATGAAAACATGCCCAGCTAACCATAGCAGCCAAATTTAAAAATTGTGTTTTAAAGAAAATCTTTAGCGACAAATAATGGTATCAATTCGAGAGAATTTAGAGGGGGAGTGGGCAAAATGTAAATCTAAGTGGGGTTCAACGCCGATCGAGGTACCGCCCCAGTAAACATGGGTGTGCAGATCGATAAGGCCCGGCGTCACGAGCTTGCCGGAGATGTCGCGCGTCTCGGCGCCCTCGCGAGACAGGTTCGCGCCGATCGCCGCGACCTTTCCGTCGGCAAACGCGACATCGGCGACGCTATCCAGATCCTGGGACGGGTCAATGACGCGTCCGCCCGTGAGAATGAGATCGTAAGTCGGCATGAGGTCCTCGATGATAATCCCGTCCGAGCTCGGGCTCAGATCAGCAAATAACGTGTCTTGATTTAGTTCTATACTCCCCTCAACATTCTCTGAAATATCTTTTATCCTTTTGGAAAGTAATAATAATCTTTGTGGAAAGTCAGTCTTTTGACTCAATTCCCAATCAAACGTCCCGTCCGTAGTTTACAAGACCTTCCATCTCATCAAAACCTTATATGCCCAAAGGGCACATCTTACAGCCTTTCCCCGGGGATCTGGTGGGTTACGTTAACCGCGTTGTTATATATCTTCTTGACCATTTTGAACAAGATGACTATCTCTCCTACTTCTGCGGTCTGTGGTGCAAGATCGACGAGAACCCGGACAACGACGAGATCTGCTTCGCGGAGTTCGGCAACCCGCCTCTGGCCGGTGACTCCGCCGGAGATTCTCGCGCCGGGTCCGGCGGCGGCAGCGGGGGCGCGATTCAGGTCCAGGCCCTCGGGTCGATCACGCTGGAGCGAACGGCCTCCCTCGAGTGCTTCGGAGCGACCGGCGGATCGGGCGAGCTGCTGTCCTGCGCCTGCTGGGGCGCCTCGGGCGGGAGCGGATCACCATATTTACAAAGGCCGCTATGCAGACCGGGGTGTAAGGGACGAAGACATCAGCTATCCAGAAGCTCTGCATCCAATTGTGCGCACACATCCTGAGTCAGGGCGGCATATTTTGTACGTTAACCCCAGCTTTACGACTCGAATTGATGGCTTAAGCCCAGCCGAGAGCGAAGCGCTGTTATCGATGTTGTATGCACACCAACAACGTCCTGAATTCCAAGTCCGGTTTAACTGGCGTCCCAACGCCATCGCCCTATGGGATAACCGCTGCAACGCGAAATTTACTGTAGAAATTGGATTCATTTAAGTTTCGAACCAAAATTGCGATAATAATGGGTAGCGAAATTACGATTCATTGCCATTTTATACGTACACGTAAATCGCGTAAATCATAGTCTTTTTTCGGCGGTGAGATATCTGCACCGACACGGACGAAAATAATTATATAACGTTTACTTTCGTGTATATTTGATAAATAAATGAGATCTTTTCGAAACCACTACACCGAAAACAGGATAGATTTTTTAGATTTTTTTTTCGAAATAAAAAAAGTAAATTTGAAATTGAATATGCAAATCAAGCTTGAAAAAAAAATTGGCTATTGAAGCATAAATGAAACCCGAAACGAGCAGAAATTAAATAAACATTCATAGCAAACAAACGTACAATAGGTACTAAAAAAATAAATAAATAAATCTAAAAAAACGAGTAAAGTTTAAATTGAATATGCAAATAAAGCTTGAAACAAACAAAATTCACTACAAACAAGAGTTTGGTTTTTGCCGCCTTCTCTCACCGTAAAAGTCTAAAACCTACTGAGTGAACCTGCTGAAAAAGCTGCGGCTGGAAGTCGCGGTCAACGATGAATACGTCGATGCAACCATCGACGCGATCAGCGAAGCGGCCCGCAACGGCAGCATCGGCGACGGCAAAATATTCGTGATTGAACTGGCCCGCTGCGTGCGCATCCGCACCGGCGAAACCGGATCGGTCGCCATCGGATAAGAAACAACAAGCAGGCGCGACTGCCTGCTTATTAGGCAACCCGGAGCCCGTGGAAACCGCATTGCGCGGTTTCTGCGCGCGCCGGGACGCCCGCAGCGATTATTGGAGAAAAGAATATGGAACCCGAGAAAATCTGTCCGACGGAATTCGCATCCTTTAAATGTTTGGTGTTGGATATTGCGCAGCAGCGATCGCTTGACGATCTCTTACAACTCATCGTGACGCGCATGGCGTCGCGGGACGATGTGGCCCTGGTGCGTGTTTGGCTCAAGCGACCGGGTGATATTTGTGGAACCTGTCGCATGCGGGAAGACTGTGCCGATCAAACGGCCTGTTTGCACTTAGTGGCGAGTGCTGGCATCGAACGATAGTCCATGCGCGAGAGTATCGTCCGGAGTTCTCAGAGGAAGAGGAGCGGCTGATTGCCTCCCATGCTGAAAACATCGAACCTCGTTTGTCGAGTGCGTGCTGAACGACAACAACGATGCCGATGACGGTCTCACTTCCACTCTCTCCCTTCCCTCCTTTCCCAAGAACCGCGCGGCTTGACGAATCTTGGCAACACGTGTTTTATGAGCAGTATTCTCCAAGTGAGTGGCTGTTCCTCTTCCTCTCTCCCATCTTTCCTTCTCGATGTGGATATTCCAGTTTCTTCCTTTCTTCCCAGCTTTCCACTGGAATATAATTAGTCCCAGAGGAACAAACTTCGCTAAGTGAAAAGAAAAGTTTTTTCTACTTTAATTATATTTTATTAGGTAAGCAGTTTTGCATATTTATACCGACAAATTATTCTAAACTAAATCTTAATTTGCTTTTAAAAATATTTAGTGTAGACACTAATCTTCAGCAGCATTTATTATTATTCCAAGTATTTTGACTTCCTTTCATATGAAAAATGCTAGAAACTGCACAGCCCGCCACCGGGCGGAGTCGTCGTCCAGGCGGTACCGGCCAGTTTCCGGCGTCGTTGGTCGCGAGGCGTCGATCACGCCTCGGTCCTCGCACACGCCTGCGCAGAAGAAATCGGCGTGCCCTGCGTGCGGCTCCTGCGCCGGACCCACCGGCGCAGCCAGAGATCGGTGGCGGCATCGGATCGCTGGGCCAACGCGCAGGGCAGCGTTCGCATCACCAAAGCGGGCCAGCGGCATCTGACCGGGCGTCGCGTCATCGTGATCGACACCGAACCAAAAGAGCATACGATCTGCTGACAACCGGTCATGGCGCCCGCAAAGTTTCGGACGCCGTTACTGCCGTTAACGAAGCATACGCCGCTGGCGAGACGGATGAGTTTATTCAGCCGACGTCGGTTGGCGACTTCCACGGAATGCGTGACGGCGATGCGCTTGTCATGATGAACTTCAGGGCGGACCGTGCCCGTCAGATCATGGCCGCCCTGATCGACCCTTCCTTCGACAAATTCGACCGGGACCAGACGCCGGATTTCTGTCACCATTTGAGGATCTAGTTTACACATTATGCAGTTGAATACACTTCTGCAAATGTGCCCCTGGGATAATAATCCAGTAGAGGTCCAAAAAAAGACAAGGTGTCTCATTTTAGGGCACAATGCGTGCCACTTTTTTTTCTCTTTTTCAAAACATGTTCTGTGGTTTTAATAAAAGTAAGAAAAAATTGTCTGATTGTAATTTCACACGTCTAGAAATTAAGCTTTAGCAAAATTATTTTCTATTTTAAAAGATTCCTTGCTTTACAATTAAAAAATCACAAATTAGTTTCGTATATTTCGGTTACTATAGACACGCTTACAGAACACTTACCATCTTTACTTACAGAACGTTACCATGAAATGCTTGACAATGATAGAAATTACTGGAAGTCCTGGCTATTTTATTTAATGTATTAATGACAAATGAGACACTATTTAAAATGATTTTGTTTTAAATGAAGTATAAATGACAACACTGGTCCTTAGAAGGTTTACGGGAGCGGTAACCCTACTCTCATTGCATAACTTTTGGTCTTCTAAATGGCTGAAGTCAATCTTGGTTATACCCACACTGAACTTGGTACAGGAATTGGCTCTGTGCAGGAGATTGTGTCGAGCCCTCAATTTATTAATGGCGTGGACCGCTATGTGATTGAACCCGCTAATACCAATCCATTTGAAAGCCCAGTGCGGGATGCGGTGCTTGGGAATGTGGCTGACTTGAGACCTGAACAGCTGCAAATGAATCCGGAGCCTGGATTCGTCGACAAGTTTGGAGATACTTTCGATGACTTCAGTATCTCGGCAAACTGGTTCCGCAACACATCATGTTTTCAACGGGTCGGTTCGATGTCGCCCGCATGGTTCGCGAGGGTTTCGCATTGAATATGATCGGCGCGTTCATCATCAGCACGCTGCTGTTTCTGCTGCTCGGCTAGGCGAGCCAACCACTCATCACGCTCGGGACCGCTGCCCAACTCCGTCGCAGCTTCGACAAAGGCTGGCCACTGACGGTCACTGAGTTCGAACATCCGCTCAAACGCGGGCAGCCAACGCCAGTAGGTGGCAACCGAGGCAATGCGGGCGTTATTGGCGGAAAGAAAAAAGATGTATTATTATAAAAAATATAATAAGTTTATCTTTATATATGTAAATCGTTTTAAATGTTCTACTGAGGATGTGGTTTTGTTGGTAACTGTGAAGTAGTAGTTTTGCTTTTTTTAAATTCCAAATTTGTTTTTTTCGAAAATTCCAAATTTTTGAGAAGCAAGAGAAGCCTATTAATATTTACATATATTAAACTAGTTGTCACTTCCCCCAGTTCATAAAATTTGCAACAGTAGACATTTGCGGCAATTGAATCCTAAATAGTAATTGGGGCTCTATATCGTTCAACAGTAGCCTTGAAATGAATGTCTCTGTAACTTTTGCTATTCAAGAGGTTACCAAAATTGGTCTCAAATCATCGCACAATATTTATTCCAAGGATTTGAAAATTTATGGAGAGTCAGGCACAGATTAATGATACTTGCTAGAGAAGTTGCTATGAAGGGAGGAAATCTGCGAAGAAATCTCACATGGATTTCACCAGGGTATGATCAGCTTTTACGTTTAATTTTCAGTAGTTGATTAGAAACTTGATCCGGCGTGGTAGCCGGCGGCGTGGGTGAACTGCAGCCCGCCGGCGACGTCGCCGATGGCATAGATGCGGCGCCGGTTGGTGCGCATCTTGGAATTGACCCTGATGCCGCGCGGGCTGTGCTTGACGCCTGCGCGGTCGAGCCCGAGCCCGTCGATGTTCGGCTTGCGGCCGACGGCGATCAGCAGATGGCTGCCGTCAAGCCGGGTCTGGCCGTCATCGGTCTCGTAGGTGACGGTGACGCCGCTGCGCGGCTTGCGTTCGACACGGGTCACCCTATTAAAAGGTTTCAGCCCTATTTTGAACTGTTATACTTTAATCATTTACACAATAGAATATATAAAGCCAGTGCTACGTAACATCTCGCTGATTCAGTAGCTAACTTAACCTGTCTAGGTCACATTAGAAAATTAATAGCGCTGTTACAACTAGCTGCATCTAATAGACCAAAAATCAATAGCATTGGGATGCTCGTGTGCTCTCATTTCGAAAGGGTTGGAAACATGTCAACAATTTAATCATTCTAGTAAGCACCACAACGGATTCTCCAAGAATAAGAACTGAAGATGCACCTGCGGCACCTCAAGGCCGGGTTTACAGAGAAGGATGGTGTTTACTCCCTTGACGCTGGCTCTGCTCTTTTGAAACTGGTGCCAAGTCAGCAGGCGAATAAGTCAAGTAGATTAATATCATAAAACATCAATAGTATTAAAGATGATAGTTTTTTAGAATTCCCTTTAAATAAAATTTTTAGATTTATACCTTTTATAGCTTTTTAGCTATAAATTTATATTATAGGCGAAGATAAAACGTCGAATAGACAGAAGGTGCTGGAGGGCCGCCGCGAAGCGGAAGCCGCCTTCGGCAACGGCGAGGGCTATCTCGAGAAGATGATCACCCGCGCCCGCCACGTCGAGGTACAGATCCTCGGCGACAAGCACGGCGAGATCTATCACCTGTGGGAGCGCGACTGCTCGGTCCAGCGCCGCAACCAGAAGGTCGTGGAGCGCGCGCCGGCGCCTTACCTCACGGACGCGCAGCGCGAGGAGCTCTGCGATCTCGGCCGCAAGATCTGCCAGCATGTGAACTATGAATGTTTAAAATTATTTAATTTTTATCATATTCGTTGTCTACTTGCTGTTTTTATAATTATAAACACGAATTTAGTCTTATTGCCAAGTACAATTGAACAAAAATTGAATCCAATTTAAATGTGAACTAACTCCCTAGAAAAGATTTGGATTATGTGCACCATACGCTTCAAGATACCAAATAGCAGAAAAAAACTGATATTAATTAAAACTTACTGCATGATTGATTGTGTCACCAAGGACTGTGAGAACACATCGAAGCTGGTCCTGTGATGAAAAGACGTTGGCGTCGCGTCCGGTGGCCTTTTGATAGGCGTCGCGGAAGTCCCGGTTCGCGTCGGTGTCCAGGGTATCGGCGTAGTGGAGCGTGGTCTTGATGCCTTCCGCCGCCGCGCCGGCCGCCTTGGCGACGCCCTCGGTCAGGAAGCCGGGACCGTAGAGCGGGATCTTGTCCTTCAGCCCGGCCGCCGCGTACTCCTGCAGGAACTTGGTGGCGCCGCCGCCGGAGAAGAAGGAGAAGACCGCCTCCGGCTTGGCCGCCGCGATCTCGAACAGCCACTAGATGAAAGTTGGCACACATTGATTAGCGAGCGAAAACATGAACTGGCTATCACACAAACTGGTTTTGATAGCGGCCTTGGCACCATAGGTGGTGGCAATCATTTCGCCGAATTTCAGGCGATTGAAGAGGTGTTTGATCAACAAGCCTTGCTTGCTTTAGGCCTACAACCTAAACAATTGCAGCTATTGGTGCATTCTGGCTCTAGAGGGTTAGGGCAAGCTATTTTAGTTAAGCATATTGCAGAGCATAACCATGATGGCCAGCATCAACGCCCCCACTCTCAACTGGGTCTACATCGCGCCGAAGTTCCGCCAAGAGCTTATGCGCGCGCTTTAGCCCAGAGCTCTTTAACGCAATTTGGGGGGTAGCCACCGAAAAGGTTATATGCAGCTTGTTTGCGCTTGATTTTCTGAAGAAACCTAAACAGCAATTCCCCTGTAGCAAGATCTTTCTGCTCTATATTCCTGGGGTTTTCTATCCCGTAGATGCGTTTGCAAATAAAGTGGATGTAGCGCGGGTCAATTGATGTCGAATAAAGCGAGCGCCTGGTGCAGTCGGCCCTGGATGCGGTCATGGCCGGGCGAACCACGCTCATTATTGCCCACCGGCTGGCAACCGTGCGCCAGGCCGACCGTATCCTGGTCATGGATCAGGGCAAAATTGTCGGTCAGGGGACCCATGATGAACTCACCGGCAGTTCAGCGCTCTACGCCAAACTCGCTAAGCTGCAATTTTCTGACTAGTTGGCTGTTACAGTCGACCAAGGGCCACCCGTGACAAGTGTCAGCATAATGACCTGACCCCTTCAGGCAGATTTAGAGTAAAAATTGGGGGTGGGGGGATTTTGACAATGGAGTCAATAATTAACCAAATTGACAAGATGAAGGGGGTGCCAAAGGTCCACCTTGCCCCCTCGGTCCATCCCTGGATATTTGCTAGCCTTTCCCCCCTCAATTCTTAATTAAACAGTGGGGTTAAAAATTAAAACAAGACGAAAATGTCCTCTTTGTGAGGGGTTAACCACCTCACGCAACTCCTCGCTCTTTATACTGAAGTTTGACAAGCACTTTCCTCTAAACCCGGCAGCTGCGTTGATGCAATTGCCAGGACGGCCTAGTGTTTGTCAGGCGAGTCGCATGATGGCTCTGGGAATGCAGAATTTGATACAGGTGGCGAGGACAGGGGTATGAGCACAGCAAACGGTTCGGGCGAGCCCAGCATGGAGGAAATCCTTGCCTCCATCCGCAACATCATTGCAGACGAACCCGAGACGGCCACCGATGCTGCTGCGCAAGCTGGCCTTGGCATTGCAAGCGCACCCAATGGACCCGGCGTTGCGCCCAAAGCAGAGCCCGAAACGATTTTGATACCAACTACTCAATTTCTCAAATTTTGTTGTTTTTTGAAAAAGAAACGCATTTTTAAAACCTAAAAACTTCCACAAGTGGTGTGGATTAAATTCGATGGAAGAAAACGGACTTCACTAATCGTTAAAGCTTATTTAGTTTCAGGGATCGGCTGTAAATGTAGGCTTTACAAAAAATAGGACAGAACAACTTCTGAATCACTGTGGTTTGTCTCGGCACGAAAATATTCTCCTTTGCTAAAAAATTTCTTGACGATCCCAAAGATCAGTACAAAAAAGGCTGAAGCTGGAGCAAAACGAACAAACAGATAAAAGAGAGGAGCAAAAATCAGAGCAGGGTACACACGTTGTAACGTGAACCGGTGGGGCTGTTTCTGAGCTTCGCCACTCCCGGCTATTGGGGAGAGTTCAGAGTCAAACGAGTCGTTATTCACAACCCACTCTGAGGAGTCACGGCGTGGGTCACACGGCCAAATCGTCGTTCGCGATTTTGGTAGTTCAGAAGTGCGGCAAGTGTTTCCTGACGACGGAAAAACGCGCGCCGCGGCTTACAGGCGTCGCTCGACGGAATCGCCTCGACGGTGACGGACGAGAGCCCGTCCACGTTGCACGGCGCGGCCCTCGCGGCTCGGGAGGTGCTCAAGGCAAACCTCGATGAGGACGCGCGCTTCGCGGTGTTCGCCTCCTTCGACGAGCCCGCTCCCGACGCGGAGTCCCGCTTTCATCGGCTGACGCAGGACCTGCGGGCGCGCTTCGCAGTGGACACCGTGCGCAACACCGAGCGTCAGGACGCAGGCGCGCTCCATGTTGAAGGGTACAAGCATCATGAAATCGCGAAAATGTTGGAAATCAGCGAAGGCACTTCGAAATCCCAATATTCGCGAGCGAAAATGCTTCTGCAGCAGAAAGTTCTATCCAAAAACCACTCTTATGATCGAGCAAGAGGGTAACAACGGAAAATACGAAAAAGCGTGGAAGGACGCTTTGGGAGATGCGAGCGCCACTCCCCCTGCGAGTGTTTGGGATGGGATCGATAAATCGCTCACCGAAACACAGCTTGTCGCACTTCAGAAGAAAACAACATTTGTCTTGTCAAACACAAAACTCCGAATAACATTTTGTTTCTATCGTTTGATTGGATTGTTTCTAATTGCCAACGTGAGCATCATTTTTTTCCCAGGTAAATTACCTTGTTTTCATATTCTCTTTTTTTCGAAGTACTCTTCTTGTCAGTAATTTCGATAAGCATTTGCGTGTAATTATTTAATTAAATGATTCTCAAGAGAATCGGATATTCTCCTTGATTTTGTTTTTTCGAGACATTTATCTTGCTTTATTTTCAGTACTTACTCAAACAATAAAAAAAAAAATATCTAGCAGAGAACTTAAGTTTCAGTCAAACAAAGAGGATAAAGTTGACAAGGTGGTTGTTCCCTCCAATTTCAAATAGAATATCAGATCAGCAATAGCATCTGTGGCAAGCTCGGGGAGAGGCTTGCGAAACCGAAGCTGCCTCTTTAGCATGGCTTGGGGTTGAAGGCCTCATGAAAGTTATAAAGCAGTTTTAACAACATATAAAATCACTATTAATTCATGTTGATCTAATTATATTCTAAATCATGAGCATCTTCGAATATTTGCTTAACCCCAAATCATGCTGGGGCGGATTAACACTAGTTAAGAACTCTTGGGGATTTTTACCTGTCAAACAATGACACATAAATGTTCCCACAGTAAAAACATCGAACCGTTGGTCGATTCTAGTATTATCACGAAACTCGATTCCTCCGGAATAAACCTCTGGGGCAGCATAGCCGTCTGTCACAAAAATGGGAGGTTCAATTTCTCCCTGGTCACACCAATGTACTTTTACCGCCCCAAAATCAATCAGACTTACCAAGTTTGATTGTTAGCTATCTGAATGCTCTGTTAATCAGGATATTAGAAACTTACTTTCAAACTTTGGCGACAATTAAGGTCTTTAAGGGCTAAAAATGGAATCCACACAAGAAGTAATTATTGAATTATGAAAAAGTGTAGAAAAAGGTATCAAGTGACACATTCACTTATTATGAAAAAGTATAGAAAAAGGTATCAAGTGACACATTCACTTTTATCCTAGCTAAATTATGTTGTAAACTGTAAATTTAGGTATATTTTTTGTTATTCACAGCTCCAAAGAAAAGAGAGAGAGAGAGAGCACTCTTACAACTGCTACGCACGTACGTGTGAAACTACGTACTGGAATCGAAAATCTGTATGTAAAATAATCGTATCACGCATTGTGATCATGATGATACGGATCTCACTCTATTCTTTTGCTACTGTGAGAGCATAAATAGATAGGAAGCACGTATGAAACTAATAAAAAATAAAAATGATTGATGATTGTATCACGATGCGTGATGATCTTGATCATGCTTGCTATGACGCTATTTCATGCGAGTTTGGCAATAAATTGAGAATACAGTGTTTTGTTTGGACCTAAGTAAACTAATTCACATTTATTTCCTTAAAGGGTGATAATTTAGTAATCAAGTGTTTTAAAATACCCTCCCAGGACATACTTTAGTTTGTAGACTCGTCTCTAAGAGTGTCAATTCCCCGACTTAATCTTTTTTTCAAGTTGGCAAAACGTAGCTAAACTAGAATTTTAGTAGTTTTTCTGATTTAGGATACAATCTTTGGCATTTGCTTATAAGAAGCAACTTTTTATGATCTTTTGTCTGAATGGATTGAGGCTTGTAATTTGGACCAAGTAAAAGAAGGCCAGCTTTTTGGTCTTACATGTAATGACAAAAAAATATTGTTGGCTAATCTTAAAGGTACCATTCATGCGACTGATTTGATATGTACTCATGCTGATGCAGATCTATCTACTGGATTCCTAAGTGATGAAGGAGTAAGATGTCCATTACATCTATCTGTCTTTAATTTGGAATCTGGAGAACCTCAAAATCTTCCAGCCGAAGAGCCTGTTAAAGTGTACAATAAAACAAAATCACAAGAATTATTTGTACGATCGTATAATTATTATCATCCACTCTTTCGTTCGGGAAGGTAAATACTAACAGTTTGTGTTTGTTTTTTTGTTTGTCTTAACGAGAGAAACGATACCTTTCTTCTTCTTCGGGTGGTGCGTGCTGCTTCGGGTTTGGTGCTGATGCTTCGGGTGGTGCTGCTGTTCTTTTTTGTTTGGAGGGAAGTTTTGTTTTTGAACGACATGAGGAGGGCGAAAGAATCAAAAGAGGAGAAACCAAAAAGACCTGCTGCAGGTGATGCGAGTGCGCAAGGTCACGACGAACGCCGTGACGTTGACACTACCCGTGTCACTGCCGCCGGGGCTGCTGTTCCACCTGTCGGTGTCCGTGAAGGACAAGTCCGGCGCGCGGAGCGGCCAGACGCGCGTACGTTGAATCGAGGCGGTAGTCGATGACGTTCATCTACCGTTGCGTCTGCACCGGCCGTACGTTCCAGGACCTCCTCGCAGAGGCAACGCAGAACTGCGTCCAGCTCTCGGACCTGATAGCGTCGACAGTTCGATTGCCCGCGTTCACTTTGCGGGATCAGGCGCTTGCGGCAAGCGGATTGTTGGTCGAAAAAATCGGTGGCCCTTCCGCCAAGCCTTACATGCCACCAAAAATCTGGAGCGCGATTTCCAACAACAAGTACCAACAAGACGACGGGGCGAACCTGTTTCGACGTAGCCTGTATACCTACTGGCGACGCACCATTCCGCCGCCAACGATGATGAACTTCAACGCCGCGGCTCGAGAGGTCTGTGTTGTTCGTACCGAACCGACCAATACCCAAGAAACGGACTTCGGAACATTTATGTTCCAAATATGGAATCTGAAAAAATCCTATTTTTCAGATCACATGGACAACAAAAATAACAATTAATCCTAATCCAAAGCATTAAAGGCTCTCGATACTCTCCTCTCCAATAAGCTTATTGCCAATAATGTTGAATTTCCGAAATTAGCAGATGTAACCCTCATGATTTTGTCTTTAGAGAAACAGCATTTAACATGTTCGAAGCTCTAAAATGATTTATTTCTTGACTGAGAAAATTATATGGGCCAGACAAGAAATTCGCGATCATCGATGTGAACTGGCTCGACCAACCAAACCTGCGCCAATACTCATTCAAAGAGCAGGAAGGCAGCTATCTTGTCGGCATGGCGGCTGCACTTGCTTCCAAAACCGGTAAAGTCGGTTTCGTTGGCGGGATGGATATCCCACTTATCCGTGCGTTTGCTTGTGGTTACGTACAGGGCGCCAAGAATGTGAATGCAGATATTGAAGTGTTGCAAAACATGACAGGCACAACCCCCGCTGCGTGGAACGATCCACCGCGTGTCGTGGCGATGCGATCCGTGTCGCTGATAGTTCTTCCCCCCACCACGTTCTCATTCTCACTATCCTCTTCCACATTGTTGTCATTGAAGGTCGTTTCGGGTTCAACAAACGGCCGAATCAGTAGTAGCAACAAGGCCCCACAAAGTTGTAAAGTGGCCGTGGTGAGGAACGTGAACTGATACGAGTGCCAGTCAGAGAGGATCCCACCCACAAATGCACTTCCCGTCCATCCAAAGGATGCAATACTCTCTAAACTTTTCCACCTAAGCCTGCTCGACCAACACGCTGGCATCCTCGCACTTGCCTTGGTCGGCGAGGGGTTTTGCGGTGGCGACCAGCTTCTGGGCGGAGCCCATGGTCTTGCGGTGCGCGGCGGTGAGCGTGCGCGTGTCCAGGCGGTCTTGTGCCCGATTGGCCGTGAGCAGATCGCGCTGAAGCTTCAGGCAAGCGGCGGTGACAGGAGGTTTGGGGGTGGCGGCGGGCGCCACGGCCGGATCGGCGGCGGGGCCGTCCGTGCTGGCCGAGGGCAGCGTCAGGCCAGCCTCACATTGTGAAGTATCTTCTTCGATTTTACAAGAATGTCTTTTTATTCTACGGCTAAATATTTTATTTACAAAAGGAATGGGGTATCATTACCAAAAAGAATATCTCTGATAAAATTTATTTCTGCATTTATATATGAATGGGAGGAAATATTTAGGGCACGATCAATGAGGGAAGTTACAAATGCTCTTTTAACTTGTGGGGGGTGATTTGAATTAAAGTGAAGATATCTATTGTTTTGTGTTGGCTTTCGATATACAGTAAACTCCAGATACCTTTACCAGTTCGCCAAATAAGCAATTGGACTTAATAGGTTTTTTCCCTGTTTGTGAAGAAACAAATGAACGAATTATCTTAGGTTTTAACGATTGGCACCTCGATTTCCGCCTCATTGTTGAACAAGTCAAACTTCAAGATAATAAAGCGAAAATCAGGGCAACCACCTTGGTAAAGCGCAACAATTTTTTTGGCAAAGCTTACCTAAGTCTCATCAGCCCTTTTCATAAACTGATAGTACCGCGGGTTCTAGAAAGAACCCATTGAAAAAGTAGAGTTGAGAGAAAGAGTCAAACTTCAGCGTAAAGAGCGAGGTGTTGAAGAGAGGTCAACCCCCTTTATATACAGAATAATTTTTGTTAATAAATGCAAATTTTGTTAAAATTTGGCCTGAAAATTTTATAGAAGGACATGAGGTGGAGGGGTGCTAATCAAGATTTTGCACTGAGCGCAAAAGGGACTGGAACCACCACTGACATCACCCATAGTATTCCTCGTTCAATCAAGTATTATTTTAAGGAGGATATCGAGGGGCCATTATAAAGGCTTGGCAACGACAACCGCCAAAGTCGACTTCTTTAAACTCACATGACTGGCATGGCTCGGGCAAATAATCGGTGCCGCGGTATTTTTCAAATGAAGATGAATTGAGCCAAATATCTCTTAAGTGCTTGTCCTTCACATTATCAAATTCTAGCCCCTTAATGGAGGCTGCGGCGTGACAGGGCATCACTTTTCCAGTTGGTGATATGGTGATGAATTGGCTACCCCAGCCGCCCATGCAGGGTTTGGGGCGCACGGCATAATAATCGAATCTCGTTTACTTTTTATAGATCATTTCATACAGAGACATGTTTGTTTTTAATCACTTTTAAGGGTTTTTTTGTTGTTTTTGCTATTTCGGTTTTTCTTTATTTCTTTTTCCTCAATTCGACATAACCAGCGAATTAGGCCCTATTAGACTGCGTTTGAAATAAATATTATCTTTTCTTATCCATCTGAACTTTACAAAAATAATACCACCATGGAAGCATCCCACTTGAAAATGCTAAGACAAATCTTCAACATAAAAATGTTGCCCTCTGAAATTCCTTGCCGCTTTTACCTTGCGCGACCGCGACGTTTTTTTCGGACGCGAGGAGGAAGTCAATCAGCTTTACCGCATGCTCGGTCAGAACCGGCTGGTGCTGATTTACGGGCAATCGGGCACGGGCAAAACCAGTCTTATTCAATGCGGGCTCGCCGGTCGTTTTGAAGTAACCGACTGGTATGCCTGTTTCATTCGCCGCAATGAGGATATCAACCGCTCGCTCTGGCAAATTCTGCATCAGGCTTTAGGATACGCTTTGGAAGAAGACACTAAGCAGCGGGGGAATATAGGAGAGGGTAGGGGATTGTGACAATTTCTGCCACCAATTGGTGCTTTTAGAAATAATACAGAATAAAAGAAAATAATACACACTTTTGTGTTTCGTTGGTCGTTAGAGCTGTAATAAAAATAGTTAGAATTATTTATCATCAATTTGGTGACCCTACCTACAAGTAATTATGTAAAGGTTTGTTGAGAAACATTGGTTTCACATTTTAAAAATACGAAAGCTTCAAAATGCACAAAAAGTTAAATTTTTTATAGACTTCTGTATCGTTGAAAAAGAGACGCTACACGCCGGTCTTTCGACAAAACCCTGCACGCTGGTGGTGGCAGTGACTTCCGAGCTGTTGAGCGGAGTTACTATTCAGGAAGATCCCGCCCAGCTTCAGAACTAGGGGTTGTGTGTGAACTCAACACCAGGCGGCCAGCCTTCAAACTGAGGCAGCTCGTCAGCGATTTCATACCAGCTCACTTTTTCGCGGACAAAAATATGTGATTGCACCGTCAGCGGGGGATCTCCATCGAGGGTGCCAGATTCACCATACCGGATACCACTAATCGTGTAGTTACCACTCGTGTTGGTCTGTGCACATGTGGAGATCGGAGCCGACTCATCGGAACGGAATGCGCCACCAACCAAAGCAGCATGGTTCGCAGACGACACATCCGTAATCGCTGCGCCCTCCTTCTCGTCGAACGACCAGTAGCCCAACAGATCGGCCTCTGCGCCTTGCAGCGCATTCTGTCGTTCGTTTGCGATAGTCTCAGCCGTACGCGCTGCGCTCCAGATACGAACTTCATCGATCGCAGGATGTCGGCCATCAGCGTGCCGCGCCCCGGGCCGGGCTCGCACAGCACGAACGGCGCGGGGCGCCCCTGATCCATCCACGCCTGCGCGAGCGCGAGGCCCAGAAGCTCCCCGAACATCTGCGAGATTTCCGGCGCGGTGGTGAAATCGCCCCCCGCGCCCAGCGGGTCGCGCCGGATGTAATAGCCATGTTCAGGGTGGCCCAGACACAGCGCCATATACTCGGAGAGGCGCATCGGCCCCTCCTGTGCGATCCGTCGCCGGATCAGCGAATAGTTCAGACGGTCAATCAGGCCACCCGTCTGCGGGTCACGCACGAGATCGCGTGGGCAGGACAGGTAATCGCGCTGGCTGGCGTCGAGCTCTTCGGAGAGACGATACTCAGCCGACAGGGTGAATGCCGCATTGTCGCCAAGTTCAAAACCCCATGCCGCGCTGGCGGAATACTGCTCGCCACCTTCTTCGAAGGGCTGGGTGACATTGAAGTTCAGTTCCAGGTCATCCACGGAATCACGTGTGATGATGTTGACCACGCCGCAAACAGAATCTGATGAAACTTCAGCCACCCCGCGAACATCCCCATGGGTTGTCGGATCATGAGTTTGACGCACTCTTTACCACAGACAAACCCGTCATCTTTGCGTTCCACGGGTATCCATGGCTGATTCATCGACTCACATACCGACGAACCAATCACCCAAACCTGCATGTGCGTGGATATAAAGAAGAAGGCACAACCACCACACCTTTCGACATGGTGGTTCGCAATGATTTAGATCGATATCATTTAGTGGAAGACGTGATCGACCGCGTTCCCCCAATAGCCTAGTAGAAACCGTGTTCGCAAATGGCGTTACTGGCGCTGCGCTTGAATTGGTTGAACGGCGCGGCGGCCGAACCATCGTGCTTGAGACAGCGGACACGACGCCAGCCGGTTCGCTGATTTTGTCCCTAGACGGTTTAGGAGTGGGGGCCCACTTTTTTCGCGTTTCCATTGATGAAAGTTCACAGGCCGTTGGAGAGTATGCGCTCAGCTATCGAATCGCACCGAGAACCCTACCGGTCGATAGTGAAGAACCGAACAATCGGAGGAAATACTAGTAATAGTGAAAAAGAATTTGAAGAAATTGTTAGAAAACTTTGTTCATCATAAATGGTTAATGAAATTATCAATTTTATAAATCCTTAAACTAATGTAAATTATAAAATATATATAATTATAAATATACTATTATATTAAATATTATAATATTAATTTATAATTTATGTATAGATGGGATATTAGGTATAAAGAGTGTGTCTTTGGATTGTATCTTTGTTATTTTGTACAACTGGAAATGATATTATGTAATAGGTTTTAGGACCGAAAAGCTTGCCGAGTCGTACAACATCGCCACGGGGCCACACTCGGCATCCGCGATGAAGTCTTGGTTTCCAACCAGGGTGCCGCCTGACATCGTCGCAGATGAGTTGTCGCGCGCGACCAAACCCGTTGCGCCGTCAATCCTACCGCCATGGATGGTCGCTGTCGCCCGATCCAACAGCTCCACGCCCCGATGGTAAGTCCAGGCAACGTCCGCTCCACGTACGAACGTAAGTTGCGAATTCCCGCTGGCACGAATTCCCGTGCCTCCCGCATAACTTAAAACCCTTGTTCCTGGGCTTTGCAGAGTTGTGTCAACCCCAGAGGCATTGCTATATAATCTTTGGACAATTTGGACAAATTAGCTATCTCAGAATTTTCAATTGAATGTATTTGGGGAAAAGAGGTGTAGGTGTAGATTCAGTGGTTCCCATTAAGCATCTCTGATCTATTGACCAAATTTGGCACCAGTCTATATTGAGAATTGCTGACATTGTGGTTAATATGACACCAACTAATTAATAAAGTATGGTGTCAAGACAAAAAAATCTGAGAAGTAGGGGAGTTAAACAGTGCCAAGATCATTAAAGAAAGGCCCTTTTGTTGATCACCACTTATTAAAGAAAGTGCGTGAAGCAGTAAAAACCGCAAGTCGGAAAGTTATAAAAACTTGGTCTAGACGATCAATGATTTTACCGGAAATGGTAGGTTTGACTATTGCTGTACATAATGGTCGTCAACATGTACCAGTATTGATTACAGAAAATTTAGTAGGGCATAAGCTTGGTGAGTTTGCCCCAACTAGATTATTCCGTGGCCTGGTTCGGGGATGCGTTTCGCGAAGCCCGCCCCGAGGTCGTTGAAAGTGCCATCGAGGTCTTTCTGGCGAACGACGTCGCGGCTTATGCCGAGACCTGCCGCATGCTGGGGCGCAGCGATCAACGCGCAGGTCTGGCCGGACTTGCCATGCCGGTCGAGATTGTCGTGGGCGAAGAGGACTATGCGACCCCGCCCGCGATGGCGCAGGCCATGCACGAGGTGATCGCCAATTCGAGCCTCACTGTGCTGCCGGGTATGCGGCACTTCACACCATCGTTGCCAGACCGATGTCGCATCTGGCAGCCGATTGGTTGATTCGTTCGGATCGCGACGATGAAGAAAAAGCTTCTGATTCGTTTGTCCGGCTGGGCTTGAGCGAAGGAATGATCGTCTGCGATTTGGGCTGTGGCAACGGCTATTGGACGCTGCCGATGGCAAAGAAAGTGGCGCCATCGGGGAAGGTGTTGGCAGTCGATATCCAGCCCGAGATGTTGGACAAACTGCGCACGCGAGCCGGCAAATTCAAGGTCGAAAACGTCGAGCCGGACGCGTGGAATGTGTTACACAGCTAAAATTGTAAAATATTATTTATTTGTTAATGTTTTGATTGTGTTCCATAAAGTGATTCATTATCTTTTCTCTTGACAGGGTACCTATTCTGTTTTGCCGTCATACACGACTTTTAACATGGTTTCAGTCACAGGTTCCATATGTAATTTGTCATTGGTATTATCGACTGTATCTGACTGTGTCACTGACTGTATCTGTTAGTAAAATGTCAATGGAACTATAAGAACCAGAATTTATCAATTATATGAATGCTTAGCCAGAGTGGTCATAAGAGCTACTTAAAACGATGAGTCTCAACCCCTAGGTAACAAACAAAGCTCGAGGCTGACAAGCATAGTCTTTGCTTCATTTTCTTCGTTACCTACAATAACAGTAAAATTACATTTTTACGATTTTCACACATCTATTCCTGCTGTCAGTATGCTTCTAATTGATGCATAAGCGAAAAATTTTACAGTAAGATCAATTTAGCGAATTCTAGCCCAATTAATACCAGTAATTTACACAACTGAGAACCTTACATCTCAGGCAATGACCAATGTCACTGAGCTTCATTTGGGAGATGCCCAAGTTGAAGACCTGTCAGTTGAGCAGTACTGGATGAAGATATCTAGTCTAAAGACTCCCAGTGGTGAAATCAAGTACCTGGAATTGCATTTTGCTGATCTTTTTGTTACCCTTTAGTAATTTACCAGCTGAGCCTTTGTCTAGTCTACTGAAATTAATCAAAACTAACATCTGAAATAGTCTTGAGAATTTCATACTATTCTAACTTACTTGAGTTAATTACTGGTCGGCGAGTGGGCGGTGGCGGTCCTGGCGGCCGAGAACCCGGATCTCGACTGGGTGCTGCCGGACCAGGGCGGCGTGCTGTGGAGCCAGTCGCTGGCGATCTTCAAGGACTCCAAGCAGCCCGAGCTGGCGCTCGAGTTCGTCAAGTACATCATGAGCCCGGAGGGCCAGGCGCGCCTCGCGACCTCGTCCTGCTTCTGGGGCATGCCGGCCAACAGCAAGGCGGGCGATGTGCTGAGCGACGAGCAGAAGGGCTGGCTCCGCTGGGACGAGCATAGGGGGGCTCAGCTGGGGTCCAAATTTTGGAAGCCATTCTTGATTAGTAATTCTAATTTAAGCTTTTTTACGTGTTTATTTGTACACATTTGTCTATTTGTTGGCATCCATATGAGATGAAACCTACCCAGTCCTGTCAAAATATGAGAGCATGGGCCTGGTTGATCTTGTTTGGAATAAGGTGTTTGAAAGTGTGCAGTACATGTGTATAAATAATAGTTCAATAAAGAAAATTCTTTCATTTGGCAATGAAACAGACAAAAAAAATGGATCCAGCGTTTTTCTCTAGATGACATAAATGTTACTAGATACGAGATTCTAATAAAAGTAAAATAATAAGATGAAAAATCCTTAATGAAAATGAAGAAATAATAAATTAAACCTATTGTTTCGCATAAACAGAATCCAGAATGCTAAGACAAGGATAACAGTAATTCAAACAAAATTATTCAATAATATTTTGTAGGTTTGTTGGGTATCTTTTGAAACGAGTCACTAGCAAAATTTAACCATTTATTTTTATATTTTAAAATGATCATCATAGTGTTGGTTAAGATGCAATTGCGGTGAACTAGGGTACTTAAGCTCTCTCGCCACGGATACGACGGGCAAGTTTAATATCTTTCGGCATAATGGTCACCCTTTTGGCGTGAATGGCACACAAGCTGGTAGACATTCCTTACTTACTTATTCATATAAATATAATAATTGTAAATGTGTCAAATACTAATTTTTACGATTAGGCTAATTTGTGATTTCTATTGTTTGATATTAAACAAACTCAAAAATATACTCCAGCAAGGGATACTCCTCAGATTTTTTGTTTTAAGATTCGCCTATTTATTATGCTATATTAATTTATATTTATTTTAATAGAGAATTATTTTATGACTAGTTTTTCGCTGTTTTATATTTTTAGTCTAGACCTACTTCAGTTTTGTAACTAGTCAGTCCAAGGCTTGAATCATAGCTTGTTCCTACACTTACTCAAGAAAGACCACTTTGTATGTTTCTTGGAATTACATTTTTACCTGTGTTCAATAAATACCTTATGATTACAAAAAAAAACAAAAGCTTTTGATTTAGTTGCGAATTATCCTTAGAAAAATCAATCACCTGACATCCATAGCTTAGGTAAGCTTATTACCATCTATCATTATTATGTATAAAAGTCAAGTTGGCCTCATAGAACATAATAGTATTTATTTAAGGATCTTCTCGCTTAAATATTTCAAGACTAATTTTTGACAGTTTATTATTTGGGAAGGGAGGGGGGGCGAACAGCAATTAGTGGTACGAACAAAATTGGTACTACGCTGAAGGGGTGAGACGGGCTCTTAATATAAAGTTACCCTTCCTGAATCGTCTTTGTTCTTGGCTGCCAGAATGCTCGTTCACTTAACCATTTATGATTTTTATAATTGGTTAGAATATTCGGAAGCACGTTTTCAACCAAATCATTTATTGACGTCACTAAATTACAGAATTCAGGAGGCAGCTGTATCCTGAAATTGAGTCAACTGGGAACATTCCGTTTCCAATTTCCAGCAACTGATCTGAAAATGTTTCACCAGAGTGATCGTTTTGCAATCGGACACGCATATCTATAGTTAATTTTAATGAATTTACGTGCACCCCTGTGGGGAAGTAAGTCGTCCCCAGAGACATAGTTATTAGGTTTTTCGACTACGCTAAATAAAATGGCTATCTCAGAATTTTTATCCGTTGACTTTGGGAAAATAATTAGCGTGGGAAGGGGGCCTAGGGGTCCTCCAATTTTTCGGTCACTTACAAAGGGCAGCAGAACTTTTCATTTTCGTTAGAATGAGCCCTCTTGCAACATTCTAGGACCCCTGCGAAGCCCCTGAAAAAAAACAAACAAAAAAATAAACGCGCATTCGTGATCTGCCCCAAGAAACGGAGATCAGCACCGCCGGTACGGACTGTAAAGTCTAATGCCGTATCCTTTACCTTTACCTTATTAGCTCGTGACTTAATACAAAACTAGCTGCTAACCTCGTTTTCTACCTTAATCGCAGCAGTATTATTCTCTTACATAGCACTAATCACTTTAATGTATTTGTCAGGTGTACTATATTAGGAGAAGACCTTTGCTAAAGCTCTTCGATCAACGAAATCGAACCCTTGCCAATAACCTATAAAACTGAAGACCAAATGTGTTTTTTTAAATAATGTTAGAAAATCCTCCAACCCTTCATGGAAATGCTTTTACCTCATGACAAATTCCTCCATGGAAAGATATTCCCACGTAAACCGCCCCCCTCCCTCAACGCCAAATGTCCCCCTGAGAACACCTGTACCCTTCCAAGTAACTATTACTATATGTAAACAATGGTCAAAATTTGTAACTTGCAGCCCCTCCCCGGTGACTTTGGGGGATTAAGTCATCCCAAAAACATAATTACTAGGTTTTTTGACTATGTTGAACAAAATGGCTAGAACTTTTCATTTCTGTTAGAATGAGCCCTCTTGCAAGATTCTAGGACCACTGGGCCGATACGATTACCCCTGGAATAATGCAAAAAAAAACAATTAAACACGCATCCGTGATCTGCCTTCTGGCAAAAAATACAAAATTCCACATTTTTGTAGATAGTATCTTCTACAATAGGGTTCTCTGATACGCTGAATGTGATGGTGTGATTTTCGTTAAAATTCTATGACTTTTAGGGGGTTTTCCTCTATTTTCTAAAATAAGGCAAATTTTCAACTGTTTGACAATGGTCAAAGTTTGTAAATTGCAGCCCCTCCCCCGGGGACTGTGGGGGAGTAAGTCATTCCCAAAGACATAGTTTTTGACTATGCTGAACAAAATGGCTATCTCAAAATTTTGATCCGTTGACTTTGGGTAAAAGCGTGGGAGGGACCCTAGGTGCCCTCCAATTTTTTTGGTCACTTAAAAAGGGCACTCGAACTTTTTATTACCGTTAGAATGAGCCCTCTTGCGACATACTAGGACCACTTAGTCGATACGATGACCCCGGGTTGAGTCAAACCTGGAGATAATTTTGAACACATTCTAAAGATAATATTACTATAGAATTTTTGATGGATAGCAAGGGAGAATAGTATTGAAAGGAATCAAAAATCTGAATAATGTTTCCTTCTATAGGGCTAAAGCTAAAGCTGTTGATTTTTGAATTTAAAAAAAAGGGAATAGTTGTGGGACACGTCAAAGTCATGGCCAATTGTAGAAAAAAGCCAAAACAGATTGTTCAATTAAGTGGGCAGCCCAGTCAAGGGTTAATTTTATCTCCATTGCTAAAAATCAGAGTTTTACTGCTGATAACACTGTATATGTGTTCAAAATATCCAGTTAAAAAATTTTTTTTATATCTATTCGCTGTCAATAAAAAGGTATCATCCCTATTTTGAACTGTTTTACTTTCGTTAAAGGCTTGCCTCTTGTCTGTATGATTGTTTCAGCCCTAGAGTCATTGCTATATGTTCTTTGGACTATTTTTAACAAAATGGCTATCTCACAATCTCAGTCAGAGGCATTTGGGGAAGAGAGGTCGTCGGAGAGGAACACCCCGGTGATGGCACCGGTGGGTTGACCGTCTGAGGTGGACAATGCCTGTAAGTAGGGAACGTGATAGGCTCTGAATAAATAAGAGGAGCCGTCGACCAGGATCAAAGGTTGCTGGGTATCTTGTGCCATAATGAATTTTCTATTGAATGTGGACAATGTATTGGGGACTTAGATGGAAAAGCATGCCATATCCTTATCGTTTCAGCCAATCCGTTTGTCCTCAAAATTTGCATAATCTGTGGATAAGTCTGTTTAAAACATTTCGGGTGTTGTCCCATCCTCAACGCCTCGCTCTTTATGCTAAAGTTTGACTCTTCCTCACAAATCTACTTTTTAAAACAGCAAAAAAAAAACTTTAGCGTAAAGAGCAAGGCGTTGAGGAGGGGACAACCCCTTTAGCATACAGAATAATTTTTATTCGCTTAAAGTTTTAATGTCGCTCCTTACTTGCAGTTAAAAAACTAGTTTTTTATTTAATTTCTGAACATTTTTTAATTAATGCATGTTTTGATTTTGGCTCACTGCATATGAATAATTAAAATAATATGATGCCCCTTTTTTACCTTCTTTCGTTTTTAAGAATTTCTTCTGGAGTATAATTAAAGTTTGAAAGCATCAAAAGGCTTTCAATCTTTTCATAAAAATCAAAAGTTTAAAACATATTCCTATAAAAAAAATTTTAGCGAGAAAAAATAGCCATTTGTAACCGATTTCATTTTTTTTCTAAGTGCTCTCTACATTACAAATTTATAATAGAAACTAATTTTTAGAAATTATAACGAACCACAATCCGTTCAATAATAATCTCTGTTTTTCAGTGATTTTGTCGACCAAACCCTTTCCACACCCGGTCCAAGGTCAATTAATTGTTGAACAGTATTCTATCGAATTCTTTCCTTTATTTTTAGTAATCGTGGCAAAGGTTATTTCTTCGGACATAAGTCAGTGTCAACATCCATGTGGCAAACAGTTGACTTCAGTGATCGAGTTAATCCTCTTCTTA
Source organism: Alatinidae sp. Z8VKAUB7J3 (assembly GCA_010016025.2). Taxonomy (NCBI): domain Eukaryota; kingdom Metazoa; phylum Cnidaria; class Cubozoa; order Carybdeida; family Alatinidae; species Alatinidae sp. Z8VKAUB7J3. Next base: position 136,176,809 of record JAAAKM020721499.1, on the reverse strand, counting down.
TCGATAGTCAAACAGTAAACTTCAATTTTTCGGCATGGATCGGCGGCATAACTAATCAGAATGACAATGCTGTGCTTTATCTAACCCCGCTCTTTACGCTAAAGTTTTTTACTGTTTTAAAAAGAAGAATTGAGAGAAATAGTCATCCTTCTGAATAATAACCATTACTGTATGTAAACAATGGTCAAAGTTTGTAACTTACAGCCCCCCCCCCAGGCGACAGTGGGTGATCAATTCGCCCACTAAGACATAAATATTGGGTTTTCGACTAAGATGAACAAAATGACTATCTCAAAATTTTGATCTTGTGACTTTGGGGAAAATGTGCGTTGGAGAGGGCCCAGGTGCCCTCCAATTGTGCAACTGAACCGGGGATTCAACCCCTGTTCAACTTAATTCTCTTTTAACTCAACCTCGTTTATATCAACCCCCGTTTAACCAAAGCCCATGCAATTTAATCCTCATTCAACTCAATAGCCATGTAACTCAACCCCCTTTCAAGTCAACCCTCTGGTTGAAAGAGTCCTGTCTCGATATCCAGGTTTATCATATTTAGGCGTCTGCTCGGAGTTGTTCTATTCGAAAAGTGGTGGTAAAGGAAAGTCTGTAGAGTGAGCGTATTCAAGGTCAGAAATAAGAAAAAATTCAGTAAACTTAAATACAGTGTGTATTTATACAGTGTGTATCTACATTAAAATGAATTAATTGCCAAGCTTTTATTTTCCATCTACGTCTCGCACATTTTATATTCCCTTCCATGAGTAGACATCTGCTTCCAGATAGGCTACTTCATGGTTATTTATGATAGTTTTATCGCTTCAAAATTAAAGACTGGTTTAAGGCAGGCACGTACATAAGGGGGAAAGAGGAGAGTGCGGCAGTGGGTCTATCTACCCACGAAACAAAGAATGTGCTTAAAGGCTCTTTTCCTATGGCAAAAGTTTTAGTTTTCGAGGGTAATATGACACTTTGTTCTCTTGTGTACCTTATAACTTTGGTATGTTGCTTAAATATAATTTTTAATGCTTCGACACTTTCAAAAACTTCAAACTTTCGCAATAAAAACAGACGGAAACTAATTATGAATAGTTTTTCCGAAACATAATGAACTTAAGACCAGCAGAAAAAAATCCTATCAAATATCAAATTCAAAATGTTCAGGACTTGCTATTAATGATCAGCATTAAAATGTTTTTCTTTTGTTGTAGCTATTGATATCAAAATTCAATTTTTTAGAGTTTTGGATACTATTGAGCCGGGTCGATCCTTACTACAGTTCGTTACCACGAACTGTTTGAACAAAGCTAAAGTTTGAGTCATTGGACGTGATCACCAGTCAGAATATACTGCAGTCATGACTTAACCGTTTTGAAGATAATGTACCATTCTATTAAAAATACGTCAAAATGTCAGCATCGAAATTTTATTTTCTCGATAAGCTGGCTCTTCGAGCAACATTAAAACTCAAAACGAACAGAAATTATTCCATATATAAAAGGGTTTCCCCCCTCCACAGTACCTTGCTCTTTACGCTAATTGGACTGTTTGTTCCAATTTTTTGACTCCTGAAACACAAGGGCCATTTAATTAGAATTGAAAGCTTCTTTTAAAGGTGCTTAAAACTTTAGTGTGAAAAACAAAGTATTGAGGAGGGCAAACCTACCATATACAAAATACTTTCTGTTCTTTTTGATGTTGCTCCTTACTTTCAGCTGAAAGAACAAGTCATCGTAGTAATTAACGCTTTGTAGTGTTTTGGGAGATTTCCTGCACTTCTTAATGGTAGCGATGCGAAGTATTGAGTTACCGCCATACAACAACTGGTGAAGCTTAATTGGTTTGGTAAAATATCCCCTTTCTCCCTGGCTGCAGTTGTCATGGCATGCCTGATAAGGTTGTAGGACAACAACACGCCCCATAGCTCTTGCTCTACCATGTCTGGACGTTTACTGCGTAGAGTATAAACGGAGTTCAGAAGCGATTGCTTCATTTCACCGGGGCTTTTCCTCAAGTTGGCTGCATGCGCCGCCAAGGCTGTTCAACGCGGACTGAATTTCAAGGCCGAGCCGGTCCAGCTCCGCTACGGTCCGATGCTCTTTGCGGAGGTCGAGGGGCCAGGTGCAGAGAATGTCCGGCGTACTCAATCCCCTTGTGGGTCTCAGCCGCTCAACCCAGCCATCGGTCCCGGCGACAACCTCGGTGTTACAGCCATTTCGGTTCAATGCATCGGCCCATTCTTCGGCAACCCCGCCGTCGTTTGCCAGCACACAGCAGGGCGTCCACCTGCAGCAGGGTGACGCTGGGGAAGGCGCGGCTCAGGGCGATCAGCTCGGCATCGTGGCCGGGCGGCAGGTAGAAGCTGGTCAGGTAGGTGGCGGGCAGGTCCTGCAGGGTCTGTGGCTCGAAGATCATGTAGAAGTTGGGCTGGAAGCTGTCCCAGTCCACCTGGCGCAGGCTGCTTACCTGGGCCTCGCGCTCGATGCCGCCGACGTTGAAGCGCAAGCGGTCGCCCAGCTTCAGCTGCAGGCTTTCGGCCAGTTCACTTAACAATGACAGTACTACAGAAGCAGAATGAAATCCTAGACCTACGGGAAATGGTAACAAAACTGGAGCGAGATTTTTCAGCAAAAAAAAATTCACCATAAATAGAACGAAATCAGAAATAATGAGGATTTCATTTTTAAAGCATAGGGTCCCAGATTCGCCTGAAGTGGGGTATGCCAGTAGTTCAGAAAATGAGAATTCTCGGTGTCATTTTTAACGATAGATTAACATGGGGCGACCATATAAATCATTTAATTTCCCAAATTTTTCAACGTCGGGGTCCCGGAGTGCGGTCAGGCCGCGCGCCGGCTAAGCCACGCGCGATCGCACGGCAGCGTTAACAGAATTGATTTTTCCGACTGAATTGAAGCGCTGCAACGTCTCAATATCGGACAAGCGGAAGCGTCGGGAGGCGTAAAGGATCAATCCACATTTCGGCCGCACGAAAACATGTGTCACATCGCATGTGGATTGCGACGGCGTTGACAGTGTCACGCTAGTCCAGCCAAGCGAAATCCCTCGGTCGAGAGGTCGACCATGTCTCACAAACCTGACGTCACTCGACACACACACACGGACAACTTATTTATATATATATAGATAGATAGATAGATAGATGCCCCGGTCGTCATTTGTGTCCCTGTGTCCCAGTTTGTAATTTCTCTTTGAGTGTCCCGGTCGTCGTTTATATTCCCTGTGTCCCGGTGTCGCGGTCGTCATTTGTGTTCGGTGTCCAGGACTGTAATTTCTATTCGAACAATCCCTGTGTTCCGGTCTTATATATCCCGCCTGTACCCCCGGCATCCCCGTTGTAGTGCCGCCGGTGATCAAGGCGAAGGCCGTGGCAAAGACGGAGATCGTCACAGACGGATCCCGGGGCACCAGCCCCAACAGATCCATGAAAGCGAAAAGCGCGATCAGCCCATAGCCGGCGCCGGACGCGGTGGTGAAAAAGATCACGGACTTTGCGGGATGCATGGGTGATCTCCTCCTAAACCGACATCACGCGGTCGAGCCAGCGTTCCAGCAGCCCTTCCTTGCTGTTCGCCGCCGGTTGCAGTTCCGCCGTGTCCGAGCCATTCCCAGAACGGGAAATTGAAAACAGTGTTTTAAGTTTAATGCGAGAACAGTTTTTTGGTATACCAAAAATCTACAAAATAATAGCGTTCTTTACTGCGGTACACATATGACATTAAATTACATTTTTATCACGTTTACTAACGTTTCTTGAGTATTAAAACGTCCCAACCATGGATAGCCTGCCTCCTATGAAGTAATTACGACTATTTAAGTATGACCAGTGGGCCAAGATCCTGTTGATGAATGTTTTTGTTTCCTAAATCATTTTTTTTTTCAAACTGGCACCTAACTGCATTAGATTATTCACCAATACTTTAGTTTCCCTTAGCAACAGTTGCCAGAGCATACTATTCATAACAGTTCTTGGTAACGAACTGTAAGCAAGGAGAAACCCAGCTCAATAGTAACCGAAACTCTAAAAACGGAGTTTTGATACCAAAAGATAGATCAAAAGAATCAAATCTTTATGCCAATTTTAAATATACAAGTTTCATCAAGTTTAGTTCTACCCCTCAAAAGTTATGAGCCTGAGAAAATTTGTCTCCTTTTTGAAAAAATTACCATGCTCACTTTTGTCATCTTTCTTATAGATGTTTAATTAATGTCTTCCTAAAATTGCTAGGTATCTCCCCTTTTTCAAAAACTATATTCACAATCTTTAGTAACTTATTTCTAACTTGTAAAATTGTAATTGTAAAATTAGACCACTATTTCTCAGCTGTTTTTTTTTAGCTGGGGGATAGCGTCCTCAAGATCAATTTTCATAAAAATTCCACCCTTTCTCTCTCTCTCCCCACCCCCCTGTGTTCAGGTATAAATGCATGCATGTATTTTCGTTAAGATCGTATGATTTTTAGGGGGTGTTTCCCACTATTTTCCAAACAAGGCAAATTTTCTCAGACTCATAACTTTTGATCAATAAGACTAAATTTGATGACTTTTATATTTAAAATCAGCATAAAAATCCGATTCTTTGTTGTATCTATTAGTATCAAAATTCCGTGTTTTAGAGTTTCGTTTACTACTGAGCCGGGTCGCTCCTTACTACAGTTCGTTACCACGAACTGTTTGATTAGCCATGGCTCTTGGGTTTTTCGTCACCATGTAAGGAAAAGTCGGCTGTTAGCTCAGAATCATCTTAGGCCATGAAGGGTTTGCAAGTTTAGCTATTTGGTGTACCTATTATTTGTTTCCAGTGTAATTGATGGTAAGACCGAGTTGGTTCCAGTGGTAAGACATGTAGGGGACTTGTAAGTAATAATCATCTGTTAGGCTGCAATCACCTTCAGTGAAGAGGGGTTTGTGCCTTTTGCTAGTTGGCGTAGCCTACCCATACTCACTGTAACCTAGAATTAAGTGTTTAATGAAACGGGTACGAAAAGTTGAAAAGTGTGTAATTAAATGGATTTGTGAACGAAGATTCAAGAAGTAAGCTAAGAGATTATAAATATGGAATGTAAAATATCAAATATTAAAGTTGCCGCTGAATTGAAAAATTTGCATGAAATTTGCTGAAGATTTTTTGGATGAGATACTGGGATTTTTTTTTCCTTAAATCAAGTTCTAATAGCAGACATTTTTGTTTCGGTCTGTCGGTAAGCTAGGACGAGGAAATTTGGCAGGCATATCAGGAACCAGACAAGATTACTTCGGAGCTTTGGAGATATATTTCCGATTCCGTGGTCACACGCCGCCCCTTGGAATTGGCTGGATTTGATTGCCAATTAACCGGCCTGGGATCCCAGCGTCATCTTCTTGATGAACTCAAGACAGTCTTGACAACTAGTGAACTGAAAATTGAAGAATCCGAAGCCAACTTTTTTCTCGCAACAGTCAGAGGGCTAATCAACGGCAGGCGGCCAACCGGCGAACTGGACCGATTTGCAGCAACGTCGGCAAAAGCAATCAGGAATCTAAAAGAACAAATTTATGGGAATTTTGAAAAAGAGCCTGAAACCCCTCAAAGTGGTGTCAGATTTAAATAGAAAGGTTACTGTTGGAAATATCATGGTTGAAAATATGTACACAAAACTTATATTTCCCTACCTTGAACAACAAGAAAATCACTATTCTGCAGCATGGATGTGTCTCTTATTTTTTTCTTTTTTTATCCCTAGGGTGATCATATTGAATCGTGGTCATAGAATGTTGGGAGGGGTGTTTTTAGAAAGCAAAGTGGCATTTTCTGCCATTAAAACGAAGTCTTGTTCTTATAATTGGTCGAAATCATAATTACCATTCCTGAATCAGCTTCTAATTGTATTTTTTACACTCGACGGTTTTTTCACAAAAGTGTTTATAAATTTTTGTTACAATTAGCCGTGGTTCAGACTACCCCTGGGCTAATTTAAGATGGTCTGCTGAATATCCCTGGTCTATATTAGAATCCGCTTCATAAAATATGGATGACAAGAAATCTTAGTAGCCATTATTTTGTTTGCTCAAGTCCCAATTCTTTAGGTGACCTGTTCGTTTTAAGTTTTAATGTCGCTCCTTACTTGCAATTACTATTGCCTTATTTACTATTTTTTTTTATTCAATTTATAAATAAAATCTTGAAACCTCTGCGACAGGGTTTTCTGATATGCTGATATCAATCGGTCTGATATGCCCTTGTGCGACAACTGTTTTGATTCTCAAATTCGAACTGTGTTTTGAATCGGAAGAAAGTTATGCATAAAATAGTTCTTAATTTCACCTCCTAACCTTGCAAGGGTATAAGTAAAGGGGATTAATTTCCAGTTCTGGCATTTGTTTTTTTATTATTATTTATAATCAACCTTTTTTTTCAAACAACCTTTGACATGCAAGAGACAAAAACGTGATAAAATTTATTGCTGTCATATTTTGTTTGTTGGATGTGAAAATGATGGACTAACAAGTCCCCCCCACCCCTTAAAGTGACAGAATCAATAGACTAACGAACTCCTTTTCATCAGATCGTGACATATCTTGTTTTCAGTTAATAAGATATTCAGATATTCATTTAATTTAAGTAATAACCGTACGATCCCTTTAACGTTGTCCGATCGGGCTGAAATTCACAAGTTAAGGTCCCCTAAGGCCCAGGAGCTTATCCGCTAAATTTCAGCTCGATCCGATAACTCCTTCTCTGTTTTCCACTCCTTACTTTCATTAAAAAAACTTGTTTTTTTTTATTTATTTCTGTTTGTGAAGTCGTTCGTAATTAACGAAATAGCAAACAGTAAATCTCAAGTTGAATCTCTCTAATCAAATTTCTTTTGTCGCCTATCAATGAATTGCCTGCCTACTTCAATATTCGTGTGCATAATATAAATTCCAGTGCCCTAAGATCAAAAGGCTTTGAAAATGATTGTAGGTATGTTTATTAATAAAACTGGTGTGTACAAAACTCCATGTCATTTACATTTCTTCTTCCATTTATACATAACCATCGTTAATGATAAGTGGCAGCAGCTCGTTAGGATTAAACTTGTATTCTTTTTGACATACCAAGTCAGGGTCACATTTTCGACGATATAATGCAACTTCATTTTTATTATATCTCTTCGTTAAGTCAATAATATTTTGCATCATGGGGAGTGGGGGCAGATTAATTTGGAAAAAAAATAGGAAAAATGAAGTGTTAAAAAAAATGAAATAATCACAAGTCCTAGATACATGATTGACCTAACCGGAACGGATCCACTCTCTTCGGGAGAGTTTGGAAGGGGAGGGGGGTTAATTCTGAAAAATCAAAAAATAAGGTATTTTTTTACTTACGAAGGAGTGATCGAATCTTAATGAAATTTGATGTTTGGAAGGATATCGTGTAAGAAGAAGTCCTAGATACGTGATTGACATAACCGGATTTAATGTTTTTTAGCTTGTGTATGATGCATACTAGGGGATCGGGAAAGAGAAAAAACTGATCTTCACATTTTTATGGCACTTGGTATTAACCATGTGACATATACCAATCGCAAATTCTGTTGGTCTGTCTGTCTGTCGGTCTATCTGTCCCGATTTCGCTGCTTTAGCCACTTCCAGGTAAGCTAGGACGATGAAATTTGGCAGGCGTATCAGGAACCGGGCCAGATTAAATTAAAAATCGTTTTCGTGATTTGACCGTCTGGGGAGAGTGCAGGCTTTGAGCAACCAAATTATTGTCTTTGGAATGAAAGAAGATGCCTCCATTGAAACATTGAAAGTCGATTCATGTCACTATGTGCTGGGAAATTTCCTGGCATACCAATTACCCAGTCTGATGTTGTATCAGCCAAAAGAATTTGCAAACCATCTGCCAAACCCAGACCAATAGTTGTAGAATTTTGCAACTTACAAGTTCATCAACTGCTTCTCAGACAAAGGAAGGATTTGAAAGGTTTGGGATACTATTTTCTGCGATGCTTAAATCCTAGAATGTCGCAAGAGGGCTCATTCTAATGGAAATGAAAAGTTCCAGTGCCCTTTTTAAGTGACCAAAAGATTGAAGGGCATCTAGGCCCCCTGCCATGCTCATTTTTTCCCAAAGTCACCGGATAAAAATTTTGAGATAGCTTTTTTAATCCGTATAGTCGAAAACCCTAATAACTATGTCTTTGGGATGACTTACTCTCTTACAGTCCCTCTGGGAGAGGCTGCAAGTTACAAACTTTAACCAGTGCTTAAATACAGTAATGGTTATTGCAAAAAGTCAAACATGCACTTAAGTGAGTCGATGGACCAAGTTAGATGTAGAAATTCACCATATTCAACAACTTGTTTACTCATTTATTATTTAAGCTTTTTTCATGAAAGTATTTTTGTAAATTTAAGAACAAAGCTCTGACTCTAGTCATCTGATGGTTGTATACCGTCTACAATTGTATACAGGACAATTCTACAATTGTCCACCTTTTTGAGCCTATATCATCATAGAAATTGGAGGAAATATTTCGTAAGCCAGGTGCTGTTTTAGACCACCTGATTTCTGATTTTAACCATTGCATTTCTTGCGATACCCTTTGAAACCTAAGGGGTTGATGATGTATTGGATTATGTGACTGGGGAAGTGGTTCAACGTTTATTTCAGGGATTACTAAAGTATCGGCTTCTCTTTTGAGAAAACCGAAATAAGACTCATTTATTATTAAATCACCTAAATCTCTATTGAAAGCTAGACCTAAATGTTGGTATTTGTCCCTAACTGGAATTTCACTTGCCTAGGTAGCATTAATAATAAGGAAGATGGATGCATTAGCAGTAGTAGTAGTATTAGTAGTAATAGTAGTAGCAGTAGTAGCATTAGTAGTAATAGTAGTAGTAATAGTAGTGGTAGTAGTAGTAGTAGTAGTGGTAGTAGCAGTACTAGTAGTAGTAGTAGTAGTAGTAGTAGTAGTAGTAATAATAATACTAGTAGTAGTAGTAGTGGTAGTAGTAGTAGCAGTAGTAGTAGTAGTAGCAGTAGTAGTAGTAGTAGTAGTAGTAGTAGTAGTAGCAGTAGTAGCAGTAGAAGTAGTAATAGCAAGAGTATTAAGTAGAGAAATTCATTAAAAGTTTATGTTGCTTTAAAACTAAATCAAAAACCGCTGTATTTATGCTGGTTGCCAATAAGCCATTCCAAGCAATGCATCAAGAAAGACTGAAGGTATTTAGTTGAAAATCTGAAGGCTATTTGCATTAATAATTCTGCTCTTACAAGTGAATTAAATCAAAAGAGTTAAGGTGCATCCAGATTGTCAAAATAGCATAAATATAATGTTTTAGGAATGGTATTTAATTTTTTGGGAGATCTTGAGGGTAAAAACCACCCTGCTTTGCATAAAAAGCCAACCCAAAATCGAAAACAGAGAGCCAAAAAAGTAATTTTGACATTAAAAAAAGTGAATATTTTGCTTTTCAACCTCGTTATGACAGAACAATAGTGAAATATCATTTCGACAGCCTAAAGAAATTAGGATTTTAAATTTCTTCTCCTTGTTATTACGAAATCAAGATTTTTGCCTTCCTGTTGGCTTTTATGGTAAAACGGACAGATTCCCTTCGTAAACCTAAACTTAAATACTTTTTGGCCAGGGTAAGAAAGCAAACCTTATTGATTATGTTATAGTAAACTGAAGACTGGCAGGATCAATACAAGATACCGGGGCATATAAAAGTGCTGTTATTGATGTTATAAGCAAATATCACCATCTAGTAGAGCCTACGGTTGATTTAAAGCTGAAATTTCGGAAGGGTAACTACCCCCCGGGAAGTTATGATGTTGGTAGACTCCTGGACGAAAACTTGAGAGAAACTTTGCAGGAACAGAATACTAAACGTTTAGGTTTAAAATTTGACAATGTGACTGGAACCGAAGATCGCTTAACATTGTCGTGGTTCGCCTCTTTAAAGAGGCACGAGTGTGCCTCCTTGATTCTTTAAATCTTGACTCTGATTGGTCAGTCAAGAATTTTAAGCTAGAAAGCTGACCAATGTTCAACTCGGAAAACAACGAACGGTGAACATAACTGGCGATGTAATCGTCTGTTAAAATTGATTACAATTGACAAATGTGACTATAATGTGGCCTGGGCATTAGTAATATCAATATTTCGGCTCAATGAATGGACAGATCTGCTTTGCATATTAAGACACTTTCGCATTTGGCCTTAGAATGTTCCAGATTTCTGTTAACAAGAACTTCTATCCCTATTTAGTACATTTTAGTGTGTAATGCCTCTATGAATTATGACAAAACAAGAGCTAAGAGCTCATATGGTACTTGTGACGAGGTTGGAAGAGCCAAGAGCCAAGAGCTCATATGGATAGAGCTCTAGCAAAATTCTAAGGTACGTAGCTATTACCCTCGAAAACTAAAACTTTTGACATAGGAAAAGAGCCCTTAATCACCTAGAAACCAGACGGAACCGATGAACACTCACAATATCAGAATTGCGATAGTAGACAAGCCCATTTGGTCACGTATCACATGATTAATAGCTGGATTTAGCTTTAGCGATGGGTTTTGTTTCACACCGTTAATAAGAGAGAATCAAGCTTAGCGTCCTGCTCATATTCGTCAACTTTCGATTGTAGTTGAGTTACCCTGTTCTCAAGGATTTCAATAGCATGCAAGTAACTTTTGAGCTGTTTTTCAGTGATATTAAACTTTTGGCTAAATTCCCAGTTTTAACGGCTCTTATCTTGGCTATGTAGTTCCTCAGAAGTATTATCATTACGACAATTACGAGTCTTTTCTGATGGGTTGGTACGGTCCTAATATGGGCGATTATTTGATGGAGCTTTTGTTTACTTCTTGTAAGGCGTTGACGGGAGAAAGGTTATGAAGGGGGATAAAATTTACGAAGGAGGATTAAGAAGCGTATGGTCTATTTTAACTAAGGGGCTAGATGCTGGATTCTAAATGCTAGTGCGCTGTCAATTGAACTTCGCCGTCTAATCGACAGCTTAAGTGAAAAGGTACACAACCATATATTTTGTAAAAAAAAAAGAAAAATCGTGAATTCATTTGTTAGCGAAAAGGACCTCCATATGCAATCATGCCGTTGCTGGTAGTAGCGGGCACCAAATAAAAAAGAAGAAGAAAAGTAACGTGGAGGAAAAACCAGGAAAATATAAACTAGAAACTTTTTGTGTGAAACATATTAAGAATGCGTGGCTTTCTTTGAACATGATTTTGTCTATGGGAATCAATAAGCTGTAATGTCTAGTTGATTTAGATGTGCCCAGAAATTCTGAAGAGATAATGGTTTTGGGAAGGGGCCTTAGCTCCAAGACCTTTCTCCTGCATACATTCTTCCCAAGAATACATATATGCTGAAAGGATATCTGAAAAAGGATATGCTGAAGGATATCTGGAAAAAATATCCTTCTTTTCCAGAGAGAAAAGAAGGTGAACTATTATTTCTGTGACAAACCATCTTTGCAGGTGACCATTCAAAAGGACGGAAATTCATACCCATCCACATTGCAAATTAGTGACCTCCGGAATAACGTGTCAACGTATCCATCATGATCCGGAGGTGCAATCAAATCGACCGTCTGCGCGAAGGCGTCCTTTTTTGATGCGTCTAAAAAGTGCGCCTTTTGGATTTCCTAAAGTGCTACTTATTGAAGCATCTGGAAATAAGGTGTTTAAGTTTCCTAGTGGGAGTTGGTCAATCCAAGTGTTTTTTTCGAAATTGCGAAGGTGTTTCGCCCGTGTGTTTCTTAAAAGCCTTGTTGAAGGAAGATTTTGCGTTAAAGCCTGCCTCGTATAAATAGATTGTCAGGTTTACCGACTCTTGAACATGCATCATATAATTGTCCATGGGAAGAACAATCTGTATTCAGATCTATACCTCATTATTCTAATGATTGCCCATGAGTTTTGTTGATGGTGATTGCTAATCGAACATTCCCTGTGTCCCCGTCGACATTTATATATCCCCCTGTGCCCCCCGGCGTCCCTGTTGTTGTTGTGCCCCCCATTGTTGTTGGGGTGGCGTGAAGCGCCACCCCAACACCTAGTTGGCGAGGGAGCTTCACCAGATACGCTAGATTGGCTAGGATTGGCTTTATATTTGCTAGATAAGATTTGGCTTTAGATACAAGTAATACATGCAGCCAATTTGGGGTCTTGTTCATCAATTTGATGATTGGCTTCAGATACGCTAGATTGCATAGGTTTGGCTTTAAATCGGCTAAATAAGAATTGGCTTTAGGTGCAAGTAATACATACAGCCAATTTGGAGTTTTGTTCATAAATTTGGTCATTGGCTTCAGCTACGTAAGATGGGCTTGTATTTGTTTTATATTGGCGGAAGCGCTCCCGGAGGAGGCGGAGGAGATCGCCCACCTGCCCCGGTTGCGGCTCCATTTCGACCGCAAGAAGGTCGGGCTCCTCCGCAGGTTGATCGATCGCCTCAACGACTTCTCGGTCGAGGCCGCGCCGCCCCGCGACGCCCGCCGCCGCGAGATCTTCGCCACGCCGCTATCGGAGGCGCAGGAAGAGGCGGAGTACGAAGAGGACGAGGACTAGGGCGCAGCGAGGGTCAGCCGGGCGATCTAGGATCTGGGGTCCCGCGCGCTCCCAACCTCGCTCTGGTGCCGAGTGAACTCGGCCGTTGGTGTTGCTCCGTCGAGGGTTGGCTGGCGGAGCATGGCTCGGCCGGGGTCGGTGATGGTGGTTGAGGGAGTAGCGGCGGTGATGGTGTGGGTGGCATTGACCAAGCTCATCGCTGCGTCGGCGCCGGGCATGGTGGTGAGCAGGGCTTGCTGAAGCAGGTCGGCTCCGCCGGTGGAAGTGAACTGGTTTTGGACCAGGTTTCGCAGGTTGTTTCCGGCTTCGAAGTCTTTGGCAAAACCGATATGGACCGGAATTCGGAGTCATCCGGCGAGACTTATGACAGTCTACACCCGTCGCTGTCTTTACTAGCCAATGTAAGTAGCTGATTATTTACTTTATGCTTCACTTTTTTTTCGCTTGTAAACCAGCAAAACCATTAGTTTGTGTCTTTTTTCACAATTTATTATATTTTAATCTTTGTTTATAGACTGTACAAAATGTGTTTTAATACGGTCTTGAACTTTTCAGTTTTTAAGCACTATTTGGGACAAAATTCAAATTATAATTTAGACCGGCTTGTCCGCAATCCCGGGCGCGTTGATGATCCATTCGAACGAGGCGAACCAGGCGCGGTCGTACAGCTGTTCGGTTGGCTGGTAGGCGCGCACATTCGTCGGTCCGCCGACGGAATATTGTTCGAGCGGCACGAGCAGGTCGTCGGACCACTGCAGTTCCGTGCGGAACAACAGCGTGTGGTGGCGCAGCTTCTCACTCAGGGGTGACAACGCCTGCAGCCGCGAGTAACTGAGAAACACCTTGTCGAACTCGCCCTCGGCGAAATTGCCAAATTGAGACTCGAAAAATGTTCGGTTGATAACTTTCAGTACGAAACACTCTTACAGTCAGTGCAACTCATTCGATAGTCGGACAAGATCTCTTGTTTTAGTAGTGAAAATTGGTGAAAGTGCTTATTCACAGAGTTATATGACTGGCAACATAAGCAAGTGCTTTTGAGCAACAGTAGGATGCATGCCTTTCTTTAAATAAGAAATTGGCGAATTTCAGAAAACTCCATGATATCATCCAGAGCTCATTGCCAACATCACAGATCATGAAACCCCACCGAGCGCCCTTGCTCGAAGACCGTGCGCCAGTCGCCTTGCTGCTTGGCAAAGCGCGCGTGCTCGAGGGCCGCCCACCCCTGAATGAACTCGTTCTTGCCGAAGGGGAAGCTGCCCTGAAAGGGCACCGACTTGGCCCGCGAGTCCACCTTGCCGCGGATCGTCTCCGCCTTCTTCTGCCAGGCCTGCAGGTCGGCGTGGTTGCTGAAGGCCTTCATCGGTTTGCGCAGCGCCTCGAGGAGCTTGTCGCAGAGCATCCCGATCTTGTCCGGGGTCCAGACTGGCCGCCTCGGAGAAGGCCTCGATCGCGCGCTGGAGGTCGCCCTGCCGGGCGTGGGCCATGCCGAAACCATCGAGCACCTCGGCTCGGCTCGCTTCGTTGGTGACCATGCGCCGCACTCCGATCTCCCGCGCCGCGACCGGCAGTCCCCGATCCTCGAACCTCTGCTGGAGTCGGCCGAGGTCGGCGACCGGCGGATCCCCGCGCCAGGTCCCGGGGAAGGGGACCGCCCGGTCGCGCAGTTGCTCGGCGTCGCCGTCGACCGCCTGGTCGACGAACTCGAAACGGGACTCGGCGGGCGTCCTGCGCAAAGTGCCGATCTTGCGAACCTGCCTTATCTGAAGCAGGTGGTGCAGGAATCCATGCGCCTGTATCCACCGGTGTGGGGCATTGCGCGGCGCAGCACCGAGGATTCGGAGTTTGGTGGCTTCCTCGTGCCGGCAGGCAGTTATATCGCGATCACGTCGTACGTTCTGCACCGTCACCCGGCGTTCTGGGATGCGCCCGAGCGCTTCGATCCGGATCGCTTCGCACCCAGCTCGATATCTTTTCGGCGAGCCGCGAGGCGCCGGTCGTGGTCTTTTTCCATGGCGGATACTGGCGCGCCGGGTCGAAGAACGCCCGGCGGTTCCCGGCCGCCGCCTGGAACGCATGCGGTGTTTCATGGGTCGGCGTCAATTATCGCCTGGCACCAGACGTGTCGATGGCCGAAATCATCGACGATGCGCGCGACGCGGTTGCCTGGATTGCAAAGAGAGCAGCCGAACTCGATCTCGATGCAACCAGCCTGCATTTAAGCGGCAATTCCGAAAACATAACTTTCGTGAATGCTATAGTAAAACCCAGATACTACCATTAATTGGAAGTAAACCGGGTAAAAAACAGTGACTGAATCAGTAGAGTTATGAAAGAATATAAACCCAACATCTTGCTACCAAATAGGGAACGAAAAGAAATATAAAAAAAAATCATTAAATAACTTAAAATCTAAGCTATACATCAATATAGACATTTAAGGCTAAATATTTCAAATTATTAGTTAGCTGAATTGCCTACAAGAACATCCCTTTGGAAAGACCAATCAAATCTACTCTTGTTAATTTTGCTCGTTTTGAGTTTCACTCGGTTATTTATTGTATGATCTAAATAAACGAAATATGTTTAAAATGTTTTAACTTTTTAAACTTTTATAAATTAAAAATTAATAAATCTTTAAGGAATATATATCAGTATATGGATATTAAACTGACAATTCACAGCCATTTTTTTAGTTATTGTTTTTGTTTTGGTCTTGAGAAGGAATGGAGGTCGTCAGAGACATAATTTCCAGACCTTTTCAACTATCAAACAGTTCGCGTGCGCCTGGCCATCGCCGAGCACCTCCACGCCGAGGTCAGCGAGAGCTTCCGCCCGCCCCAGATCCTGCGCCGCCTCGTCCGCGCCGGGAAGCTCGGCCGCAAGTCCGGCGAGGGCTTCTACAAGTGGGACGACCAGGGCAAGTGCCTGGGCCCGGCTTAGGCAGCTCTACGCTGTAGGCGCCCGCGGTCGTCGACGTAGAGCAGCACCCGCTCGCCGCCGATCTCGACGGAGATCGAGCCGACGACGTCGCGCATCTGGATGAGCAGCGCAAGATTGGCACCTACAATATTCGCCAATCGGGGATCGGCTATTTCTTTGCCACGCAGGATGCGATCCAGAACAACCAGACGTCGCGGCTGACCGAAAGCTTCGGGCGTGCCGGAGCAAAGCTGTTTTGTTGTTCGTCGGAAATTCTTGATCGGGTTGGCACGGGTGAACTTGTGATGGGCTATAATGTCATCGGTTCCTATGCCATCGCAGCGGCCGAGAAAAACCCGGATATCGGGGTTAATTTCCTGCGCGATTACACAATCACGATGAGCACCTTAATTTTGAAGATTCTGTAATGAGGTGTGTTCTGGCACCGTTTGCTGTCTAATAAAGCATGGTAGTAGATGAATAGGTTTCGTCAGGCTAACCACCTGGCAAATCTTCTTTGACCTGGGAAAGTTTGACAATAAAGAAAAAACTCAAACAAAACAGCCGTTTTACAGACGAACAATCCTTTCTAAAAAATGAATAATATCATTAAAAATAGGCTTACATTCGTTTGATGTTTAATTGACAATAAATATATTTTACCAACCTATTTTTCAATTGAAAAGATCAATTAAAAAAAAAAATAAATAAAAAATAAAACTTGCTATTTTGTCGCAATAATTATGGTTGTGTGATTGTGCGAATTAGTAGCCGTTGTATTTGGTAACTTGTATATGGATTCGTTACGGGCAAATGAAATACGGCCTGTTTCTTTTTTTGTTTGTTTTTTTCCGAGCTGGAAAGTGTCATTCTTTCGTTGTTTGTTATATTCTATTTTGTTCTTGTTTAGTTGTTTTTTTTTCTTTTTTGTTTTGTTGTGGAGATGAGGCTAAAGATGAGTATAAAAAATGAAAAGAAATACAAAAAGGGCACAGAAAAAGAAAAAAAGAACACACACAATTCTTGCCAACCTCAGACACTTTAGAACGCTTTTTTATTAAAAATAAAATATAGTATAGTAAAAATAAAGTAATAAATATATTAGAACCAACGGGTTCTCCTTATAAGATTACGTAATTCTAATGAAGTGTTGTGGTAAGTACGGTTACTTGAGCTGCCTGAGCCCCCAGTAGTTTAAGGCCTATAGGCCCAGTGGTACCAATAAGACCGGTGGCCGGACGAAGAGCCTATAGGTCAGAGCCACAAACGCGCCTAGGAAGAGGATGGCAAACAATGCCTCCCACATGCTCGGGGAAATCGGCGAGCGGAGTGTCCACCATCCCTGTTGGAGCCAGAGCTCCATTGTTAGCGTCCCCAATCCGACAAACACGATGAGACCGAGCAGCGTTTGAAGAAAGTAACGAGGAAGTGTCCTAAGGCGAAAGCGATATTGAAAATCGACAATATGGAAAACGACAACCAGCAATGCGATAGCGAAAAAGAATAAGTGTTTCCTCGGGTTTTGATTGAAAGTGATAATTTTTTTTGTGGAATATAATGATGATAAGTGAATAGAAAATTGTGTAATAATTAGAAAAAAAACTCTTTAGGATTATCTTGGATTATAAATATGGCACAACCAAGGGTATGTAATTATTAATTTTGACCTTAGTACAGGAATCAAACTAAGGATTCGTCATTTGCTTAGAGTTCTAAAAATATATTGTTTATTAAATTTTGAATTAGGAAAAAAATAACAAAACATGTTAGGTAGCATCAAAAGAAAAATTGATGGCTGGTACTTAGTCAAACTATCCCCTTCTTATTGCCTGCTTGGTAGATTTAAAGATCCTTTTCAAATTTGCTCGCAAGGTATGCGAGTTACATTTCGAGGCATTGGCAACTCTGGCAACAAAAGTACCATGTTCTGTTAGATATCTTGCCTCTTTAAGACCAGTGTAGTCAATCTTCTGGTATAAATGATAAAATATATTCCATTCCTTTGTATGTGCCTGAGTATATAGACATGAGTATTTATTATAATTTTAAACAGGTATGCTCTAAGCTGGGTCATTTGAAAGGGTTAAGGGGCCCTAAGAAAAATTTAAAAAAAGGTTGAAAATATTTTGAGAGATCGGCAAATCAGGCATGGCAAGCGAACAAGCAAGCAGCTGAATCTTTGAAAAGATATAGCCATGTCACCAATATTTGAGGAGAAGTCTATTGTTATGGCACCTGGTATTTACCAAATGACATATAGCGATCGCAATTTCTGTCTGTCTGTCGGTCCTGGCTTTGCCAGTTCGGGCACTTCCACCTGACCGACCTCGATCGCATGCTGGAAATGCCGAGCGGCGCCGCCGGAGCGGGTGAACAGGCTGGTGCCATTGCCGTAGGGGCTGGCGTTGATCAGCGCGATGGCTTCTTCCAGAGTGTCCACCTCCATGCACACCAGTACCGGGCCGAAGATTTCCTCGCGGTACAGGCTCATTCTGCTGGTCACGCCGCGGAACAGGGTCGGGCCGACCCAGTTGCCATGCGGATACCCGTCGACCACGCAGTGCGAACCATCGAGCAGGCACTCGGCGAAAGGAAAGGAAAAGAAGGGGAAGGTTGATTTCGATCAGTGTAGTAATAGACTCAGTGGTTGCTATTGTGACTTTGCCTTGAACAGCTGCGCCAATATTGAACGCAGGTATTGCATTGAATTAAGTTTTTTGAAGCAATCAATCATCATTCGCTATTCGACGCCTTCTCAATTCCTTCATCTTCACGACACTGTTGCTTTACGTACCGGTAGTAGACGTTCGTCGAAGCACTACACTCTCTGCATTCTACCGCTGTGTCTTCCTACACGTTGCGACCGCATTGCCGAAGTCGCCGCCAGCATGAATCTGGCAGACGACGCCGTCATCGTCAATGTACAGGGCGATGAGCCCCTGATAGATCCTGCTCTGATCACAGCAACAGCAGCCCTGGTGAATGTGAACGTGCCTATGGCGACTGCAGCCCATCCCATTCATGCTGCAGAAGATGCTTTCAATCCCAATGTCGTCAAAGTGGTATTGGACAAGCATGGCCGCGCCCTGTATTTTTCGCGTGCCACCATACCGTGGCACAGGGATGGATTTGCCAGATTACAGGGCTGTCACAGAAAAACCAATTTGATTATCTATAGCACACACAGAAATAGCAATAACAAGAGCAGTAGCAAGTAGCAGTAGCATAACAAGCAATAGCAATAACAAGAAATAGCAACAAATTAATTTGAACCGTAAATGCAATGTGAATTAAAACTAAAACAAAACAAATTAATTTTGCTATGGAATAAGAAAAGTATGATTTTAGTGTTTGCAAAGAATAAACAAAAATAAGTAATTGAATTCACGCCAAAATTTCTTTATTCACTGTACAACATCAACTTGGTTTGGTACATACACTTCAAGGATCGTTCGACAAGGCACTTAAATGCTTAGTCAGAGCGCGTGAAATATTTGAGCGTGTTCATGGTGGACGGGGGCACGCTGACGTCGCCCGTACAGTGGATGCAATGGGCAAGATCTATTTACTTCGTGGAGATTATCAAGCCGCACTACTCTGTCACGAAGAATCCCTCCGTATCAAGCAAGGTTTGTTTATTGAGGACAGGCCCCAGAAAGTTGTTGCATCCTTACTTAACACATTTATGTAGCAAACTTTTTTGGCAACAGCGTATCAGTTATAGACACTGCTACAAATAGCGTCGTTGATACAGTTGCTGTGGGAGTATTCCCAAATGGTCTGGCAGTTACGCCTGATGGGAATTTTGTATACGTAGCAAACGCATCAAGTGGAAATGTTTCAGTCATAGATACCGCGACAAATATAGTTGTAGATACCATACCCACAGGTGCCTTTGCAGGAGCAGTCACTTTCACAGCTGACGGCAGTAAAGCTTATGTAAGCAATGTAACAGATGGGATAGGTATGTGCCAGTAGTGGCCAAGTTGCAAATAATACGTCAAGAGGGGTCACGAAATCGCCAGTAAACAAGTTGCTTGCACATGTAGGGAACTAACTACAATGGAAGCGAATCTGCTCTGTTCACAAACAAATCAACAGACGCAGAATGATTCCTAAAATCGATATGCCTAACAATCTTGACTATAGTATCAAAACGGCAGTATGACGTGAGTATGATACAGATACAATACACGAAATTATTGAGTAAGCTACAGCTAGGTCAAACCTCGACGAGTGGCTCAGAAGATGCCGCAGGGAGACGTCGGCAACGCGCCACTCCGCGCCGTGGACGCGCGCGAGCGCGGGGATGTGGTCCACGATCTTGTCGCCGAGGCCGACCTTGCGACGGCGCGCGAGCTGCATGAGCGCGATGCCCGTCATCGTCTTGGTCACCGACGCCCAGTGGAAGATCGTGTCACGGTCCACGCGCCTCTTGCCCGCGAGGTCCGCGTATCCGTGGAACTCCCGCGCGAGGACTTTGTCACGGTGCACGAACCGTCATTAAAAATGTGGATTTTATTTTTGGTTAAGCGGAGCAGAATTTTCTTTTTAAAGTTCAGGAAAGGACAGTCCCTACAAATATTCTAACATACCTGGTCGGAAAATTTTAAAGTTCAGCTCAAAGGAAGTTATGATTTGAGTGATTTAACAGCTCTGGGAGTTCCCCCTTGTGCTACATGCCTTGATTAAAAGCCTTGCCGACACGTGGGGCGTATTATATGTTTTGCATGGGAGGGGTTAGTACCATATCATGATCAAGGAATTGTCCACACCAGTAATTCCGGGAATTCCGCGGCGTTCGCTTCAGTGGCGGTGCCGATTACCGATATTGTTTCACGGGCGCGTTCCGTCGGGGCCGCCGAGGCGGGAATCAACGCTGCTGTCAGTGGTTACAATCAAGCGGTACAGGCCGCAGTGCTGAAGACCGCGATAGCGATTGCAGACGTACGGCGGCAATCCGATCTGGTCGCCGCCCGCCGAACCAATCTCGACAACCTGAACCGCTTCTACGCTAAGTCTCGACGGCGGCAGCAGGCGGGAACATATTCTATTTTTTTCATTAACAAATGCCAAGCAATGCAAAAAATGCCTCACATTTAGCCATCAGAGCTTTGGGATGATAAAAAAAAAACAAGTCGAAAAAAAACTGAAATCATATATAGAGATTTTTTCTTTCTTTTTATAAGACTTAGTGAAGCTGCCAATTTTAATGGTGATAGTTGGACCCCCTTCCCCCTCCTATGGAAAGTATTTTCAATGTATTTTTTTGGACTTCGGGTTGATTCGTCAAATTTCAATTATTTTAGAACTCGAAGATTTCGACATTGCTCGCACGAATTCTGACTACTTCGATTTTGAGAATGTGGCGAGGCAAAAAGTCCAAATGACGCCGACGGCCAAACTGAACCCACCGAGCCAAAGGACGGGCGTTCCAGGACCCGAGGACCATTTCTTTTTGATTGTGGTTTCAGGAGAGATCACTCCGTAGATCAAAAAGAAGACGCCGCACGCGATCAAGATCAATGCCCATTGCATGTCCTCTGACATCTTGGCTTTAGGAAACGGTTTTGCTGGATTCGATCGATCAGAAAACGGCACTTTTGGTGTCATATCTCATATTGAAAAGTTGGGGCTAGGGGCTTCCAGAACTATTTAGAGTGATATTTTATGGCTCATTTGAAAACTTTTGCTCATATCTACGTGCTTTTTATCAATTCCGCCATTTGTAAGTGCGATATAGCACTGAAAACGACACTTTTGGTGCCACTTCTTAAGTGGAAAAATCTTGGAAGTATAAAACGGTATCATTGCAATAATTACGGTCTAAACCCTTAACTGGAGGTTTGCAAGAATACCTCCCGTATTTTTTACTAACGAAAACGTTCGTAAAAAATCAAAAGTTCTAGCTGCCTTTTTAAGTAATCAAAAAATTGGAGGGCAACTAGACTTCCTCTCTCGCCCTTTTTTTCCTCTAAATCTTCTGATTAAAACTATGAGAAAGCCATTTAGCCAAAACAAATTAATATGCAAATTTCGTTTTAATTATTTATGTGCGGAGAGCCAAAACATGTATTAATTCAAAAACGTCCAGAAATTAAATAAAAAACAAGTTTTTTTAAATGAAAGTAAGGAGCCTTTTTTTTTGTTTTTTGTTTTATTTTTGTTTTTTTTTGTTTTTTTTAAAACAGATTGTAAACAGTGTAACAGACAAACAAACAGTATATTTTTATTGAAATATACTGCGGTAACTGGTATTACAGATTGTATTATTGAATACTTGATTAATATAGAGCGGTAGAGCAAATGGGAGTGACTTGAATTCACGTCTTTGGATTTGAAAGAGAGCATTAAAGCCAATGTACTGCAGTAATTGTTAAATCAGATGGTATATTTGAATACTTGATTAAAAAACATGCGGATGTCGATCCACTAATTTCCGACAGATTGCCGCGACAACATCATCAAACGTAAAGTGATTTTGCTCAGCTCCCAATTGAGCATAAAAAACAATCTGAAAAAGCAGATCGCCTAGTTCTTCAGGTAGTTCATCTAACTGATTGTTTTCAATCGCATCGACAACTTCATAAACTTCTTCAACAGTGTGCGGAATGATCGTCCGGTAAGTTTGTCTGAGATCCCACGGGCAGCCCGTTTCCGGATCGCGCAACTGCTGCATGATCGCCAAGCTTCCAAACCCTCAAGCGTTGCTTTCAATCCATCGGACAGCGCATCATAGGCTGCCGCCATCCCGGCAAATAGCGTGTCCCCGCCAACAGGGGGAATTTCCCGCGCTACAAAGACTGACCCCATTGCAGGCGCGGCATCATAGGAATGATCAGTATGCCAGTACCAACCGGTAGAACCAATTTGATCCGGCTCGCGTTTTACATTGGCAATTTCCGGAAATCCTTCGACCGGTTGAAAAAACTTGTTGACGTTAATGTCGCCAAACCCGGGCAAATAATCTTTAGAATTCTGACTAGCTTCAAAAATAAAATATCTTAGAACAAAATTTAGTATAAAAAGTCATTCGATTGCTAAAAGAACACCAGTGGCATCGAGGTTGTTTAAGACTTCACCTACCTGGGTTCCAAAATTTCTTCAAATGGCTCACGTCTACCCAAGCTTCAAGGAAGATTATCAAAAGCATCTATTGTCATGGGCAGACTGAATCGTCACCTCTGGCAAAAACCAAACATCAGTCGTACAACGAAACTGCAGATTTTCTCGCTGCAGCAAGGTTGGGCGACAAGCTTGCTACTTGTCCCTGTAAAAAACACTCAGCAACTGAAACGCCGATTCGACGCCCTATGCGCCAACAATGGCTCAGGAGGATCTTAATCCTTTTTTATCCTTTTAGACTATGGTTTTAGCTAATTTTGTGCTGATTTTTCATTTATGATTTCTTTATTTGGCATCCCTTACTAATTAGTAATAATTAATTAGTATTAGTATTATAATTAGTACAATACATTACTATAATAGCACATAGTACATTCAAAGAGCGTGACGTTTAGGAAGGAACAGCCCCTTTCCTACACGGAGTAATTTCTGTTCGTTTTAAGTTTTAATATCGCTCCTTACTTTCAGTTAAAAAAACTTGTTTTTTATTTTATTTCTGAACGTTTTTGAATTAATGAATATTTGATTTTGGCTCTCCGCAAATGAATAATTAAAACGAAATTTGAGTATAATTTTTTTTTCTAAATGGTTTTCTCTTAGTTTTGATCAGACGATATTAAGGAAAAGGGTGGGAGAGGAGGCCTAGTTGCGAATTTGTTGGGAGCTTTTGGAATTTTGTCGAGTTCTGCTGCTGGCTGCTTTGGAGCTTTTTGCATACCTGGCTAAGAAAGTTACAAACAAAAGACTTTTATCCCTCTAGGTATTCATTTTTCCATTAAATTTGCCATGTTTTTTTTTGTATTGAACAACTCTATTCCATTAGCATATTTTAGATATGTAATTTATTTTGATTTTTAGTTTAAACAGTCCTTGGTACTTCAAAAAGACACAGCATCTTCTCTTATCAGTTTTATATACTTTTACAACTCCAAACCCAATGCCAAGGAACTACTGGAAGGCGTGCGCGACCGCATGAGCGCCTATCGCAGCATCGATAACATCGACTACACCTACAAGGATAGCGCGGCCCAGCCGGCGCCGGAGGCGATGTATGACGAGCTGGCCAAAAAATATCGGGCGGCGTTACTTGCCATAGCGGATTGAGGGTCGTGTTCGTCGTGGAGTTTCCATGACAGCATCGAACTTGAAAAGCGTGGCGTACAGAACTTCATCATCACCACCGATACCTTCCTGCCAGTGTATAAGCTACAAACTTTCCCCGGGACTTGGGGGGGAGTTTGTTGACGTCAAAATTTATGTTATCAGATCACTTGACTATTTCAAACAAAACGGCAATCTCAAAAGTTTTATCGGATAGATTTGGGGAAAAGAGGGTGCATGTATGTGGAAGGGAGGGAATAGGTGCCCTCGCATCCCAATTTACTCATAAAAAGGTAGCTGGAGCTTTTAATTTACAATCAAATGAGCCACTTCTGAAGTTTATACTACCGCTCCTTACACAGAGACCTTTTAGCTAAATGGCTTACTTATAGGTTGGTCGAATGATTTTGAGAAAGAAAAGAGCAGGGGAGGAAGCCTAGTTTTCCTTCAATTTTCGGTTACTTAAAAAGGCAACTAGAGCTTTTAATTTCTTCGAATGTTTTATTAGTAAACGATATACGTAATTTATAAATTAGCGTACGTAACGAACTTTTGTATTCTCATGTTTTAATTACATATATGAGGAGGTTCTCCCCCTCATTAGTACCTCGCTCTTCACACTAAAGCTTAAATATTGTCCCCGATCAATGCGGTTGGTGAGCATTGGGCCATGAATGCGGCAGCGGCGGTTCTGGCCGCCAGCCAGTCCGGTCTGTCGGTCGAGGACTGCGCCGAAGCACTTTCGGGTTACACGCCACCTCCCGGTCGGGGGACAGCCGAACAGCTCACCCTGCCACAGGGTGGACACATTACGCTGATCGATGATGCCTACAATGCAAACCCGGCGAGCATGAAGGCCTCATTGGCTGCGCTGTCCCGTCGGGGCAGTGGACGTCGGCTGATTGCGCTCGGCGAGGTCACTCTCGTGGCGCTCGGCCGCCTCGGGCTCGATCGTCCGGTCGGACGAATAGGCATTTGTCAACTGTGTTGACTTTTGAATAATCTTGACCATTATCGGGGCAAAATAGGGAGGAACAAGACCCAAGATGGACACGCCAGACCTCTATCGGCCCCTCACGCCGGAAACGCTCGGCGAAAGACTTTCCGGCATTTCCGCCGTTGCGGACAGGATCGGAGCAGACCCGTCTGACTGGACCGTTCGCGAAGTTGGCGACGGCAACCTGAACACAGATTGAAACGAATGGCAATCCTCCGGCACCATGAGTATGCCCACCACAAGCACCGGAGCAGCAACTCATTAGGATTGGTTTTGGTGGGGCGGTTTTGGTGGTTGTCAGCCCGGCGCGGTATCGTACCAGGCAGCGAAAATGCTGAAACTCTACCAAACTGCTGTACTAACAGGGTGCAGAGTCTGGTACAATCACCTCACACAACTCTTCCTCAGCGCCGAGTTATGCCCTTCGGAAGGTGGAAAAACACAGTCCGACGGGAACCCCATCAACTGTGGGGTCGTCGCTTATTCATCATCGAGACGTAGACATGGTTTCGATTACCGGCGATATCGCTACCGGTCGCAAGGTGCTCGAGGCCGCCGCCAAGACGGTCAAACGAACTCACCTGGAACTTGGCGGCAAGGCGCCCGTCATCGTTTTCGACGATGCCGACCTGGATGCCGTGGTCGAGGGCATCAAGCTCTTCGGTTACTACAATGCCGGTCAGGATTGCACGGCCGCGTGCCGGATCTATGGGGCTCCGAAAATTCACGACCGTCTATTTTTTTGCTAAATTTTGTGACTCACCCAATAAACCTGACGCACTCTTTTGTCGCTCATTTCGTGCCTCTACAAAAATTTGCCATTATCACTTTATAAAAAAAGCGCATTTTATGAAATGGACGTTTTAGAAAATATCAAGCCCTTATTTATTTCGTTATTGATTAAAAATGGAAAAGCAATTTATTAATGGATGCTGCTTGATTTGAAACTCATTTTCCTCACACTAACGTTTCTTGTATACGTGTTTCGGGTATCAAAAGTTGTAGTGACAAAGAAAGAAGTGGATGAAAGGTTAAAAGAAAGAAGCAAAGGATTTATCGACTACTACGTTTCCTTTTTTTTTCAGTCATAAAAAAATCTTTTTTTCCTTGTGAATTTTTGTTTTTCATTGAATAAGGAAATCAGTGGTGTTGCCCTAACGTAAATCTGGTTTTCCTCCTACAATTCAGGGAGGGGTAGTGGTTCTGTATCTAGGGTTAATGCTACAACCATACATCTGGATTACACAGATAAAACTAAACGAAATAAATTAGCAGGTGGGGGCACGGGCCCGGCCCTACAGCCTTCCTACACCGGTTGGCATACGCGTCGGGCTCCACTGTAACACGACATGCTAGGCTAGGCTGCTGGCAAGCCTATGCGCCACGCACGCCATGCATCAGCCGTCACTGCATGGTCCAAATGTATTATCAGTCTAAATTTCGTAGCGTACTCGTAGCTCGCTCGTAGCTAGTCAAACTAATCATGACAATAAATCTAATGGTCTACCATCATGCATGCATGCTAGCACTAATCTAGACTAGATGTGCTACGCTGATAATGGTGCCTGTGCCCAGACCTCCACCACAGCACATGGCGATCAGTCCGTAGCGGCCTTCGCCGCGTTCCAGTTCATGCAGCGCGGTAGTGATCAGGCGCGCACCGGTCGCGCCGGTGGGGTGACCGATGGCAATGGCGCCGCCATTCGGATTCACTTTGTCCGGATCCGGCTTGAGTTCTTTTTCCCAGGCCATCACCACGGAAGCGAACGCTTCGTTGACTTCGAAAACGTCGATGTCGTCGACGCTTAACCCGGCCTGTTTCAATACCATCATGCCGACGCCAGCTCTGTACCTTTGCTCTTTCGCTTTCAGAACAATCTCTACAACAGTCCGCTCGGACAGCTGGAGCACGCTGAGCAGCAAGAGCAACCAGGCATCAAGATTTCGAGGGACAGTGACAGCGGCTGGGCTTACCCTTCCTGCTTGAACGCCTCCGCCAGCTGGCGTTGTAGCGCTTTCTGCAAACGGAGTCCGGTCAACGGTTGCAATAAGCTCGCGAGAAGCGGAGGCAGGGCAGGCGTACGATCTCATCCATTGACACAAACGGCAAGTTCAGCGAAGAGTTTCTTGTTGACAATTATCCCCAGCACGCTCAGCGAGGGAAGCAAGCCGTGTCATAAGTCCGGAGTCAGATGGTCTCAGCATCCCGAACGAGCGCCAAATCAAGGCCAGCCACAACCAGCGCCCAGCCGGCGACCGGCAAGGCGTCGCTCACGGACGCCGCCACGAAATTGCTGCGCGACAACATCGTCGACCTGACCCTGGCGCCCGGCCAACGCATTGACGAGAAATTTCTGCGAGAAAAGTTTGGCATAAAATGGGACTTCTTGAGATGGAGTGAATAGGGAGGCTTTGAATAGACTGGAGAGGATGAGAGGAGTGCGTAGCTATGCTAGCCTCAGACGGGTTGATGCTACAAGGAGTTGCTAGTAGTAGCAATAGAAGAGACGTTTGATGACTCCATGCTTTAATCAACAGAAACATCGATGGGAGAAGGAAAAAAAGGATAAATCTATAATTATTATTCACATATATTCAGAACGAACAAGTAGTCATTAAGCTAAAGGGCATGGGGGATAGAAAAATCAACTACTATAACCCATAAACATGCTAACAACTAAAACACATTAAAACTCTAACAATTGTAATATAAATTATAATATAATAGTGCTAACAACAATAATATAGAAAATGCAAACAACTATAGGCTAACAAATAACAATGTGTTAAAACATATAGAAATATATCAAACATATAGAAATGCTATCACTATATAGCAACTATAGCATACTAAATGCAACTAAATACTAAATAGCAATTAAATGCATATACAACTATAGGCTAACACATAACAATGATAAAGAACGATGCATTGCGATCCGAAGGCCTGCGACGCTTCGCGGAGAAACTCGGGGCGGGAAAGGGCAGCCGTGTTGATCGCGACTTTGTCCGCCCCGGCGCGCAATGCTTTCGTGATGTCGTCAAGACTACGAATGCCTCCGCCGACTGTTAGCGGCACAAATATGTCACGCGCGGTTTCGCAAACGATATCCAGAATATTATTGCGACCGTAAAGCGACGCAACAACATCCATATAGATTAGTTCATCGATCCCATCGGCGTAGTAGCGGCGACAGAAATTCCCAGCATTTCGTTCCGGGGAAGCATTTCTGATTATAGTTGCTTCATATTAGATATTATATTTATTTATATTATATTTATTCATATATAATATCATATTATATTAGAACAAAGTGTGAGCAAAATGAATGAATTTTTAGAGGTTTTGCGAGTTCAGGGTGCTAAAACAGGCTTAAAAATTAATGCTAAGAAGACTAAGTCACTAAGGCTAGGAATAAGTGAAGATGAACAGGTGACATTAGGAAACAAAAAGATTTACTAGGTTACAGATCCAGTTAAATCACGTGTTTCACGAATACCACGATATAATCCCGATGCACTACCAATTGCACTTCCTACAAAAGTGAAAACGAATCGATGATAAAACATTTGCTTTCATCTACGACAGACCAGCAATCACCGAACCACCGATAGTAAAGAACATCAATTCAAGTCGACCACGTTTTTCTTTCTGTCCTTCAGGTATAATAAATTGTGAACCACCCTACAATATCCACGCTTGCAAATCATTTCTTTTTTTTTCTATCGAAATTCTTACTCACTCCCTGGATTTTCCAGTGCCTGCCTCATATACCTTAACGTGTACATTTTTTTCCATGTGCAAACCTCTTTTACGAACGCAACTTGCGCACAACCTCTTTGGTCTGTCGTGTTGCCCAGTCCCGTGAAAAACTGGAAGATTGAAAATTCAATTCTAGATTGTTGAGATCCGAAAACAAATGTTTAGTTATTAAATATAACAAAAAGTAGATAAAGTTTTATAATGAGGGGCTTTTTACTCTCCTTAAAGTTTAGGTGAATAAAAATTGGTCTCCTTACTACAGTTCATTACCACGAACTGTCTGATAATGATCGCTTCTCTTGTAAATTCAAATTTAAGCACTTTTTGACCTAGCCTAACCTAAACTAACCTTATTATAAATAATTTTGGCACTGAGAAAATGTAGTATTATTTTGTCGGAAAACGACCGATAACTCATACTTTAATTGAAAATTCGTCATTTTTAAGAGCTCAAAAAGTGCCTAAATTTGAATTTGCATCAAGTGGTATGTTCACTTTATTGGTAAGTCAATAATATGAACTGGATTTCCCAGTCCCCAAACGTTTAACAGAGGAAGAATAATAGCCTTAATTATCAGGGCTTTTAAATATAATTGTAAGTACAAGTGATTCTAAGTACAGGAGTTTTGTGACTTTTTCATTATATGTGAGTGAAGACATCATGAGAATTTGAAATAATTAATTGCTAAACGTCAATTATCATACAGTTCGTGGTAATGAACTGTAGTAAGAAGCGACCCGGCTCAATAATAACCAAAACTCTAAAAAATGGAATTTTGATCATCAAGTTCAGTCGTAAGTTTCCTCTTAGCCAATCGAAACAGTCAGATTTCAGTTTCACTGTCCTTGGTACATGGTTTACGGTGCAAACCATATGGTTTATGATTATAAACAACCATGTGGTTCACTTGATTCAAAATTATCTTTTATTTTGTGCTTATTAAGTTTTAACAACAACCTGCTTTTTAAATATATATATAAGGCAATGTAAGTTTCCTCTTAGCCAATTCAAACAGTCAGATTTCGGTTTCACTTTCCTTGGTACTTCATAGTTTACGGTATAAACCACTTTAAAGCTGTTATTAGACCCTAGCGAAGACGAAAAAAGTGTTCTATCAGCGATACCTTATACGGCTAATTCAGTGGTACTACACACTGATACTACACTGCTACCAAAACGCAAAGCAGCATGGGCGAGCTGGAATTATCTGTTAAATAACAACACAGACAAAGCTGCTGTTGTGACTTATCAGATGAATATTTTGCAAGGCATTAAGAGCGACACGCAATTTTGTGTCACGCTTAATCACCTTGAAGGCATTAAAAAAGACAAAATTCTGCCTCTTGAACGCCAAAAAATGCGCCAATTAGTGCGTAGCGCCGCAAAAGAAGTGCAAGCAGAAAAGCCAGCCAAAGCTTACAAAGAGTTATTCCAGTATCTTAAAGATGCGATTATGGTTTAATTTCCTTCATTTATAGAAAGCCGCCTAATGAAAATTATGCGGCTTTTTTTATAATTACTTCTGCGTTAAAACGCCTCCTACAACCTTGTAGAAACGGCTTTAGCCATGAACATAGCGTACAATAATCACCTAAATATTTCGGCGTTAATACGAAATATTCAAAAATCGTAAGCAGATTATGTGCCAATGAATGCACTCCCTGTTTCTAATGCGGAAAGGTTTTGTATTAGCTGGGATATTTTGGAATCCCTTAGGAAAGAACGTTGAGGGGAAAATTATGTAGGGAAATTCGTTGAATTGTATCTGATTGGATACGCGCTTTTATCTAAAAAGATACTACTTTTTGCTAAAGCGGAAGGCGGAACCGTTATGCGAATTGGTAAACCTCTTGCATTTTTTCTGTGAGAGTTTGGAGGAAAGGTTCCATTCTTCCAGAAGACATATGTGACTCATTATATATTTATAAAATTGTATGTAAAGATGATGAACACGGCACGGGGCTTTACAATCCCTACCCTCGGTGCTGATTTCGGTTTCACGGCCCTTCAGCCAGGAAGCCATCTTGTGCTTTCGCTTACCCTACCTGTTTGCCTTGCTCAGATTTCTCCAGGTACCTATTTAGAGCTTGATCGAATCTGGCTGAGCTTACAGAGTCACACCACTGACCCCCCTTTTAAACTAAATAACTAGTGACACCAGAAGACAATGTGAAGAGCTGATCATTGACAGAGAAGGGAGGTGGCTATGTTTAAACATTTGGGGGGCGAGGGGGGGGGCCTATTTAGAATCAGAAGGAGCTATTCTGAGGGTTTTTGGGGGAGACTTGACGCAGCAAACGCTTAGATATTTGCATGAGAAACAAGGAGTTTCTGATCTTAGATTGGGGTAGCCTCTCCCTCAATAGCATCCCTCTCGCAAAGTGGTCATAATCAAATATTCTTAACTTTTGCCTTTTCTTACTCTTCTCTTGGTCCCGACAAGTCCGCCGAAACAACCGCCACCGATAACGCAGCGGCGGAGCCCGAGGCTAAAGAACCGCCGGCGGCCGAAGCTCCGGAAACGCCAGTGCCGGAACCAGCTCATGGCGAGCCGGAGCCGGCGCAAACCGAGCCGGTTCCCGTCACGGACAGCTCCGGGAACGCGGAAGCAGCCGATGAGGGCGCAACCGCAACGGAACCGGAGGAACCCAAGACGGTGCTGTTGTGGCGCCAGGGCGGCGGTGGTGATTCGCGGCAGCGTCACACGCTGTCGGTGATGGACGACAGGATGCCGGCGCCGTCGCGTGGGAACCGGGTGGCGCGCGGCAGCTCGCCGGCCGGTCCGTCTTGCAGGCTCACCCGGATGAACTCGCGCCGGTTGGCCTTCTTGCGCGCGTCGAAATCGACCCGGACCGGATAGCGGCGTGGCACCGGCTCGCGCGCACCGCAGAGGTGAGCGATCAGCGGACGGCCGATCAACAGGAACGTCACCATCGCCGCGACCGGGTTGCCGGGCAGCCCGAGAAAGGGCACGGCCCGCCGACGCCCGCTCCGACGTCTACAGCCTGGGCGCGATCCTCTACGAGGCGCTCACCGGGCGCCCACCGTTCACGGGCAGCAGCGTGTTCGCCGTCCTGGCGGCCGTCATGGAGGACGCCCCCGTTCCCCCGCGCAAGCTCCAGCCGACGGTTCCTGAAGAGCTGGAGGCGATCTGTCTGCGGGCCCTCGACAAGATCCCCGACCGCCGACCGCAGTCGGCCCGCGAGCTCGCCGAGCTCCTCGGCGATCCGCCAGCGAGCGGGCGCCGGTCCATTTTAGCCGATTTTTAAAATAAAGATGTTCTGATCATCACGGCCCGAAACAGCTTTTTATGAAAAATTACTCCCCTGCAAAGCTCCCACCAGGAGGGATGGAATAGGCTGTTACGAGAACCTCTGCCCCGTCCTATTGAGGTCAAACATATATGTCTGTACCTATTTTTAAATACTTCAATATGTTTGCCCAGTGTGTGGAGATGGGGTGGATGATTTGATTTATTTGTGGGGTTCTCAAAAACTCAACGTCGTATATATGGGGATGATAGAGACTGCGCTGCGGTTGACCCCAGTGCCTGGGAAACAGGTGGAAGGCGTCTATGACCGGATTCATTTCCTGTTTTATCATGCGCAGCGACCTGGTGTAGATCGGTTGCCTCTGCTTGTGTTCTTGCACGGCCGCGGCGAGTCTGGTACTGGGAACCCTCGAGTTATTGAGCTTCAAGGTCCACCCAAGTTCGCCAGCGTCGAGTTTGGTATTGATTTTCCTTTCCACGTCGTTTCTCCACAATGCCCTTGGGGTGAGTCCTTCTCATCGGAGCCGTCTTTGCTAAAACATTACCTTTGTCTCTTCGCTTCGCTTTTTTTTCCAATGACAGACAATCACCCTCATTTTTTGGTTTCTTGATTATTTTCACATATTTTTGATTTTTATTAGCCCAGTGTGGTCTGACAACATATTTACTTAATCCAAAGACTTTATATTACGACGTAAGAAGACCTCTGTCATCATAGGCAGCGCAATAGAGATGCCTAAGTAAAGAGCGGTTTGGGCACAACGTATTGTGCCCGTAGACTAGGGCACTTCGTATTTAAAAAAAGGCTACCCAAACATGTCTGCTTACTGTGGCTCAAAATTTGCCGCGGTGGGTATTACCCAATCCTTGGCCGCAGAGCTAGCGACAAAAAACATACGAGTCAACGCAATTTGTCCGGGCATGGTGGGCACCGCCATGTGGCTCGACCACCTGCTGACTACCAACGCCACCTCAACTGACCAAAAACAGGAAGAGTTTGAGGCCAGTATGCAACAAACCATTCCCTTAGGGCGACCACAAACAGCGGCAGACATGGGCGAGGCTGTCTTGTAGCCTTAAACCCCTTTTCTTGTAAGGAGAGGAGGGGCTAAAACAAAAACAAAAATCTCATGATATATTTAACAATTTTTTCCTATAATTGTTGCTAATTTCTATATGACTTGAAAATTCACTTCGAATGAACAGGAATAAAAAAAGATCATATATTCAGTTAAAAAAGAAAGAGAAAGTTTTCTGTTGTAGACAAGGGGTCACACTCTCTCAGAAACGATATACACTAGGTGGCGCGTGCCAAGCGTGGCAGAACTGTCCCAAACGTCTTGGGAGAAAAATGCGAAGAAAAAGTCAAATTAGTGACTTATCAGATGACCAAAGTCATGATAAAATAAAATTTTGTGCCGTGTGCCAGTCAAGGGTCTGAAGGATCTCCATCTACCTGGTAGAGACGGATGGATGATAAGTCTTTCACCCTGAATAAATAAAAGGACTCATCATTGTTTATTCGCAGACATATTATAATCAGCAAGCCGTCAAAGGAAGGAACATCAACCTCCGACGCTACCAAGTATTTATAATTACCACCCATGACGAACTTTGCAGATTCAGGGGCTGAAAGTATAGCATAATTATTAGGTCATACAGTAAATATAGAATCTTTAAATTTATAAGGAAATAGTATTGAAACTTAAGGAGGGTACCTTATTATATTTTTAATAAAAAAAATTTATGTTTAATATTATTTTTGTATAGTTCTTAAATTGCTGAAACTTTAAAAAATAACGGAAGTTTAACATATTTAAATTTGGCAGGTAATAAAATAAAAACCGATGGTTCAATGAGTATAATAGATTTTTTATTCAGTAATAAAAACGAAGACTTTTCTCCATACCCCGTTCCCGATCCTCGAAGGTTTCGGGAAACGAAGCTCCGGAGAATTTCGCCACCTGTCGAGGGTAGCTCTAGAGATAGACAGTTTTTCACACACCTTTGGTTTCGATAACAACCTCATCACGATGTCTCCAAGTTGGAGGCATCGCGATGCCTAGGATGCAAGCCCTAGGGACTGACGATCTTAGAGATGTGTGCTTCGTATGTCAGCACCGCCTCCTTCATCTCAGTGGTGAAGGAGTGTTGCTGATACACACACGGTCAAGGACAAGAGAAGAGGAACTGAGATTGAGCCTCTTCATTCCCACTTCGGTCTGAAGACTACGCAACCGATAACGTCGCCAAACAGTTTCATTTATCTGTTTTCAAATCTTTGTGGGCACTGAACAAGCATTCTGCCGTAACGTTAGAAAATTGCAGCGCATACATGTAATCTAAAACCCCTCTTAAGTTTTCAGACCTCGGCTTTTCACAGGGGTTAGTCTGCTTACAGATAAACTTCCAATACTTCTCCATGGACATCGTACAGCGTATTTATTTTATATTGCTTAAAAGAAAATAAATCACTAAATCAGCACATAAATCACTAGATTATCGAAGAAAATCACTGAATTATCCAAAAAACCATTAAAATTTAGTGATTTTTCTTCATCGGATGGTAGCCCTGAGCTAGATCTTGCAAAATCTTGCAGCAGTGTTTCCACCGTAAATTTTGCCACACTAATTTTTAAGATAAGATAGGACAGATAGAGATAATCTGGCGAGAGCAGGGTTGCCATCCCTAGTGATTTATAAGTGTTTCAACAAGAGAAGGGTGAAAAGGGGAGTAGCCAAACTCCTGTTTGTAGTAATTTTTGTTTATTTTAAGTTTGACTTGAACATTCAAGTAATTTTAGATCATCTTAGGATTTCTTTATTCATCTATATTGATACCTTGCTGTCTATATGTTCACTATGATCGTTTATTTTAATTTCTGTTCGTTATGGGTTTCATTTACTCTTTAATAGTAATTTTCGGTCGTTTGAGTTTGAATTATTACAAGAATTTATTTCTGCTGGGCTTAGTTTAATATGGGAAGGAAATTGAAGGTAAATAACTTCATCTGATATATATATATATATATATATGTATAAACAGTCTCGTTACTTTCTTATACTTTCTTATCTTTTGTGGACTACTTAGCTTCTTGAAAATGAATATTTCACAGTGCGGCATTACTTATCCTGCGACTGAGAAGCTCAGTATTCCGTTTTTCCATATTCTTCAATTAATTGGCAGTGTTATGATATTAATCGGGAAAAATTTGACTCTATTTGGGACAAAGTTTGATTCCAAAAACGGCTAAAAACCTAGAAGAAATGAAAAAAAGAGAAATACATCTTTAGATGCTAGGTGGCACTGGTGATGTTTCATTCGTAAGTTTAATTTCAAATTTATTAGATTTTTTTTTCATTGGCGAGGTAGGGGCTTGTGACCCACTGGTTTACAATTCGATTGAGCTACCCAGAGAACCTAGTGATTGAAAAGAGCAAAACCATACAAATATCTCTAAAATTTGTTTTGGTTTAAATAAGAGTCAAAGTAAAAATAAAGGAAACATTTGAACTTCAGATTAAGATGGAGCACCACGCCCTTCGGTGTGCCTTCGGACCCGGAGGTAAACAGCACGACAGCCGGATCGTTCGGATCAATCTGCAACCGGTCATGCAATCGGCCAGCAAAGGGGCGTGTGAGCAAGCCGATCAGCTTGTCGAACAGGCCGATCTTCTTTTGCAGATCCTCCAGATAGACAATGCGGGCGTGCTTCGACAATTCCGCGACAGTCTCATCAAGCTTGCCCAGATCGATAAAACGGCGGCTGGTAACAATGGTTTGGCATTGGGCCGTGGTGACACTGATGACTCAATGACCATTAGAATGATTTTGAAAAGCCTACTCAATGAGCTAGGAATTCACGATATAACGGAAGGGAAAAACGGTCAAGAAGCGCTCGATTTATTGGCTCAGAACACGTTTAACTTAATCTTGATTGATATTCATATGCCGAAACTCGATGGCCTTTCGGTGCTCGAAAAGATTAAGCAAGATCCCCAGTCGAGCCATAAGGACGTTCCTGTCGTTATCATTTCGTCTGACACCGATTATAGACAATTAGAGCGCGCAAAAAGCAATTATTGTCATTTAATTCAATGACACTTGTCTTTCAATAGTCGTTCTTGAAGAATTGTGACAAAAAGTCAAACTTTAGAGTAAATAGTGAGGGTAAATTAAAACACGGTTTTCAAAAGGATATACGAGCAGTTTCTCAGGAACAGCTTACATTATTCACTTGAAACTAAATTTATTATTATATTTCTGTAAATTTTATTCAATTTGCTTTAATTACCCATGTTTTCTCTTTTTTTTTCTTCATTTTCAATTTTTTGTTGTTATGGTCCTCACGCGCCTGTTCGCGCTCCCGCTCAGGACCTGGCACTTCGCGGCGTCGCTCGCGCGCGACCGTCACGAGGTGGTCTTGTTCTCGATGCGCACGGCCGCCTTCGAGGGCTGGCCCCCCGACAAGGTCACGCGCGTCGAGCGGGACGGCGTGACGGTGTATTCGCTCTCCGAGCACCTGCTGCACGAGCGGCCCGATTGGGTTCACGCCCGACTGCGTGAGCTGGACCCCGACTGCGTGGTCGGCGTGAACAAGGACCCGGCCGCGATCGCGGCGAACCCGGAACCCCTAAACCATTTAGATTTGTGTTTTGTTTTTCTAGTGCGTAACCCAGGTCCTTACATGTGCTTAAAAGTATTTTCTGTCTCACAGAAAATATTCCACACAAAAGAAAATCGAAAAATGTAGAAACTTCATTATTTAATCCATTCTTAAAATTCATTATCAGATGGTAAAATCTGTTACTTTTTTGCAGCTTTTTGATCACATTGCAGAATGTCTTGCCTTATTTGTAAAGGAATTTAAGGTTGACAAAGAAATTCTTCCCCATTGGAGAAAGAAGAAAATCTTTTTTGATTCCTGATTCCATGTCAAGCTCTGTCGCCTTGCCGTCGAGAATTCGGACTAACGTGATTGTAGACTCACAGGAGCCTTTAAGTATTTTAAATCAACTCTGGTGAGACGCCGTCCTTCGTCATGATCTTCAGAAGCTCGGCTCCTATAAGGAATTGAAAATACGAACAAAATCAACAATGACAATGATGACTGACAGTTGGTAATCTGTTGGAATGTTGCAATATTAGGCGGAGATTGAGAATATGAAGAATTCATCCATGTTTAGATTCTTGGCAAGAATTTCAGAAACATGATCTAAAGATATAGAATGAAATTGACAAAGAGAAAAGTTGAATTTACCTGAATTGATTTGAAAAATTTTGATGAAAATGAATAACGATGGATTAAGAAGTTCATCATCGACAAATAGTGGGAATTTTTCCGATCTAAATAATGATCGAATACAGAGTGTTTATCCATACGTGAGAACAGACATACGTTTCTAATCCATAACGTTGTAATAATTGTAATTTTTCTTCAAAAGGTATTATTCTATTTATTAAACTGATGTCTTTTCCTCTACTACCTATACACAATGCTTGGTGCACAATGGGTGGTCGACCATTTCCTTCCATAATATTTGATGGTCTGCCAAAGTTTCATCCAATGCATAGAAAATGCCAACATTAAAAGAGAAAAAATCTACATGTAGTTATACAAGCTACAGCAACTACTACCAACTATCTATCTGCATTGAAGCTACTTACCTACACTGACTACTATTACCTACCCTAACTGCTACTACCTACATAGAACCCGAACAAGCAAGCCAGGTGCGCACTCGTCGTCCCACTCGGGCAGAAGAACCCAGCCGTACACGGCGCCCCGGGCGCCGTCATCCCGAGCACAGGGCACTGCCGACCTGCCCGACACGCCTCGCAGTCCGTCGATACCGACGCCCCAACCTTCGCGCTGAACGTTCCCGCCGCACACGGCGTCGGCTGCGCCGACCCAGTCGGACAATACGACCCCGCGGGGCAGATCTCCCCCGTAGTCCCGTTGTCCCGCGGCGTCGCCGACAACGCTGCCAATCATTCTTTTAAAGCAATTGAACCTAGATCAGTTGACAAATGTTTGTATAGTGAAGCATCAAAACTAGGCTGGGTATTCGTGGATGAATCATCAATGAAAATGGCCACAGGTAAGTGTGGCTGTAAGTGTGGAAAAAAGGGATTTATCAATGTCTTAGAAACAAAATCTGTTTATCTGCGATTAAAAAGCTTTGATTAGAATAGCAAAGGCATGCATGTTCAGCTGTGTTCAGACAATACAACCACAGTAGCTTACATAAATAAAAAAAGGCGGCGGGAGTAAGGATACCTGGGTTCTCCGCAACGTGGGGCTCTCCGAACCACACGTCTCCTTTGCCCCCAAGAAGAGAGAGTCTGATGCTGAGCCGTGTCGCTGATTCGGTCTATTGGTTGAGTCGTTATGTAGAGCGGGCGGAGAACGTAGCGCGTTTCATTGACGTGAACTACAACCTGACGCTCGGTGAGGGCGATTCGCTGGGGAGTCAGTGGGCTCCGCTTGTGTTTACCACCGGCGACCATGCGGCCTTCGAAGAGAAGTACAGCAGGCTCGACCCTGCCTGGACTTACAGAGTCACATCACTGACCCTCGTCGCAAATTAAATAATTTGGTACACTAGGATTCGAACCTTCGTCCTCTCAGATAAAAAGCTGTGAATCCAGCGCACCAACCCACTCGGCCAAAACAGCCCTTAATAGGATTGTATAAAAAAGAGTTTATTTCAGTTGTTAATAGATATGTTTATCTACTATCCATCCATGTATCATTGTTAGGGTAGTAGAACCAAGATAGATAGTCATAGAGCTAATATAGTGCCGCGCGCTGTCGTGCGCACTGGCACCTCGCGCTCGCAGCTCACCAGATCCACCTCGGTGCGGGCGACGCGGCACGCGCCACCCTTGGCGAGGCGCGCCGTGATCTCGGACGCTGGCGGAGGCAGACCCGCGACATCGCGCGGCACGCCGACCACGTCGAGGGCTTCCTCGCGCTCGTGGAGGGAGGCGACCCTAGCTCTGTGACGGTGCACGGCGACGACTGCCCGCTCGAGCCGCTCGTCGCGCTGCGAAGCGGGCGGGCGCCGATCGTGCCAAACAGCAGCTGCACATCCAAGAGCCTGCGTGGCTGTAACGTCATCCTTAAACAGCATCAAAAGACCAGGGACTCCAATAGCAAGTCCTGCATATCCTAATTGTCTCATATTCAAATGTTCGACGGGGTCCATTGTTGATTTTGTAAGACCCCAAGATTTGGCACCACCCACAGGATCCAAAACATATTGAACAAAGCACAAGGTCCACAAACTCCAAAGAACTTTCATAAAAGGTTTCCCCCAGGAGGGATTGGTAAATCCTGCATATGCATGAGTAACAAAAAAAAAAAAAAAAAACAACAACAACAACCTAAGAAAAGGAGGAAAAAAGGGAAGACCCCTCTCTTCCTTTCTTCCTAAGAAAGGAAGAAGAAAAGAAAGATAGGAACAAAAAATATACTGCAATGCTGTAACATACTGCAACGATGAAAAGCAACGCTATAGATGTGACAACTATCCAAATCATACTGTACTAAAGACAACTATTTGAAGTTTATAGGTGCCTTCAGAATTCCAGAGAGCAAAAAATCTCGTCATAAAAACAGGCATCATTGGCATGTAACCTTGAGCTCCTGCTGAGCTTTTTACCCATGATTTATATCTAGATTCTTTTTGGATCACTCTAAAAAATACAGCGTATGGAATGTCGTTTGAATCAGCGCAAGTAAACATTAGCTTTAAATGATCATCTTCACAGCGATCATGAATCTCTACTCCAGCATCTCTTTTTACGACTGCTGTCAGATATGTTCTGCTTGTTTTGATTTTTTGAATTTCTTTCTTAAGATCGTCAACGCTATTTTCAGAATTATCATGTTTTTCGTTTTCGAGTAACTATTATTTCAATTAATTTTAATGGTAAAAGTTTATTGCGAAAACAAATCTACGGAAATTTTGAAACACAGCCTAGAACCCTACTAAAACGGCGTCGAATTGAAACAAAAGTTGTGCTACTAGAATCTATATAGCCTAAATCTCGCATAGGAGAATCACAGTTCCTTGTCTTGTTTACAAGGGAGATTAATTTTTGCAACGGAAGCAGTGATTTGTCTCCTTATTTATTTTTTCTTTTCTCCGTTTTTTTTTTCCTGGTGTCAATTTGATCCAACCGGTGGATACGTATCAGGTAGTAACCCGTGCAGCCAAGTACGCCATCTTATTTATAGGTCTTACGTTTATGGTTTACTTTTTCACAGAGTTGTTCGGTCAGGTGCGTTTACACCCGATCCAATATCTATTTGTTGGTGTGGCCAATTGCATTTTCTATTTATTATTACTTTCTCTTGCCGAGCATATTCAGTTCAATCTTGCTTATGTAATCAGTTCGATGGCATCTATCGCTTTGATATCGCTTTATAGCCTGAAACCTATTCCAAGACGAAATCTCCCTCGACACAATTAGACTTTTATTTAGTTTTCCGCTATAAAAAAGTGGAACATTTAAAATTATCCTTTCATGATGCAATGCTGAAAATACGAAAATGAAGGTAATAATGACAAAAGCAAAATGACAATCTAAGAAAGTAATAATTAAAAAATAAATATGATAATACATAAGTACCAGGGAAGACCAAGGGAAGCTTGATTTAAAGGCACATACATAGGGGGGAGGGGTTCCATCCTAGACTAAGCCTTCCGTCGCGCCGCTATCACGGTTCAAATAAGCAGCATTTTCAATGATGACCTCGCCACTATTGTCCCGCACTAGCGCTTGATCAAACCCCATCTCCAAATGATGGTCCTTAACGGAAATCGTGGTGGTGCCGCCAATTTCGATGGTTGGAAAACCCGGTAGCGGGATCAACTCAACGCCATTCGCCGTACCTTCAATCGACACGCCACCATCTGGAATACGTCGATCTTCCCCCGGCTTACCCACGGTGCCCACCGGAAAGTTAAACCGCATCCGCCCCCAGGTAATTTTTTCTGAAGTTCTTTTTTATGATTTTTTTAAAGCTGCTATCTAATTTAAACCTTTTCTGAACACTTTATAGTTTTTATGTGATTTTATATTCGAAATTAGAAAAAGTATAATCTAAAAGTACTCCATAA
Source organism: Alatinidae sp. Z8VKAUB7J3 (assembly GCA_010016025.2). Classification (NCBI taxonomy): domain Eukaryota; kingdom Metazoa; phylum Cnidaria; class Cubozoa; order Carybdeida; family Alatinidae; species Alatinidae sp. Z8VKAUB7J3. Next base: position 136,135,905 of record JAAAKM020721499.1, on the reverse strand, counting down.
GAAAAGAAGCAATTTTCAAAAGTTTTGAAAAAGGAAATACCTTTCTGGTTTAGCCAAAAAAAAAGTCAAAGGATGCCATAACTTTTTTAGGCGATTTTTTCTGTAACCTACGTTATTTGTCACGATTTCTCTTTAGTAAATTTCAATTAGAAAAAGATTTAAATAAAATCATAAAGAATTTAAGCAATTATTCAATACTTTGGACTACGTGCATTTAGACACAAGTTAAATGTTCCTTTTGGAACCAACTTTCTGGTTTATTTGAACTCTGGGTTTTTTCGACTCAAAACCAGAAGGGAAATCCTTGCTATGAAAATAACTTCTGGGTGCGTGACTAGTCACATAATTGGGGAATACCAACAGTAGCGGAGGTCAACCGCCCAGGTCACCAAGCCTGTCCGGGCAGGGACTGCTAAAGTCTAGAATAGTCAAGAAATTCCAAGATAATTCACTAACATTAAATTGAAATCTAAGGTCAGAAAACATGCATAAATCCTACATGGTCAATATACATCCGAAAAGGTTCTTTTCTAATTGAGGCCTCAAAGTATGCGTGTGATTGGTACGCCATGTGAAGTTAGAACATTTCCTTCTCATGTTTCAATAGAAGTTTCAAAAAGTTAAATATTTAGGGCTTTTTACTAATCAAGAATGGTAACTAATTTCAGAAATGGAAATTTGATTTTAATTCAAAGCGCATTTCAACATATACAAAAATAGAATAATTAAACTCCACTAGAAATGTCACGATAAATGTTATTGACCCTCTCCTAACACTCAGCCAATTTTCCGTTAACTATCAATTTAAAATAAATTAAATATATGTAGGTACTTCCTTATTGAAACAGAAATTAATTGTATAAAACGTTCTATGTTCCCTCCTCAACGCCCCGCTCGTTATGCCAAAGTCTTTTACTGTTTTAAAAAATGGAGTTGAGAGAAAGAGTCAGTCTTCCTTCTGCCTTTACTGCCACCCGCCACATGTACTCTACTAAGTATGATTGTTCTTCGGTCCCTGGCAAATCCCAAATCTTAACTTGAACGTCAATGGTGAGAACGGTTATTATCCCATCTGATCTTTGCCATCCAAATGGTCCAGAGTGTAAAGAAGTTACTTGACCAGTATCTTGTGTCGAAATTTTATAGTGTCTATTATACAACCGATAAGTACCAATACAAGTTTACACTCTCAACCGTAGTCGTACACCATTTTTCACAAAACTATCTAAAAATTCGACCATTAATGAGAAAAAATCAAGGCTTTTGTGGATATTCTCAAGTCTGCAATGCCTGTGAAAATGAGGCTCCTGTGTATTATTGTCCAAAAGCCTAAACATTTTTAACATACATTAACAAGTTTGGAAAAAGCTCTTGCCAGAATACCTTTTATTCACAAGTCACCTTTTTCATGTCTCATTGGTACAAATAATTTGTCCTGTTAATTTCAATCGGATTTAAGAAAAACTTACTTTTTTCAGTTTCATTGCTCGTCCGTTTTATTCTGACCTTAACCTTGGTACACACAACATTTGATGTGATAGCCTGCTTCATAATAATTAATAAGTTTCATTAAGGATAGGCATTTGACTGCGTTTAAAAATGAAGTCACTAATGCAGGGTTTGTATATGAAAGATCAATTTAAGTTACACCTTTAGATTGATAGGTCAAGTTTTGCGGTCTTTTGCATGATTGTTCATTAAAATAGAGTACTCATTTCCTAAAGGCATGTGAATCTCCATAAACTAAACGGTACATGCGTCCAGGTACTGACTAAGACTGTCAGTGGAATGCCATATGTTACAACACAGACTATGAATTTCATTTTTCAGTGTTCAAGGCCTTTATGTATGTCAGTTGAATTCCAATTGTCAGCAATGTTGCCAATTGGACACATTTTATGTTTAAAGGACACATTTCCGTGTGGCGGGACACAATTACATAAAAAGGTAAAAAAGTGACACATTTTGAGATTTGATACATGAAAGGGCTAAAAAGAAACATATTTTTTTTTAAATTTGTTACACAAAATGAAAAATTTCTCCCTCATATCACTTTGACTCTTAAAAAGGGCTTTAGAAATTCAGATTACCAATCCAATGAGTCTCCTCAGAAGTATATACGACCACCCTTTTCATGAAAACCTTATATGCCCTGGGGCATAATTTACAACCCTTGTTCTGAGAGCAGTGGGGACGGGAGTTTCTTCCTCAAAGACATAATTTCCAGAGTCTTCGACTACAATGAACAAATTTACCTTCTCTAAATTTTGATTTGACGTCTTTGGGAAATTATGAGCCTGGGGGTGGGGGGGTCCTAGCTACTTGAACTTTCTTCCAGGCTTCTGTAATAGATTCTAACTTTGGCCAAAAGTCATACTATCTCCTTTAAGAATCCAATAGTTACAGCGAAGCTTTCCTTCAATGCAATCGCTCTTTTTGCAATAACCCTTCGAATAGATATGATAGCAATTTTCCTTGGAATGCTCGTAGTGTGTCTCCCAGTGTTCTTTTGCCTCATCGGCATGAACCTGACGATATTTTTGGTTTAAATCAGCAAATGATATTTTTTCTAGTTTTCCTCTTCTCATATATTAAAAAAAAACAAAAAAACATAAAAAAACAACAACAACCATCGATACCTTCAAACAAGAAAACATATTCGGAAAAGTATTTGGGTATTACCCTTGCAAGAGGAAAGATAAAGAAGTACAAAACATCTGTCGCTACCTTTAAGTAATAATACTAAATGTTGATTTAGAATTGTCTCCCTTGACAGTGGAATCAAAGATCTTCAAATATCAATTCATGAAGGGCGTGGCTTATATGTTGCTCAAATACTTAACTGTATTATAAAATCCATCAAGAAAATTTATCATTTATCATTTATCTTTGCTCAAGAACACATCTTATTGAAGGCTAAATTTAAAATGAGTTGAAATATTTCTTATTCAACCTTGGTCTTTATTTGAAATCTTCTACTGGCAAAGGTGTCAATAAACCTGTTCATATACAGCTTCTGATCGAACTGAAGGCTGTAAGAAGCTTTGTAACCTTGAAACTGTTTGCCAGTATCCGCCAAAAAATAACGTGATGTATATGAATATTCTGCTTCGGGTGAAGGTCGGCAATAACCACTCAGTTTCAATGGGCACCGTTACCTTTAGAATGCGTCGGATTTGTTAGGAGCACGTTTGGAAAGTATGATCAAAATAACTGTGTTGACAGATTTTGGTCAACAGTCATTTTGCCTCATTTTCAAGTGGAAATATAAAATACTTAGAGGTGCGCTAGCTTCATCAAACTCCCTATACCTAGAGAGAATTGGTTGTACTCAGTTTCAATGGGCACCGTTACCTTTAGAATGCGTCGGATTTGTTAGGAGCACGTTTGGAAAGTATGATCAAAACACCCCCCCCCCAATGTCACCAGATCCGGTCTGGATTTAAAATAACAGCTCTGGCACACAATATCCTTCCAAATATAAAATTTAATTAAGATCTGATCAACCGTTCGTAAGTTAAAAATAATTCAATTTTTCTATTTTTTCCGAATTAACAGGCCTTCCAATCCCCCCAGATGGTCAAATCGGGAAAACGACTATTTTGAATTTAATCTGGTCCGGTCCCTGTTACGCCTGCCAAATTTCATCGTCCTAGCTTACCTGGAAGTGCTTAAAGCAGTTCGTTTTAAGTTTTGATGTTATTCCTTCTTTCAGCTGAATCTGAACACTGACTCTCCATCACTGGAAAATTCCTTCTTCCTTTGACAATCCCACCATGAAAATTAATTCTCATGTAAAATACTCTCCCCCTGTCACCAGGAAAATTCCTCTCAAACAGTTCCATTTTAACTGAAAATTGCCCCGAAAAATTTCCCACAGCTGGTTTCCAGGTGAATTTTTGTCTTAGCGCACTCTATTTGAAAAAAAAAAAAATCATTTAAAAAGATCATTCTGGCATTTGCAACTTTCAAGTGAACTTAGAAACAAAATTGAGTCAGTCCAAAAGCATGTGCTCATGATCATTTACAAAGAGGGCAAAATTCCATACTCCTTCCTCCTTAAAGCTGCATGCATTACCACCTTAAAAGAAAGGAGGAAAAAAAATTCTTGCATTTTGCTTAATCAGTCATTTCCAATCCTCATACTGAGGACTTACTCCCTGAATTTCCCAATCCCATTTGACCTCAACTCCCCCAGTCAGCCTCCTTAGCAATTCCAACTTACGTTGGAAAAATCTAAATATGTAGCAAAATAAAGAGTTAATCTGATGAAAGCAAGACATCAAAACTGCAAGTAAAGATATCGAAAGCGTCTTCTGTCATGGATAGGGTGAACCGTCATCTTTGGTAAAAACCAAAAATCAGTCGTTTAAATAATCTTTTAATTTTCAACGCCCTTGTAGGTTCTGTAATGCTTTACAAAGCTGAAACATGGCATGCATCAACCGCAACACTAAAGGCCATCGATGTATTCCAGACGAAGAACCTGAGGTCGCCCAGCATGGGCGCTCCGAAAAGCAGATGAAAATTTACTAGATGTTTTCCAGAGAAATTGCCTACGGATTTTGCTGGATACACGGCTGAATGACCTTATTTCAAACAGTAGGTTACGAAAAATGTGGTTCAATTTCGCTTTCTAGGGCTATAATGAAATAAAGACTGAGATGGCTAGGCCACGCTCTGCGGATGAAGGATGACAGATTGCCGAAGATTGTCCTTTTTGGCCAACCGTCTGGGCCTACACGGAAAGCAGGTTGTCCGTGTCTGGGTTTACTAATTTAGAGTAGCTTCGAAGTCGCTTTGTATCTAGTTGAAAAACCTAAAATACTAAGGCTTACAAAACGTGGAACATTTTTTATGAGTGTAGTTAAAACGAAATCGCTGTTATCGAGTATATTTAGTAAAATTATTGTATATATTTTTGTAAAGTTTCTAAAAACTGATTACAGGAATTCGCAACTTACCCGAGTAATGTCTTACTACTACTATACTACAATCTTGGTGTTATAGCTGATCGGAATTGGTTCCGACAAAAGTTAGGTTACAATATCTATAATGGAGAAGGACTTGCCGAGGGCCACAAGAATCCAAGTCACTTGGGTAAACAAAAAAAACTTACTTTTCGGGTTGACTCTTGCCTTCCTGAGGAGGTATTCAGTGGAGTATTATCTATTCGTTTTGGGAACGACAATTCTTGTTTTTAAATGGAGGGGGGGGGGGGTAACTATGGATAATATCCTTATAGAAACTGTTTATTTAGCTCCAGACCCAATGGCATAGGTCACATTTTCATAATTGTGTGGTTTATGAAAATAAGGGTAATGTAAATTCATATCTCTTATATGCCCAACAATGAATAAGGAAATAGAGAACTCGTAAAAATTAATGTGACCAGAATTATCAAAAATTGTGGCTCCAAAATTTAATGTGCGATTGTTTTGAGAAAGCAAAGGTAAGGGTAAAAACGGCCTTCTTATTCTTGATCAATCATTGTTAAGTGTCAATTGAAATCTTGCAGCGAAAATAAGATATTAGAATATTAACTTTGTATGGTCTTAATTTAAAAAAAAAAAATCTCCGTAAAAGATGTAATATTAAAGGCTGTACAAAAACAACGTACCTTGATTTGAATTTCTTTTTCCTTCCCAACACTTCTTACTTGATTTCTTCTGTGGGGGATTTTTTTTATCTTTTGCTAGATAAATATACACGTATTCCAGGGAAGTCCCTCTTCCCTTTCCCTTTCCAGTAAAACAGGCTTTAAGAAAACTTCAGAAAAAATTCAGAGATCAATGTCAAGAAATGTGTTTTACTTTGGTATCTTAAAACTTCCATGAAGGTCCCCTCTCCCTCTTAAGATTATTGGGGTACTTATATATATCATCAACAGGCTGTACCTATTGTCTGCTGAGAATAGAATAAAGTCCAATTAGAAATTTCATGTCCACGTATAAGTGGTATCAAACCATTTTATTTTTCTATTATTATCAATTTTATCGTGCAGCACTAGGAGGCCGACCTTTGCTTGTAAAGAGAATTTTGACATAAGAAACGATATTCATTGTAACCCCCCTCCGTAAATGTATACTCCCTATACTCTGAACTATATATATAAAAACAATTGTGTAATTATTGCAGATATAAATGACGACCGGGAAACTCAAAGAGAAACTACAGACTGGGATACTGGGACACAAATAACAACCGGGAGATATAAATGGCGACCGGGACACTCAAAGATGAATTACAGACCGGGACACAGTGAATATAAATAACGACTGGGACGCTCAAAGAGGAATTACAGACTGGGACCCTGGGACACAACTAAAACGGGAACGTCGGTGGGCACAGGGGGATATATAAATGACGATGGGGACACAGGGAATGTTCGATTAGCAATCACCATCAAGAAAATTTCCTCTGGATCATTCCAACTTAACATTCTCTCCATATGTATAATTATGCGTCCGAGGAGGAAGAAAGAGAAATAAAAAGAATTCTTCGCAGGAATTCAGGGTAATTCTAACCACAAATTTTCTTCCCACTGACAATTTCCCAGGAAAATTCCCCCTCCCCCACCAAATATTATCTGTAAGTAATGGACAAATTACAAAACTTAAAGAGGTACTTAGACTTCAAACAACAGGGTTTTCTGATTCTTTTGTTGTTAGGGGGGAGGGATCTAATTCCCAACTTTGACCTGCTTTCACCTGCACTGTCTGTAGTAGGTTTTTCAGCTAATGCTGCCAAATGTGAATTTTTTTCCTTTGGGAGTCTTCCACCAGGATCGCCACTTTCCTTGAGTTCTTCAACCAAACCATGTTCAGCCAGTGTTAAATGGTTAGGTCCATCTTTTTCCACATTATTTTTGTATAATTGCTCCGCTATTACGTCCAGCGTGCTGAAAAGTTTGCGGGTCAATTACAAAAAAATTTCACCCAATCGTGGCCGGTATTCATGTTTTTTTAATATCTTCTATTAATAATCCAAAGCCGTATAGCAGATTCTTCTTTTTATGGGGGTTATAAAGATACGAACTCTAGGGATGATCTTTTTTTTATTTTTTGTTAATAATCTAGAAGATATAAGGAAACTTATTTTTACTCTAATTAATTGATTAAAAAAATATGTTTAATAAGTTTTTCAAACAAAAGTAAAGAGCTATATTAAAGTGAAAAGCAGAAACAAAGTCAAATAACTTTCCAAGCGTAAAACTACCAAAAATAACTATCTCCATTCATCACGAAGCTGTGCGGCTGCAGTGATATCTTCCCATTGGGGAGTAAAGGAAATGATTGTCTTTTTCAGGTCCTGATCATACTGCCTCCGCAGTGTGTGTTTTGGTCAGCCTCGTCTTTGTCTTCCTTCAGGCTGCCACTGATACAATCTTAAGGGCAGTCTGTCTTCGAGCATGCGTAGAACATGACCCAAATATGTCCATCTTCGTTTCTTCAAAACTTCGGTCACAATGGGCTGGTTTGTTTTCAGCCGGATTTCCCTAGCCTTGGAAGAGGCATTAAAAAAGGTATCGTTGATACCTTTAATAAAAGAATACAATAAAAGAATACACAATAAGATATAATAAGGCAACTAATTCCTGAGATAAGCTTCTAGTAGTCGTCGTTAAAACCAGATCAGAGCTTCAGCAGATACTTTAAAGTTTTATAGATGGAATGTGTGGCATCTGAAGAACGCTTTGTGGCCCAGATCCTCCTTCTTCCAATGAGGAGATCAGTCGCTCAGATCAATCTTCATTCGTCGTTTTGTCAAAACTATGCTAGATGCTTTCCAGAGAAATTGGCTATAGATTATTCTTAGTACCCAGATAACTGGCCGTATTTCAAACAATAGGCTGTATGAAAAGTGTGGTTCAATCCCGCTTTCTAGGGCTATAGTGAGAGAAAGGTTGAGATGTCGTGGGCACGTTCTGTGGATTGAGTACGACAGCTTGCCAAAGATTGTCCTTTTCAGCTAGCCCTCCAGGGCTAACCTGGAAGCAGTTCTTCCGCAGTTAGGGTGGGAGGATGTCATAAAGAAACACTTAAAGACAAGATTATCCTAGATTATCCAGGATTATACAACTATTTTGCTTTCTTCACTCTTTTGTCCCGCACCATGGTTTTTCTTCATCTTCTATAATTATTAATAAAATCTCATCTTCCAAAGAGATCCCACACAGACGCCCCATGTTCAATGCACACTCGCATTAACTCATAATTCGTCAAAATCGAGAAATATTTAATTTTCTTCTATGCACTAAGCTCTAATTTCTTAAGTGGAAAATCTAGGAAGCATTAAACGATCATTCTAATAATTCCAGACTTAAATTCCCATCTAATGAGGTTATGGACATTGAAATATTAAGGTGAAGTGTGTTAATAATGAAACATAGATTGAACTGAGCAAAAAATATATCAATGTTATGAATCACTTCAATAAATTAGGAAGAATAATTTTTGTTAGATTTTTAACTTTATATACATATGTATCAACAGTTTATCTTATTCAATGAACGAAATCCTTTTATATTGGCGTAAGAAGAATATTTGCTCATCATCATGTACAAAATATTTACACAAGATGCAACATTCATATGAGGCAAATTTTCTCAGGCTCGTAACTTTTGATAGGTAGGAGTAATCTTGATGAAAGTTATATATTTAAAATCAGCATTAAAATACGATTTTTTTGACATAACTACTGGTATCAATCCATTTTTTAGAGTTTCGGTTACTATTGAGCTGGGTCGCTCCTTACAGTTTGTTACCATGAACTGTTTGATTGAGTAATTGATATATATCTCTTTCCAAATGTTTGCATATCCCTCAGCACTGTAACCTCAAATATCCACTAAAATAGAAAAAATGGTAAAATGTTGTTTTGTCAAAATTTTTAACTGTAGAAGTGCACAAGAGCATAGTAATAAATGTGTAGCCTATTTACAAAAGAGTATTCCTAAATTTAGAAAAGCCAGTGTTATGGCCTTAAGTTCTACTGAATTAACAGGAATTGCCTTTTCAGAACTAAGGCCAGAGAAAAAGAAACTAATAATAAAAAATTAAGGTAAAATGTTGTTTTGTCAAAATTTTTAACTGTAGAAGTGCACAAGAGCATAGTAATAAATGTGTAGCCTATTTACAGATTAAAACTCGAGAAATTATTTGTTCTTTAGTTTTGTAAAATATTCAAATAAATTACAATTCCCTAAATTTCCTGCTCAATATGCCAGAAATAAATTTATTAAGAAAAATATGAAATCAGTCAGTAAAACCTGAATGGAAGTGAAAACTTACGGAAAAGTTAATATTTTTTCTTCCTGTTTTTAAGTATGGGGGAGGAAGCTCCCAAGATCTAGCAATATATCAAGATATTCTTTGCATTAAATTAAGCCGTTTGAGAATTCAACTTTTTCAAAGAAAAAAAAGGAACATCAAAGTTTGCAGTTTATTCTCTGAGAGGCTAGAGTAATTGTTTCTGTCCCTTTTTTAAATTAGGAGAAGGCTCTTTAAACACCAATGTCTATATAAAACTAAGCAAATTACATGTTCTTAAATAAACCGGAAATTAATTAAATTTTTAAATTGTCCTTTTTATTTATGGCTTCCATCAAAGTTTTAACATTCCCTTTAAATACTCCAAGCCAGATTTACTTATTTTTTTATTTTCTTAAAGACTAACTTTTCTCAATTTTTGAATTTGCTTTATAGTTTTATTTTAAGCACTAATTCTTTAAATTTTGAAAAACGACTTGCTTGAAGATTAAAATGTGAGCAAAAATTCTGAACTACAATTAACCATTAAATATTATAAAGAAGAAGAAGACCAAGAGAGAAGAGTACATCGTTTCCAGAACTAATCTCCTTATGACCTACCAATCATTTACTAATTGTATAATAATTTGGTCTCAATCTATAAATGCAGAACTTTCAAACCAGTGAGACTCACAGGTGATGAACATTGAAATTTGCATGTAATTTTTTTTTTTTTGGCTAAACGGCTTTCTCGTAGTTTAGATCGGACGATTTTGATAAAAAAAAAGGACTAAAAGATACTTTAACGTAAAGAGTGAGGTATTGTGGAGGAGACCAACCCCCTTATATACGTAATAGTTTCTGTTCGTTTTAGATTCTAATGCTGCTCCTTACTTCCACCTGAAAAACCTTTTTTTTTCTCATTGTTTTTTATAAATAATGCTAGAAAATCCTGGGCTCCTTCATGGAAATTTTCTTCCGTGATAAGAGTGAGTGTAGTAACTGTCGAGGCATTAATCCGGTCTCGGTAGGTAGGAAATTACTTAGTAAAATGATACTTTTTAGACTGAGAGATGCTGTAGACAAAGTTTGAAGAGAAGAACAGTTCGGTTAAAGAAAAGGTAGAGGATGTGTCGACCAAATTTTCACTCTTAGATTAATAATTAAGAAGTGCCTGAGTTGTCAAACACCTTTGGTCCTAAGTTTTATAGATTATGAGCAAGCATTCGATTATATTCATAGAGGAGCTTTAGCATAAGCCCCTCTTCCCAACCCCTCCTTCCAATCCCCCTGAAAACGTCTGTACACTTCCCAATAACCATTACTATATGAAAACACTGGTGAAAGTTTGTAACTTGCAGCCCCTCCCACGGGGACCGTGGGGGAGTAGGTCGTCCCCAAAAACATAGTTATAAGGTTTTTCGACTATGTTGAACAAAATGGCTATCTCAGAATTTTGATCTGACGACTTTGAGAAAAAATGAGCGTAGGAGGGGGCCTAGGTGCCCTCCAATTTTTTTGGTCACAAGACGAACTCGGGAACTCTTGGAAACACAACTTAGACCAAAAGGCTTCAGAAATTAAGACAAGTGATGAGTCAGTGGAATCATTATCTAGTAATATTACTACAGCTATCATAGCTTCTTCAGAAAGAATATTTGGTTACAAAACAACCTCATCCCAAAAGACAAAATTCTACTCCTAGATGGGACAGTAAATGCCAAGAAGCCTACCTACTACCTAGAGAAGAAAAAAAAAATTATTTTCTCTAGATACCCCTCAATTTAAAATAAAATAGTGGTCGCGCTCGACCTCGGGTCCACGAACCCGCGCGCGACGGCCGATGACGGCAGCTTCGTGGTGACCACCGACGCCGCCGGGGACCACTTGTACGTGTTGCTGTTGACGCGTGAAGATCCGGCCATCTCGCCCAACGATCGCAACCTGGTGCTCGTGGCATCGCACGACGGCGGCAGCAGCTTCTCGAGCGCCTTGCCGCTCTCCGCGACGACGGTCGGTGCCGACGTGCAGGGCTTCGCCCTGGCGGCCGTGGGGACCAACGTGTTCGTTCTGTACCTCTTAAAACATTTACCGCTTGTGATGCCTCGGGAATCTTGCACTTTCTATCCTGTATCGCCCTCCTCAAAACAAAAGGGTGTTCTTCTCCGATTCTCAAGAAAAGCGAAAACAAGATTTTTGGGCTTTTTGGAAACAGTTTTTTATTCCAGGGAGTTAAATCAAGACAGTGCAGAACTAAAAGATCAACAAAATAAATACCTCCTTTCTCCACCCCCCTAAGACTAGCTGTTGAAACAAATGTTAAATCACTGAATTTGAATACGGACCTTTTTATTTAATATTTTCATGCACAAAAATTTGAGACGTACTTAGATCAAACAGATACGACTAGTGTTTACGATTAGTACAAAAATAAATCAACTCGATTATTCCTATCCTTAGACACGTTAACTTTTGTAATTCAAAAGCGATTTGATTTAAAATTTAATCAAAATTAAGCAGCAAATATAAAAAATATAGAAAATTACTGAAAAATGATGAAATCTGGAAATTAAACGGGGTTTACTCCCCCCTTAAAATGCCTAAATAGCTGTTAAGCACGAAGACAACCGATCTCCACATCACCTAACACCAACAACAAATCATGCTCTATCATCCACATAAAGAACAAACACTAAAACAAACCAAGAAAAATGCAATTTAAAACGTGTTTTTTTTTTAAAGGAACTTCGAAACCCAACAGGAATAGAGTTCCAGACATGTCCCACAGCAACGGCAATTTACTGTCTGGGTATTCATTTTATCTTTGATTCAATATAATTCATAGGTATAGAAAGTTGATGCCAAAATAGAATCTTGAACTGAACACTGGTAACGTCTAAAATGTTAAGTTTGGTCATTAAAAAAAAAAAAAAAATTATTAAAAGAGCAATATTCGTTTCGCTTTAACAAAGTATCAAAGAATATTCATATTTCGTGTTCTTTTCATGGAACATATTAAATAGGTTTCTGTTGTGTTCAAGCATTAGCTAATAGCCAGTGTATATAAAACGATAAATAAAGCCAGAGCTACTGCGCCTTTTGATCTAGCCAGTCTCTAAATTTCATGCTTGCAAGGATATCTTCCTTGAAGTATAGTTTTAGGGACATTTACCACCACAGAAGATTTGTTTATTACAAAAAAATCTACCCATATTTTCATATTTCTTGGAAACAATCAAAATGTATTGTTTTAGTGAAATATAGGCCACCATTAGTGGAATTGTTCTTGTGAACTTATTTCTATATATCTAGCACAACCTAATGGAATTTTGTAGTATTTTAGTTGCAAAACTTGTTTTCCTGTGTCTTAAAAAAAAAATGGAATTATAACTTTTTGGATTAGGTTAAAATGCTAATTAAAATAGAAAATAAGCAATTCTGAAGAAAAATTCTCTGTCTTACAAATCCAAAAGTTGCAGGAGGCCAAGAGGGCTTTTAGAAGAATCAAAAATCATAAAAAAATGACTAAATAAGGTTTAAGTCAGAGATGCAATCTTATTGAGCAGACTCCACTGTGAACCCATTGAGTCTGGCAATATTTGTGAAAAAGTCAGGTTTTTACTTGTTTTGACTTATGCTCGATTTTCTTTCTTCCTGAAAGAATGAGTAGACTGGTCTGATGGTGTTGACAGATTTACGTTTTCTTGGCGCCTACAGTACACATTTTCAAGCTCATACCTACAAAAATGTGGAATTTCGTCTTTTTTGCCAGAAGACCGATCACGGGTGCGTGTTCATTTTTTTTTCTTTTTCTTTTCCCCAGGGGTGATCGTATCGACCCATTGATCCTAGAATGATGTGGGAGGGCTTATTCTACCGGAAATTAAAAGTTCTAGTCCCCTTTTTAAGTGACCAAAAATACTGGAGGGCATCTAGCCCCCCTCCAACGCTCATTTTTTCCCAAAGTCAACGGGTCAAAATTCGCAAAAGGTAAAAATTGAGGTATCTTTATCTTATGAATGGGTGATCGGATCTTAATGAAACTAGATATATAGAAGGATCTTATGTCTCAGATACTCCATTTTCAATTCGAATCGGATCCGAGGACATAGGAGGTTGGAGGAGGCAAACAGAAATCTTGGGAACCGGAAATCTTGGAAAACGCTTAGAGTGGTGAGATTGGGATATAACTTGATGGGAAAATAAGCACAAGTTATAGATGCGACATTGACATAATTGGAACGGATTCGTTCTGTGTTTCTTCTAGAAGTAGTCTGCGCCCCCCTATGATCAGAGCAATACTCTAGTCATTATTACTAGTATGGACGAGATGAAAGCTTACGATTCCTTCGAGGAAGAAGGGGAGGTGGTTAACAAGAATAACAAGCCGAACGGCGCTGGAGGACTCGGCCCCACTCCTACGCCTGCTACCGGTGCACCAAATGCTGCTATCGCTGCGAGTCAGGAGACCATGAGTAGTGCAAGTGCTGGACCCATTGCAGATGATGCTGGTGCGGACGACGACGATGTGAACTTTACGGAGCAATTGCTAAATCCGCTATACATGAGTAATTTTGTGTGAACAATCAAGCACATTATTGTGAACCTAATAGATTCAATGCGGCTCATTGAATTCTTATTTATTATTGAATTCTTGCGGCCCAAAGAAGTGCGGCCCGTAGGAATGATTCAATGCGGCTCATTGAATTCTTATTTATTATTGAATTCTTGCGGCCCAAAGAATTCAATATACGGAGAGGTTCTTGAAGGATGGATTAAAGAGTTTGCAGCAGAAACTTGTTAAATTGTGCCGTTCAGCAAAACAAGTTGTTTGAAAAGAAACTCTTCTTAGCTTTACATTCAATTAAGTTAATTACTTAGTTTTATCTGATTTTTGCTATCTTCAGTAATTTTTCAGTTTTATTTGTTTTTTTTATAAATGTTGGTGGGTAAAAATTCTAAAAGAGACAAAAATTGAGAAATAGTATCATTTCTAACTCAATAATATTGACTTAATGATGAACGATATCACTTCCATGTATTATTTTTGCTTTTTTCCATTAATTATCTTCAGGAATCCTACTTTTACAGTTCTTTACTTTTCTTTGAAAGTAATCTGTTTATTTTCATTGACATAGTCTTTTTTAATGAAAACTAAAACTATATTTTTTTTTTTTTCTGTAAGAATCCATAGTTTTGGTTGTTTAGGTTGCATAGTTTATTTGTATGTGGGAAAAGCTTGACACAAATAGTACTCTTTAATTTAGTTCAATACCTCCTCTAGCAGACCAGAGAAAAACAAAACTTAATTAATTCTGAGGAGTTTCAAACTAAAAAAGCTTATCAGTGGTATACTAGAGTCAGAAATTACTGAGTTAGGCTTTTACCAAAGTATGAGAAGAATCGGATTCTTTTCAGAATTAGAGACATATGAAGAGACAATTAACCAAAATTTAGTCGGACACATACACTACTATCAACTCAAAAGTGTTAAACTAGAGTCTGAAATAGGTGAATTAGGTTTTTCACCAAAGTCTGATAGAGATCACTGGGATTCTTTTTAGAGTTAGAGACATATGAAGTGGGATATCATAAAGATTCAGTCAAACAGAAACACTACTTATTTTCTACTAAAATTTAAAAGCAAAATTAGGACTTAAAACGAAAAAAAATTATTTCATACAGGTGGGGTACTGCAACTTCCTCAATCCTAGATGTCTACGCTAACGTCTTACATTTGGGTCCATTAAAAAAAAAAATCAATCCTAAGACACAAGAGCCCTGCAATTATAATAAATTTCTCATTTAAAGCCCGGAAAAATATTTGCATACCGAAGTATTGAGTGCTTTTTGGGTTTGGTTAGACAGAGAGAAGGTGTACAACCTAAATCAATAAGTTGGAACATAAATATAGGATTAAACGAGTGTCTACTTCTTAACTAAATAGTACGGAAAGTTAAAATTTTTGGTTTGGGTACAGTGGAATGTCGATTGATAATATTAAGAAAGATTTCAATAAAATGCATAAAATATTTGTAAAAGAGTATATAAAATAAGATTGTGGTTGAGTATTTCGGATCACACCTCTAATGGTGGAATTAATATTTTATTCTTAACGAGTGCAAGCTTTAATGGTGTACAAACCTTGTTGGAAAAAAAACTTATCTTTGGAAGGTCGTTTCCTATTAATTCAAGCCCTGGAAAACCGAAAATAACATTAAAAATTGGAAAATTTCATCACTTAGTATCCCATTTTCACCCTAAACTAGATCAGAGGGCGATGAAAAATCAGAATCTTAATTTTTGCAACATTTGATGGATTGAAAGGTCATTCCTTATTAATTTTAGCCTGTCGACAAAAATCTAATGATCTAATGACAAATCGTAAAAGCAAAATAATGCTTTTTTGTAAAAGTAATGTATATAGTAGACTTATTCCATTTTCATAATTTCTTCATTTTTTAGTAATTTTGAATCCAATCCATTTCTTTCTAAATTTGTAATGGTTGAACATAATATTGATGCAACAAACGTTGGATTAACTTTAGTTTTTTCAGTTATCTTTTCAAATAATTCAAAATAACTTGAATCAAAAAGCTGCTCTGATAATTGAAGATTAAGTTGATATTTTGTTTGAAGATCTTTTATTGAATCATCCCATGACTTTGGAATATTGTTTATTGCATCATTTAATTCTGTTTTTGAAATTATTAGAAGGACCCGTCCACCTAGAGCGCCAGGCGAGTGACCCAAAATATTAGCTCAGACAGTTGCGCTAAAAAAAATTAAATGTTGGTTGACCCACAGGTTACCTGAGCTCGCAAGGCAGCATAGCTTCCAAAGCTTAATAGTGGGGCCCACCTTCCTAGCGCGTCAGCTGAGTGACCCAATTCAGAAACTCATTGGATAAAACCATGTTCCTTGTAAAAGTCACTTCCCCCCTCCCGGGATATTTCCCCGTCGACGCTTACGATGCCACACCTCTCAGTTGAAAATAGTTTTCTAAATTTAGTATTTGTATTATATTAATCACTTTTGTATTAAAACGTACAGTAGAAAACTGAGAAAAATCAACACTTTCATTATATTAAAACTTTTCAAATGAGTCTTAATTTCAAATGTTTTTTTTTACTGAACCAGTTTAAGATTGCCTAAAGAGTGATTAAATAGAAAAAAACAATTTTTTTAAATGAAAGTAAGGAGCAACATTAAAACTTGAAACGAACAGAAATTACTCCGTATATGATAGGGGCTTTTCCAGGTAATTAATATCAAATTGAGTCTAGGCACAAGGTCTGAAAATGTAACAACTCCATGAAAGCACTTATATTGAACCCATAGATTACAATTATACTGAGGAATACGTTCCTCCAAGGGTTGCTTGTTGCTTAAAAATGACCTGAACAGTCAAGAAAGTGTTGTCTCGCAAGTTTCGTTTGCATCCCATTAAATTTTGCTCATTTTGAAGCTCAGCCTATATGAGCGAAAATGCAAGCACTTCCAAGTGATTTAAAAGCAAAAAAAACGGTATCAGGAGATAAACATATCTCAAATGATGCGGAACCTCGAATAATGGTGATGGTCACCCTAATGAACGGTCAGTTAGCAAGAGTAGACCCAATTTCATCAGAAATAGCGGGAATAAATGGGGGACTGGGACAGTTATCAACTAAGTTGGAGGGAGCAATCACTGAAGTTAAGGCATACGCAGGGAGAAGTAGATTCTCTGAGAAGAGAACTAGAGAAGACGCGACTTAACGACGATTTAATATGGAGGAGACTGATTCGAAAAGAACAAATGTGATAGTAATTTATAGCTTGACCGAACAAGGCATTGAATTAATTCCAGTTTTAGCGCAGATGGCAATCTGGGGACGAAAATACCTGCCGGTCTCCGCTGAAGATGATGCGCTGGCGAAAATGCTGGAAGACGGCGGTCCTGAATTCTGGGCGAAACTGATGGTGCGTTTGCGCAAGCACCACCTGGTTGTATAAACCAATCTACGCCGGGGCCGGCGCTTTAGTTGAAGATTCGATTATGCAGCAGCTTTAATCCCAGAATGGTAGCTGACAGCAGCACTAGAAGTACAGTGCTCGATACATAGGAATGTAGAGCATATATAGATTGCAGAGAAAAAAATACTAGGATGTTTGAGCTACTTCAAGCCTGAAGATCGCAAAATGCGTGAAACTTGAAGTAGCTCAAATATCCTAGTTTTTTTTCTCTGCAATCTATATATACATATATATATATATATAAATATACATATAAAATATGTAAGTATAAATCAAAAACTTTAAACCCTGTTGAAAACTAAAATACAATAAAAAGGAACTTCACACTGCTGTTCTGGGGGGACGCATCGTTACTAACACCTAGACCCAACTCCTAGACGTAAAACAATCTTATTAGAATTACGGTTCTTGTAGTTATCTATAGCCTAACGAATCCTCCTAGGAAGGAAGAATTGTCTCCTTGAGGGCCTTCATTATATGTTTCTACTCACTCGCCAATTAAAATCACTGAATTGGGGCTGGACTGGGAGGGAGAGATCCTTCAAGTATAACAAAACTGTTAGTTTTGCCTCTGCTAAAAAATCGGCTCAATCTTAGTTCCGTACACCAGATACTAGTGACTCAGATAAACTGTACTAACAGTTACAGGAGTAAATAGACAGGGTCCCCGGTAGAAACATGGTATTTTTATTAGGAGACTTTAACGCTCAGGTCGGTGGAAATAGGAATAGATGGTATCCCAAACCAAGGTAAATTTGGTGTAGAAAAAGAAAAGACCTATGGCAACAGACTGTTGAAATTTTGTAGGTACAACAATCTAGTTATAACCAATACGGTGTTTGGTCATAACATGGCCCATAAGTTAACATTGTATTCACGTGATATCTTCCGCCTGGACAGGGCCGTGTCCTCATTCCCTCGAAAAGAAAATTCTGTACACGTACCTCCATTTGGCACTTGAAAAACTTATATTTTTAAATGAATGGATTTTGAATATTTAAATATCTGCATGGAATTTTCCTTCTAGAATCCTTTTAGATGTTTAAAAGCTTTTAGTTAAAATGGATAAAGGATTAGAGGGGCCTGGTGCTGGGATATATAAAGTAAACTTAACTTTTTCGTAGCTGGTTATAAAAAAAGAATTGAGGCAAGAGCTTCTACTACCTGGGGATGAGCTCTCTCACCTCAGCTGGGGAGGACTTGCTTTTTGTTTGGACCCGTTTGGATTTTGAAAAAGAGCTTGCTACCCCTCAAAAGGCATAACTGTAAGAAGGTGCCCTTATTATTAAATTTATTAAACTGAAACTTAGTTAATAAGATTAAATTTGATAAAACTGAAATTTAAGAATGGACTTGTTTTAGTTTTGTATATTTGTTATTCTTAGAATTATTCGTTATTAAATTTAGTCAAACTGAAATTTAATAATAAGTTACATTATATTGTAGAAAATGTGACCCTGATTTTGCATGCCAAGATGAGAACAAGCTGAATTCTAATCAACTGCTGCTACTTATCGTTATCGATGATTACCTATGCTTGGAAGAAGAAATCTAAAAAATGCAGATTTTTTATTCAGAGCAAAAATATTAGAAAAATTGCTTTGAATTATACTTACTACATAATATATAGGGCTGATCGTGATTTCAGTTCTCTTATAACTTAAAACAAACAGATATATCCCGATTAGCAAAAATTTATGAAGATCATTTTATCCCACGGACTTCTGTTAAGAGTACATTGTATAATAAAAATTTTGCATGCAAGTTACGTGTTAATGTTAATTGTAAAACAACCGATGTAATTTACCTATTAGAATGGAATAAATGCTGCCTACAATATATGGGGGAAAAACTAATAATATATATATAAGATTTTCTGGACACAAGACAACAGTTAATAAAAGAAAAAACTAATAGCTATCTAGGTAAACATTGTAATAATGGTATATGTTCCATATCAGATATGACTGTCAGGCTGTCCTGGTCGCAGGCGTTCGCCGCCGCGAATCACCAGGCGGTCGCCCGGCGCAATGTCGCCGATCACTTCCACCCGATCACCGAGGCCAATGCCGGTGGCAACGTCGACGCGTTCCGCGGTTTGATCGGCTAAGACGCGATAAACGAAGGTCTCGTTGCCGCGCAGTACCAGGGCGTCGCGCGGGATGGCGACCAGTTCGCGAACCTGGCTGGTCGGCAGGGCGACGCGTACGGCGGCGCCAATCACCCAATCTGGTTGATTGAGGGCGCAATTGCGACAACACCAATACGGACAGCTAAAGTAAAGGCAATGGCGAAATTGTCTGAAGTAATCAAAATTCAAAAACTTGCTAAAAATGAAAATGAAGAGCAAAGACACGGGCAGTTAGAAGATATGCAAAAACAACAATTAGATCGTGTTAAAAATGAAAATAAAGAGCAGACACACGTGGTTAGAAGACATATGAAACCAAGCAAGTGAGCGAGTCAAAAATAAAAATGAAGAGCAAAGACACACACAGTTAGAAGAAAAGGGGCGGTGGGGAATGCGTACATTCCGTGGTGCAAAATGCGTATAGAATAGCACCAAAAGCTGTTTTTAGTGACACTTGCATAATTGGAATGCGTACATTCAATGGTACACAATGCGTTTAGAAAAGCACCAAAAGCTCTTTTTAGTGACACTTGCATAGTTGGAATGCGTACTTTCCATGGTGCACAATGCGTTTAGAATAGCACCAGAAGCTGTTTTTAGTGACACTTGCATACATGGAATGCGTACATGCCATGGTGCACAATGCGTTTAGAATAGCACCATCCATTTGGAAGGTGCTCAACTTGATTTTGATCGCATCAAAAAACTTGTGGAACAGGGCATGGTCGAACGCGTTCAACTTGACGACACCAGGTTGACCTTGGCCGAAGCAAAAGCAGAACTCCAAAGTGCAAAACGGCGAAAAAAGTTATTTACACAAGGTCAAAAGCTTTCCCAGAGCAAAGAGGCTTTCCAAGTACCAAGCCCTATCCAAGGCACAGTATCAGAACTTCATGTGGCGCCAGGTACTTGGGTCAGTGAAGGGCAACAGTTAGTAGTTTAGGAGTGAAATAGTGAACAAAATCGTTTGAAACTAATATAGTGAATCTTCTTGGGTAGTTTGATGCTATAGGTGCGTAAGTAAGTGTTAAAATTATTTAGTTAGGAATGAATTAAGGAAAAACACCTATGAATTGAATAAAACAAAGCCTTGTGGGTAGTTTAGTACGGCTGAGGAGTGAAATAAAGAAGAAAACTTGTTTGGAAGTAGTAAAATGAAGCCTTTTGCATAGTTTGGTGCTATAAGAGTGTTTGCAAGTGTGAAAAGAATATTTTTAAAGCCAAAAAAAATAATAAAGACCTTTATTATTACAGTTAAAAATCTCAGAAACTGAAACCAGCCAGATATCCCCTTCATCTGAATCCTTATCAGAATATACTCCTTGGTTGGCTTCAGCTTTCACTAATCTAAAAGGTGAAGGCTCTAAACCAGAGGGGTAAAGCTTTTTAGCTTCAGTTAAAAATAATCCAGGTGCTCTTCTGGCTCATAGGTTTCAAGGAAAAGAAATCTAGCACTGTACTGCCTTGAGTACAGAATCCTAGCCAATTTTCCGGTCAAGTATTCCAAGATATGTAGCCTACAAGTCTTTGATAAATTCCAGACAACTTATATTGAATTCAATAAAATATTAGAATGCTGATCTGCAATCTAAATTTAAAATAGAAAGAAAGAGTTATAACTCTTACGAATATTGATTGAGGTACAACTTCTGATCTTTAGGGAGACAAAACTTCATTTTTTTTTTTTTTTTTTTTTTTTTTTTAAATCAAAGTTATTTTACGCAAGCTGGTTTTGGGTTGTAACTTCCAATCCGGAAATAGTCTTTTTTTTTTGGCTGGCAGAGATTTTGAATACTAACATATATTTAAAGAAAAGAGAACTTTTTGGTCGATGAAACCCATTGAAGAACACTAAAGAGGACACTATTTCATTTTCAGAACCAACATAGTCACTCTTCGGTCTTTATAACGTGAAGGCGATAATTTAATGTAATGATTTCTTTACTTTAGGAATAAATAGCTTCACTTTCTTTATAGGAAATAACTTTGCAGTGTATTTGAAAATTTTCCCGAATTACGAAGTAAAAAATGATTGCTAAATTAAAAAAGAAAGGAGTTGATGGATTGTATATTGTAAAAACCGCAAGAAGAGGAGGAGGCCATTGGTTCAAAATACGTGTTGGTAGTTTTTCTGAACAGGAAAAAGCAAAAGAATTAGGAGCTAAATTAGCGAGTCAAAAATTGATTCAAAATTATTTTGTCATTGCTAATAAGAAACGAACCCCTTAACAATGTCTTGATAGATATTCGTTTCTGATTCGATTTTTAGTCCCGCTTTACGAATATTATCTCCCGTATTAGTTGTGAAGGGGAATGAAAATTATTGCCTCCTCCTTAGCTAGGCCAGTATGCTAAAGAATCCATATACAGTAAAGAAATGGCTCTTTGATAGTATTGAATAAAAAGTTTCAGTTGAAAGAAGTTTTTTCAACCGAAAGTAAGAAGCAACATTAAAACTTAAAACCAACAGAAATTAATACGTATATCAGCGGCACCCTCTCGTCAATACCTCGTTCTTTAAGCTAAAGTTCGGACTTTTCCCTATCCTTTAAGAATGACTCTTGAATCACATACCGTGGACATATCTGTTTTATAAGTGTCTTCCTGTTCGTACCGTAACGTTCAAAAAAATCTTCTTGGTGGAAAGATGGGGAGGAATATGATAACAGTATTTTTAGCGCGTAAGGTGGACAGAACTCTAGAATTGGAACGGCTTATTATTGGCAATTCTCTGAAACCGCGCTGTTTCAAAGGAATAAAATCATTGTTAACAACTTGTACTATTACTACTACTAACAACTCATTGCAACATCAAGCTGCCTAAGACCAACACAGCTACTCCACTCCCCAATGTTATCAGATCCAGTCGGGATTTAAAATAAGAGCTGTGAGACACGATATCCTCTCAAACTTCAATTTTCATTAAGATCCGATCAGTCCTTTGTAGGTTAAAAATACCTCATTTTTTCTAATTTTTCACAATTAACCCTCCACCCCCCAAACAGAGCAGATCCGTTCCGGTTATGTCAATAACGTATCTATGACTTCTGCTTATTTTTCCCACCAAGTTTCGTCCCGATCCCTCCACTCTAAGCGATTTCCAAGATTTTAGGTTACCCGGGGCCCCAGAAGCCGATGCCGTAGCGCGCCGAACAGCTGCGTAGGAAGTTGTAGACCTCGGCGTTGGTCGTGCGCGCCGTGTCCATGTCGGCGTCCTTGCCCTGATAGGCCTGGATCAGGTGGTCACAATGGACCGTGGACGGGACGGCGGTCTCGTCCCGACCCGCCTGCATGAACTGGAGCAGCGCCATCTGCGCCGTCGCGTCCTGCATGTCTACGCGCACGGTCCGCAGCAGAAGGTTGGATTCGCCATGATGGAGCTCCTGGCCCTGTAAAATAATATTTTGAAAACAAATTTATGTAAATCTTTTAAATTAGCCTGAAAGCCCTCGAAAATGTTGTCGGATCGAAACGAAAATTGCCTCAAGAACGTATTGTTGTCAATTTTTGTCTCCTGTATAAGACGAGCCTTTCCACTTAAGAAAAAGTTCCTTTTTATCAAACGTTTTATTTTCATACTGCAAGAAAGTTCATTATTCATCAATCAATTTTGTATGCTTCAAATCTTGTTTATTAAAAATATTAGTGAATTTTTTATTTATTTAGAAGAAGTTTTTCCAACTCCAGATTGATACAAAAATTTATGGATTTATATCCTTGAGGATATATAACTGTTCAAACTGCTAATGATAATAAACGGTAAGTAAAGAGCAGTCGTTCTGAAACTGTATAAAACAGAATTTTGAGTAAAATACATATATCAAAAGATTCTATTCCTTATGGGGATTCTAAATACGCATAAATTAATTTATTAGCAACAGAACATTTGAATGGTTTTAAAACAAGAGGGAAAACAATCCCGAAAAGCAACTTCACTTTTTGTCGGGTGAGATTTTTGTTGAAGAAGATGAACTATGTACTTACTGCGCTAACCATTCTTTTGAGCACGGTAAGGAAATCACTTATTGCGGTTACTACCGGCAGTAACTATTCTCGTTCCCAGCGGGTTGGGCAGTAATCATTTTCCCGCTAGGAACGGAAATAGTAACCATTCGGTTACTTCAGTAAGTCCCAGGAACACACCCTGGTTACACACAGGAACACACCTGCGGTTACTGCCGGCAGTAACTATTCTTGCTCCCATCGGGTTAAGCCGTCCCGAGAAAGCCATTTTGTTCAACATAGTTCAAAGGTCCAATAGATATGGTTTCAGTGATATGACCCTCCATAGTCTCTGGGGAAGGGTTCTACGCGGCATCGGGCGTATTGGTATCGTGTATATCCTAGCGACCATATTGGTATCGGTTGTATCTTTCAATCATGGTTTTGTGCTTTCTATCATGGTTGCAGCAGTAGCTGCAATCTAGTAAAGAGGAAACGACAGCCCATAGGAACCAAAAGTTGAAAAGTGCATTTTGAATAATGTCTTTTTATTCTACGGTTAATTATTTTATTGACTAAATTCTTTATACTCAACTTTAATTAAAAACGATCTAACAAAATATTTTACTAAACCGATTTATAATAGTACTGAACCAGCTACGAAAAGACCTTTGAGACAGGCTGCTAAAAAAGCAAGGTTGGCTCTGAGAAATTGTATTTAATCATTTTGTTCTCTTTAGTTTGAATGAGTTTATATTCTCACTTCATTCTTTTTGTCAGTCCTGGTCGAACTTCGTTGAAGTAAGGATGCTAGCTTTTATGTCACTATGTCCCAGCATATTGTGTCCTTTTGACTTAAAAAGTGTCCAGTTGGCAACCCTGATAATAAAATAAACCAGATCTCTTTTGTCAATTTTCTCTTCTAATTTTGTTTCATTTTGACTCAACTGGTCTGACATTTGAACTAATCAGATGAGATAAAGAATTATTTGTGGTAATAGAGCAATTTAATATCGAATAAAATACAAAAATTAATCATCTCTATATCTGTCTTAGACAAGATACAAAAATAATGACGACATGGCGGTTCACTTTACGACCTAACTTTTTCCTGTTTTGATTAATTGACAATTATGTTATTTGTAAAGGTTAATAATTTTAAGGGTAAAATTCTAGATGATGGGCTTTCTCTACCATGGAAAGTAGGTGAGTTAGGTAAATGAATCTTTCAGGAATGGATCCAGAGCCTCAATCTTCTAGGAGCGTATTTTGAAATACTTATGTTCTTCCTCCCAAAGGAAACTGACCTCCAACAATCTTTTACAATCTATCTGTTATTATAAAATTGAAACCTTAAGAATTTTTTTTATTGCAATTATTATTTACGCCTGCAAACAGGAAAGAGTAAACTGTTTCCCTGAATGGAAAACAGGAAAGATTGAATTGCAAAGAGTGAGAGAAGTTTGTCAGCCTGAAGACTTGTTGTCCCCCAAACTGGAAAACTTATGGAAAAACTTTTGTGTTGTAAAATAGCCCTTTCATTCCCCTCAAGTCTTAAGGTCTAGATCCAAGCTCTTGTACAGAGTATGTTCTTTCTTTTATTATTTTTATTGGGGAGAAGCTTATAAGCAAGCTTGAATGTGGACATTCAAGGATATTGAGAAATAATCACTTCTTTGCTTATGTACGTCTATAGTCTGGAATGATGTGGTTGACCCATGGTATAAAAGGTACATTTTATGGTATCGAGTAACTTTTCTATCTTAATAGCTGGTGTGAGCTCTGGTCCGTTTATTTAGGAATACCTTGGAATATCGTAAGTTTCTTAATGTCTCGTAGTTTGTAATGATATTATTGTATTTGTTCATTCTGTGGGGCAAATAGTCCCAGTGGCGTATGCATAGCCATTGCCCACATAGGGAATCATGCTTACGTTTTGTAGTTTGGAGTTTGTAAGGTTATAATAGAGAAAAGTTAGAAAATCTATTAGAGTCAAGTACTCCAGTCGATTGTGAAATTTGGTTTGTTTTTGTCTTGTTGAGACATGGAATTATCTAGATCATTCTTTGTCATGTGAAGATTTCGTATGTTTTTAAGTATAGGAGAAAAGTTTCGGCAAAGCGTAGATACCATCGAGGAACTTCGGTGCCTCTAAGGAAGGGTTTATTCAATTAATTTTACTCTAAAAAATGGAATTTTGATACCAATAGCTACATAAAAAAAATCGCATTTTAATGTTGATTTTAAATATATAAATTTCATCAAGTTTAATCTTACGCATCAAAAGTTACGAGAAAATTTGCGTTATTTTAGGAAATCGGGGGAAACACCCCCTAAAAGTCACAGAACGTTAACGAAAATTACACCATCAGATTCTGCGTATCAGAGGACCCTACTGTAGAGGTTTCAAGCTCCTATCTACAAAAATGTGGAATTTTGTATTTTTTGCCAGACCAATTTTTGGAAAATCCCACTAACTCAGAATGGCAGAAACTTTTTGAAATCCCACATTTAACGGTTCAAGATTTGATACGTCATGGATACCATCACCTTGAGAAATTCAGTGAAGACTTGAAACCAAGAGGAGAACAAGAATTGAAGAGACTCGAAAGATTTTCATATAGAGAGAAATTGGCAACCATGGGTTCAACGAATTCAACTGTGGTTAGATGGAACACACTGTACATGGAGGCTCAAAAGAGCTGAGGGAGTACCAAGAGATTTTTGAATCAATGCATGTTTTGATTTTGGCTCTCCGCAGAGGAATAATTAAAATGAAATTTGCATGTCTATTTTGTTTGGATAAATGGCTTTCTCATAAGAGCGGGGAGGAAGCCTAGTTGCCCTCCGATTTTCGGTTAATTAAAATGGCAACTAGAACTTTTAATTTTTTGCGAATCTTTTTATAAGTAAAAGATATATATAACTTTTAAATTAGCTTACGTAAAGAACTTTTGTATTCTCATGTTTTTATTACATATATGAGGGGCTTCGCCCCGACGCGCCGACCGCCACGTGCCGAAGCCCATCCAACGCGCCGGCAATGGCGCCGATCAGGATCTCCTCGGGACGAAAATCAGCCACTTGGTTGACTCCGCCGCCTCGGCCGCGGTTTCGTAAACGAAACGGTCGAGATAGTTCTGGAAGCCCTCGTCGGTCCGCGCGTCGGCGGCATAGGCGGCCAGATGCTCGTTATCCGCGTCATAGCCGTTGGGAATGCCGAGCGGCCAAGCGCCGTTTTCCACCTCGGCGATAGCCGATACATAGAGGCGAGGGTTTGTCTCCTCCACAATACATTGCTCTTTATGCTAAGTATTTTTAGTGATTTCAACTATTTATTTAATGGCCTTTGTGATTTGGGGGTAATTCTTAAAGATATAACACCAAATTCAAGCTTTAGTGTAAAGAGCAAGGTAGCAAGGAAATTTAAATTTCTTCTTATTTATTCATGTGCAGTGAGCCAAAATCAAAACATGCATCAATTCAAAACATTAAATTTTAATTAAATTTTTAAAAAAACAAGTTTTTTTAATTGCAAGTAAGGATGACCGAACGCTCAACCCGGCGCTCACCCGGGATCGCGCCGGCGCCTGGTTGAACGATCGCGGTCCGACGCTCAATAGTTTGACCTTCCGGCAGCTACGCAACTACGACGTCGGGCGCCTGAACCCGGAGAGCCGCTATGCGGCACGCTGGCCGGCTCAGGTCGCGGTTGATGGGACACCGATCCCGGCTCTGGCGGATGTCTTCGCTCTCGCCCGTCGTGCCGGCAACGATCAGGCGCGTTTTAACATCGAGACGAAGATCGATCCTCGGAGCAAGTCATTGTCTCAAATTCCATCAAAAAATTCTCCTCAGCAGTTATCGTGTTAATCCTATTTTTTACAACCTCATGGGTCCTGATTCCCTTATTTTCATCTATCATGGTTACAGCAGTAGCTGAAACCTAGTGAAAGGCGATCCACAGCCCACAGTAACCAAAAATTAAAACAAAAGTTTGAAAAAATTGCACAATGGGAAAAAATGCCATCCGACACTGATTCAGGAATAGTAACTATCTTATCTGTTCGTATTAAAAATAAAAGTTAATACTAAATTAGAAATAGTCGTTTCCCTGATTCGACCATCTGCGGGGGGGATTGGGGGAACGGTTAATTTGGAAAAATTAGAAAAAATGAGGTATGGAGGGGGAAACCTAAAATCTTGGAAAATGCTTAAAGTGGAGGGATTGGGATGAAAGTTGGTAATAAAACAAATCACAGTCCTAGGTACGTGATTGACATAGTCGGAACGGATCTGCTCTCTTTGTGGGAGTTGGGGGGGAGGGTTGATTCTGGAAAATTAGAAAAATCAGGTATTTTTAATCAGAGGACCTTATTATAGAGGTTTCAAGCTTCTATCTGCAAAAACGTGTAATTTTGCAATTTTTTGTCAGAAGAAAGATCAGGGATACGTGTTTATTTTTTTTCCTAGGGGTGATCGTATCGACCCAGTGATAGAATACCGTAAGAGGGCTCATTGAAACGGAAATTAGAATTTCTAGTTACACTGTTAAGTGACCAAAAATACTGGATGGCAACTGCCCCCTTCCCATCCTTTTTTTTACCCCCCAAATCGTCCGATTACAATTTTGAGACTATTTCTTTTCTACACGCACGGGTATACCTTTCAAGCTACCCATGTAAATATGTCATTGTTGATATCCGTATAAAAAGGTGATGGGGGATTTGTACAAAATCACCACTGACGATGAAGAGCGTACAGCAGAAACAAAACAAATCAAAAACAACCAAACCCACAAATTAAAAAAAAAGAAGAGGAAAAAACAATAACAAACAAACACCCTCCACCCAAAAAAAAAAAATAAAAAAATAACAGCAACAAAAGAAACCAACAAACAAAACAAACCGAGCGAGGCGTTGCGGAGGGGCCAACCCCTCTCATATGTGGAATAATTTCTGTTCGTTTTAAGTTTTAATGGCGCTCCTTACTTGCAGTTAAAAAAAACTTGTTTTTTTTTTAAATTTAATATCTGAGCGTTTTTGAATTAATGCATGTTTTGATTTTTGCTCACCGCACATGAATGATTAAAACGAAAATGTATATTAATTTTTTTTGCTAAATGGCTTTCTCATAGTTTTGATCGGATGATTTTGATAAAATAAAGGTGGGGGGGGAGGCCTCAGTGTTAGCCTTGTTATCTTATGGGAAGCTCTATTGCAGTTTTTACTCCAGTGCCCCTAAAGGGCACTGCCCTTTGCTGAACTTAAGCAAACTTTGTGTTAACAAAGCATGCTTTTAGAAATGGTTATGCAACACGAAAAAGACCCAAGGTAAGGTCTGCTTTTCATTGACTCTTGGTTTAAGAATGAAAATTATATAGATTTAAATATATGTTTAGGCTTCATAGAGACAAAAACTATTTTTCCTAATATTTCAAGAATGAAAGAGCTCAATACAAACGAGGTTTAGGGTATATGCAATGAGGCTTAGAACATATGTAAATTGAACCTCAGATGTAAGTTCTAGATCTGGAACCCAATTATTATAAGTGCAAATTATATTTTGGCCTTGAGAAGGCATAGGTGTTTTAGCCCTTCATGTGAATTGCTGCTCGTCTTAAGTTTGACTCGATTATCTATTGTAATTTCAGTTTGTTTTGGGTTTCATTTATTTATTGATGTTGATTTGTGGTTGTTTTACACTTGGTAGATTATTTGATTTGATTGAAAGAAAAAAAATACATTTACTCAGGATTAATGTAAGAAAGTCGAGGTCATCTTCATCGGAATAATTCAAATAACTGAAACTTGCTTAATCAATTCTAATACAAATTTGGTCGCTTTATTGTCATTTTTTTTTCATTGTTTGGTGCCGGGCTACTCTAGGCGAAGGGCCCTCAGCATGTATTAAACGTTCTAGCAGCTTTATCCCGCTCTAGCCAGGGGGGGGGGGGGGCACGGGTACTAAAAAACGGCACCTAGGGGCACTTGGCTACATTGAATTCTACCTACTACCTGAGTTTGTTATGATCAAAAGTGCTTATATTAAAATTTTTGACACCTAGTCAATAACTAAAACACCCCGAATTCACCAACTAGCTGAGTTTGTTGTAGTCGAACATGCTTTTATTAAATTTTTTGATTCTTTGTCAGCAACTAAAACATTCGGAATTTAGGAACTAGCTGAGTTTATTAATTTTTCTTTATTTGCAGTCAGCAACTAAAAGACTTGGAAATTGGCAAGTAGTTGAGTTTATTTTATCTAAAAGTATAGTAAACCGATTAAGTTCACTTTTTACAGTATAGAAATAAAGTGTTTTTTTTTAGTAATACTAAAGTGTATTTCTTACAATTTAAGATTGTTTATTACTCAATAAACAATATCCAATAAACAATACTCAATATCCAATATTTCTGTATGCTGTTCAGTGACTCTCCGGTAGTTAAAAAGGATTTATTTTTATGCTTATGGTTTTAAGATAATTTTAATTGTACTCTGAAAGTTACTGATATCACAGCGGGTGTAAGACTATGAAAAGATTTATGAGACAGAAATCAGACACAAACACATAGAGTTAGAAATAAAAAAAATACAAATACAGACACAGAAATATGCAACAACCCGCTAAGCACACAGGCACAGTGAGAGACAAGCAAAAAGGCAGTCAGACAAACAGGCAGAGAGAGAGAGATAGAGAGAGAGAGAAGCAAACACTAACAAAGACACAGAGTTAGACATACATGCATATAAAGACAGAGAGACAAGCTAACAACATCTCAAATACACGGGCACAGAGAGAATTGAACACAGATTCAGAGATTGTTTTTTTTCTAGACATGGTTTCGAACAAAGTCAAATCGATGCTTTACTTCATCAATATGAAATCGGTATAAAACATCAAGATGAAAATTTTGGTTTGAAAATTATTCTGGTTTGTTCAAACGATTGATTTTCTTCGATGGGATTTTCATTTGGAATATTTTAGGGTTTAATCTACTCATGGATTCATAACACCGATCCTGTTGATGGTCTTCAAGTGACGAAATATCTCGAAAGATTTAATAAGGAAATCAAACAAAATCCTCGTTTATAATTGGATCGGTCTCTTTACCTTAGGTTCTGCCATGGTGGTTGAATGAAGGGGAAAAAATGTGAGAGAGCACGTTTAAAGAAGGAGAATTCATTTAGTATTAGAAAAAAGTCTTAGACACTACTACAAACCTTTCATTTAGAGGGTAGAGTTAGTCATGTATATAGGTGCTCTACCATTGGTGCTTTAATTTTAATAGCACAGTGAATAGCATATTGTCACATGATTACCCTCTAAATGAAAGGTTTGTAGTAGTGTCTAAGACTTTTTTCTGGAGCGACCCGGCTCAATAGTAAACGAAACTCTAAAAAACGGACTTTTGATGCTAAAATATACATCAAAAGAATCAGATTTTCATGCTGATTTTAAATATCTAGGTTTCATCAAATTTAGTCTTTGTCATCAAAAGTTACGAGCCTGAAAAATGTGCCTTATTTTAGAAAATAGGGGTAAACACACCCTAAAAGCCACAGAATCTTAACGAAAATCACACCATCGCATTCGGCGTATCAGAAAACCCTGTGGCAAAATTTTCAAGCTCCTATCAGACGCCCCCCCCCTGCTAATTAAGTTTTCAAAAATTTTCCCCCCAGGACATTCTTATTCCACCCCCCCCCCCCCCCCCCCACGTATTAATTTTTACGTAATCTCCCATCCATGACAATTTTTTGAGAAGGTACTTTGGCCGGCAAGTAGAAAATGTCTTTATTAAAATATGAAAATGACACATTAAAGATGACTGTGACCTTTTACGAGGCTCAAAGAAGTGTGAAGACGCACATTACACATATTAGCAATAAGACTGTCATTGAGCAGGAGTGAAATCGTGACGGATGAAAGCTTAGAACAAAAGCTTATATAATCCAGATGGTATTATATAGCTATCTGTAACTTTTCATGATCAAAATATCATAAATGACACTACTAATTATGAAGAAACTATTATATGAATTCCCCCCTCCCAGTTTCTCAAAATTAATTTATTGAGAGACATTGCGCATAGTTTCTAAGGAATTTTGTTTTAATGGCAGAAAAAAAAATAATTTGTAAAATATATTATAACTTTCTATTTTATGGTTTTTGTTTTTTGTGCCATTTTACTCAGCATAGTCGAAAAACCTTATAACTATGTCTTTGGGACGACTTACTTCCCCACAGTCCCCGTGGGAGGGGTTACAAGTTGCAAACTTTAACCGGTGCTTACATAAAGTAATGGTTATTGGGAAGTGTACAGACGTTTTCAGGGGGATTTTTTGGTTTGAGGGAAGAGGTTGAGAAGAGGGGGATATGTCGGAAGAACTTTCCATGGAGGAATTTGTCATGAGGGAAAAAAAATTCCATGAACGGAGCGCAGGATTTTCTAGCGCCCCTCCCCATGCCGTTCCAACCGATGATCGCCATGCCGGTATTGGCTGCGGCTTCGGCGGCGAAGCGTGGTGACGTTGCCCCCGGCTTCGCCGGGAAGGGCATTGGGATGATCGATTCAGTTCGGCCCGCGAAGGACATCCTGGCGAGCCTCGTGGCAGACGCGGAGACGGCGCTCGCCGGGGCGAGAGAGAAGTTCTGATCGGCGAAACGAGCGAGTCGGAATCGATAGAGCGATACCACCCGTTGCAACAGGGTCGCACGCGGCCGGAGTGTGTTTTAAAAAAAAAGAAAAGACCACTGAGGCCAAACCTATTTACGGGTAAACCTATTTAAACTTATCTGTAGTATTTTTGGCCTATCACGGGTGTTAGGGTAGAAAAATGCAGAAAACAAAACAGAAATATCATCCAAACTCGGAAAGAGTGTAAAGAAGTTTTTCTACTTAGATTAGTTTTTTTTTCACCAAAGAGCTCGTAAATCAACTCATAACCATGCTCAATGAAAAATTTGTCTGAAAGTCAATATGCGTCACGCTTGTCACATCCGTCTATCACGTATCAAGGACATTAGCTTATTCTATCCATCAAGCTTCATCTCGATTCCTCCACTACAAGTGTTTTCCAAGATTTCCCCCTCCAACTCCCTCCAATGTCAAAGATCTGGTCGGGATTTGAAATAAGAGCTCTGATTCATTCTAAATATCAAGTTTCATTAAGATCCGATCACCTATTCGTAAGACAAAAATACCCCAATTTTCCCGTTTTCCAAGAATTCCGGTTTCCCCCTCCCCTCCCCCCCCCCCCCCCCCCCCCCCCATTTCTGAACGACGCTCTATATATGCAAAGGTGGATCTAGGGGGTCGGCTTCCTTCTCCTTGATTTGAATGCAGTGTCGTCTTGTGCAGTTTTCGTTTTGATTTATTTTAGACTCTCTGCAGAGTCTCGGAGGTTCACGATCATAGTTTTATATCAAGAAAAAACATTTAGGTAAAAATACTGCTTCTCCTTTAATCTGTAATTTTGAACCAAGGATAAAGTAGTAACTTTAAATCATAAAATCGACATTTTCGTATCAATATTAGTGTTTTATCCTATGGTACTCTGCTCATTACTTCAGCCTCATCAGAGTATATTGGTTTGCCATCTGTAGCAAATAAGCGAACTTTCTGCTTGCATTTTAACAGGAAATTCATCATCCAGTCCACAACAGCCTGATTGTTGCCAATAGCGGATATTTTGGAGTGCAGTCGACTGTAAGGAACCCTGTCAAAGGCCTTAGCAAAGTCCAGCAGGAGCAGGTCAACCGGATGTCCGTGGTCAATTAGGTCTGTGATTTCCTCGTATGATTCCAAGAAGTTTGTTTAAGCAACACGCCACGGCAAAGTGTCGATTCTTCGCATATGTTCCCGCTATAAAGCAATTTTGACTTGACCATGACCAAAATCTTATCAGGCCAACATGCTACAAACTATTGACAACTACAGCTAAATAACTTTTAAGGCTCAGAGCCCTCACCAATGTCCCCATTCCCCAAAGAGGTAAAGGCATGCGATGCGACAGCAACCACTCTGCAAAGTCTGGAGATGGCCCCTATACATGAAGAAATTGGCGGTCTCTCCATAGTCCACTCAATACCCTTCCAAAACCACGTCTGGCTTCACCGTGATGGTGGTAACTGGTGTTGCTAAAAAGGGTTCATATACTTATTCTGCAGAAGTGGTTGAAGAGAGTGTAAATAAAACTGAAAAATTGCTTAGACGAGCAACATATTAAAGTGAAAGGTTTGAATTTTTTAAGTTATTTCAGGCTTGAATTATTTAACATATTTAAGTAAAAATACGTTCATGTTAGGTGAAAATATGTTCAAACAAAACATATTTGAGTGAAAAGCTATCATAACGAGTTACAGAGGGCACTAGAACTTTTAATTTCCATTAGAATGAGCCTTTTTTGCAACATTCTAGGACTGCTGGATTGATAAGACCAACCCTGGGGAAAAATCTGGCTTCTGGCAAAAAATACAAAATTCCGCATTTTCGGTGATGAAATACCTTAACAGTAGGGTTCTCTGATATGCTGAATCTGATAGTGTGATTTTCATTAAGATTCTATGATTTTTAGGGGGTGTTTCCCCATATTTTCTTTGGCTTTTAAATTTTGATAGGTAGAATTAAACTTGATGGCACGGAGAACTTCCATTAGGAAATGGAGCTGGCCGTGGCCATCGGGGCGCCGGTGTTGCGGGCGTCACCGGAGGAAGCCCGGGATGCGGTTTTCGGCTACGGCTGTGCGCTGGACATGACCCGGCGTGATCTGCAGATCCGCGAACGGCAGAAACAGCGGCCCTGGGATCTGGGCAAAGACCTGGAGAACGGCACAGTCCTGGCACCGCTGACCCGGGCGGCAGACTGGGGCGGCCCGGAGAAGCAGCGGATCTGGCTGGAGGTGAACGGGGCCACGTCGAAAACCCGGGCCTGGGGGTCGTCGTAGCGATCGCGGCAGAACGGGCCGAGCCGTTCCTCCAGCTCCTCGATGTTCATGTCACTATTCCTGCCAGTCTGGGTGCGGGGGTTGAAGCATTGCGGGCGGCGTTCAAACCGGCGCCGGCCCGGGAAACTGCTCGCGCAACACGCGCTTGAGAATCTTGCCGCTGGGGTTGCGGGGAATCTCCTTGACGAAGACGACCCGCTGGGGACGCTTGTAGCGGGCCAGTTTACCTTCACAGTGCCTTATTCCAATTCTTTATTCCTGGTTGGAAGCAGCCCCTCCCTTCCTCCGAAAAAAATTTATAGGTGCTTGCCTATGCACATAGCTAATTTACTGAGAATTACAAATAAAAGTTTATTAGATGTAAAATTAAATCTGTATTAGAATCATTATTAAGCCTTTTTTAAAAGTTAGAAAGTATTTAGAGGGTATAAGTAACAATTACAAAAAATATTTCCAAGTAAAGAATATCTTTCAAAAAAAATTAAAGAGGCGCTTTATTCAAAGACGAGCCGGCTTTAAGTGCTAAAAAAGTTGAGTTTTTCATTCAAATCAGTTTAACTTGCGAATGAAACAGTGGATCTCAATGAAAGTTGAGCCAAAGAAGCCAAAATCCATAAGACACATGGTGCTTGGAGATGAAGACCCTAGCTTAATTAAGATGAGGAGTAGGAGGCTTTAAGTGCCAAAAAAGGCTGAGTTTCTTATGTAATTCAGTGTGACTTGCGAGTGGAGGGATGGGTCTCAATGACAATTGTAGCAAAGATGCCTCAGACCATGACACGCAGACCTGCAGAAAATCCCGGAAGAAAAGAGGTTGACAAAACGCGTACTGATAAAGCACGTCTTGACACGCTGACTTACACTTGGCCCAGAAGCAGATCCACTTCTAGAGCAGTGTGAAAATCTGAGATGGCTTGGTCCTCTATTTGGAGATTGTGAAACTTCTAAAGGGAAGATGATGAGGGCAGAACTGCAGTTCATTTCAGACAGTTATGCAGTCTTTTCCAATTTGACTGCCCACCTCTCAATATGACAAACTCTTCATCCACTTGCTTATCCTGGAAGGAATTGTTTTCAAATGGCTCTTAGAAGATATTGGCGATCAGCATGATCCTCTGCAATACAGCATCCGTGTAGGCAACAATACTCTGACCACCAGGTCCACCTCATTAGATACATCCTGCCGCATGTCTGTGTCGTAAAGCTAGTATATTGCAAGAAAGACGAGGAAAAGCAGCTGAAAGACTACCGCTCGGACATAATGCGTGCTACAGTAGAACTTGATTCGAAACAGTTCTTATGGCCTGTAATCGTCCCACGGAGCTTTAATATTACCAGGAGGGGGACTGTAGAAGATGGTTCTACCGTATCGGATTCCACCGATATAGAAAAGGAGAGGAATAATTCAATTTTCAGTACGCTGATGCACGGTAATTGGAAGGATTCGAAAATCAATATCATCGATACGCCGGGCTTTGACGACTTTGTGGGCGAAGTTATCGCAGCCCTTAAAGTAGCCGATACCGCCGTCATGGTAATCAATGGTAAGAGCGGCGTGGAAGTAGGGACGGAGTTACTCTGGGAATATGTTGAAAAATATAAAGTCATGAACGGGGGGAAATGCCTCTATGTACGCTTAAATCAACGCTACCACTTGTATCGTGTGAATGAACGAAAGACCTGACGCATAATAAATCACTAAAACAACATGATTGAATATCCTGTAGTAATCCAAAAATAGACCACAACACATAAAATTGACGGAGGCTCGCAGGTGAAGAAAAGCGTAACTGCGTGATTTTGTAGAACGTTTATTGGTTTAAGGATAGATGGAAAATTAGAGAGCTAAATACTTGAACAATAAGATATATAGGGGGTACAAAGGAGGGTGTCAAGGATGAGTCCTTGCCTACAGCATCTTCCCTAAAAAGAGTGACTCTCTATGTTAGGTATCCCATCATTAACTTTCAGATGACGTTGTAGTGACCTTATCAATATGTTCTGCATTATTAAAGGTATAGATGACCTAGATTTTGATTCATTTTCAAATATAGTCACTATCACACAACCAACCAACACCACTACAAACTGTGCCCCCCAAAATCAAATATGTAAATAGAACAATGTTCATTTTCTAGCAGGGTTGCTTAGGGGTTTAACCACCCACCCCCTTGAAAATACCCACCTTCTGCAGAAAATACTCCCTACGTGGAAAATAAGTCAAATATCAGTATACGTCAAATATCGAAAAATCTTTCGATATTTGAGGATTTAATTTGAGTTTTGTTTTTTAATTTCCGTAGGGTGGAAGGAATTTCGGTACTTGTGTATTATGCGCCACTCACTCAAGTTTACTCTGTGTAAAACTCGAGAACATACCGGTTTCTTCGTTTCTTTTTGTAAGCTTAGCATGAGACAAAACTGGAAACGCCCAAGATCGAAGGCAAGTTCAGCCTGCGCGCCTCGGTCACCGGCATGATCATGATGGACGAGGTCTTCGTGCCGGAAGAAAACCTGCTGCCCAATGTTTCCGGGCTCAAGGGCCCGTTCGGCTGCCTGAACAACGCCCGTTTCGGCATCGCCTGGGGCGCGCTGGGCGCGGCGGAGTTCTGCTGGCATCAGGCCCGCGATTACACGCTCGACCGCAAGCAGTTTGGCCGTCCGCTGGCCGCCACGCAGCTTATCCAAAAGAAGCGTATAATAACATAATTACCCATTCTGCGAATAGGGTCCTTAATTCCAAGAAAAAAAAGAGTATCTCCTTACATGTCATCCTTTGAGATCCCTGTTTTTTGGAACTGAATACCAGATATCGCTTTATAAGTAGAACCATTAT
Organism: Alatinidae sp. Z8VKAUB7J3; assembly: GCA_010016025.2. Classification (NCBI taxonomy): domain Eukaryota; kingdom Metazoa; phylum Cnidaria; class Cubozoa; order Carybdeida; family Alatinidae; species Alatinidae sp. Z8VKAUB7J3. Next base: position 136,098,779 of record JAAAKM020721499.1, on the reverse strand, counting down.
TTGTTCGACCAGATAAAAGCCTCTTGTCATCTGTGAGAATAACCGGGACTCGTCGATAATTCTCTTCTATATCTAGTTCAGTATAGCTGATATATTTAAATTCAAATTTTGCATCCATTGAAATCCCGTTTTGGCCCGGGGTTGTAACTTACGAACGGGTGATCATCTCTTAATGAAATTTAATATTTAGAAGGATCTTGTGCTTTAGAATTCTTATTTTAAATCCTGAACAGATCCGGTGATTTTGGGGGAGTTGGAGGGGGGAAATGGAATTCTGGGAAAACGTGAAAATCGAGGTATGTTACGAATGGGTGATCGGATCTAAACAAAACTTGACATATAGAAGAATCTTACGTATCAGATGCTTTATTTTCAATTCGAAACGGATCCGGGGACATGGAGGGTATCATCGACCCGAACATCCCGGAGGATTACGACGAGCAGATCAAGGCGCTGATCCAGCCCGACATCCGCCGCGCCGAGAGCCACTACATCTCCTACTTCGCCAAGGATCTGCTGCAGAGCACCGGCAACTGGGGGGCGGTCCGGGTCATTCCGCGGCCTACCCATGCGGTCGACGTGGTGGTGTCCGGGCGCATCCTGCACTCCGACGGCGAGAGCATGGAACTGCAGCTCGAGGTCCCCGATGCCACCGGAACCACCTGGTTCACCCGTGACCTGAAAAAAAAAGAAAAAAAAATAAAATAAACACGCATCCGTGATCTGCTTTCTGGCAAAAAACGCAAAATTCCACATTTTTGTAGATAGGAGCTAGAAACTTGTACAACAGGGTACTCTGATACTCTGAATCTGATGGTGTGATTTTCTTTAAGATTCTATGACTTTTAGGGGTTGTTTCTCCCTATTTTCTAAAATAAGGCAAATTTTCTCAATCTCGTAACTTTTTCTGGGTAAGACTAAACTTGATGAAACTTATATATTTAAAATCAGTGCCAACTCGTCCTCTGGTGACAGAGTTATTCGATAATTTATGTTGCGCAGCCATGAATATGACTTATTAGCGGTTTTAATAAGTGCAACCATAGCTGAGCCTACGTAAACTTTCCCACCCAATGTCTCGAAAACTCCTAAAAGTTGCTTGGTATTACTCGAGTGTCCTTGAGTATGCCATTTAGAGAATGTAACGGCTTCAAATTCTTTAACACGGTTCAAGTTTTATGGATCGCCTACATCCATGAGTTTACCTTTAATACCTAAATTTCACACGTCACTCTTTACTTAGGCTTTATCGTGCTGCTTATGATAATTAGGCCTGCGTCTGAGTGAATATTTTGAAATTGGTAATTTGTTGTTATTGGTTTAATTAAACAGAATGAAATTGTACTTTTTGACAGAATTCTTGTCGGCATACCTTATTTGTTACTTTTTTATTTCCTTTTACTGTGAATCAAAAACTATTTTGACAAAACACTTACTACCCTGAATTTTTGAAAAAAAACAAAGAAAATTTTTTGACATAACAATAATACTTTTACTGTTAGGATGACTAGGATCTGGAGGTTCAATTCGTTCAGGCTAAAAAAAGAAAAGAAAACTATTTAAAGTGGAGTAGTAATAGTGAAAATAGTAATAATGGTAAAAAAAAAGAATCCTTCTAGAATCATTATGGTCATCATCCTATTATATTTCCCTTGAACTTTTTCACTATTAATTTAATTTTTAAATTAATATTCAAGTCTTAATTGCAGATCTTCAAGTTTTTTGACGTCATAATGTACACCCAAAATTGACTAACTCATAAGGGTCCAAAGTCACCTGCATTTTCCGAGGCCCTGTATTTTGCGAGGCACCTCTTTTTCCGAGGCACTTGCATTTTGCGAGGCACCTGCATTTTGAGGCACCTGCATTTTCCGAGGCTCTGATTTTGCGAGGCACCTGCATTTTCCGAGGCCCTGCATTTTGCGAGATGCCTTGCAGAATGCAGGGCTACCTCACAAATCCTAACATTTTGGTTTGCAGTTTGGTTTGTTTTTCTAGAAATTTTGGATTAGGATAAATTCTTAAAAATAAAGATTAACTTAGGAGTCAAAATCAATGAAGGGCAACTAGTCCCCCTCCCCATCCTCTTTTCCCCAAACGCATCCGATCGAAATTATGTAGTCATTCTTTTAGAAATAATACAAAGAGCATATAACAATGTCCTCAGGGTGGACACAACATCGTGGATCCCAGGGGCCTTTTTAGGAGTCAAATGTGAAAGGAGGGTAACCAGCTCCTCCCTCAAAAACCTATCATTCTCCAACACACATCCAATAAAATTTAAAGAAACTTTTTGTTCACCATTGTTGAAAGGTCATATGTGTTTCAAACTACGGAAAAATTGTGAATATACAACAGTCTTGGCTTTCCCATTGTCTGTGCATATACAAAGCCGTATATACTAATAATGACGTCATATACAAACGCTCTTTTTACAAACAAACAAACATGCATACACACAGCTCGTTTTATATAGATAGATAGATAGATAGATACAATACAAATTAAGTTCGTTAAACTGACGAATATACAACATTCTTCACTGTCCAATTGTCGCTGCACATAAATAGATTGTCAGGTTTACCGACCGTATTTAGAAAGATGATAGAAAAAGGTATTATATAGTGCTTTAACATTGTCCCTATTTCAGTTATGGAATTTTGCATATATTTATCCAGTTTGTTAGCCTATCATTTTAGTGGTTAAGCACTCTCAAAGGAAACATGTCAACAAAATAAAAGTAATGCCATTAGATTCCTTTTTTCCAAGCATCATAGTTGCTGTTTTAACATTGTGCCTTATAGTGCAAGATATAGCTCTAGCATCTGTGTAAAACTATGGTAAAGGTAGGCTACTGATGACCCGAAAAATTTAAAAATGTTCTAGAGGGGGTAGAATTGATACCTAATTACTTTTCTAATTACTCTAAGAAATATTTTTGGTCAATATCTTTATCGTTAAAGTAGAGATAAGCATTAAACTGAGAGTAACTACTAATTACTCTCAGAAATATTTCTGGTCAATATCTTTATTATTAAAGTAGAGAAAACTCTAAAAAAAAAAAATCTATTTCGTATTAGAGGCTGCCCATCCTCAGCACTCCCTCCCAGAGTCATAGAAACTTTCATATAAAACCTTTCAATCACTTTTCAAATTAAAATGACATCACAAGTGACCATTCTCGATAACTTGTCTATAAACATTGCCTGATGTTGCCTGAAAACTTAATCAAAATTATTCAAAATATGTCCAATAACTACCGTAACTGCGTTCAGAACCAGGAAGGGCAGACGGAAGAATTTGAAACGATTTAAGGTGTGCTTCAGGGTTGCATAGTTTCTCCTCAACTACTCAAACTATTTTTGCACGCTATCATATCCCTACTAGAAAATAAAGTAGGCTTGAACACGTCGTCGAGTCGCCACAGGTACGGATCCGGTGCCGTCTCGATCGCGCGCAACGATGCCTCCAGGCGAGGCCCGAGGGAATCGACCCGGTCGCGGACGGATGCGGCGAACGCGACGGGACCGTCCGCAAGGTCGGCGTCCGGACCGCCGAGGAACACACCCAGCCGGTTCTTCACGGGGTAGGCCCCGAGGAAGAACCCGTTGCCCCAGATCTCCTCGCCGAGCGTCGGATCGCTGAGATCATCCGCCCCCCCCACCCAGCCCGACCACCCCGTCCGGGGTCATTCTTAAAGAATTGGAACAAATTAGAGCTTTATTGAAACATCGTAGTATTGACGAGGGTGAGAACCTCCTCATATACCTAATAAAAATATTCTAATGTAAGAGTTCGTTACGTAACTTAATCTGTAAGTCGCGTATATTTATTACTAATGAAAACGTTCGTAAATAAAATCAAAAGTTCTAGTGGCCTTTTTAAGTTATCAAAAAAATTGGAGGGCAACTAGGCCCCCTCCACTGCCCCTCTTTTCTCGAAAGTGTCCGATCAGATGTATTAAAAGAATCTTTAGATTTGGTGTTAACTGGTCACTTCAAAAGAGGTTTGCAAGTTGTAAAAAGAAACTAGTTTTTGAGATTTCAAGATGGATATAGTATAGATATATTTCAGATAGAATGTGGACATAATTTAACTAAAAAATATATTTTTTTTCGATGTTGAGAAGACATATTCATGGACCAAAAAGTTGGTAGCCCTGCTAGGAATTTCTCCATAAATTGATAGCTACAGTAGTCTTGGGCAGTAATTTGATTAGCCAACATAAAAATTTGGTGTAAGAATACGTTCTTAGTATTATCAGACACCATTTCTTCTGTATAAAGATGATCAGGGCAGTTGCCCATGAACGACTTGTATTTTTCGACCGCCATCTTGAATCTGAAGCGCCTAGCAACACTACGGTACAACTTAGGTTAGGTTTACGTTCATATTCGGAACTTCTGCCATCGATTACCCCATACTGGCATTTCTTTTCATTTTGACAAACTCATATTTTCGACCGCCATCATGGCTTTGAGGCACCTAGCGGCACAACGGGGAATTTTGTACTTTTTTGCCAGAAGAAAGATCACGGATGCGTGTTTATTTTTTGTTTTGTATTTGTTCTCCAGGGGCTATCGTGTCGACCCAGTTGTCCTAGAACGTTGCCAGAGGGCTAATTCTAACGGGAATTAAAAGTTCTAGTGCCCTTTCTAAGTGACCAAAAAATTGAAGGAAAACTAGGCCCACTCCCACGCTCATTTTCCCCAAAGTCACCAGATTAAAATTTTAAAACAGACATTTTGTTCAGCATAGTCGAAAAATCTAATAATGAAGTTCAAAAAATTCTATCTAGCGAAAATTTTGAGTTAAGTCAATTGGTGTCGATAACCGGTTTTGACTTTAAATAATTAAACCAATTTCAGTGTCGTACTCTTTGTTTGGCCGAAAAACATGAAGAAAATGATTGCTATTCAATTAATCGAATTCAGTTGCCGAGAAGTATAGATAACCAGTTTTGACTTTAAATAATTAAACCAATTTCAGTGTCGTAATTGTTGGTGGGAAAAAGAAACGTGAAAGAAGTGATTGCTCTTCACCTGCCAGCATCATTGCTAGAGGCTGCTTAAAATCAAGCGCGAAGCAGTAATTTATAAAATTATAACCTTTAAAAATACGATTAGGCTAATATTGACCAACGCTAGCTATTCATAACTTTCAACCCGTTATACTATCAAATGTTTTTGATCTGTTTGCAAACAGAACATTTTTGACGGGCGTAGTCCTTCGCCTTTCAGAGAGGGGGTATAAGGGTAAATATTCATATGCAACATGAAATTGGTCATATTTATCATTCTCGTACTATCCCATGTCAAGGAGCAACCCGGCTCAATAGTAACAAAAACTCAAGAAACGGGATTTTTATACCAATAGTTACATCAAAAGATTTGCATTTGAATGCTAATTTTAAATATATAAGTTTCATCATGTTTAGTCTTACCCATGAAAAGTTAAAAGCCTAAGAAAATTTGCCCTTTTTTAGAAAATAGGGAGAAACACCCCCTAAAAGTCATAGAATATTAATGAAAATAACACCATCAGATTCAGCGTATCAGAGAACCCTACTGTAGAAATTTCAAGCTCCTATCTAAATTACAAAGCAAAAAGTTTTGCTATTGACTAGACAAAAAATGTGCAGTAGATTTGATATAGTAACGCTTCTGTAGAGCTAATCAGCCTTTTAACCCTTACCTTCTTCAGTCTCTTACCTTCGCAGAAGGGAGTCTTCTGCCATACAGATTATGTGTCCCAAGTAGTGCCATCTTCACTGGCACATGACATATGTTACCAGGTCATTCTAGTTAATGTTCAGTATCCTGTGAAGACAGTTTTCCTTGAAAGCAAGAATCCCCTTTTCTTGCTAGCAATCGCCAAGTAACGTACCGGGTACGCATGATGAGTCAGAAGAACGTAAGAGAAAAAAAAGAAAAAAATATAACCTATATAGACCCTTGAAACCCCGAACTGCACCTAGAAATTGTTTTTCTCTGATGGGCATGAGAGGTAAAGGGTAAGAAGAGTGGACCAAGGGAACCCTAACGAGGACAATAAATTTTGGAAAAATTGTTGTTTTATTTACTTTTACCGCAAAAAGTTAGAATTTCTCTTTAAACTTGATCTGTTTTAAAGTTTGCCGGTTCTATACGATCATCCCTGGAAAAAAAACAAAACAAAAAACAAATAAACACCCATCCGTGATCTGTCTTGTGGCAAAAACTTCAAAATTCCACATAGATAGGAAATTTTTGTAGATACGAGCTTGAAACTTCCTAAGACGGTTTTCTGATACGCTGAATCTGATTGTGTGATTTTCGTTAAGATTCTAGAACTTCTAGGGGGTGTTTCCTCTATTTTCTAAAATGAGGCAAAATTTCTCAGGCTCGTAAACTTTGATGGGTAAGACTAAACCTATGCAAAATCCTCCCTCCAAAAAAATTCCTCCTTGGGAAGATCCTCCCGAGTAAGATCCCCCTTCTTCTGGACAATTCCATCCCTGCTGAAAATTCCTCCAGAAAACTTCTTTCGGACAATTCCGCCTCGAAAATTCTTTTGGGCCAATTTTCATTTGAAAAAGAAACTTGTTTTTCTTTTAATCTCTAATTATTTTTCAAATCATGCCGGAAATTCTCTCTCCTTCCGTGGAAAATGTTTCCTGGAAATTCTCCCCTCCTAGTGTCTCAACAAAATTTCAGGTTTGACCTTAGACACTACTAGATGACGATCTTTACTTTTAACATCAATAACAGCACTCCTATATACCCTAGTACCTTGTATTGATCCTGTTAGTCTTCGGTTTCCAATAACATAATCGATAAGGTTTGCTGTCTTACCATTACGTGAATACCATGTCAACTAATGGGCCATTTTGTGACCAAACACCGTATTGGTTAAAACTAGGTTGTTTTACCTACAAAATTGCAAAAGTCTGTAGCCATTACTGTTTTCTTTTCCTACAGTGACCTTTAAAGGAAGCCTTTCTACAATACTAGTGGACACATTGCAATAACAGTTTTTTGTTAATCGAAGCTTTTCGGTCGGCTCTTGTTAAGATTCTAACGCCAACATACTTAACAGTATAAAACTCAATTCTTAAATACTTAATCAAGGTATGAACAATGTGCAATTGTGCATGCGTATTCGCATTGAATGTGAAGTAAGAAATATAGTGGCTATAAACACAATAAAATATTTTAAATACCAATAAACTAGCTATAACAACCTCGTAGCAAACCCGTTTTTTCTTGCTTAATTTTTCATAAATTTAAAAGCAATGCGGTCTAAAGAATTATTTACGTTTAGCCTATGAGTGGCAGAAGACCAATTCAATTTTATTATTTTTGAATTTAGCAAATACTTGCCAATATAATTACGCAACCAAAGTTTTTAGAAAATTGTAAGGCAAATAAAATAATTCAAGTATCATTGTAATACATATTATGAAGCTGATCACACGAGAAAGGTAAATTTACTAAATTTAAACCATGTGTTGAAAAATAAAAGCCTTCACTGTTTTCAATATCCTTGTGCAACTCAAACTCATTTCTTTCAACCCCTATTCTACTCACCTGTGCTATTCAACGCAATTTTTACTCGGTCCTCATTCAACTCGATCCTTAATTAACCCAAACCTGTCTGACTCAATTCTCATTCAAATCCACAGCCCTCTTCAAATCGTTCAGCTCAGCCCTCTTCAAATCAATTAATTATGTAAACATGAAATATAATTTGGCCCGTTTTTTTCAGAGGTGGAAAAAGCTGACCTGAATGGAATGTATGGAAAGCAGGCCGCGCAGAACACATTATATTAAATATCTAACCCGTAACCATCTCTACATATTGAATATCTAATTGAAATATAACTACATCGTAGATTTTTTCACTCAAAATAAGCAAATCATAACCGACTGCGAAAGGCAAACCGATTTTTGTCGAAATTCTTGAGTGTATTCCGCATATTTAACAAGTACCGAGACTTGATAAATATAAAAAAAAACAAGTGTTTCAAAGACAAGTAAGGAGCAGCATTAAAACTGAAAACGAACAGAAATCAGGACTATTGACAGAAACAGTAGACAGGCCTCAGCTTTGTGCAGAGTTGGGTTTGGTGTAACAGTTTTGCTTATTAAATTGTAAGTATTTAATACAGAGAATCCTTGAAGCCGTCCGTAAGCTTACCCGTTTTATATTTGCCTTGGTAAGAAATCTTATTTCTAGAGTTTTCTCATTTGATGGCAAACGCGATTACAACTATCAAACGTGAAACAGAAAATATAAGTTTTTCACTGTAGGACATTATTGTGTTTATTGCTTCTCAACTACGCAATCGGAATAGAGCATCGCACGGCCATGTTCGGTGGCATTCTCGGGCGGGTACATCAGGAAAAAGCTGGAAACCATCGCCGCATCGGGGGCTTTGCCGATCACCTGGATGGCGGTGCGGACAACATCCGATGTTGTCGCAACGGCACCGCCAACGGTCCCGGCGGCATGGCCCTGCCGCACCAGCATGGCGGCATAGACAAGCGGGGTTTCAACAGCTTTGCGCGCGGCTTCCTCGTCAACGCCCTTGTGTTTGCGGAGGTCATGGAAGGCGTAAGACACAGTTGCTTGTTCGCTGGTTAGGATACAACTGTGATTTTTATTCTTGGATTGCCGCTGAAGACATTCACAATGCATAATGATTTCTATGTGGCATTCAAATCCAATGTCTCTTACCCCCTATATGATTATTTGAATAAGACAAATATAATTTGGACAAAACTCTTCCCCATCCTCAAATTTGAGGGAAGGTATGAAGTTGTTCTTGATGATTTTATTCTTAAAAATACATATGGTATTCGTAAAAAAGATCGTATATATGATATAAGTTCAAGCCCCATTTTAGCAATACTTGGCTGGCCCGTGACATCCCATTGATACATATTATCATTTATAAGGCATATTTCAGATATTTTCATGATAAAAATCATGTTTAAATCCATTGCTTTCATGTTTTTACAAACCACCCCACCCTGAAACACCATTTCAATTCACAACTCAGTGGCAGTCTATAGCTTGCCTTGCACACCCTCTGGCACCAATTGCCATTCCTAAGGCATTTTAAATCATTTGTTCTTGAAGAAATAACCAAACAATCTCGTTTGCCTGCAGAGGACGGCCACTGAATGTGCGCCATGAAGAAAATTGTTGTTTTAGTATTTTTCATGAAGTACGCTAAAAACCTGAACCACACCCGGAAATTTAATTACCAATGAGGGCCGGAAGGGGGGGGCAAGAGTTGGTAATTCAGCCAAAATAGCCTCCGATTAACCGCTTAAGTAAAATCGCTTACTTAAGTAAGCGATTAACCGCTTAAGTAAAAGATTAAAATATACGTTAATAGGCTGCTTTGTCTTAAAATTGATCGGTCACAAGGAATGACCAAGATTTATATTTAAACTTTGAAAACATCGAGAACAAGATATTATACAATTTAATACACATCTCAAGCGAAAGCAATAAATTAACCGTTACGAGGCCATACCAATTAGGGCCATAGAACAAACAAAGAGAAAGATTAAAAAAGGAACTATGTTGTGGATTTTGATTTTAATGTACCGACCGTGTCGCGCAAAATCTCTTAAAGATTTTTTGGTTTTACAATTTTTGAGCATAGAAAACACATATTCAGCATAAACTTGGCCAAGCAATTATTATATTTGTAAAGAACAGATGAAAAAGCATCAAGTGGTATGTTCACTTTATTTTTGAGTCTAAAATATGAATAATAACAAAATTTACCAAATTAAGAAACCAACTTTTTAAAATCCTAAAATCTTACTCTCATTCTTGTAAGCACTTCATTTTACAGCCCTTCTCTTCCCCTAATATGCAAATTTTCTCAGTATTGCTGATTTCCAGTTCAATCTAGGGAAAAAGAATAGAACATACACAGGGGCAGATTGAAAGCAAAATTTGTTTCAGCCCCTCCGTAAATATACTGAACAATCAGTGTTGACCCATCTTGTAAATGTGATAAATACACCCTAATAAATTTACAAAAAAAATCCTTTTAAAAACCAACAGGCAGTGGCACCAATTGGAAGGAAAAACGGGGGCCTGCGCCCTTCTAAGTATTTTTCCCCCCCCCTCCCTCCTAGATTTGGAAAAACGTCTTTTTTGCGATTTTCAGCCCCTCCGTAAATATACTGAACAATCAGTGTTGACCCATCTTGTAAATGTGATAAATACGTCGCTAAACGGCATGACTGTGTAAGGAGTTTGATAATAAAATCGTTTATTGTAGTTGCAGGATTGCAATGAAATGATTGCTGTGAAATTATCACCACTTGCAAAAAGTCCAATTACATAGGATTAACACAGATTCAATTTAATCAAAAAATAATCTATGTAAAATCCAATATTACAAGAAAAAACACACGCATCATATTTTATTTTAACACCTGTGCTGCTTATAATCGTGTTTGTTGGAGTCTAATTTAGTTTGTGCAATAATACCAATTTGGAAGAGAAAGAAAGGATAATCAGAGAAAGAGAAAGTCTTCACACGAATCCACATTAAAAAAATAAATAAGGATGTCTATATTTTCTTCCACTGAAATTGTCCTGTCCTACTGCACTGGAAACAAGATTACATATTCTTCATTTGAAATTTCAGCTCAATTTTATCGCACGAAAAAAATTTACAATGTAACTCATTCAAAATTATAATTTTGCTTTTTAAATAAAACGTACCTGGGGGACCAAGTTCTTGAAGCTGTCCATAATACGGGAGGAGTTTGACTATTTTGACTCAAAATTAGAAACAAATAAATCAGCTTACTTTTGGTCATAACAACAATACGATTTTATTTTCTTCTTTTCTTCATTTATATTTAACATTGAATTTCCGGTCCAAATAAATGCACAGTTTGCATGATCAATAACCACACCAAACATTCTCAAGTTTTGTTGATTTTTATATTAAGTTTATTTATACAGCTTAAATATGCTTCGAAGGCACAAAATCCAGTGTGATGTGGTTGCTAAGTGAACTTATGCATCATTGCCAAAGTATTGTAAAAAAGGGATATTTTCAAAGAACTTATTGTTGTTTTCGAATATGTAGAACCCAATTTAAATGCACCCTGGCCCAAATAGAATGGAATTTGATTTACCCAGATCGAATGGAATTTCGAATTTGGTACCCAGAACCACGTATTTTCTAGCCACGACTGAATCAAGCACATACAATAGACAAGTTAAGATAGCCCGGCCTTGGACACTTTATGTCAAGTGTTTAAACATTTTCTTTTACAAATTTATGTCGTTTAAGTCAAAACACTCCTAAGTTTTAGAAGGTCAGTAACTATTAGTTGTCAACTATTAGTTGTCAACTATTAGTTGACCAGTTCGCCAGAAAACTTCTACATTCGTCACATTTTCCTGCCACAATATGTTCAGTTTTATTCTAAGATACATGTTTTCAAAGGCTAAGACACATTTCTCCAGTTGGACATTTAGTTCCCAGCATTCACTTGCAAAGAGGAGAGTAGACATCACATTGCTATTCATAAGGCAGAGCTTCAAGCACATAAAGCGTTTCCTACTGTTCCATTGATTACAAAACGGGCGGTCTTCCGACCAAGGAAGATGTGAAAAAAGGGCTGGAACCGCAATTGCCGATCGAAGCGCTCCTTCTCGAAAGCGCTGCGAACGCATCCTTGCGACAGGCTGGCACAATCTCGCTTGAATATTGGAAGTTGAGCGGCGGCCGCGAACCAGGCGACGTCAAACAGTTGCCGGATGCGCTCGAACTGCGTGAAAGCGCCCGGGCCGGCTTGGAAAGGCTGTTGAATTGGTTCGACCAGGCAGATTCTTTCTATTTGACTTTCAATCACTAGATATATTTTTTCTAAAGTACACCATGATTGCCTTGTGCAAGTGTCAATTTTAGTGATTTCCTTATAACAACTCCACTAATTATCATAATGGTAGGTGTTTTGAATTAATCATTAATCAGCATAAGGAATAAACATAGACGAAAGAAAATAAAGAGGCAATAATATAGTATTACATCTCTCGTATTATATAGCAAATAGGTTATATATTTTTGATTGGATTAGACTGGAATTAGGAATTGTAGAGTTTGAGAAAGCTGATGAAAGTGACTCTCTTGTTTGCATAGTAAGTTTTAAACAAATACATCGGCCGCCAGAGACAAACCCGTTTAGAAGTTAAACACTATAAAAAAACAGCATTTATCTTGCTGTCAACCAACAAAAAGATAGATGAAGGAATAAAAGAAAATAGTGTGTGTCAACCTCACTCAATATGAGGTTTGAAAAACCCCTAAAAAGTCTCACAATTATCTTATCTCACTGGTAAGGGGGGGGGGGTGGCTTCATGGCGATGCTTCCGTGTCCATACTCAGCCCATTGAATCATTCAATTGAGCACGTTTTGTATAGTTATTCAAAGTTTCTAATACTTGTAAGCTCGTAGCTAAGTTATGAAAGCAATCAGGGGCCATACCTAATTGATATAATTTTGTCCCTGCCTCCCGTAAAATATTGCCCACGTATTTTCGGATTCAATATTTTATTGTCTCCTAATCTCAGTGAGGTCGGTTATTGGACACGAAACATTTCATATTAATGTTGCCTTCTTTTACTATATACATCTACCATTTCTATGAGTCATATGTAAGTGGAATAACCAAGGAGAGAGAAAAGGAAGGACTTAAAAGTATCAAAACATCTGCAATAAACTAGCGAATTCACTATCACTTTCAATGTGCATGAAGATTTGTATGTAATGACAGTAAATTATAGTTATTAATAAATCATGGTTTTGTATCTAATATGCACTGCTTCCTCCTTCAGAAAATAAGAGGGTCTTGAACTACAGTTTTTTTCCATTTTGGATGAAATTCGGGGATACACAGAGTCCTTTATTATAATGTCTCTTCAACAAAATGTAAAATGGACAAATTGAATAACTTTCAATCCTTGCCCCTGGGGAAGTAAGAGGATTATATTTTCCAATAAAATGCACCTCCTACAAAGATTTTATGGCCACCCCTTCCATAAAAAACATATAAGCCCAAGGACATAGCTTAGAAATCTTTACCTCCCTCTAGTTCTTGGTTTTTTGTACCCTAGAGGCATTGTTTGAACTATTTTAAACAAGATGGCTATCTCAAAGTTAGAAAAGAGCACTGGGAGGCTAATTGCCCTACGGCACTTTGACTTTCCGCCTTGGCCGAGAGCGTCATCGAACCCATGCTCTATATCCTATGGGACCTCCGGCTTAAGGTCGGCCACGCCAGCCGCACCATCAAGGATTGCATCCGGCTGGGCGGCGAGGACTACACCATCCGCACCGCGATGCTGGAGCACCGGTTCCTGGCCGGCCACGCGCCGCTGGCCAAGGAGCTGGACAAGCGGCTGCGGGCAGAGCTGTTCTCGAAGGATGCCGAGCAGTTCATCGAAGCCAAGCTGGCCGAACGCGACGCCCGCCACCTGAATAGACGGCTGACCAAAAAGGACAATTTTCAGCTATCTGTTATTCCCTCATTATAGCCCTAGAAAGCAGGATTAAACCAAGGTATACAGAAGGTATGCCAGGTATACAGAACAATCCATAGGCAATTTCTCTGGAAAACATTTAGCAAATCTTCATCGCTTTTCGGGGCGCCCATGCTTCAGAACCGTATTTGACCACTGTCGTTACTGCTGCTTCCAATATTCTAATCTTGGTTTGCAGACTTATCTTCCTATTCTTCCAAACTTTTTTTAACTATAAAAAAACACTTATCTGAAACCAGCTAATCAATGAAGTCAAACTCGTAGTTGTACAGTGTACAAATTAAATCAATACAAACACAAACTAAATGAATGTTCCAGTCAAGTTTAAAACAATCAGTTACGTCAAACAAGAGTGTGACTACCAGCCCTTAAACCTTCTACAGGCCATAGCATCATTTGTGCTTTACTGAAAACAAAGTATATTTTAAACATTTTCTCTGTTATTGTTACGATATAAATAAATAAGAAAAAAATTACCCTAGCTTATTTCCCCTGGAAACTTCACTACCCATGAAAAATTCTCCCCATGGAAAATTTCCCAGCAGAAAATTCCCCTCCCCCCACAGGAAAAATGTGTGCATACTTTCCAACTACACATATTACACGTTAACAACGTATAGCACTATACGGGCAAATTTTATAACTTAAAGACCTTTCTCCAGGGGATACGTGGGGTCACGTTATCTCCAAAGGCATAATAACAAAGTTTTTGGGCCTTTCAACTATGCTGAACAAAATGGCTATGTCAAAATTTTTAGAACCCATAATAACCAAATCCGTAATTGTCGAGACCCTGATCAATATATTTTAAAAGGTCTACGTGAAACTGAAACCCATGCTTAAAGTAACAGAAAGTAAGCAATGTAATATAAAGTAAGTAAAAACAAAGTAAATTAAGTTTTTGCAAAATGTAAGCAGTCCGTTCTCAAATAGGATCACTCTCTGATTTGCTTCAAAGCCTCTACACAAAAGAATGATAAATCTGGGTGGTAACTTTACCAATAGAATACCCATAGCCATGATTACTCATAGCAAAAAATACGAATATCCACATTTTTGTAGATAGGAGCTTGAAACTTCTACATTTCGGTTCTCTGATACGCAGTGGGGTTCTCTGATACGCTGAAAGCGATGGTGTGATTTTCGTTATGATTATATGACTTTTAGGGGGTGGTTCCCCCTATTTTCTAAAATAAGGCAATTTTTTTTAGTCTCTTAACTTTTGATGGGTAAGCCTAAACTTGATGAAACTTATATATTTAAAATCAACAGTAAAATGTCATTCATTTGATGTAACTATTGGTCCCCCGCCGCAAAGCCGGCGCCGTCGCCGTAGACCGTATCGCCGCTGCCCTCGCCGTAGACCGTGTCGCCGCCTTGACCGCCGTACAGCAGGTCCGCCCCCTCGATACCGGCCATCAACGGCGTCAGGCCGTCGTCGCCGAAGATCGTATCGCCGCCACCCTCGCCGTAGGCCGTGTCGCCGCCGCCGTCGCCGTAGAGCGTGTCGCCCGCGCCGGCGCCCACGTCGCCCACGCCCAGATTCCCGTCGTCACCGTAGAGCGTGTCGCTCTCCGATTCAGCGTGGGCTAAAGAAAAGTGAAGGATAAACAGGAAAGAATATAAAGCTTTTCAATATCCAGTGATGGTTTATGCTGAGTTGCAATGGAGCCACACAATGTGCATTTTGAAAGTCGCAAGTTGAGATTCAAAAACACACAGCAGCTCATTGAAGTGGCTCACAGGCTGAATAAATGAAGTTACAAAAAATGAATGGAGATAAGGATGGTCAACAGCCCTTCCTCCGTCAAAACGACATTTCATGACTCTCACGAAGAAAAATTACTGACCTCAGGTCCCTTAAGGTATTTTCCTGATCAACATTCTTCCTTATTAGTTGAATATCTTACGTCTAAGTAATGGAAGCCACTATGCAAGGTATGGTATTTCAGTTTTGTTTCATGTAAGTCATTTTCAACATGTGTTCTTGTAACCATAATCCTGTTTCACGGCTACAGCGTTACCATTTAAAGTAGTGAAAAGGATTGACACCCTTTGCCTCTCGAGTCATCTTAGGATATATTTTTTTTATCCTAGCTTTCAGGAGATTCAATTATTTTGCCAAGAGCCTTTAATCACATTCTTTACCATTTGCAATCACCTTATGTGTCTGAACTCAGCATAAGCATTAGCTTATATGTGATTAGGAAATGAAAAAAATGGACTGATGTGTTAAGACTGTCAAATGGCATGCCTGTAATCTGTTAAGGATTAGCGTTAAGATTTTCTTTCCTCGTGGGGGCTTAAACCTGTTACAAAAATGACTGTTTTTATACGGAATATTCCTGAGCGAGACCCTAATATTCTTATGTGGGGATTGATCCCATCTTGAGCTTGAAAATTTGCCTTATTTTAGAAAATAGGGGGAAACACCCCCTAAAAGTCATAGAATCTTAACGATTACACCATCAGATTCAGCGTATCAGAGAACCCTACTGTAGAAGTTTCAAGCTCCGCTCTTTGCGCTAAAGTTTGTTACTGTTTTAAAAGAAGAGTTGAGAAAAGAGTCAAACTTTAGCCTAAAGAGTGGGGCGTTGATGAAGAAGCAGTCCCTTTCATATACGAAGTAATTTCTGTTCGTTTTAAGTTTTAATTTTGCTCCTTACATTTCTAGTGTCATTCTCAAGAGTCAAAAGTGATCGAAGCGCAACCAGTCCCCATCCCCTCAAGGCTCTTTTTCCCAAAATGTATCCAATCAAAATTTTGAGATAGCTATTTTTTTTCAAAATAATTTAAATATCAAATAACAAAGAACACAGAGTTGACATATCCCCCAGATCCCGGGGGCAAGGGTTTTAAGCTATGCCCCGAGAGTATATAAGGTATTATGTAAGGGGTGGTCGTATAAACTCCAGAGATGACCCTTTTAATTTGAAATTGAAGTATGTACGTGATTATTTTTCCAATCTGTTTTACTCTGAAATTGCTACAAGACTCCATATTAAAGAGTCATTGAAATTAGCCAAGATAGATAATTTTTCCTTTAAGTCTGAAAATATTCTATCAGCATTGTCTTTTCTCTTTTTTTTCTAGAGTTCAAATACTATTTTAGATTTTAGTTATCTTATTTTGACGTGTTTTTGATTCAATTATGTTTTTAAGCCTATTTTAAATTAATGCTTTGTTTGATTTCTTGAAGTATTTTTCTTTTGCATAGTTTCAGAAACTAAATAAACAAGTGCTGATTAAGCCTTTTTGCTAGCATCTGCAAAACCATGCAATTGACATTTATGTACACCAGAAAAATTATCATAAAGGCAACGTGATACAGTGACAGTGCTTACATGTTTAAAATTACTTACCAAATCTAACCATCGTGTTCTGATTTCCTCTGGTACCTCATCATCCCAATTAAGTTTCATTTGGCAAGGTTCCTGAAAGATAACCTTTGCATGAAGTATTAATTGACTGGCAAGGCCCAATGGATCCGTAAAGATTTTTTTGGAAAAAAACTCCAGGCATCGCTTGATTAGCTCCAATCTAAACATCCAAATGCTGTGATCCTACTGACCGGTGAAGGAAATGAACTAAATACAACTCGTCTTTGTCGGGAAGCTTATTTAAAACATACTGTTAATATCCCAACCACCAAAGGTGGTACTTCCCTTGGAATTATTTTTAAAAACATGCACGAACTTCATCAAAGACCCAGTTCCCTCTTCCCACTTGGTGGCAGTTATCATCTTACGCTTCGCTAAAGTGTTAGAAATAAGCTTCGGAAAATTTTAAATATGATTTTTGAATATGGGAAGTGCCTAACAATTTTAGGAAAACCATAATTAAACCACTGTCTAAGAAAGGTGATAAGAGTGAATGTGGTAATTATCGAGGCATTAGTCTGGTCTCTGTAGGTAGCAAATTACTTAGTAATGTAATACTTTTTAGACTGAGAGATGCTGTAGACAAAGTTTTAAGGAAATTCGGCACGTTTCATGGTGTTCAAGCGAAACCCGGAAGCCTATTGGTTCGACGATACTATGGTTTTTTGGTAAACAAGACGAGATTCTATAGTTAAAATTAAGTGTGTAAAATATGACCACCCTGCCATTTTTTTTTTTCAAAAGTGACAAGTCCACTAGTATTTTTGTCAGCATTTCACTAGCTTATAATATGTATGGATGAATTGAGTGTCAACTACATTTGACTGCTACTACTATGAAATTATTTTGCCAAAGAATTGTTATCCCCATCATTGAATTTGTATTGTCAGAATTAGAACTATTTTTTTACGGAGTTTTTTGGGTTTTGAATAATATTCCTGGGGAAGTTATCCCTACACGTTTCTCTATTGAATCTTTCAAACGAAGATTCAGCACTCATCTGAAACCTCGATAAAAGACTAGCTGAAAATTAGATGTTAAGTAATACCTGGCGTCGCGAATTTAGGAATAAAAAAGAGTAATTTCGATAAATTAAAAGCCCAGGAATTCCTGAACAAACGTAAAAATAAAATCCTTCCTGTTAATACTTACAAAGAATTTGAGACAGGAACTAAAAAATTATGTTTCCACTGTTTTTGTATTAAAACTTTACAGAAATGTTGAGAAGGATGCCAAATATAATAAATATATATTATGCACATGCTTGTTCTCAAAAGGGAATAGGAGCAATATCTAAGGAACGGTGAAGGGTACTTTTTAATAGTCGAATTTTAAGGCTGATATAAGCCACTTTTCAATGCGGCAGATTTCAGTATTTATTCACATCAACGAATATTTCAAAACATGAAAAGGTAGTATTTCGAAATAAAAGAAGAATCTTAGGAAAAGGGGAAGATGTATTTTTATCCTGAATGATTTTGGCTCACCACACATGAATAATTAAAACGAAATTTGCATATTATTATTTTTTTTGCTACATGACTTTCTCATTGCTTTGATTGGACAATTTTGATAAAAAAAGGGGTGGGGGAGGAGGCTTAGTTGCCCTCCAATTTTTTGGTTACTTAAAAAGACAACTAGAATTTTTTATTTTTTTTATGAACGTTTTTATTTTAATAAATATACGTAACTTATGAATTAACTTACGTAACAAACTTCTACATTTGTATATTTTTACGACCCCCGAGGGCAACTAAACTCCCTCCCACGCCTACCATTTCCCCAAACACATCGAATCCAAATTTTAGATAACCATTGTGTTCAGTATAGTTGAAAGGTCCTGAAATTTTGTTTTTGAGAGTGGCAACCCCCAGAGCCCTCAGGGCGAGGGTTGTAAGTTATGCCCTGAGGGCATAAAAGGTATAAATAGAATCGGTAATCGTTTAGACTTTGGATGGGGCTCATTGGATTGCTAATAAAAAGTTCTAGGGCCCTTATTAAGATTCAAAGTGATCAGAGAATTTAATATAAATCCAACTTTAATACTATGAAAATAACTTTTAAGTTACAACTGATTAGTAAATGACATGATCATAATGCTGACCATGATGATGATGACAATGATGATGATGATGATGATAATGATGATGATGATGATGATGATGATTATGACGGTGATGATGAAGAGGATGATGATGATGATGATGATGATGATGATGATGATGATGATGATGATGAGGAGGATGATGATGATGATGATGATGATGATGAGGATGATGATGATGAGGATGACATTGGATATTTCTCTCTCTGACCCAAACAAGTGTCAGTACAACCAATCCATGGATATGTGGATGGTCAACAATCCTGGAAGAACTGTCACCATTTACATCACAGCTGGGTTGGTAGGAAAACCTTTTTTCTTAGCTTTCATACCATCATTTGTCCAGAAGGGATTTGAAAGATATATCCCCTTTCACTCCAGAATTTTTTAATAATGAAGATATGTGCTCTTAAATACAGACCAGCCAAATATTTTTTCAGCCCATGAAGCTGATGGCAAGTACCGGAACTTGAATAAAATGAAATTTTGATAGCAACAGATATATCATAAGAATTGGCATTTTATTTTATTTCAGATACATAAAATTCATTGAATTTAACGCTACCGATCAAAAGTTACGAGCCTAATAAAATACATACGATTTTTGAAGAAGGAGGACCCTCCCCCCTAAACAAAGCTTACGAATCTTAACAAAAATGGTAAAATCAGATTTAACGTATCAGAAAACCCTACCGTAAAGGTTTCAAGCTCCCATTTATAAAAATGTGGAATTGGTAATTTCAAAATGAGTTATCCTTTGTTTGCTACTCTACATTGGGAAAATGGGGGGGGGGAGCTCCCACGAGAATATATACAACGCAGAAGTGTCCCAATGACTTGTAATCAACAGTTGCGTAGTTTATGGCATCTTTGTAAATTTGAAATGGCTTTTGCTTCACATTTTGTTGGTGTCGAAGATTGTGATGGCGTTAATCTTCTAACGCAGTATTTCTTTCTTCTTCACTTTCATTTTGACTCGTTCTGATTTTTGCTGTCACTTGTCTTCTTTAAGCCTCTTGTTTTCCTTTTAAATCAATCTATTGATTTTTAGAATTTTGTGAGAGCTCATACCATATGAGCTCTCGGCTCTTAGCTCTTTTTGCCTCGTCACAAGTGCCATATGAGCTCTTAGCTCTTGTTTTTAGTCCATATGGCACTTGTAATGCGACTATGATGGTTTACAAAGGAACAGGAAAATATATATTAGCTTGAATATTGTCCCCTACTCATCTGTGTATGACAATTAGTTTTATCTGAATTCAGAGTATTATTACGTGTAGAGGTTTTTTTTTAAATATCAACAGTACTTTTTTTATTGTCCGATTAGAAATAAAAAACCATTATTAATAGCAAACCAAATCTTTGAGACCAGAAAAACGAACTTTTTAACTCTTAGTTGGAACAGCAGTGAACCTGATATTCAACCTGATATCAAGATATCAAGTATCTGATATCAAGTTTCAACCTGAAACTGATATCAAGATATTCAGACAAGGAGACACTAAGTTTAATCGAAGAAGAGGCCATATCCAGGGGGGGTGAAGAGTTTGATGGTGACAAAATAGAAAGCTTTTATTCTGCCACAGCACTAAAAGAGGCGAGGTTGCACCCTCCAAAGAAGACTGGTCCTATGTGCATTAATGGCTAGAGTTAGGATAATGCTCTGATGAGCTGCACTATTTTGTGTCAACACGTAACATATAAATAAGAAAAGAAAGCAAAATGGACGTACAAAGGAAGAACAAAGGAGTTATGTCCCTTGCGAAACTCATCTTCGTTGAAAGTTCTTAAATTTACCTTTGAAGCCAATTATTGACAGAACATGGAGGGCTTTCTTAACT
The DNA here is from genome assembly GCA_010016025.2 of Alatinidae sp. Z8VKAUB7J3. NCBI lineage: Eukaryota > Metazoa > Cnidaria > Cubozoa > Carybdeida > Alatinidae > Alatinidae sp. Z8VKAUB7J3. The sequence goes on along the minus strand of JAAAKM020721499.1, from coordinate 136,077,884 downwards.
GCAGTAAAACAAAGGTAGATCCTTACATTTTTGGTCAGGTTGAAAGAATCAGTATCCTTATGCTGAGACCAGATAGAAAGAGACGTTCAAACTTGGCTCACAGAGCTAAGTTTGTGCTCGATCATGACTTTGGTATTGTATTGTATCGGATTAACGACGCTTCTTGACTACTAAGGTCCCTACGTCGGCCCTGTAGTGCATTTCTGCAGCATGATTCGATCTCTTAGTCCCGTATTACCAAGTTAAGGTCAAACCCACGACAAACACATTTATTGTTTTTTATCCGTTGAAACTGACCAATTAAATGTCTAACGTCTTGGACGCTTCGGTTAGTATTGAGCTGGGTCGCTCCTTACTACAGTTCGTTACCACAAACTGTTTGAAAATTAAGAAATATAGGTTGCTGCGTTTGAAATAGATGTTTGATCAACATTTTCCGGTTAGCATAAGAAACCTTATATATTTTCATTTTATTTTTATTAACTGCCCAAGAAAAAGAAAAAATAAGGAAAAGAATCAAAACAGTCCAGTGTGAAAAAAAAATGACTATCTCAGAATTCTGATCCGGTGACTTTGGGAAAAAATAAGCGTGGGAGGGGGCCTAGGTGCCCTTCAATTTTTTGGTCTTTTAAAAAGGGCACTAGAACTTTTAATTTTCGTTAAAATGAGCCCTCTTGCGACATTCTAGGCACTGAGTCGATAGGATCACCCCTGGAAAAAAACAAAAAAAAACAAAGAAACAAATAAACACGCATCCGCGATTCGTCTTCTCGCAAAAAAATGCGAAATTCCACATTTTTTTAGATAAAGCATAAAATACAAGCAAAAGAACCATGAATTAAATAAAGGTGGGAACCCTAGAAACCAATTACAGAGGGGGAGGGGCTTGTTATTAGAGATAAACTTAATCCATATTAAGAGTTATTTCTGACAGATCTTTCATAAAAATACCACGTTTCTATTGCTCAATTAGACGCCCCTGCAAGAAAAAAGAAGCATTTCTGCAGTCGGTTATTTCTAAGATGTTTTAATGAAAATGCTACGTTTTTTGAGTCAAGACTATCTTCAAGCCCACCCCAACTAACTAAAGAAGAACATGGTAGAACCTTAATTCCAGCAACGAATGGAGCGACCACATAAGGGCTATTAAAACAAATAAACTCGCATTTAGATGCATTAACTGACAGTCCAATCTTAGATAGTTCATTGGTTAAAATAATAAAATTGGAAAGCAATCCACGGCGAGTCTGGGCAACAAGAAGAACGTCGTCTTCATATGCAACAGAAGACAAACCAATATTACCGTAAAAAACAGAACTTTTAAGGGGACGCAGGCACGATGCAAACACATACCTCGCAGCTCGAATTTTTAAGGTATAACATTTTAGTTAATCACTCAATTTTAAAATAGATACCATGGATGAAACTGACAAATAATGCATGGAATTGGCGTTAAATTATACAGTTTTTATTTATTATATACCAAGCAAAACAAAACGTCATAAGTTAAACCAGCTACTCTGAGAGGTACTAATCGGAGGGATACCCCAGATTTTGGCAAACACATTTTTGGTGTTTTCATTCAAAAGGATTGAACAACCAAAAAATAACCCAACCTAGGTTATAGATCATATGAAAACAAGAGGAATATAAAGGGAATGAAAGAAGCATTAGAATATGAACTGCAGGGGTGTCAACTGTAGACTATGCATAAAATCGCTGAAGATCTTGAAGATGTAGTTAAACGGCATAATAATAAAATATTTTACTGCCATATCACTGAATTGAGAAGAATTAGGCAATCTGGACTTGTCCCAGTTAAAGGTAGGAACGGAGCCACAATTAGTGATTAGGAAAGAGTTAAAGAAAGGTGGGTAAAATATTTTAAAAATGGGCCAAAAAAAGTTTTAGATTATAAAGGACCCCCAGAAAGAAATGCCTTGGAATAAAAAAAATCTTGAAAGAAAATGAAAACCCAAAGAAAAAAACGTATTGAAAGAAAAAAACACCTTGAAAGAAAGTAAAATCCCGAAGAAAAAATCTTAAAGTATTTGGTAATAACCCACGTAATCATCGGCATTACGTTTCACCCCGCGTGTTTACGTAACACCCACGTATGCATCGTCATTACGTAACACCCACGTGTCTGTTGCCCTCAGTTACCCGCTTTTTTTTCCGGCTTGTGGACAGTTGATACTTCAGTTTCATCAACATTCCAAATATTTTGGGCAGTAAATCTGTGGCGCCCGTACACTTCACCAAGTTTCTCTAAAAATTTCACAACTGTCACACGATTGAAAGCAGTTGCACGGCCAAGACTTGTTGCTTCAGGCGATCTGACAGCTAGGTGCGGGTGTCATGCCATAAAACCCCGAATCCCTGGCGGCATTTTGATTTTTGTTGCAAGACCATGACTCTGGAATAGCAGTTTCTTTCGCGAGAATAGATTTTTGATAATTCTAAATTAATTGACTATCTCAGAATTTTCAGACAATAGTTTTTTGGCCGTCTTTTGGTAAGAATTGTTGTTTTGCACCATAAAATGGGCGAAAACGCCGCTTTGCTGTGGGAAACTCTTTTTTAATAAAACATACGTCTATTTTAACAGTTATTTTGTAAGGCTACCTGCACCCTTAGAAACCAATTCGCTAACATATGGCATTACTGCTTCTGAAAAAAGACGGTCAACATGTGTATAGTTTTTTTTAAAAGTCGGACGTGCTTACACTCACATAATATTTAAGCAATAAATGCGATGTTTGATATATCTCCTTGTTCTGAGCTTTTCACTTTTCACAGCTGGTAGTAGGTGATATCAATAGTATCAACCGCACAATTAGTCAAATATAATTAAAATAAATATTAACAATGTTTACATCACGATTTTTCGTTTAGTTAATGAGCTTATCGTTTCACTTGTGTCCGGTAAACTTCATTCTCGTAAATAGTCTAGGGCTGAATTTCAACAAATATGTGCAGATGCAGTAAGAAGAGACTATGTGACAGGGCACTTAAAACTGTAACGTGGGTGGATGGACTAGTTCCAAAGAGCACACTTAAGTACCTTGGTACAAGAATTATCTTTGGTTTTGGAATAGCCAGCCTCATCACACCTGGAACAATTTCGGGTACCTGAGCATGCAGACGCAAAATGACCTTATGACTGGCAAGAGAGACTATGGGGTGGCAAGCGTTGAAATATACTAATGGGGAGTCTTTTGTACCCTATAATGGTTTGAGAGCAAATAGAAGACCCGAGGTATAAGCCAAACTATAATTGTGGACTATCAGCAAAAATTAGTAAAAGCATGTAGCCATTTCCCATATTTTCTCTTACTATGGATTTTCTAGTTTGAAAAAGCAACATAGGGGAAAATGAATACTCATTAGATTTAAAGATTTCCGATTTTGAATTTAAAATTTTCAAGTTTTTAAACTCGTTAATAAGATTTAAATCTAGTTTATTTTGATACTATGCATTTAAAGCATAGGCACTAATTTTAGGGATCTACACTTTCACCTCCCAGAGCTATAGATGAAGAGCAGTCACGGTAGTGTATAATGGATTATTGCTTTAAACGCTCAAAGAAATAAACCGTCTACTGCAGCAGAATTTGATTTAAGATATTTAACTATTTTAAGTAGTTCATCACGTGTACACGAATCAAACACTAATTCAAAAGTCTCACCTCTATTATTACATATGATATGCTCTTGAACCTGTTGACATCTATTTTTTACACTATTTTGCACTTCACAACCAATAATAGAAGAAAAAACTTCCGAACTTATTTACAGTTTCACTCTGCCCTGGCGCTCAGCTTCTCGTCGTTTTGCAACGGCGTCAGCAAGCTGCACCGCACCGCGTCGCGGCAGCTGCTCGCGCCGTTCTGGCCGGATACAGCCGAGCAAGACCTGCCGATCACTTCGATCACCAACGGCATCCATCTCGGCACGTGGACGCATCCGCGCATTCGGGCCGCGGTCGAACGCACTAGCGGCTGGCTTCGTGGCGAGCACTTCAACGACCCATCGAACCAGCTGGACGTGGCGCAGCTGTGGCGCGACCGGCAGGCGATGAAAACGAACAGAAATTATTCTGTATATGAAAGGCGCTGTCCCCTTCTCAACGCCCTGCTCTTTATGCAAAAGTTTGACTCTTTCTCACAACTTTACTTTTTAAAACAATAAAAAACCTTAGCGTAAAGAGCGGGGTATTGAGCAGGGGACAGTCCCTTCCATACTCGCAATAATTTATGTTGGTTTTAAGTTTTAAAGTTGCTCCTTACTTTCAGTTAAAAAAAACTTGTTTGTTTTGTTTAATTAGTTGTATAGAACCACTGAATAATGAATACCCCTCTGAAAGTATCTTGATTTTTAAAAGGTCTCAACAAAAATATTAGAAAAACATGGTTTTCAGGTATGAATAGTTCTAAGACGGGTCCAGGAGGATAAACCATTTTTTTTTTTATTCCCTTGACACTTTAAAAATGTGTATCCTAACAACAACAAAAATAAGCCACTATCTGTTTATTCTTCATATATTCTAATAAATACGATTTTAAGCATATAGACCACGGTGTCGTACAGGTGAGTATTAGGAAAACACCCAATACCATCTATATAGACAGCGGGCAGACAATGAAGAATAACGTCAAACAGCTTGCACCACCGATGATCACGCAGCCAACCACCCTCGGACATCAGTATCCCGGCAACATTTTTAACGCCATGATTCGTCCCATCAGGCCGTACGGGATTCGAGGCATGATCTGGTATCAGGGTGAGCGTAATGCAAAGAACGTTCCGCAGGCGATGTACTATCGGAATCAACTTCCACAATTGATCGGATACTACCGTCGAACCTGGCACGAATTGTCGGAAGGAAACACCGACCGCGGTACACACCCAACGAAGTCCAAAAATAATCTGAACCAATTTTCAACACAACGGCTTGACAGGAAAAGACTAACAAAACAACTAAGTGAAGTCAAAAAACTCCTAATTGATCAGACAGATAACATGAAAGGATAAACACAGTGCATGGTGAGTTGAACTTCTGGTGATTAGTGTTCAATCAAATCTGGCATGTTTGAAAAAATACAGGGTTATTCTGAAACATGTGGGAATGATGGAAAATATAGTTTTCCCTTGTTTTGCTGGTACCCACCCGATAAGAAACAGGATAACCCGCTAGAAGCTGAGGGTGCTAAACCAATTTACAGCTTCAAATTTATCTGCTATCATTCGCATGGCAAAAATATACGTTTTAGAGTTTTGTGACACTGTTCAGGATAACTGAAACAGGATACAAAGAGAAACAGGAAACAGAATAAGAAACAGGATAACTGTTTAGGAGAACAGAACTGTTTAGGATAACTGAAACAGGAGAACAGGATACCAGGATAAGAAACAGGATAACTGTTTAGGAGAACAGAACTGTTCCCATAAAAACCTTATGTTTTAACCTTAAGTAACTTGTTTAACTTACAGCCCTTGCTCCAGGAGGTTCTGGTGGGATTATTAACCCCAGAGGAATGGTTATTTGACCTTTAAATTACTTTAAGCAAACATTTCTTTTTTATTTTGAGCATTTTCTTATGTATTTGAGGGAAAAATGGCAGTTAAAAGAGAGATACTGAGTGTCCTCTGATTACCTTTGATTCTTCAAAATTGAACTTTCAATTTACAATCAAATGAGCCTTCTCCAAAGTTTGTACCGGAATTCTTGTAAAACGTGAAAATTGGGTTATTTTTATCTTACAAATAGGTGATCGAATCTTAATGAAATTTGATATTTAAAAGGAATTTATGTCTCAGAGCTCTTATTTCAAATCCCGAACAGATCTTTGACATTGGGGGGAGTTGAAGGGGGAAATCTTGGAAAACACTTGGAGTGGAGAAATCGGGATGAATCCTGGTGGATAAAATAATCAAATGTCCTTGATACGTGATTGAAGTAACCGTACTGAATTCGCTCTCTTTGGGAGGCAAACTATGGAAAAGGTTAGCACTGTCATAAAGAAATGTCATTATGTCATATTATAAATAAATGTCAAATGTCATATTAGAAATAAATGTCAAATGTCATATTATAAATATAAATGTCAAATGTCATATTATAAATAAATGTCATTATGCAGGTCATAAAGCCACACCAAAATGTCATAATGTCATAAAGCCACGCCAACTGCCAAAAGATAAAAACAAAGAAAAAGATAAAAATTGGCACTAAATAAGGTATTCCAATAGTGGAAATGAATTTATCCTTAGATCAGCCGAAATTAATTCCTATAATGATTCAAACTCGAAACGACCAGAAATTACTGTAAAGGCTAAAATCATGGCAAACACAAGGACAACTGGCACTTTTATAGAAGAATAAAAAAAAAAATTAGTTTAAAAAACTAAATTAAATATTCAAGCAAACAAAACTACTACAGACAGAGGGTTGACCACTCCCTACTTGCTCCTCTCATAACCATAAAATTCTTATTGCTTCATTTGCGTTTCATTGAAAACTATATGCATTTAAACGATCCCTCATCATGGATATTCAAATAGCCAGTTTCAATTGACAGTTTCCTGAGTGGTGTAGTAGTATAACCATAAACGGTCACGTTGGAACAAATCAACCGAAGCTCTTCTATATGTGCGGTCAGTTTTGACAAAATTGCTGGTAAATCACATAGTAGATCAAATACTCTAGTTGTTTTACCATCTGAAAGATATTTTGGGGAGAGGCTGTTAAAATCAAATTGTGTGTCAAGCTTATTGAATTCCAGGCTGTTTCGTAGCCTTTCTAATCTGGCAAGTTTTACTGTCTAAGAAATTCCCAATTGCTTTACCTATTGTTTGTTTCTACGATGGAAAAGCAGTGTGGTCTTCATTTTTTTTAGGGCGAACTTAATTTTTGAAGCTATTACATTTTACTAGATTTTTTTCGGCGTCAATATGAATATTGACTCTGCTGCCAAAAATATCGTTTTTTGCAAAAAATTTTATCTTACTTTAAAACCTGTAGTTTTCAACTTTAAAAATGGGCACTAGAAATGTCGGTTTCCAATTGAAAGAGCCTCCTCTTAAAACTCATTTTGATTCAGAAGAGGTGGTAATAGTAAGATATATAGTAATAGTAAGATAGTATGTAATAGAGAGATAATAGTGAGATAATATGTTATAAATGGTTACATTGATGATATATTTGGTCATTTGGTGGTAGGATGCGTCAAAATTAAGTCTGTCAAGGCTTAAATACTCAAGGTCAAATATTCTTTTTAACGGGTGATTTTTTTGTTTTTTGAAGTGTAGGTGTTATGCTAATCTTGTTATTTGCCTTTATTAGTAAAGCTGGTTTGTTTACTAAAAACGTTTCCTAATTTTTTCTAGATATTTTATTCCACTCAATTGAAATGGAATCATTTCATGGTCCTCTTTTTCGCTTTTCCGAAAAAGGGGAATGGAATCATTACATGGGAGAAACAGAACTCTTTCCTTAGTCAACACTGCTTTATCAACTATGGTTTGGTGTTTTCTGGGCTTCTTAATTACTTTTTGAATGTATAACAAAATTTTTATGTCTTTAATAATTAATTCAAATTGTATGCTAAAAGTTAATAGTATCAACGCGTCACCCGGGCGACCAGCGCGTCGAGGTCGTCGCTGATCACGCCGAGGATCACGGCGCCGGGGGTGGGCTTCGGGCGTTCGGGCCAGGTCAGCAGCACGAGCGAGCCCGGGCCATGGGCCGAGTCGACGCCGAGCATGATCTCGTCGATCGGCTCGCCGGCGATCACGGCCTTCACGCGGTCGAAGCGCTTCAGGCCGTAGGCGCGCTCGTAGAAGGACGCCATCCCTTCGAGGTCGCCGACCACGAGCTTCGTGAACGAGAACGTGTCGGCCCAATATTTTTTTTTTTTTTCTATTTTTGCTTGTGCGGGGAGCCAAAATCAAAGCATGGATTAATTCAAAAACATTCAGAAATTGAATAAAAAAAATATTTTTTTAACTAAAAGTAAGGAGTCACATTAAAACTTAAAATGAACAGAAATTACTCCGCATATAAAAGGGTTGTTCCCTCCTCAACGCCCCGCTCTTTACGCTAAAGTTTTTTACTGTCTTAAAAAGTAGAGCTAAGAGAAAGAGTCAAACTTTAGCGTGAAGAGCGAGGCATTGGTAGTAGTAGAAGTAAGACAAACGGTTATATTAAATAGACAAAATAGGACAGGACAAAAAGGAATCAGAATATTGGGAAATGATTTACTAAATATTTGACTAGCCCAAATAAAAAAAAATGGAAAAAATGTCTAAAATAGGAAATAAAATGTTAAGATAAATAATAAACTATGGAAAGCAAGTTCAAAAATATAAAACTATACTGATACTTAAAGTAAGAGAAATAGTTAAATAGTTAAATAGTTAAAAGTAAGAGAAATATTAAATAGCCCTCTGAAATATATTAATTTTTTTTCAAGTTTATATAGTTGACAAAATTAGATAGTACTTATTACTGAAACACAAAACGGCAAGTGTTTAGTTGATGATAAACTGTATTCGTTCAGGCGGAGAAACGAATATTCAAGCCGTGATCTGAAACAAGAGCGAACTGAATATTCGCCTGAATTCAAATGTTTTCTTCAGGGGACCTATACTACGACTAATAATTCAAAATTCGAGCTCCAATCAGAACGAAACTTAAGAACATTTTTCAAACAGTTCGTGTTGTTCGTAATGATTACAGAGGCTCAATTAGTAGACATAGTAAAAGAAGCAAAGGCTGCAACTAAAGCAAAAAAGTTCAAGCAGTCAGTAGAGTTGATTGTTAATTTCAAAGATATTGATGTCAAGAAAGGATTTGCACTCAATGAAGTTGTTCAGCTTCCAAAGACCAGTTCCCCTGCAACAGTTTGCGTCATCGCAACAGGGGATATGGGAACAAAAGCAAAAGCAGCAAAAGCAGACTCTGTTATCGGAAATGAAGAACTAGACAAATTTCAATTTTTTGACTATGCTAAATAAAATGGCTATCTCGGAATTTTGATCCGATGACTTTGGAAAAAATTGAGCGTGGGAGGGGGTCTAGGTGCCTTCCAATTTTTTGGCTACTTAAAAAGGGCACTATAACTTTTAATTTCCGATATAATGATCAGTCTCGTGACATTCTAGGACCACTGGGTCAACACGATCACCCCTGGGAAAAAAACAACAAATAGACACGCATATGTGATCTGTCTTTTGGCAAAAAAATACAAAATTCCGCATTTTTGTCATTTGTTAGGGCAAGATGCGTAATATTTTTAAATGTTGGTATTTTATTAAGAATCGAATGGTAAATTCCTGCTTTTCCCTTCTGATTTCTGTCTTACAATCAAATTTACTCTTTGATCCCTAAGTTTCCAATTAATTGCCTTTCTTTCCCTCCAAACCTGCCATAAAGCAAACCGGGCCAGTATCCTTTGAAAGTGCTTAGTGTATGCTCCTTGTGAGTTGTGAACCCCTGTACTGATACAGTTAAAAAGTTGATCATTCCCCTATCTTACCGGAAATATAAGCATGAGTGCTTTATTCTTCGTCTATTGACTGGCAAAGGCACGAAGTATCCATAAAAAAGTTCGTCGACAGAAAGTTCAAGACCCTATTTCAAGAAGGAGACTAATGTCTCAAAACTTTGATAAGCTTGTCTTGGAAATTCTGTACCAAAGGGGTAAGGAACGAGAATGGGTAAAAAATACAAATAGGTCATGAATCTTTTTCAAGTCTGATAAGTGGCGACATCTATAATTTAGCGTAAATAAGCTTGAAAAGGATCAGGGTGCTCGTTGTATGGCGTTGGCATCCACCGTCATTTCAAACGCGTGCTCTTCGACAGCCACGTCCAAGCCCACCTGGACTTGTGCCGCCAAGGGACGCAACGCAGCCACCGTGGCCTCTACCAGGGCTCGTAAATCGCAGCCCTCTTTCTCGTAACGCTTCAGTCCACGTTCGATACGCGAGGCATCCAACACGTTTCCGACCAAGGCACTCAATCGTTGGGACTCTGATCGGATCAAGCGATGATAGGCGGACGGATCGCTGACCCCATCCATCTGACAGACTGCATATCACAAAAAAGGATAAGCAAGCTAAAGCAATAGTATTGCTCCACAGTACAATTACTTTTTCCTCGCCTGAAATCTTGCTATATTTCAACATACAATAAAAACACGCAACGGTCATGATATCAAATGCAATAATACATTAACGTATATTACGTTGCCATTACAATTCAATTGGAAATGTGAGCTAAGAGATAAAAATAAGAATACTTGTCGCTTACTTACTTTGATTTCACTGAATTATGTTTAGTACGTAGTTTTAATGCCACGCAAGAAGGCGAGAACGTTATTCTCTTTACCGACATCACTGAAGTATCACTGCTTGAATAGAATCGTTACGAGCAAGTCATTAAAGAGAAAAACAAGCAGTTGCAAAGCCTTATCGATAATATTGATGTTGGAATATTGCTCATTGATAAAGAAGGTGGCATTGCGTTTTGGAATAACACGTTTTTGACCCAGTCAAACGTGCCCCAGCACGTACTGGTAAACAGTAAGAATATTTATGCCCTTCAAAATAACCGTCACTGGAGCGGGCCTAAAAATTATTGATTAGCAACCGATTTGCTTCCTTGTCGACCTCAGACAAGCAGCACATCAATTCAAAGTAGATCTGGAAAAAAATAATAATAATAATTCTTTTTTAGGGTTTCCAAAAAATATTTAGGTGACATGTTATAAGCAATGACAAGCTTGGGAAGTAGCAACCAAGACTTGAAAAAAAAAAAAATCTTGATAACAGTTATGACATTTCAACAATTTACTTTTTATCCTAATTCCAAATATGTTACATTCATGAAATTGAATTCATAGAAGTCAGTACAGTATTGTAGGTAGAGGTAGTCCTACATTTATGGGTTAGTATGTGAATCCAAAACGTAAGGAATAGGATGTTATCAGCACTTATAAGGCATTTCAATAATAAATAAGAAAATCGGAGTTTTAAGCAAATATTGGAAATAATAATTAAAACAATTTTAATGATTTCTGGAGCAAATCTCCCTCTACCAAATTCCATGACCAAACTACAACCGATTTAACCTATCTAGTTACAGTCAAAAAGCACTAACCTTATTGTCTTATCAGTAGTTCTATTTCTTCTAGTTACTAAAGTAGAGCTTCCAAAACACTGCGTTTTGCAGGCTCTAAGTGCCGCGTTTCCGGTCAACTTGCCACCTAAATCAGGTCAAGTTGCCACCTAAAATCCGGTCAACCTACCACCTAAAATCCGGTCAAGTTGCCACCTAAATCAGGTCAACTTGCCACCTCAATTCGACGTGGGAGGTCGTCAACAGCAAAGGAGATCCCGCAAGACGAACCGACAGCGCAGACTGAGAACATGGCTTGCTTGAAACCAATAATTACATATAAAAACAATTTCCAGATTTTTGTTGAAGGGTCCAACATGAATGAGAAGGTAGCAATTGGGCTTTCATCCCAACCCTTAATATTGCTTTGGGCGAGAGATTGCATGACAATGCGTCTGTAATATCTTCTGAGTTAAACGCCATAATCATGGCATTAGAGTACCTCACGATAATGATTTCATGATTGTTAATTTATAAAATATTATAGTTTATTCTGACTCTTTATTAAATAAAAAAACAAGCTTTTTTAACTGAAAGTAAGGTAAAGGTAGATTACATCGACGGAGCACAAGGTGTTCGGACATTCTTAGCTTCCCTGGTTGAATTATTATGGACCTGGTTACCACTTACTTCTTTCTTACTTGTTAGAATTGCCAGCTCCAGTCTATCACTGGCTAGTACATTTCTCTGACTGAAACACTGTCGAAGTTGATATAGCTATATACTTTTTAAGCAAAAATATTGCTTTTTGTAGCATATAACTGGTGAGGACGAAAGAACTGAGCGAGTGAAGGGAGGCAAAGCCAGCTCTTTTGATGGTTACGGACCCTAAATTTTGTGTAAATTCCCTTTCACACAGAGGCTTCATATTTAAAGAATCCAGATATGTTACACCTCATGGAAGTCAGAGTCAATATCTTTTAAAGACCCACAGCCATGACCTTGGACCCATGAACCCTTTAGCCCCCTCGTTGGTTTAATATTAGTGAAAAGCCTTGAATTTTCTGCGTTGTTGGAATCAGAGTGATATAAGGGATTTTGATATTTCAGGAATTTCCCCTCAGCCACGTAGAAAGTCCTCCAGCCTACATCAAAGATCCAACAAGAGTCGCAGTTTGAAAACTGAAAAATAACTGAAAAAACTGAAAACTGAAAAACTGAAAACAAAGCAGATTTTTGTGCTTCTCCAGTGAAGCGTATTAGCTGCTTAACTTGAGGTGACTTTTAATTTTTACCCAAAGGCAAATTTTAAGTTTTAAACGGTTATTGCTTTTAGTACTAATGGGCACAGACAGAGAAATGCTGCAGACACTGCAAAATGCAGAATCCTTCTGAGTGAATTTTTCAAGTGCTGATATATTATTAAATTTTTTTTTAGTAAAAATGAACACTTAGTCTTACGTCCCCTACATAAAGATCATTCCAGGATTATTACTAAAGCCGATAAAGGCAATACTGTTGTTGTATTGGATTCAGATGATTACGACAAAAAAGTCAGAGAAATTTTAAATGATTCCAACACATGTGAACAATTAGCTACCGATCCCACAGAAAAATTTTTCCCAGAAAGTCTGAAAAGAGCTTCCTTATCTAAAAGGAAAAGGTGAAATCACAGATCATTTGTAAAACAGGTTCACGAACAACAATCAGCACGCATCCAGTTCCAAGGGCAAAAATCAGTATGCAACAAGTTCCTTGAACAAAGTCAGATTCATGAGGAGAAACATTAACTTAAGACAAGTTACACGTACAAAAATCAGCACCAAACAAGGTCCAAAAATGAAAATCAGTATGCAATATGTTCCATGAACAAAACCAGTTTGAGGAAGAGAAAAATCAAAGTACAAGTTTAACGAAGAGTAAAATAAATATGCAACAAGTTTCGCCAACAAAAATAAGCATGCAACCCCCTCCCCCGGGGACTGTTGGGGAGTAATTCATCCCAAAGACATAGTTATTATGGTTTTTTACTATGCTGAACAAAATGGCTATCTCAAAATTAAAAAGTTTTTTAAACTTTTAAACTTAAAAAGGGCCCTAGAACTTTTCATTTCCGTTAGAGTGAGTCCTCCATTCGGTCGGTGCGATGACCCCTGAGGAGGAAAAAAACAACAAAAAAACAAATAAACACGCACCCGTCATTGGTCTTCTGGCACAAAATACGAAGTTCCACATTTTTGAAAAGGAAATTTTTAAGGAAATGGATGCAAAAAAACATTTTAAGTTTATTTTCAAATATAAATGGAAAAATAACTAGAAAAGAGATGATTTGCTTATGGAAGAAGTTTAAAATATCATGGAAATGTTATTAATGCTTCTTTAGTATCCAAATTCATATTTTGTGCTTTGGGTTTATCTGCTTTTTTTACGTTATCCCTGGCTTTTTAAGTCGTGGGACAGTTCTGATTGCAATACTTGAAAAATATCTAAGAATAGCAGAATAAAAGGCTGAGAGAAATAAATATAAATACCACAAATGAATCCATGGCCAGTAAATGAAGGTGAAGAGAAACAACAAAAATCCAACAATTATTTTGCAAGTCTATATATAACAAAGCATCTTTAGTGTAAAAAAAAAGAAACTAGAAACTAAAAACATAAAAACATGGATTCCGTGAAATGACGGAATCTAGGTACAACCTTATAAACAAATTAAGTGCTGGATCATCATTCTCCTGCTATTGCCCCCTTTGTTTAGCCAACTCCACAAGAAAAAGTGCTACTGCCTGGCGGTCGCCTGGAATGTTACCGACCCGGCCTATATCCACAACATCAAGGTCAACAACGGCACCCGCCCGCGCGGCTTGTGCTACCAGTGGGCCGATGACCTGCAGGCGCGGCTCGAGCAGGAGAATTTCCAGACTCTCGACCTGCACCGCGGCATCGCCAACGCGCTGAAGACGTTCCGCATCGAGCACAGCTCGGTCATCGTCAGCCAGAAGGGCGGCACGATGAAAGAGGGCATCGTGCTCGATCCTTGGCGCTTCGGCGGCGAGCTCGTTAGACTGAAAATCTACTAAAATACAGAATGGATATGCCATTTTAAAGTGCATTCACATAAGATCAAACATGGCTTCCGCCTAATTTAAGTGACTGTTCTAAATGAACCACCTAACATAAGCCACTAAAAAAAAAAAAGGCTAAGAGCTCACGAGGTCGAAGAGCCAAGAGAAGAGCTCATATGGTATGAGCTCTAGAAAAATTCTAAGAATCAATAGATAGATTTAAAAAGAAAATCGGAGGCTTAATGCCGGTCGGGATTTAAAATAAGACAAGCCGACGGAACGCGTTCTGGATGAGCAACTCCCCGACACCCTTTTCGAATCATTGCTTTGGGGCGATTCGTTTTATATTGAGACTGCAGCATGCCAACGACTGAGAAACTGCTACCTGAATCTGCACCGGTCGAGCAACCAACAGATGTTGAACAAATTCCATTGCCCGAAGCGCATCGGCGCTACCAATACTTTGTCTTCAAGTACCGGATTGAGCGTGCCATCGGAATTGCGCTGTTGATCCCTGCCCTGCCGATGATCGGCATTTGTCAGCCTGAAATTTTTCTTAATTTATCCAGTTTCAACCTTCAAAGTTTCTTATGAAGTACTGCTTTGAAAATCATGTAAAAGTGTTCTATGCACTCACAAAATACCATTTTAACTTCTAATACTGTAAGTAACATGTGGTTTGTACCATCAAGTGCAAGGGTGTATGTAGTGTGTAATAATAGATCGTTCAATAGGGTACTACCCTCGTCACAGATTTAGTCATCTACAGGTGTTTTATAATGCTTATTTTAGCATTTAAGTATAAAATAACAAAATTTTAAGGACTATGGATAGTTGGCTGTATGTACATTTATTGTATTGATAGGTGTCTATTAAATTATAATTAATATGATTTGAATGTCATCATTCTTTTTTCCGAATGACTCTTCCATTTTAATATTATTATTTTCGTTTAACAAAGTTCGTTTATTTATAGTAGCTATCGTAGTTACAGCTAGCGCCACTACTGATTTACTGTACTTTTTACAACATGTTAACTGATTAAAACTGCTAAACACTTTAGTTATTTAGTTACAATACTATCATATTAGTAGATATGTTTTATCTTCGAGTAAATTTAAGTGGGAAGAACAATTATGTTTATGAGCAAAAGTGAATACAATACATATATCCAGACTATGACATGGATTGAATGCAATTGTAAGTACATTGAGGACAATGGATTGACTCATCTCATGAGGAAAGAGCGAAAATATATATTATTTTATAATTACATTCCTGACAATAAGAAACGTATATAGCTATTAAAAAACAATACATTTACCAAACACGAGGAACCAGCATTTGAAATGCTGGTTCAAAAACTCCAGATTGCCAGCCAGTATCCCGACGCTCATCCCTCGATGGGCATTTACGAAGAGCCCAAACACAACAATCTCGGCCTGCGCGCGCTCATTGCACGGTGCGTGGAACACTATCCCGACGGGCACCCGCTGGCGCTCGACCACCCGCTTTTTTTCCAGTTCGGAACGCTTGAGGGAACGACCGCCAAGATGGTTGTCTGGGGTGTCGTGTTGGCGCTGGGGTTCGCGATCGCACTGCGTTTTCGAAAACGCTGGGGACCGAATACGATACGGCTCTGAAGCATGGGCACTCCAAAACGGATGAAGATTTGCTAGATTTTTTCCAGAAAAATTGCCAACGAATTGTTCAGGGTACCCGGCTTCAAACAGTGGGCTGTACAAAGAGAATGGTTCAACCCAACTTTTTAAGGCTGTAATGAGAAAAATTGAGATGGCTAGGGTACGTTCTGCGGATGAAGCATGACAGATTCCCAAAGATTGTCCTTTTTTAGCCAACCGTCAAGGGTTAAATGAAAAGCAAGTCGTCCGCGTTTGGGGTGGAAATTTGACAAGGGTTTTGTTTTTGCCTTGTCTGCTAAATAATCCACTAGCGACTAGTTGGCTAAAAGGGATTAGGGTAGGGGAGGAGTCTGCTTTCAGCATTCACCGGGCGGTAAATACCCGCGGTAGCATCTAAATTTCTTGATTTTGTCTATTGTTTCTCCATTTTCTTTAGAACATACTTCTTTGGGGATGGGCTTTTAGTGACGTTACTCTTATCTAACAATGGAAATTGAAAAAATGGATAAGTCAAATAGTCGCTTTTTAGGTTTTGTAGTCAAAACTGATAGAATTCATTGTGTTTCTTTTTTTGCTTGAGTTTTAAGTCTGATTCTCACAACTGATGTGTGGTAACAACGGGAAGCTAGATCTCGAGTTTGTGTTGTAAAATTAATTATAAGAACTTACAAAAACTTACTTCTTTAAAAAAAAAGATTAAAAACTTGATACTTTTGCTATATTTGTTTTTTTCTGCCATTATGCCTGGATGTCAATATTTATTTTTATATGTGTTTTTTACTTTATATGTTTTTTTAGATTAGGACCAACCAGTATCTAGGTAAGAAAAATAAAATCACTTAATTCTCCTTTTCTTGAGGAAATAAAACAAACATTTTCCAAAAACCTGCTAGAACTTAAAAGGAAACTGCCAGTACTTGGAATATAAAATTCCGAAATTCGGAATTATAAATAGAATATTATGTACATATTTGAGAATTATGAAGAGTCTCAACCATTTCTAATTACCATCTAATCCATCAGAAAATCCCTCTTTTCTTGAGGAATAACTACGATTAAATGTCAAAATTAACTTTGATAAAATGGTGTCACCAGAACTGAAGAACGTTGCCGTTACCATAGTTTTTGGTTTCTTCCCATGTCTTTAAAGGGCTAAAGTATAGTGCAAATTGATTCCTGATTGTTTCCAGCTCTTCTGAGTAAAAATTAACATGTGTAGGACTGATAACCTCTATATCATCTCAAGACCAGAGCACAATTTGCGCTTTACCGAAAACGAAATACGTTTGACATGTTTTCACCTTTTTCACTTTCGTAAATGAAAAATTATCAAAACTTTAAAGAAGAAATGTCAATTCAGTTCGCTGGCGACGCCCGGAATTGACGCCACGCGGCGACTGTATCGCTGTGAGTTTGCCGACGTTCGGATTGATGCGGAACAACTGCTGGCGACAGGAGGCCAAGCCCGGGCTGCTCTCCTGGAAAGCCTGCAAGTGGCCACCGTGGCGGTCTGTGGTGAGATGCTCGGCTTGTTGCAGTGGTATCTTGAGGCATCCGTCGAGTATTCCAAGACGCGGAAGCAATTCGATCGGGCCATCGGTTCTTTTCAGGTCGTTCAGCACATGTGGTCGTGCCTCCCTAGGGAGGCATTGACTAGTCAAAGGCGAGGCGCGAATAGTTGCCAGGATCGTCAAAAATGGAATGAAATTAAAACTAAGCAATCTCACAGACTATCTTAATCTTTCAATTATTGACGGGATTTAGAGACCCAAATTGAACAAAAGCTAGGTTTCCCATCTCAAGGTAAAACTAGCAAGATTTATTAGATGCTGCTGGATACTATGTGCCAGGCTGTTATTTTCAGAAAAGATGGTTTCTTATGATTTTTGGATTTTAGACAATTCACAGTTTGTAGATGACAGATGAAAATAAAAATCTTACTACTCTGATTTGGTTTATCTACTTTCCTATTGGATCGCTATTCTTTCTTTGGATACTAGTATTTCTATTAACACGAGGGACAGCTTGTCTTGTGTGTCTACAACATTTAACATGAGTTTTATAATTTCCAGATTTAAAGCTCGTCACCCAAATCACAACATTGCATCAGCAGGGATTAACTCTCCATTTCGACTTCTTTTGATTTCATATTTCTTTTACCTGTTTTGTTTAAAGAGACTATTCCCTAATCATTTGATGTATCTATCATAGGAAGTTTGAAAATATAGGTCTGACATGCGTTTTTGGGGGTTAGGCCTCCATAAGAGAGCCTGCGCCCCCAATTTTTCTACTTAAAATGCTCTTACTATTGATATATGAATGAAGAAAATAGTAGTTAGCAGCAAATAAGTGCGTATGAATTTTGTTGGAAATTAATTCTTACTTCGAGAGGGAGTGATATTTCATCTAACTCCCATGAAAACAAGAAAATTTTCTAGAAAATATGATTCGCAATCAAACACATTATGCCCTTCACGTGCGCTTATCAAAGCAAAGAATAAAAACCAACAAATAGCCTTGGCCCAAACCCTTAGATTGATTCACTGTAAATAACTTTCGTTTGCTCATAAACGGTTTCTGAGTATTCATTTTGAGGGGTTACATTTTGGATATGACCTAGTCTCTACTTTTGCTAACAATTTTTTATCCAAAAACGTTGTTATTACCTATCTAATTTTTGTGACTTGCTGTATGAAACGGGAAACCGTTCACTGAAACGCGACTGATGAGAATTTTTTTTTCGTTTTCTTACAGCAAGTAGTTGAGAATGAGAAATTTGGCTGAAATTACTTGTGCAATTTTTATAATTGTTATTATTTCAGCCCTATGCCGTGCTCTTTACACTAAAGCTTAAATTCTGTCCCAATTCCTTAAGAATGACCTTCGAATCACAAAGGCCGTAGAATAAATAGTTGAAATTACTAAAAATACTTTCGCGTAAAGAGCGAGGTATGACGAGGAGGTAAACCCCTCATATGCGCAATAATTCCTCAAAAATAATAAAAAAAAAATTTATAAACGTTTAAAAATTTTAAATAATATAAATTTTTTTTAAAAAGATATTAAAAAATTTACGCCATAGTTATAAAAAAAAAAAATTACATAATAAAAATAAATTAAAATTATTTAATTATAAAAATTTAAATAAAAAAAATTTTAATAAAAAAAAAAAAAATTTTTTATTTAAAAAAAAATATAAAAAAATTAAAACAAAATTTTTAATAAATAAAAAAAGAATTATTAAAAAAAAAATATTTAAATCACGCCACCCACAAAGTCAAATTTGCTGTAGTACTGCTCCGGTTGTGCCAAGGCTGCACGTATGGTCGTGTTACGCGGCACACTGGTGAGTCCCGTGATGCGGCTTAACACGCGTAACAGGCCAGAGGTGGCTGCGTGCTTACGCTCGGCTTCACTTTGGGCCGTGACCGGAATCTCCACCTCATACAACCATGCCCCTTCTTTAAAGGCATGGGCGGAGGCGGCGCACAACAAGCTTGTTGCAACCCAGACCACGGCGAGCGTACGCGGTAATTTCAAATGAGGTTTGCACTACTGAAATCGGAAACCACCGTGACGTCAGCGATTTTGTTTCCTTTATCGATTCTTTCATCGAAGAATTTGGCATCGAGAAAAGCAAGTTTGCTAGCTTTTATAAAAATGAATCAAAAAGTTGGAACGCATTTAAGTATGCGTATAAACGCACACCCGGACTCGACCACAGCCTTGCATGCCTCATATTAAAGAACTACCAGAATATACCCTTTGACGGCGTGCGTTTATTATTAGACCGTTCAGCTAACCTCTACCCGATCTGGGTTGAATCTGGCTGAGCTTACAGCCACACCACAGACAAATAACTTGCTACGCCTGGGATCGAACCCATGCCCCATTGTCAAAGAGTTCTCAGAACTAGCGCGCCAACTACTTAGCCAGGGCGGCCTTATCGCTAATCTTATTGATTTTTTTAAGGATGTTCACACCTCTCGTAATAATAAAGTTTAAAAAGATAATACTTAAGCAAGGACTAATATCAAACATGTACAATTTCAAATTATGAAAGCACATATAGCTTTATGATATAAGGCCAGAAGATCCTAGGATGTCAATTTGCCCAAAAAAACAAAAATCATCGAGCCATTTTTGAGAAACAAAAACACATAAATAAGTACATTACAGAACGAAAAATTGCATTTATTTGCTTACGACAGTGTTTATCGAACGTATTCATGCTCTCCAGCTTTTTATTTTACTCCATTTTCCTTAAACTTAACACATCTAATGTATTTAATAATTGCATTAATGCGTGAGATTAATCATCCAACTCACGTAATTTATGAATTTTGAAACTAATATGGACTCGGACGGCGACGGCCTGTCCGACGGCGACGAGGTCACCGTTTACAAGACCGACCCCAACAAGGCCGACTCGGACGGCGGCGGCGAACTCGACGGCCAGGAGATCGCCTTGGGGATCAACCCGCTGGACGGTTCCGACGACGTGCCGCTCGAAGAGCGCGGCCTGCCCGGCGTGGAGCAGCCCGACTTCTTCGCTGCCTTTTTCTTCGCCACCGACAAGGCCGAACTCAGCGCCATGGCGCGCCGCCAGCTCGACCGCATGGCCGAGCGCCTTCGATGAATTCACTGAAGAGGATTTTGAATCCCTGGGTGTGGTGATTGGAACCGGCGGGGCCGGATTCGATTTTTCCGAAAAACAGTTTGCTCTTTATTATTCCGACCAGAAACGCAAGATCAGCCCTTACGCGATTTCCAATTCACTGGTCGGTATGCTGTCCAGCGAAGTGTCGATGAAGTTCGGTCTGCAGGGCCGAAGCCATGTCATGTCGAACGGTTGTACAAGTTCAACCGATGCGCTGGGCAATGCCTTCAACGCCATAAGAGCCTTGCAGTTAAAAAAACTTTTTTTTTATTCTTTGTTAAGAAATCACTAATTATTCGATTACCAATGAGATACAGTTAGAAACGTTCTAGATTATCAAAAAGAATTTATAGATTTCGTCGACAAGCAAAAATCACAGCATCATCCGCGTACCTTACGATTTTACAAAGGGATTAAATTAAAAAAAAACTTTTTTTCAACTGAAAGTAAGGAGCGATATTAAAACTTAAAACGAACAGAAATTATTCCGTTTATGAAAGGGGCTGTCCTATCTTTGGGACCATCGGCGCCGCCATTGGTGCTGCCGGCATCACCGTGCTGGATGATCACCGCGGCGGTACCGACGTGTACGGGCGTGAGCTGAAGGTAACACTGATCAACCGTGCCGACGCACTGGCGGCCGCAGCCACCCTGGTGATGGGTGAAACCACGGAAAAAATTCCGTTAGCGCTGATCCGCGGCCTGCCCGCTGAACCTGCGCAGAGCACCGCGCTGCAGAACGCCGCGCTGATCAATCGCCCGCTGGAAGAAGATCTGTTTCGCTGATGAAGCTTGATGCTCTTGTACCACTTGTCGTAGTCCTTGCGGTTCGCCCGGAAATCGTCGCTGGTCGTCTTCAAGACCAGCAGGTAGCTGCCCCGCGGGCCGATGCCGTAGATGCCGAAGTAGACGACCCCATCGTTCTCGGCGACGACGGTCTTGTACCAGGACCAGTGACCGCGGGTCTTGCCCTGGTCGATTTGGTTCCAGTGCTTGGCGGGGATCTTGGTCACCTCGACGCCGAACGTCTCGATCGCCTCGGCCTTGTAGTGGCGACCGAGCGGGAATTGGCTCAATCAGTGGGGCCCATGGCTTGGTTGGTTGGCTCGGGATTGACACTGCCCTCCTATTTGTCGGAATCGTGGCCAGGTCCGGCGCTTTCCTTTGATGTCTCCTTGCACCATCGCTTTGAGGAAGAGCCTTACGCGCAGGTCCCACCGTTGGGTCCAGATGATTTGGCCTATATTTACTTCACTTCCGGTTCTTCTGGAAAGCCCAAAGCCATTGCCGGCCGACTTGGCGGCATCGACCATTTTGTCGCTTGGTTTATCCATAACACGTTCCAATCAGTTTTTAGTCAATAAGAGCTTGAAATACCATTTTTTCTAAAAATATGAAAGCTGTTCCGGGCGCAAAACCCTCAGTTCATTGGGTGTCGGCACAGTGTCCAACAGGGGCGTATCCGACATGTTTCTCGGGGACATTTATCTTTTCCGATTCAGAACGAAATGCGCCAGATCCCGCAGCGTGGACGCCCGATCGCCATAACGAGCGATGGATTCAATGGCCATCTTCGTCAACTCTGATGCGCGGTTGCGTGCGCCATCGGATGAAAGTAATATTTTTTGTTGTTTTCTTTCGATTGGTGAAATATATAATCAAATTAAGAAAAAAATTACAGATTACTTGATCAAGTAAGAAATATATAGTTATAAAAGAAAGAAATAAAATTGTAATATATAAAAATACCAAAACATTATTGATCATCATCATCAGATGTTTCAGTTTCTGCCAATTGTTCCCATAATGTTTTCTTGTGAACTGCTGATTGTGGTGCAGGAGGCGGAATAACTTGTGTTTTTTTTATTGATTTTTCATCTTCCCACATTCCCCGTGGGAGGGGCTACAAGTTACAAACTTTGTCCAGTGCTTACATATAATGGTTATTTGTAAGTGTACAGACGTTTTCAGGGGGATTTTTTGGTTTGGGAAGGTGGTTGAAAAGAGGGGGATATGCTAGGGGAACTTTTCTTGGAGGAATTTATCACGGGGGAAGAAAATTTCCATGAAGGGAGCGCAGGATTTTCTAGCATTATTAAAAAAAACTATGAAAAAATAAATATAAAAAAGTTTTTTCTACTGAAAGTGAGGAGCCAACACGGCATCGACACCCACCGCGACGGCCCCTTCGCTTTCACGAGCCCCGGCATCGTCAACACCATCTACGGCCGCTGGTGGCATCCGCTGGATGAAAAAGCCGGTCCTAACCCCGTGCCCAATAGCCCAAACCCTTGGACCGGAGATTATCTGGATGGCCTCGGCAACGCCATCACGATGCTGGCCTACGCGAATCCAGAAGATCGGAGTGATCCACTCAAACGATCCGATGGCTACGGGCTCGTACGCTTCAACAAAGCGGATCGCACCTGGTTTGTGGTACAAAACTTAAATATTGCGTTGAGTAACGGATTCATTTTGCTAAATGGAATCCGTTACTCAACGCAATATGAAAAAATTATGTTTTGTGACTTCTGCGCTTTTTCCCCTGTAGTCTTCAGATATTTTTGAATCCATAAATACTTTCATTAATCTTTGAAAATTCTGTATCAACGCGTCAACACGTACAGTATACTTTTAGCTGCGGAGAAAACATAGTAAATACTTTTATTTGAACTAACACAATATTAGAAAATGATTGGTCAACCAATTGCATTGTGGGATGACAGAAATTTTGCACAATCTTTGTTTGCCTCCCTAATGCTCATCAAGCATGGGCAAGTTTCTGTTGTAGGGATCTGTAAATAGAACTGAGATGGAACTCCCAAGGCAGACAACTAAGAAAGTACACCCAATATTACGCATGATTGTCTTCGTCTCGGACGGCAAAAAAACCCAACACTACGCAAAGAGGCTATGCAAGAAAAGGCACTAATTGTACGTAGAAAATAGCTATAAATCAGTGTTCGTGCATTAAAAAAAATAAAAAAACTAAAAAAAATAAAAAAACTAAAAAACAAAAAAAAACAAAAAAAACAAAAAAAACAAAAAAAATAAAAAAAATAATAATAAAAAAAAAACAAAAAAAAAATTTAAAAACAATTAATTAAAAAACAAGGGATTACAAGAATTCAAAAACCTTAAAAAACTAGGCAACTAGGCCTTCTCCCACGCCCCTTTTTTCTCAAAATCCTCTGATAAAAATTTTGAGATAGCTGTAGAAAAGCTGTAGTGTTTTTAGGAAAGCACGCCTAACAGACGATTATGACTTACATGTCCCCTACATGTCTTACCACTGGGACCAACTCGGTCTTACCATCAAATACACTGGAAACAAATAATAGGTACACCAAATAGAAAAATTTGCAAACCCGTCACTGCCGAAGATGATTATGAGCTAACAGCCGACCTTTCCTTACAAGTCCCCTACATGTCTCCCAATTGGTATCGGTCTATTTTTGGTTTCAGTGTGTACCCTACTACTGAAGTTTTCAACCCCTTGAAACTTTCAAATTAGTATATAGTATTGTTTAATTAATTAAACCTACTATATTTGCACCCGCATTACAGAAACAATGTGAGACCAGTTAGCTCAGTTGGTAGAGCATCTCCCTTTTAAGGAGAGGGTCCTGGGTTCGAGCCCCAGACTGGTCACAAAAAAAGTTAAGCATTTGCTTAACTTTTTTTATTTATATTGACTTCAAAATTTGCGCACGTGGCGGAATTGGTAGACGCGCTAGCTTGAGGGGCTAGTGACCATTAGGTCGTGGAAGTTCGAGTCTTCTCGTGCGCACAAGTCCCTGCATCTCTTGATAATAAATCTTCTTCCTTCAAACGATTATCCTTCATAGAAAAATCTACAAAGTAAAATGAGATATAGTCACTAATAACTATTCATTTGATATGAAATGAAGCCAAATTATGGCTAAGCATTGAAAGGCGTATGTTGCAATAAACTAACCTCTCGGACAGAAAATGGATCAAGTTAAACTTCTACCTTGTTGTGTTTGAGCACTTGATTGATTTTACTCTGTACGTTATGCCGTCATTGACTTCTGCAAATCCAATCGGAAAGACCCCCTTCGCCATCGAACTGTCCTACAGATTGCAGGAAGAAGGCTTGCGGCCCGGTTTCCTGCTGCGCGGTTACGGCGGCAAGGCAAAGGGGCCGCTCCTCGTCGATGCCAGCATGCACGACGCCGATGTTGTCGGTGACGAGGCCTTGTTGCTGGCCCGGTACGGTCCAACCGTGATTGCGGCCGACAGGCCGTCGGGGGCACGGCTTGCCGAACAGCAACCCATTGATGTCCTTCTGATGGATGACGGATTTCAGAACCCGGCAATTATAATCTAAAAGTGAAAATTCTTTTAATGTATCTTAAACCTCTTTAAACCACACTGGTCTTTTCATCTTACTTGCTTTGGACAATTATTACCATTTTCCTTTAATTAAATAAACGAAATTAAAAAAATAACTTTTCAAAAAATTTAAAATTTATTTAAAAAATAATTTAAAAAATCAAAAATAAGTTTCACTTAAAACAAAATAATTTCAAATAATTTGTTAACCGTAAAACTATCACAAATCACCATCAATAAATAAATGAAACCCAAAAAGATTTGGAGTAAAGGCAAGACAGAATGTCTCTGTGAAAGGCAATACATGTCGGTCGGGAAGCAGAAGTAGAATTTATAAATTTCTGAAATTTTGCTGAGTTTTAGCTTAAAATACAATGTACATTTTTCTTGAAAGGCAAAGTAAATTTAACGTGGATCATGACGCTTGTACCAAGAGACCTAAGGTAGAGACCAAAAGCGAAGACAGTCAACAGTTCGCAGTAACGAATTGTAAGTACGGAGCGATGCGGCTTAATAATAACCGAAAATACTGACCGGGCTGGAACCAATGACCTCATGGTTACTAAACCAACGCCATAACCATTGAGCCAGCACAGTAAAGTGTTTTAGCACTTTAAGAAAAAAACTTCTTGCTCTAATTAAGCGGTCTTTTTGTTTCAGGAGTATTTCTTAAGAAATTGAGAAAACAGTTGAACTTTAGCATAAAGAGCAAGGTATAGAGGAGAAGGGCAATCTCTTCATATATGTAATAAATTTCTGTTCGTTTTTGCTGCTTCAATGCTGCTCCTTACTTTCAATGCTCGGTACTGTCCGTGTTCGCTTCCAGAAGCACGTCATCCCCTTCACGCACAACGTCGAGCGGTACGGGGCTCACGGCCAACCGGGGCGTGTTCAAATCCACACCATCCGTCACCGGCTCGGCAGCACCTAAGATCTCAACCCGCGTAGTGCCTTCCGGGTTTAAGTACACCGTGTAGGTCACCTCCGTCTCACCCTGCATCGCCACATTCGGTGACGCAGAGTTCAGCGTTTGGGGGGCCGGAAAATCGACCGAAACCTGGGCGTGCGTGGAAGCTTAACACCCTTCTAAGAAGTTGCCACTTCCTTTAAATCTTTATTTATAACATCCTCCCAACCCAGACAAGGATGACCTGCTTTTCGTGTAGCCCTAGACGGTTGGCCGAAAAGGACAATCTTTGGCAATCTGTCATCCTTCATCCGCAGAACGTGGCCTAGCCATCTCAACCTTTCTTTCGTTATAGCCCAGGAAAGCGGGATTGAACCACATTTTTGTAACCTACTGTTTGAAATACGGTCAGTCAGCCGGGTACCCAGAACAATCCGTAGCATATCCATGTTTTTGATTTTAGTTTTGTCAACACTTTCATCTAGTCCTGATCTTGTTTTTGCAGAATCCGTATCAGAAAGTTTTGAATCAGAACTAAAACCAAAAACTTTCACAATTGATTTGTCAGAAAAAATTGGAATTACAGAAATAAAAAATCAAAAACAAACTCAAGATCAAAATACAAAAATGCATAGTGTCACACTACAAGAAAAAATTGGAATGACAACCGAATCAATCAATCAAGAAATTGTTTTGGTTACAATACGTCAGTATTAGAGGAATTAGAGGATGGAAAATATGATAAAAAAGACAAAGTCACAAAACACATCAAAAAACTAATTGCCAAAGGGCTTAATTTTTAGACCAAATATAGAATAGTACAAATATAAATTATTTTCATACAGTAAGAATACCTTCAGTTATGAGGAACTGCAAACTAGAAGCAAAAGTTTCATCATCAATCAATCCTTGAGACCACCATAAAGCGTTGTTTTTCACCCAATCAGGAATAGCGACATCAGATTTTGCTACTCCAGATTCAGTTTAACAAGTTTTTCAAAGAAAAGTAAAGAGCTACATTGAACCAAAAATGAGCAAAAATGAAGTCAAATAATCTTCCAAGAGTAAAATTACCACAAATCATCGCCAATGAATAATAGAAACCTTCTGAATAGGATTCCGATTCATTCTGTATCTGCTCATTTTTCGTAAGCCTTCATAATATGGAATGCACCGTATGTGAAATCCAGCACAGTCTTTCCCTTGTAAAGGTCTCTTCATGCTGTCTAGGTTTTTCGGTCCGGTTCATCTTGAGCCACGTTAAGTATCAACTCAACAAGATTAAAAAAATTTCCCTATAATAATTCTCACTTTTTGAGAGGGGTCTCAGGACTCTTGTACAAGGGGACATAACTTACAGTTATCCAGGCATTTCTCCTCAAAGCGGCAACGCACCCATTTTCTTACCAACCGTGTTGCCAACCTTTGGAACAAATTACTGCCCTTATACCATTGCTGCCCAAACCACAGACAGCTTAAGAACCGTCTTGACAATGAATGGTCAACAAAAGAATGGAAGTATAACTGGGAAGTACTTCAATTAAATTATCCGGTCGGTTGGCGTCGACAATCTTTAGGCCGTCCGTATAATGCGAAATAACCAAATACCCGCGATAGTAATGCACATTGTGCGGAATGACGCCCCGCCCTAAAGTAGCGGCCGGTCGATAACTATCCAGAAAAACGATATTATCTAGATCCTGTACGTCGTAGGCTTCTACGGCGGCGTTGCGCACTTCATCGGTTGAAAATAGATAGCGGTTATCGTCTGACAACCAAACGTTATGCGTAAAGCGCTTTACGCAATTTGGGACCTTTTAATTTGGAGGCCCATATGTTTTCCAGAAGTGATTTTGCCCCAACCATAACCCTGGTGTACTTGCCTAGAATATGACACGATTCTACCATATTTGTCAGGATAACATTTCAAATCACCAATGAGTAACGTAAATTGTGGCATAAAATGTCATAAATGTCACTACAAAATGTCCTGAAATGTCCTAAAAATTGCCAGCAAAAAGTGTCATAAATTCATACAAAAATATGTTAAATTTAGAGTGGGAGGCCTGTTTGGGACAAGGAAGTGACATTGCATAGAGCAATAAATATTGTGCTGACAGTTCCTGGTTATCGGGGAGTTTGTATTCATCAGGATCATCACCGTGTAAGTTTTTATTTAAACGTTTTACGATGTCCGTGATGCTGTTGACATGCACAACTTCAGGTTGCTGCTTCAACCATTTACAAAATGCATCTACTTGCTGCAAGAATTCTGGATTATTGACACCACTTTCCTTACCGCTGTCCAGCGTAAACTCCATGGTGTACATGCCCGTTAAATTTTCAGAAATACCTCACTCTTTGCCTTAAAGTTTGACCCTTTGCCCAAACTCTAGTTTTTAAAATAATAAAACCTTAGCTTAAAGAGCGAGGTCGGAGGGGGCGGCTTCTTTCATAAATGAATATTCCTGTAAGTTTTGAGTTTTAATGTCACACCTTACTTCAAGCTGAAAAAATATTCGTTCTGTTTTTTAATTTCCGATAGTTTTTAAAATAATTCCAGGAAATTCATGAGACAAAAAATGGTGTACACGATTTTTGAAGGCCTTGTGGCAAAACTAATCGTTAAGTTAAATTAAAAAGAAAAGAGAAAAAAGGAAAACACCCTTTAAAGGAGGGATCAATGCAAGTAATGGTCTATATAGGTGTTATTTTTACTAATTAAGCATTTGCATGCTTAATAATTTAATTTAATAATAACTTAATCAAATTTATGCAAGTTTATAAATAAACTTAACCTAACAACAAGTTTGAATCTTTTTTGCATTTTGAAAATTAAATCTTTGATTTTATCTAAAAAAAATCCAAAGCAAATTTGAGTTCATTTCTTTTTCCTAATATACTAAGCAATCCTTTAATAATTACAAAATGATGGTGGAAGAGCTGAGTGATGCCTATCTGGAAACTCCTATCTCAGATGATGTGGAAGCTTCATGGCTAATCCTAAAAAAATACCCTACTCGAGAGCCAAGCCAATCATACCAGCGTGACATGGGAAAAGAAACCCAAAACTCTACCTTTCCTCACCCCAAAAATCAAGAATCTATGCAAGGAAGAAAAAACTTTGGGAGAAGTTTGTGAAACAAAAAACAACAACAGTATACGAGAAGCTCAAACAGTAATCTGAATTTTTTGTGTAGGTTTTGTGCCGCCGTGCAAAAAGTGGGGTAGCAAAGTAGCAATGCTGCTTAGCAGTTTTCTAATTTGTTGGCAGATTTTGTCTGAAAATATCATTTTACATATAAAAATACTTTTTGCTCAAAGAAAAGCTGTCAACACAAGTTGTGCTACAAAAGTGTTGGCAGCTTTTGGAATCCTCTCAGATTCTGATACTGGCAGCTTTTGGAATTCTCTCAAATTCTGATACTGGCAGCTTTGGAACTCGACGCCAATTAAGGAAACATTCACGTGTTTAAGTTACACAACTTAGTAATTTTAGCATAAACGAAAAAAAAATCTAAAAAATTGTCAAAATGTCTAGATAAAATTTTATAAAAAAAAATAATTACTTACGAAGAATACATACAAATAACAGATCTAAAGAAAGAACAAATTAGCTAAATTACAATGCATTTCTAGGACTTTGTTTTCCTTGTTCGAAATTCTTTGTCATGAACTGGCAAACTTAAAAAGTCTATGACGCATTATTTCACTACCCACTTGTCCGGATAGGTCAAATAGTTTGGGTGTACTCGTTTCGCTCATGCAGATAGGCTAACACCAAATGAGTGATAGCAGTACACGCACAGTGCGCGAGGCGCGTGCCCATTATTTTTCTGACGCAGGGTTTCCGGCGGATGGCGGTTATGGTGAGCGTTGGGTGCCGCTGAAGATTGGGCCGCTGACGTTTTACCTATACAACTCTGCTGCGCGCAAGAAAGCGGTGCCGCTGCATGATTTGCACCATATTGTCACCGGCTACAGCACTCAATTTATTAACAAGCCAAGATAATAAAAAAAAAAAATAGATTAAAATGCCTGCTATATTTTACTTGGTTAATTTACATAAACAGGTTTCACGATTTTGAAGCTAGATAGAATGACTAAGTTTTCGCTTGTCATTGACCATCGGCACAGAAACTGGTTTAAATATAATTATCTCTATAAAACGATTACTGAATCTTTGTTCTGGTGCAACTGGTCAACATACCATTGAACCGTTGAATCTACATGTCAGTTAATGGTGAAAGGAGGTGGAAATACATTTTGCTGAACACTTTTGTACCATGCGGCTTGGCTGTAATGTCTTCCAAGGTAGGTATAGAATAGTAAGGGCGCTTTATGCATTTGTTGAGGTCTATTGGGTCTATGCCTAGCCTTGCAGCTCTAAACTTCTTTTCAATCATCACTATTGAATTTAACCATTCTGTGGGCTCTGTGACTTTTTCAATAATTCTATCTCTTTCCATTCCGTTAAGATTGTCCTGGAGTTTATCTTTCAATGCCTCTGGTACCTTTCTGGCCAGATAGATGGTAGGTGAGGTAATTCACCTCTTCAAGGCCAGGTATTGGTGGAACAAGTGGTCGGGCTCCCGAGGCAATAATGATCGATCGTGTATTTATGGTGCGACCATCAACCTCTACTGTGTAGGGTGATGTGATACGTGCATCTCCTTCGATGCATTCGACTCCTAGCGATGTAAAGCGCTCCACCGAATCGTGGGGCTCAATGGTTTTAATTACACCCTGTACACGCTCCATCACTTCCGCGAAATTTACCTCCCCTGCTGCATTGTCAATGCTATACTGAGGGAGAATGATATAATTGATCGAGCTTTTGGTTTTCTTTTATAAGGTTTTTGAATTGTTGTAATCCCTTGTTAAAATATATACAAATATTTTTGCAATTACCAGCCGCCGGGCCCCGGCACTCGGTACGCGGATGGCTTTTGTACATGGATTATCACTGTCACTTGTCCTCTAACCGCAGACAGCTCGTTGTCTTTTCATACTGGAATCTTTTTAAAGATATTTGATTATTAAAGCATGCCTGATTTCTAAAAACGATATTCACTAAGATTACCAATATGCGGGCTTCGGGGTCGGATGTGAATATCATCCTCACTCCCCCAAAGGTAATGAGTCTGGAGCAGATTCTAGGTTTTCTCAATGAAGACGAGCTGGCCGAAATCACACCGACGAGTATTCGGCTGCGAAAACGGCTTCTGAATGAAAATGACAGGAAGCGCAATTCGCGCTCCAGCAAGGCTGCTGTGGGGTGAGCCGGGCCTTGCCGAGTTTTTTAAAATAAGGTAGAATCTCAGCGACTTCCGGCTGACATCACCACAAACTATAAAAGTGGTACATGGCATTATCGCCAACGAACTGGCACGATTAGATATACTTCGTCGGGTTTCAGCGGCTCTGGTGGGTTAAGAGGAACATGGAAAGCGGAGAACAATAAGTATTGTTTTAATCGTAAACATCCAAATCCGGAAAGTTCGTGCGTTTGAGCAAGGATAAAAAGTAACGGCGATATCAAATTAGGAAATGGAGTTACATTGAAACTCAAGTAAAGTTGATATTACAACCAGTGCTAATTTTCTCCTCCACGGATAGAACTTGTAAAAAGAGAACAAATCGTTCTCATCACTTCCATAGCCATGAAGCATTATAAGTAAAGGTGCATCTTCAGTTAACGATGATGCCTTGGTAATATGTTCTAAAGAGAGTTGTTTTGTGGTCATTAGTTTCCTAGACTTGAGAAAATACGTTGATATAAATTACCTAAAATAGGAGTAGGCATCACTCTCCCAGTTAAGGCTGTCATGAAGCCAAAAATGAAAAGCACACCAAAAAAGATCCAAAAACTTATAGTAATAAGCCAACTGTCAAAGATGGACCTCAGCATGGATCGCCGTGAGCTGCTCGGAAGCGTCTCGATCTTCGCTTCGCTCGAAGAGAAGGAGCTCGATCTCCTCCTCCAGGCGACGACGACCAAGAGGATGAAGCCCAAGGAAGTGCTCTGTCGGAAGGGCGACCCCGGCAACCAGCTCTACGGGATCATGTCCGGCTCGCTCAAGGTCACGACGACGGGCACCGACGGCAAGGACGTGATGTTCGGCCTGATGGGCCCCGGCGAGGTCATCGGCGAGATCGCCCTGCTCGATGGCAAAGTCCCACTTCATACTCTGAAACTTATCAACGACGAAGAGCCACAAGAAACACATGAAATATCCTCTGATGCTAAAACCTTCTGTTTTAAATTCTTTTATTAACTACTATAAAAATTGAATCAATAAATACATAAATACAATAAATTAGTAAGCGTTGTAATACCAAATAGTCGCAATTTAGCTTTTTCCAGAAAATCAGCAACTGCTTTCTCAGCGGTCATATTTAATAGCAAGGATGTCTTAATAATTTTGTTCCTTAACATATCTTAGATCATTGTCGCTCGATTAGTTCGAAAGAATGAGGGTGACGTCAAACAGGACCCAAGGGATCGTGTTGGCACGAATTTTTGTGTGTGTTTCTGTTTCGAATTGAAATTTGGTTTCCTTTCGAGCTTTGTGGCAGTCAATGTTTTGTGTGTGTCTCTGGACTGGAGTGAGTTTCTGCTTTCTGCCCCGCAGTCTCCGCTTCGTCAGCCACCACGACAGAGGTCCGGTCGTCGTCCAACAAGCGAACTACAGTGTGCGGCCGAACAGCGCGAAATCCAAGCATGTTGTATATGAACATTCTTTTGCACTGAAGTTAGTCAGCCTGAGTGTACATTCATCTTGGTATCAGTTTATACTGGAGGTCCCAAATTGGAGTCAACATTCCCCTTATACATACTTCTTTACTGGAACCCCTCCTTATGAAATGTGCTCATTTGGCTGCATCTTCTAGACCCTTGATGATTTTATCCATGGTATCTATGCCACATAAGCTTAATTTTTACTTAAACACTGATAGATTTAGAGTTTTCCCACAACTTAGCTACAAAGATGGTAGAGGAGGAAGAGGAAGCCAAGCAGCACCGGGATCTGCCAGCCCCGCTTGCGCAGGATTCGCTTCGTCGCCTTCATCGTGCCTCCTATCCACCCCTCACAACCGATGGGCCGCGGGTGGGGGCTGCCTCCTAAGTCTTTTTCAGTCAGCTGTTTGCTTCAGGTAGGTCCAACGGGTTCGCCACCGGGCCGTAGACTGGGGCGCTGTGAGAACCGTCTGCCTGCTGCTCTGTCTGCTGCCCGCCCTCGCCTGGGGGCAAGACCGTCAGCCCGGAGGTTGTGCTTTCTGCTTATTTCATTTTGTTTGTAATGCAAGCTCATGTAATGAAGTGTGAATTATTAACTGTTAAACTGTTTTTTATTATGCTTACAGATATTGTACAAGAATTAAGGGTATTAAACGTTATGATATTTTATCTATCTTTTTAGCGTCGAAAACGCTTTGTTTGACCCCATTTGCTGGTGTCGGCATATCTGGTGTCGGTGTCGACGGTGTCATTTGCTGTTGTCGGCATATGGTGTCGGCAATATTTTCAAAAGTAAAAAAACAGATCAAAGGTTTGTTTATATGCACTTTTCTTACGTTTTTGTGAGTTGGACAAAAATTACGGGAGTGGTTCAAACCCTGAACCTGCCTGCTTAGAATTTTAATTTAATGATAATATAAAAGAATGTTAAGTTGAAGAAATAATTCCATTTTTTAGTGTCATGGCATGTGGTTTTAAAAGAGAAAAATAATACTAAGAAAAAATCCTGCTCACGTACCTGAACATAGGTATGGAAATTGTTGCTAGTATCCAAACGATTTCAAAGCGTGCGAGTGTCCCGTCCGAGGACGAGAGCGCGCGGGCCTTGATGTACCCGTCGTGCTCGGTCAGCCCGAGCGCCAACACGCTCCGCTCCACGTCCCACACGATCACCGAGCCGTTGCGCAAGCCTGCGAACACACGGTCGCCGGCGCGGCTGCAAGCGACACACAGCACCTCGCTCTCCAGCGTCTGCACGCGCAGCGATGCGACACCGCCGGCTCGCCAGGTGACCAGGCTGCGCCGATGCTCGGGGCCCCACAGCTCCTGGCCGGGTGCGGCCGTACACTTCCCAATAACCATTACTGTATGTAAACACTGGTCAAAGTTTGGAACTTGCAGCCCCTCCCCCAGGGATTATGGTCATTCCTAAAGACATAGCTATTATGATTTTCGACTATGTGTAACAAAATGGCTATCTCAAAATTTTGATCTGTTGATTTTGGGGAAAAAATGAGCGTGGGAGGGGGCCTAGATGCCCTCCAATTTTTTTTCACTTAAAAAGAGCACTAAAACTTTTTATTTCCGTCAGAATGAGCCCTCTTGCGACATTCTATAAAGTCAATAATAATTCAAACATAATGTATCGAAAAATTACTATCAAAGAATAAATGAAATCCGAAATGAATAGAAATTAAAATGCATATTGTAGCTTTTAATTTTATCAAAAATAAAGGTTTTTTTACTGGAAGTAAAGACTAAAGATGAAACTCAAACCGAAAAAAATTTATTGATTTGCGGTTTATTCCACACATATTTCCCCAAATATAAAGAGTTTTGACAAACTAACACTTTACTAAAAGTTAGTGAAAAAACTTGACTTTTTGAACGTAGGCGCGAGCGAAGGCGGCGATAAACGGGCGCTTAATCCAGGCTAGTTCACTGGCGGCGAGCCGACCGACGCCGCGACTGAGGGCATGCTGCGGGAGCGCTCGCTGGAACGCGGTGAACCAGGACATCAGCTATACCTCAATTGGCGTGTCGTCCCGATTACCCCACTCGGACCAAGAACCGTGATAGGCACGGATGCGGGGGAAATCGAGGATCCGCCCAACGAGGTAAGACAAACCGGAACGGTGGTGAGTTTGCCAATAGGTAATTAAACAAGAAATCTTTTAGAACTTTCCTAATTCATCTTGAGCCTTACTCCCCACCTATATGTTCCATCTATTCCTTCTTCACTAACCCTGATACTTAAGTTTCCTATACTCCTAAAAAGAATGATATAAAACGTCTGAAATTGTTAGTCAAAATTTCAATACGATAAATGTTGTTATTAAACATCGTAACGTTCTTCTTCCTAGTTTTCATTTTACTTGAGTTACTGAATTTGTTATAGCCTAAAGAAAAGCAGTAGCGTAATTTTGTCAAAGTCAGGCTAACGGTAAGAAACTAAAAATATAGGGAATTAGGAGGGGAAAAATCCACTAAATCAAAACACACTATTTGTTTGCAGGTTGTCAAAAGGGCGTATATCAGGAATGGCTAAGGCTATTGAATTGGAACTTTCAGGAAATGATGAGGGGGACAAACATTGGGTAATAAAGTAGTTCATTCTCTGATTGAATAATTAAAAACCTTAGCAACAAAAAAAAAACTCAAATTTAAAAGTAAGGAGCCAAGTGAGTCAGTTGCAGACTTTTTTAATGAACACAATGGGTCTGATGATGATGCCCCCCACGCTCGTTAGCTTACCGATTAAACTCGCGCTTTTTGTCATGATGGATGGATGGCGGCTGGTCGCAGGAATCTTGCTGGCAAGTTTCGCGCCGGTGACCTAGCCGAGGGAAAGAACAACTCAACATGATCGAAACGATTTCCAATGCTTTGTTGCAGATCTTCTTGATGACGCTGCCGTTTCTTGCGGTCGGGTTGATCATTAGTGTCGCAATTGGATTC
Organism: Alatinidae sp. Z8VKAUB7J3; assembly: GCA_010016025.2. Lineage (NCBI taxonomy): Eukaryota > Metazoa > Cnidaria > Cubozoa > Carybdeida > Alatinidae > Alatinidae sp. Z8VKAUB7J3. The sequence goes on along the minus strand of JAAAKM020721499.1, from coordinate 136,042,431 downwards.
TTTCAGGCCGTCACTCAAATCCTGTGTTATTCATCTTCGGCGCTACCTATTTCGTTCAGCCTAAGTAACCGTTTTTCTTTATTGATGTATGCTACAATAAATAATTTTTTTTTATCAAAACTCGGTTTAGGCAAAAGCAAAAACTTGCTTTTGCTACAAATAGAGGTAAGATTTCTATTTTTAATTAATTAATTTTACATCGTATCTTGGGCTGGAATTATTTTCGTTATTAAGATATTTAAAGGGTTTTTATAAACAAAAAAATATTTAAAATTTCCAATTAATTTTGAAAACAAGGGGGAAACCGGAAATCTTGGAAAACGCTTAGAGTGGAGAGATAGGGATGAAACTTGGTGGGTAGAATAAGAAAATATCGTAGATACATGATTGACGTAACCAGACTGGATCCACTCTCTTTGGGGGAGTTAGGGAGTCCAGGGTTTTGGCGAGTTTGGTGCTTGTGGACGTGCTAGGATGACGAAAATCAGTAGGCGTGTCAGGGACCTACACAAATTGACCTGACAAAGTTGTTTTCCCCGATTCGACCATCTGGGGGGGGGGGCTGAAGCTCCACTGTTAGTGTTTTCCAGAATTTTAGGTTTCCCCCTCCCGAACCCCCCCTCAATGTCACCAGATCCGGTCGGGATTTAAAATAAGACCTATGAGACACGATATCCTTCCAAACATCAAATTTCATTAAGATCTAATCAACCGTTCGTAAGTTAAAAACACTTAATTTTTCTATTTTTTTCAAAACTGATTTAGAGGGCGGAAAACGTATTGCAAAACAGCAATACTTAGTTTTTCGTAAAGGTTACTTTCAAAGATTGTTTTTCCTTTTAAATACCATTTAGACTTAGGGTTTTTATTCAGTTACACTTTCACCATTACACAGAAAGGGTCATCCTATTTTAGTTTTGCGTTTTGTTTTTAGGTCGTTTTAATTCAGTTTTGATTTGCATTGAAGAAAGTCAAGCAGAGGTCTGGACCGAAATATTTGCGAAATTTTTCAACTTTTTCACTGGCTGTTTATTTTCCTCGTTTTCTTCCTTTCTTTGCGATTTTATTTTTTATCATTATTAGCCAGTGTAGTCTCAGGAACTGATTATGACGTGAATTCTTAAAGAACTTGAAGTTTAAAGAATCTTGGGCTAGCCTTGAGGGTTACCTTCGGTAAAATGAGGAGGAGTTAGGACAAAATCTTGAAGAACTTGAAGGTCGTAGTTAAAGATTCTTAGGGCAACCTTGGAATAGCTTGAAAGGCGAGTTAGGACGAATTCTTGAAGACCTAGAAGATCCTTGGGGTAACCTTAAGCGCAACCTAGGGGTAAATTAAAGAAGGAGCTATGACAAATTCTTGAAAAGAGAAGATTCTTGGGATAACCTTGATAGAAATTTGAAACCTCTACATTTGGGCTTTTATGGATGGCACTAAGTTTAATGAATCTAATATATTTCGAATCAACATAATAAGCCAATTCTTTTCATATATTTACTAATATCAAAATCCCACTTTTTAGAGTTTCGGTTACTATTGACCAGTGTCGCTCCTCACTTACAGTTCGTTGCCACGAACTGTGTGATAGTACTAGCCTTTTCAGATCGCCTCTTGTTTTCAATAGTGCAATTCATGGTTTACATGATCATAAAGTCACGTATGAATGGTGAAGATGCAGCTAGTGCGATGGAAATAGATAGCGAAGAAGATAGGAGAAGAAGAAGAGAATCAACATTAGCTAAGAAAAAGTATGCGCAATCATGGTCCAAGTTTCAGTCTAGTTGGCTTAGAATGCCTGATTTTTCAACTTGGCTTGCAAGAGATAAAGCCAGCGACGAAAAGGGATTTTGTGCGTTCTATCAAAAGAGGTTTATTTACAGAAAAACTGAACTTGGTAAACATTCAAAATCTGCAAAACATCAGGAACTAATAAGGGCATACATGTGTATCCAATACCTTTCCTCTCTCTGTCCTTTGTAAACATTGCCTGCTGACTATTTCGATATCATTACTTTGTTACTAATATGATCAATAAGAAACGCTATTAATAAATCCATATCAGGCAACAAAGCAACAGTGAATTAAAGGGCCACAGAATTTGCTCTCACCTCCGGCCGCTCTTGCTTCGTGTTCCCCCCTCATGATCAGCTAATCTTCCTGTATTATCGTAATTGTTAGTGTTAAAGTAACCTCTACCATGCCCCAACCAGTATTTTTGTATACAAATAGCAAGTTTAATTATGGTCCCACCTTTTTAATGAATCTCTCCGTTTGAGAATGCCGTAAGTATCCATATATGAAAACAAAATAAGAATTTTTTTCAAGAGAAAAATAAACAAAAGGACGGAAAAATGCCAGACTCCGATTAATTTTGAAATATTGGAAGTTGGCAATCCTGATCCTTTTTTTTAAATATCATTTGCCCTGTCAAGGTTAATTTTAGCACTGTTAGGCTTCAAAATATTTCCCCTTTTTCTTTACCAGCAAACACTAAAAACCTGGTATGTTCATAGGCAATACATGACAGTGGATACGCACTATCGCCTACAGTTATGTACTAAAAATGATTGATACCATTGTTGATGACAGACTATTGAGAGCCTCATAAATTAATCTTTTATTTTTAGAATTCCACTACTTACGGCATTACGTACTCCACCGCTTCCATTACTGCTCATTATTTAAGATTTTCAAGTGTATATACTATAAAATAAGGGAATTCGTTGTAAAAAAAAGTCTGGAAGCTCTTAACAAAACGGACAGTAATGTTAACTGATAATAGTAAATGGGACAGCGTCAGAGAGACAATGATATCAACAGGCTCAGAAGTGATCCCACAGAAAGAAAGGCAAAATGACAATGTCCGTAAGACCCATGGGGTCTTGAGCCTGAGTGGAAGGTGAAGATAGAGACAAGAGATAGCAAAGCTCATAAGGACTTAAAGAAGGAGACAAAGAAAGGATATCCACAAACAGAAGAGGAATGGTTGAACGAACAGTGTCAGGAGACAAAGCAGCAACTAATATCCTGGCGTTGGGCGATTCGTCTCGATCGATTGCGACGCCTACGCACAGTCTGCCGCGCACCCCGACCAAACGTGTAGAGGTTCGAATGCGGCTCGACGACGTCGCGAACACCGCTTCCATGCGCGTCGAAACCCATCACTTGCATGGATCCGCGGAACACACGCGCCGAGAGTTGCGCGAGGGGTCGATCGCCGCCGCTGAGAAAGCCTACCGGGATTACTATGCGACGCTTTACCCGAAGTTGACCTCCACGCGTCCCATCGAGATCCGCGACTTATGGCCTTCTTTTCTTGTTAAAAAAATACTCTAAGGATACTTGTTTATTGTTGTGTTTAATCCACCTACGCTACTCCTTTGTAAATTGAATCACACCAAGGTCTTTATAAGGATTAGCATGAAAAAAATGGTTTCTTTTCTTCTTTGCTTGGCGCCTATGATTTTGCGCTGTATGTGTGTGAATGTCTTTTCGAGTAATGTAAGTTTATTACTTGTTTCTGTTCTCTTTCCCTTGTGAGCATAAGGTGTGCGAATGTGGAATGATCGGCCTCCAATTTTACTCCTTTCCAAGGCGAAAATTAGAACGAGTCAAAAATGAAAGAAAAGAAGAAAGAAATATTAAATTTGAAGAGCAACGCCATCCCAATCTTCGACACCAATAAAATGTGGCGCAAATCCCAGTACAAACCTACAAAGATGCCATAAACTAAGCAACTGTTAATTGCAAGTGATTGGGACCCTTCAACGTTATATGTATTCCCCCGTGAGCCCTCTGTCTTACCGAGGAAATAATAGCAAACAAAGATGATTCGTTTAAAGGCGGATAACAAAATTCTCACTTTAGCGTAAAGAGTGAGGATACTGACGAGGCGAAGAAACTTCCTCGTATACGTAATATGAGGGGGGTTCACCCCTCGTCAATGCCTCACTCTTTACGCTAGAACTCGTATTTTGTTCCAATTCTTTAAGAATGCCCCCTGAATCCTAAAACCGTTTAATTAGAATAAAAAGCTATTTTTAAATTACCAAAAGTACTTCGGCGCGAAGAGCAAGATACTTAATAATTTTTGTCGTTGTAAGTTTTAATGCTCCTTACTTCTTCCTCAATTAAGGCTATATACACCTGCCAAATAAGAATTAATTTTATAAATTAAGAAAAATATAAAGAAAAATATAAAATATAAAAAGTATAAATAAAAATATATAAATATAAATATAAAAAATATAAAAATATAAATATAAAAAGTAGAAAAAATATAAATATAAAGAAAATAAGGCAATACAGTAACTGTTTAATAAGAATGAGAGTTTTCAGTTTTTTCTGTGATTTTGTATTTTTTTTTTTTTTTTTTGTGCAGGACTTGTTAAGAGCTCACCAGACTTAAACCATGGAATATCGCCGCCATAAAGTTCTGGATTTCTTCTGCTCGGCGTAGCTCCTGCTCCCCAATCACCAAGATCATTTAGTCGTGCAAACTCCCAATTCTTAGGCAACGGAAACAGCTGTTCATCGACGGATATCTCCGGGAGCTTCCTACGCTTTCGAATATTGCCTTCTTTCACCAACTGCGCTTTCTCAGCCGCAACCTTCTTTAACAACTCACCGGACGGCTCATCCTTGGGATCCTGCGGCACCAACAACGAGTAATTTCTGTTCGTTTTAAGTTTTAATGTCGCTCCTTACTTTCAGCTAAAAAAAATGTTTTTTCTTTATTTAATATCTAAAGAATCGGCGTATTATATTGGTTCCAAATATGTAAGATTCGTTAAGCTTAGTGTTACACATAAAAGCCTATGAGCCTTAGAAAGTTTGCCTGATTTTCGAAGAAAAGAGGAGAAACACCCATAAAAGCCCAGGAATCACATCATCAGCTTCAGTGTATCAGAGAACCCTAATGTATAGGTTTCCAGCTCCCCAGCAACAGCGCTGGAGTCAGGGTCGGTCGAGCGGTTTCACATTCGGCCGGCAAAGCAAATCTGGCCTGTCTTCCGTCGGGATGAATCTGAATATCTGTCAGGCAATCGAAGGGGCCGGACAGCTTCACTTTGCTGTCGTCCGGCTGACAGTAGGGATCACTCAGGAATTCGGTTACGGAGGAATCAGCTGATGGATGCGCCAAAGTTGGAATGCTGTTCATCAGATATTGAAATTGAAATCGCGCACTCGCCAATACAATTTCTTTCTTCAAGCTAATACTTTTTTCTTTTCGTCTCAGGTGTAATATCTGAATAGAATTGTGCAAAGAAATTCCTATTCCTATTTTATTGCCCAAGCATGTTCTTTCTTGTTTGAATAAAGCAAGTAGAAACGGAGGAATATATGTTCCTAATCTTGCTAAAGGACCGCTGGACCTTGCAATTTTGGATAAAAATATTGCAATAATTATTCGAAGCTTACCAAAAAGTATGAAAAGCAGGCAAAATTTTACATAGTGAAAATAATTTACTTGTGAACTGACTGCACAAAATTTGCTGAATTTATAAAAATGGAAAAACACCTTCCAGATAGAGAGGATAGTTTTCATGAGAGTTACACCAACAGATTCAGCATATCAGAGAATCATAGCACAGAGGTTTCACAACAAAATTTGTTCCTGAAAATTATTTAAGCTAGAATTGGACAATTCATGGTAGCGAAGATTGAGGGATGATTAGTGCTAATAATAACCGAATCTTTAAAAACGGAATTTTGGTAGCAAAATATGAATCACAAGAATCAATGCTTTATAATGACACGAGTTCTTCAATTGAGTCTTGCAAGTCTGTCATCAGTAAGCCTTAGCCAATTCTTAACATTGATTTAGGCGCTTTTTGTCATAGCTTCCCATCCGTAGAACTACTCATTCGTACTACAGCTATTACGGATACCGCCCACATACCGAGAGGTTAAATATTGGTGGATGCATCAACCAGGGTCTGTCCATGTTTAAGCCGTCATATATCTCCACGCAGGTTCCTTTGTACGCGCTCATAGCCGGGGTTTGTTTTCTCATGTTGGGTTGCGATCAAGACAGGATAGGCAAGTGAGCCTACAAGACCAACTAACGCTGCATTTCGCAACGTCCTGGTAATGAGGTTTTTTTTAAACATGTGTGTTCCCTGGAATTTCATGTAAGGGAAAGAGAAATTCCAAGAAGGACATTTCCCTTATCCTCAAACATCAATATTTATTGATATGTAACTTTTCCTAGACGCGATACGAAATACGATTTTTCAATAACTTGCGTCAACCGAAACATTAGCCAAAAGTAGGGGGTATGTAAAGAAATGTAAAGACAGGACCAAGCCGTATGTGTATCAAATAGTTATTTTTCTTCACTACCGCTTGAATAGCACCTACTTCAATAGCACATCCTGTTGCCCCCCAATAAAAATACTGTAGCTACACCCCTGCTCATTATTATTATGAAAGCTGTCATAGGGCAAACTCAGTACCTCTAATTAGGGTGTGTGTGGAATGTGCCCCCTAGATTTTGGAAATTTTTTTTTTGGTTTCTTCATTTTAAAATATCTTTTTTCCTAGTATTTTAGTTGAAGTAAATCGTAAAACAACTTCATTTGTTCACATTCATTTTGGAGAATGACAACTGCTTAGGCTCAATAGCGAGCAAAATCAATTTTAATGGGTACCCGATAGTTTTTATGGGTACCCGATAGATTTTAGGCAATAACTTAATCTGAGGATTTTTTCTTCAATAGCTTGTTGGAGTTTTTCGTTACACAAATGTATATGGCTCAATTATGTGGAAAAACTAACTTAAAGTGACTCTAAGAATTTTTATTTTGTTTCTTCAAGGCAATGACTAAATTTGAATTTACATTTTTATTCTGGGATTTCTTTTACTTCATCCAACTTAACAATTTACCCTCCCTTATCCAAGCTTCTTCGTGAGTTCATAATTATCCATTGCTGGGGTTTAATTTTTATGGAGTAGGTTTTGTGTGCTTTGTCACCAAATAGCAGTCTGTTGCTTTTGCTTATTTAAGTTCGTTTTTAGTTAGTATTTTATTTACAAACTTCTTCTAATTTTTGTCAATTATTCTTGTTTTTTTTCAAGATACAAGGTTTGTACAAATAAACTACTATTTCAAATTTCAAAAGAATGACGCGTGAATCCCTAAGGCCGTAGAATAAATAGTTGGAATTACTATAAAAAATGTAGTGTAAAAAGCAGATATTTAGGAAGAGATGAGCCTCCACATATGTGTAATAATTTATGTTTGTTTTAAGTTTTAATGCTGTGTTAAGATACTATGGCTTTTAGGGGGGGTTTCTCCCTATTTTCCAAAATAAGGCACATTTTCTCAGGCTTTTAATTTTTACTGGGTAGTACTAAATTTGATGAAACTTTTGAGCCAGGTCGCTCCTTACATCGGCGCCTATGGCGTCCTCGCGCTTATTCTATTGGTCGGGCTGAAAGTCTCGGCGATCGTGGCGATCGTGGATACAAGCGATCTGGTGACGATGGTGGTCGCCCTGATCGTCGCCCATGCGGGCGCGAGGGCACTTATCCCGCCGGTAACCCTCCTACTTGAGAATGCCAGCGATACCGGCTTGGGCGACATGGCCGGCAAGCCCAAGACCTCGACCGTGCAGGCGGCATTGGCGATCGCGGTCGTTGTGTTCATTGTCCCGCTGCCGTTCGGGTCATCAACTTAAATCTACTTCTTCTTGCAAGTGTTAACATAAAAAGGAAAAGAAGCAGCGTTTCAACTCGAGCCATCTAAAATATGTTCACACAGACGGGTGACTTAAGGATGTAGTGCGTGTTCCGGGCCGCACTGCCACAGCGGGAAACCCATTGACATAAAAACATTTTTAACTGCATTGCCTTATTTGAAACCTATATTACCTAGGCTGGGCAATTAGAGCAAAATTGCCGAATTAAACATGGTATTGGTCAGAAAAAGATGGGAAAAAATAGAGAGAGTAGAAAAAAACCGGGCCCCTTTCGAGATCCGGTCTCTTTAGTTAGCGTTAAGCTTTTCCTCCTCTGATAAACTTGAAAGGATTTTCTCTTGGCATGCGCTTATGAGTTACCGTTTTCTTACGCTTTAAATTGTTCAAAGCCTCTCTTAGCAATAAATTTTCTTTTTGGACCTCTATAACTTGCTTTTGAGTCTCAATTAATTCTTGCCGAAGGTTCATGACCGGCCTCCCTTCTTGACCGGAAACTGAATCACGTTTCCCAAAAAACGCCAAATCTACTTATTAGTTAACTAGGGTAAAACACCAGTATACAATTCATCAAAACTATGTAAAACTTAAACCCTCCCATCTTATCACCAATTATGAATCGAGGAGAATTGTATAAATCAATGAATAGCTAAAAACCAAGCTATACCTCGCTATAGTTATTATTAAAATTAATTTGGGTCAAACACTTGAAACTATTAGTTAGCTAAAAGGACCTCATTGGAGTAATACCAATTATCCTATTTTGATGTATATATCCTTTTAGTGCATAATAATTTCTGTTCGTTTTAAGTTTTAATGTTGCTTCTTAATTTCATTTGAAAAAACTGGATTTTAATTTAATTTCCGATCGTTTTTTAAATCTGGCCCCACCTCTATAGGGAAATCCCCCTCCCAACGGAAATATTGTCTAACACTTCAATCCCGGTGAAAATTCACCCTGGAAATTATCCTTAACAACTCCATGCGGAAAATTGAGACGAAAAAGAGAAAGCAAGACATATAAAAAGAATTTTGCTTAGGAATTCTGGTAAATTTCCCAGCGCCATTTTCGTTTAACGAAACACTGCCGTTTTCTGGCGAGCGACTGATTTCGGCAATTAATGCATCACCATCAATGTCTGTGTCGTTAGCTAAAACCCCGTTGCTGGCAGAAACAGATAAAATGGTGTCTTCAGCCAATTGGTATGCGTCTGAATTCGCTTCGGGGGCATCGTTCACTGGACGGACTGTAATATTGACTGTGCCTAATTCTGAGCCACCTTGAGGATCACTGACTACATAAGTAAAACTATCTGAACCGTTAAAATCCGGCATGAAAAAAAAAAAGAATTTGTTGAAAATCAAATCAAAATCTTTTCAGGTAAATCAACTTTTTTTCAAGGCCGAAAACCCGTTTTTCTAGTATGTCCCGATTCATTGTTAAAAATAGGAAAGTAATTGAACAAATTCATTCATTGACAAGCAAAATGAAACTTACTGTACATACTACCATTAGCTTAAAGTTCAATTCTTAGTTTGTGTCTAACCGCTGGAAGTAGGGCTTTTCGTTTCAGAACTTAAAACTTGAAAAAAAAACTTTTTCACATAAGGATTAATGGAAAGGGTACAGGGGATAAAACACAGTTATTCCTTTTTCGTGGCGACCGTTTAGAGAAGAACCCAGGCCTTTGGACCGTGCCTTGAGCTCACCACTCAGGCGGCTGCCCCGTCAGAGGATGGACAATCTTGCGTACGCCCAATAAGAACTGAATGGCAAACCAGAGGAGAAGGCTGAGAGCGTGCGTGGGGAGCTCCTCCGGGGACACTCCTGGTTCAAGTATGGAGGTACTTTATTGTAGGTGAGTATTGTACTAATAACTTGTATGAAGCTTCATTAAAGGGGGGTGCTCTAGGCCCTCAAAAAAATGTCTTTATAACCAAAGTTCCTCGGGGAGGAAATTTTGTAGTGGATTTTGGGTGTAAGAACTCTCTCACTATGCAGGTATGGCTTGGATGTGTGCTCTAACTGTTCGAGGATTTTACTTCTTCTAATTTGAGTCACAGCTGGATTCTGCCCCCCTCCCCTATCCTCCATCCTATAGCTCTTTTCGTAATGTTACTACTGCTTTACTGGCTTTAGTTTTAAAAAAGCTGGCAGGCTCAGCAATTGGCCAACTACAAAGAGGGCACAGCCAATCGGGATCACAGACTGGGTAAATTGCAAACCAACCCATGGCAGCGAGATAAGGGTCTCACCGCCCATGATCTGCAGAACAAACCAGCCTGCCCATGCCATCGCGGCAAACATCGCAATCACGATGGCCTCGCCGATCAGAAACACGATCTTGCGCAAGGTCAGTGGCAGCGCCAAAAGAACGCCCGAAAAACTCAGGTGGGATCGGCGCACAGCCGCAAGGGCGGCACCCCTCCCTAATGTGGAAATATACAGCCCAAATTTCCTTCTAAAGTATAAAAGCTTATTTTATCTTACTTTCATTAGGATTGAGTGTCAGAGAAACATATTAGAAGAACATTAGGCATTGCGTATATCATACAAGTACCAAAGGGTGTACAGAAGGAGGATTTGATAATTTGGGATGGAGGGGGAGCATAGGTGTGTTGGCCCCAGGCGGCTTGGTGTTGCATTAAGTTGTTAGTTCCATTGTTCTTTATTTTGGCGTTTCTTTTGCAGTATTAATTATGTATAAGAAAGAGATAAGGGGAGGGTGGAGGTAAAAATTGATTTATAATCCCCAGGAGCGTATTCAAGACTTTTGTTTGGGGGTTATTTTTTCGGGAAAAGGGGGCAAAAAAACTTCCAAAAACGCATCAAAAATGTGAAATTGTTATTTAATCCCTCTTGATTTCTGTGAATATTTCTAGTCTATACACTTATTATGAAAGTAAAGAGTAACATTAAGCCCCAAAATAAGCAGAATTTACTCCCTATAGGAGGGGTGCTGCCCCTTCATATTTGTGCGCTTGATTTCGTTACTCAGTACCTCAATCAATCGGTTTTGCGGAATACCACTAACGTAGTGCACCGTGTTCCTTTTCATCGTTCTTTCACGCAACCAGATGCTGAATTATAGATCATTGTGAGCAACGAGCTTAAAAATTTGACAGAAATTCCTATTGCTGTCATCAGTTGCGCCACGAAGAGCTATCTGTTGTTTTCCTAGTGCTTAGTTCGTGATAACAAACTATAACGAATAGTTATGTCGGGTGATGAGGTATAACGTGAAAACATTGGTCTTAGACTTTAAAACATTGGACTCGAACTTACCGTTTCATTATAAATCCATTTTTTTAATGTTATACTATCCACAAGCAGTGATTTTCCACGATTAAATTGGATAAATAAATTTTATCAATGTTATGGCGTTTTCTTCTTCCTTGATACGAATTTTAAATAAAAAAAAACTGTCGTTGAGGTTTATATCATGGACGAAACTTATAAAAAGCATTTAAAAAGATTTAAAACCAAAAATGTTTTATGGATGCAATGATTATTTTCTACAGGCTTGCGACTCGGCAGGGAAACTTTGCAGCGCGCCGTCGACATATGCAGAGAGTACAGCAGTTGGCTCATCTTGGACTGTACCTACGAATATTTTGTTCGTGATACTCGGCACTTTGACGGTTGCTTTTCTGAACCTCATGTTATGCATATTTTCTCTTTCAGCAAAGCTTACGCAATGGCTGGTTACAGGTGTGTCTACGTTGCAGTGAGCCAGTTTGCCAAAGACGGCGCCTACGATCAAATGATGAAAGTACAGGATACTATTCCGCCCAACAAGGTCGAGTTGGCCGCATTCACGATCGCGTCGACATCGAGCTGAGTGATATCGCCGACAACAACTGAGATTCTGGACTGCATGGTCGAGGCCTCCAAACCGAATCAGCGGATCGCACGCGCCTCGAAGTAGAAGCGCTTCTGGTGGGCTTCGCCCATGGAGAACGTCTTGCGAGGCAGCGCGCCGTCGGCAATGACGGTCGGAAACAGGTCGTGTTTCCCCATCACGGGCAGATAGAAGCCCAGATTGTCGGACCGCGTTCCCAAGAAAAAGTTAAGTTAAGTCGAGTTAAAGGTAAAAGACAAAGTTAAGTTAAGTCGAATTAAAGGTAAAAGACAAAGTTAAATTAAGTCGAATAAAAGGTAAAAGAAAAGTTAATTCGAATTAAAGGTACAAGACAAAGTTAAGTTGAGTTGAATTAAAGGTAAAAGACAAAGTTAATTCGAATTAAAGGTAAAAGACAAAGTTAAGTTAAGTTGAATTAAAGATAAAGGATAAAGTTAAGTTAAGTTGAATTAAAGGCAAAAGACAAAGTTCACGAGCGCTCCGAGCGGAAACCACGAGACCCTGGGGATCGCAGCCGCGCTCTCCGGCCTCGATGTGCCGCCACCGCTGGCGCAAGACCGCCGCGCGGCACAGGAGTGGTACCTGCGCGCGGCCGAGGCGGGCCATACCGGCGCCATGATCCGCTACGCCGAAGACCGGAGCCTGCAAGGGGACGACGAGGTGGCGACGCGCTGGTACCGCAAGGCCGCCGAGGCGGGAGACCCCCGGGGCATGTTCTGCCTGGGCGCCGCCCTCCGGTGGGGCCAACATCGATGTTGTAGAGCTCTGCAGTGTTGTCGCACAAGATCGACTTCTTTTGTTCCGACGTTAGATGAGTCGTGTGTTCAGCCAACATTGCCTGCGACCAAGGCCAGGTGGAGTCACTGTGTGGGAAATCGTTTGCCCACAGTAAACGGCGCCAATTCATCTCGTTCGCACACTTAAACGCCACCCAGTCATCTTGGAACGTGGTGTAGATGTGCTCGCTGAAATATTCGCTGGGCAAACGCTCCAGGGTAACGCCTGGTGCCAACCAATTTAACATTTAAAACGAACAGAAATTATAGAGGCTGCATGAGAGGGGCTACCCTTTCACCATAATCCCTAAATCTTAGGGTGCTTAAAAAAGCTTCTTTTTCAAATTAGACAGCCATTGTGTTTCAGTAGCCATATTTAAAGAAATTTGACAAAAACTTTAACTTTAACGTAAAGAGGGGGTAGCCCCCTCATGTGCAAATTAATTTCTGTTTGTTTTAAGTTTTAATGTTACTCTTTACTTTCAGTTGAAAAAAAACGTTTTTTATTTAATTCAAGACTCCTCCTAAAAAAGACGCACCCGGTAATGGAAAAGTGAAAAAGAAATATTTTGTTTCAACTTATCAGACCAAGCAATTTCCGAACAATCAATTTCATCTCTTTTAAACCTTCATGTAACGTAAGAACAGGTCTGCTGACAGGACGACAGAGCCGGGGGATGTCCAACCCCATTCCCCAATAAATACCATGTTTTCCTACCTACGTATCTATTCAATTCCCATACGACTTATTCCCCCGTTTTGACGAATTTCCCACTTCCCTAAGAAATACTGTAAGTAAGAGCGACACGGTTTAATTGTAACGGAAAATAAAAAAAACAGAATTTTGATATCAAAAGGTATATAAAAAATTCGACTTATTATGCTGATTACAACCATATAAGATTAATTAAGCTTAATGCTATCCATCAAAGCTACGTGCCTGAGAAAATTCCCTGATTTTCAAATAAATCCTTAATTTTCAAATTAAGATCCCTGTGCAGATCTTATGATGTGATGCGATCCGAAATAGTCTTATGATGAATCTGGGGGTGGGATCCTATAAGGTACCACCTAAGATACCTGGCCCCAGCTTGCTGGGGTACATGGTTTCTGTGGACGCCCGGAACTGTGGCAAATCCTAGCTCCGACCTCCATTTACGGTTGTCATAGATGTATCTACCACTCTATCATCTGTGGAAGGGCTGGGAAGTGGAGTAGCAACAGCAGACCTCCTGAAAGGGAGGGAGCAGCCTGGGTTCTCCCAGTCCTAGTTCACCCAATTGTTGGTGGAGTTAAGCATCCGTGCACCTGTGTAGCTGTATCTAGTTGATGAGCAGTTTAGACGAAAACAAAATATGCATATGTTTTTCATAATGCCAAGAAAATTCAAACAAAGAACAACCATGGAAATGTTATCAACAATTTGTCACAAAAACAAGTCAACACAATTAGTTTTTAGTAATTCTCACAATGACGCCGAATTTCTTGCATCAAATGTAGAGGATGCAAACGAGGGAATCAGAATACAAATCCATAGAGGAGGATTGGATCAAAATGACAGAAAGTTGTATGAATCTCAAATGAAGGCAGGAGAATTAGATGTTTTAAAGTTAAAAATACCTCTTTTTTTCTACTTTTCCGAATTAACCGTCCCCCACTCCCCCAGATGATCGAATCGAGAAACGACCATTTCTAATTTAATATAGTCTATTCCCTGACGCGCCTGCCAAATTTCATCGTCCTAGCTCATCTGGAAGTGCCTAAACTAGCAAAACCGGGACCGACAGAAAAGTAACAATAGTAATTTTATTTCTGGAAAACCAATTTCCAATTTTCATGGAATCTAAGTTGTGGAAAAATCAAAGTTCCAATTTTCAGAACCAAACACCGTATTGGTTATAACTAGGTTGATATACATACAAAATTACAAAAGTCTGTAGTCATTACTGTTTTCTTTTCCTTCACCAAATTTATCTAGGATAGGATACCACCTATCCCTATTTCTACCAACCTGGGCGTTAAAATCTCCAAGTATAAACACCACTATTCTACCTGGTACCCTGTCTATTTGCTTCTGTAAACTGTAAGCAAAATTCATCTGAGTCACTAGTGTCTCCGTCAGTTGGTTCAACAGGGGCATATACCACTACAACACGGTTTTTAGCAAAGATTGTTTTTTATTTGTAAAAATAGAATATTAAATTTTTAGATTTGCTTGTAGTTTTACAACATGGAATTGATGACCAATTAGACCCTTGATGTGTTGCTGATTCACCACTATCTCGAATTGCAAAAGTCATAGCAAGGCTTTTTAGTGAATATACAAATAGGCCAAATAAATTTGCAAACCTTACTTTGTAACATTCAAATTTATCAGGACCGAAATTAGAAAGAAAATTCTGCTAAAATTATAATTGACGACAAATACCAAAAACATTGGAGGACAGCTAGTCCTCCTCCCAATCCCTTTTATACCCAAAATTGTCTGATCAAAATTTTGAGATAAAAATTTGGTCAATGTTCCTATTACCTGAACAATTGTTTAGGGTCATGAAACCATTGTTAATAGATGCATTTTGACTTTTGGAACATATTTTCTCTCTTGCAAATTACCGCAAACTCACCGTTATGGAGCTATTATATATTTGCACATTAGGGGGGAGGGGGGTAAAGCATAGCATATATTAAATACAGCAATGCGCTGATCGCGGCTCGCAGTACCGGCCGGCGATCTTCGCGCACGACTCAGAGCAGCGCACTGCAGCGCTCGCGTCGAAGACCGCGCTCGCGGAGTCCGGGGTGTTCAAGAGCCCGATCGTCGTGCCCGTGGTCGACTACTCGGTGTTCTACCGCGCCGAGGAATACCACCAGGACTACTACAAGAAGAAGCCCGGGCACTACGGCCGCTACCGCATCGGCTCGGGCCGCGCTGGGTTTCTCGAGCGCACCTGGGGAGCCGATCCGGCGAAGGCAAATACCACTAAAAGCTATTTTTTATATGAAAATACCAAAAACCAAAGGAGCAATACCCCTCCTCACATATACCATCCCTGTTCAAAATATATCTCCTTCGATAATTGAAAAGAGCATGTGCTACGCTTTTTCTCTTTTTTATGGCTTGGGTCTCTTTTCCATGAAATTGTGTTTCACTAAATTTTTGTTTAATTCCTTTGCTGGCTCGGAATCAAGACCAATGTTGGCTTAAAATCAAGACGGGCAATCTTGTAGCTTTTTTTTTATGTAAACATCCTCCCACCACCAGATAAAATCCCCCCTGCAAACGTCAGTATACTTTCCAATGACCAATACTATAAGTAAACAATGGGCAAAGTTCATAACTTGTAGCCCTTCCTCCGGGGACTGTGAGGGATTAAGTTGTCTTCAAAGATTATTATATCAAAGGTTATTAGATTCTTCGACTACGCTGAGCAGAATGGCAAATTCTGAGCAGAATCTCAAAATTCCGATCCGGTGACTTTGGGAAAAAATGAGTGTGGAAGGGGGCCTAGTTGCCTTCCAATGGTCAGGAAGTAGATGAGGCTCTTCAAGACGTTTTGTCTTTGTAGAAGACGTTTTGTCATTGCTGGCTGTGGTTCTTGTTCAAGTTCCATAACAGGTTCAGTGGAAGCAGAAAATCAGGAGCAGCTCGGGATTCGCAATAATGCTGAACCTGCACAAGACATTGAGGCAGAGAGTCAAGAACATACAGTGGATAATCCTAATTCACGTAGAAAGACCAGAAAACGAATTTCAGATAGGAAGATCTGGATTAAGACAAAGATAAAAGTAGCTGTAAACTCAAAAGATGTGAACATGGTGAACATGTTCACATGTTCACAACGCTACTGTGAACATGGACTATTTATTAGTTCTATAACACAACAGGAAAGTTTTTCAAGAGACCCTAAGAAACTAGAACAGCATAGACGAAGTTTTAAACTCAAAAGATGATTGTGAAACTATAAGAGTTTTACAGCCTTTTTTTTAATAAGCCAAAAGTAGAAACGCTGATAATTTGCCTTTCCAGTCCCCAAAGGCTAGTTTTCAATAAGTATAAATAAGTTATTCTTCCCATCAAATTTCATCCAGATCTCTCCACTCTAATCATTTTCCAGGATTTCCGGTTTCCCCCTCGAGCTCCTCCCCAATGTCACCAGATCTGGCCTGGATTCAAAATGAGAGTTCTAAAGCACAAGATCCTTTTTAAGATCAGATCACCTGTTCTTAAGTTACAAATGCCTCATTTTTTCTAATTTTTATGAATTACTTCCCTCCCAAATTCATCAAAGAGAGTGGATCCAGTCCGGGTATTTCCGTCACATATCTTGGACTTGTGCCGTAGTGTGATTTTTGTTTAAATGTAAGAATTTGTAAAAAAAAAAAACTGAATCTAGCTATACTATGATAGTTTTTAAGTTTACCGATCTCTCTCTCTCTCTCTCTCTCTCTCTCTCTCTCTCTCTCTCTCTCTCTCTCTCTCTCTCTCTTTCTTTATTTATTCTTTTGTTTCCTTTATAATTCATTTATTCTTATGGTTGCAAAGAAAACGTGGAAGTTTTTGTAGTATGCCTTTCCACCATTAAATAAAAAAAAACAAGTTTTTTTTAACTTGTTCGTTTTAAGTTTTAATGTCGCTCCTTACTTTCTTTTGAAAAAAAACTTTTTTTTTATTTAATTTTAATAAAACGGCTTTTTGGGTTTTGGTTCTCCCGAAGGTAGAACCTATACTTTTTGAATATGCATTTTAAATGCATTTTTCATCAGGAAGACGTATTACTATACATTTTCTTGAACATTGTAAAGCAAAAAAGTAACTTAAGGTTTTAATTTCAATAAAAAAGTGAACAAAAATAAAAAACAAAACAATACTTTGATTAAAAAACTTTTGATTGGATGTGTATGGGGAAATGGTGGGTGTGGGATGGGGGTTAGTTGCCCTTCAATGACTTTCGACTACTAAAAATGGCACTAGCCCTTTCAATTTCCAATGAAATGAGCCCTTTTCGAAGTTTCTACGACAACTCCTTCGATACGAAAGGCCCTGGTCGAAAACAAATAAAAAAAAAATAAACAAAAAGTAAATAAATAATACATCGTGTCCACATCGCTTTTTACTTAGGCAGCGCTATTTCGCTGCCTATGATATCCAGCCATTTTAGGCAAATTTCAGGGCCATCTAGAAGGAGAAGGAGTAGAGGTAGGTACTGTAAAATACCTTCCCAGGATATAATAATAATAGCCTGATCATTTCTATTGCAAATGCAAATTTAGGCAGTTTTCAGCTCTTAAAAATGACAAATTTTCAAATAAAGTATGAATTATTGCTTAGGCTAATACCATGTTTTCTCAATGCTGTTTTCTTTGTTGTTTTCAACAAAATAATACTCCATTTTTTCAGGGCTAGAATTATTTATATTAAATTAGGTTGGGTAGTATTTCTCGCCCAAAATAGGTACATTACAACCAATTCCAGACAGGCAAACTGGTTACTGTCGGATATTACACTGCGTAATTCTTGAATGGGTCTTGAATAACTGATAAGTACCAGAGAAAAAATGAGGAGAGTAGAGGACACCCTCCTCTACTCAAGCGCCATTTTATGGGTCACGCTAAAAACGTATGCGCAAAGGCGTGACTCACTAGTTGGTGATGGCTAAATTTGTTGCATTAGAAGGGACACTTGCTTTCCGTCCCTATTTGTCTAGAACGTGTCGAAATATGGTTTGAAAAATATGCTATGGTTTGAAAATCTGGCTGATTCCAAAATATGAAATCAGTTGGACAATTATTTCTGAAATCCTCCCGAGCCCTCCACCAGGAATTACCCCAAAACTCTGCCCAGAGAGGGAATAGAGGAGGAATAAGATTTTCTATTTTTAACTTGTGTAGGTTGGACCACTCGTTGTCCATCATGTCAATCATGGCAAGCTTAAATAGATAGTCTAAACTTTGTTTTTGTTCTAGAATGCCTTACTGTCTCAGATGCTCCATTTTGATTTCGGATCGGATCCGGGGATATGGAGGGGGGCTGGAGGGGGAAACAGAAATCTGGGAAACCGGAAATCTTGGAAAACACTTAGAGTGGAGAGATTGGGATGAAACTAGATGGGTACAATAAGCACAAGTTCCAGATACGTGATTGGCATAATTGGAACGGAAATTCTAATTGGAAATTAGAAAATTGAGGTATTTTTAACTTAAGTACGGGTGACCAGATCTTAATTAAATTTGATATTTAGAAGGAACTCCAGATTCACTCTTAATTCCTAGCCAAAATTGAATGAGAGATGCACTCTGTAAATATTTTTCAAATAATTATCACAAGCTAATTCAATCAAGTTTTCAATCTTCTTCATCTTCTTTTTCAGCAGGAGGGGGCTTTTCAGTCGAGGCTATTCAGCCCTTTTCCTTTTGACTCACTCTGTGAGAGGGACAAAACTACGGAGGTGGTTTTTCGAATTTATCTTGTATCTGCTCAGATTTCTTGCAGTATATCATTTGATACTAGCAGTTGAATTATACCAAGACAGATAGTACAATTGAGTGAGAAGCAACCCTGGCACTAATCCCCCCCCCCCCTATGTAAATGATTCCAGACAATCATTCTTGCACTATTTGCACTTCTATTTGATGACTGTGTTACGCATGCTTGAATCGTGAGAAGGCATTCCTCTTTACCGGTTATACATGGGAAGCCTACTTTTAGATTTGTCATGGTTCTAAATGATGTCTCTTCTTTTAGAACGTGAGATTTAGGGAGCAAAGCTTTGCTTGAAATCTAAAATTTCAAACCAGTTATAAAAGTGAAACCTTGCAAAATAGATCTTCTGCTTAATTAAAGTACAAAAAAATTGTTTTTAGCTTCAAAACTTTGCTCAATCCCAATTTATAAGGTTTTAAAAATAGGCAAATACATATCCTAAATTTTGAAAAAAAGAGCATTGATATGGCTCAGAATTCTAATCAAATACCAGGAATTGCATCTTCAGAACTAAAGGCAGAGAAAAGGAAACTGGTAACTGAAAATTAAGGTAAAATGTTGTTTTGTCAAAATGTCATGTAGGCAACTCTAGTTCCCTTTTTAAAAGTCAAAAGAGATTGAAGGTCAACCCCCTCCCCTCCCACGCCCTTTTTTCCCCAAACCTATCCAATAAAAATTTTGAGATAGGTTATTAGTAAAAATATTTTAAACATCAGATAAAAAGCTACGGGATCGATCCCCCAGCGCCCAGAGGCTATTGTTCTAAGTTATATACCAGGAGCATATAAGGTTTTTATGTAGGGGAGGCTTACTTCTGAGGTAATAGATTGAAAATTGAAAGGTCGAGTTACCTTTTCCATCAAACGAGTACCTAAAATACAGTCAAACAAGTCTAACTGTAATGCAGTCAAACGAGTACCTCAAATACAGTCAAACGAGTACCTAAAATACGGTCAAACGAGTCAAAGTCAAAATACATTTAAACGAGCCAAAATCTAATACAGGGATACGAGTCAATATCAAAATCCAGTCTAACGCGTCTAGATCTAATACAGTCAAACGAGTACCTAAAATACAGTCAAACAAGTCTAACTGTAATGCAGTCAAACGAGTACCTCAAATACAGTCAAACGATTGAATATACGGGTATACTGCAGTAAGATACAAACCCAAGTATGAGCGGTAAATATACAAACCTCTGAAAGACATTGAACTTTGGCCGTTACTAAATTTCATATAGACATAAAGAAGAAAAAGGCAGAATATCTATGTATTTCTATCCACAGCGGTAACAATAGTAGACATATGACCCGACACATATGTTTTCACTTTTTGAAGACCATGACTATATTACATCCTTTTACCTTTTGCCACTGTGAGTTACCACTTGTTATCAGTAGGCTCTAAAGATACAAGAATTATTTAGTTAACGTAAAATCTTCGTTTTGTTATGAGAACAAAGTAAAGAGTAAACTACACTGAATCAGGCAACAGTCTCTCAAACCCCGTCTGGCTCAGTTAGAAGATACAACAATTATTTATTTAAGAAAAATTTTCACCTTTTAATGAGCACCAAGTAAAGAACAAACCACGTGGAATCACGGAACAGAGTTTCTTGAACCACGTAAAGCTCTTTTAAATGATGCAAGAATTATTTATTTAACAAAAAATCTGTTTTAGTATTGACAAAGTAAAATTCAAATACAGTTTTATAGGTTATTTACTTTTATTTTTCTTTTGTTGTTGTTAGTATATTTTTCACTTTTTTCTGTTTTAAGATATTTTCAGATTTTTTCTCGTAATGTAAGATTTTAGCGCGCCTTTAAAGCATAATCGTTTACTATACTTAAGATCCTATTTTTGTTTGTAGGAAAACGATTTGGAACTATTTCAAGATATTCTTTCTAGATGCTTTAAAGCTCCAGATACCGCAGATTGTTCTGCAGATGATCCTGTTGTTGGGGGGAGGGGGGTAGTCCAAGCCAATTTTATGTTCGTTTCTGACTTATCCTTTGAAACTACTCTTTTAGTAAAGACAAGATCAGTGACAATATAAGGTGGAACACAACGGTCAATGCATCGTCTCATTTCTGTCGATATGTTCAATTCTTCATTACTTTGTCGATATTGATCGTGATATTTGGCATATATTTATTTCTTAAGGTATAATGCTTAATATGACGAATTTAAAAGTTAGTAGAAAATTCAAATGATTCAGGTTGTCTGAAAACCGCGCAAAAGCTAAGATTGGTGATCTTCATGAATCTGCCATAGGGTATGAAAATTTTGGACAAGGGACATGATAGATCAAGACATGCAAGTATGCAGGGGAAGAACTATTGATCCCCGCCCTGTCGTCAGAAATTCCCTGACAAACGCTTTTCTGAATATATTTTGTATCTTTTTGCCTATTTTTAATCAATATCTTTCCTCCAAAAATTTCACCACCACCCCCCCCCATCGGAAGAATATATGCTCATTTATATTGTAAACCATGCTAAAAACCAAATCCCGGGTTCCTGACCTAAAGGTCGGTGACAATCGCTTTACAAATTCTGAGCAAGAAAAAGTTGACGTCCTCAATCAATTCTTCACTTCAGTATTTACTCGTGAAGACCTATCGTCTATTCCGCAAATAGAAGAACGACAGTTCGCCTCTCCGCTCACAGATATTAACATAACTGAAGAATTAGTATTGAACGCATTGAAGTCCTTGAATGCATCGAAATCGCCGGGTCCGGATAGCATCCACCCAAGAGTATGAAAAGAGCAGGGTTTCTACCACACGTGCTACAACTAAAAATAGACATACCAATAATACTGTTGCGAAATATTAAACCACCAAAGCTTTGCCATGGCACGCGACTAGCCGTAAAAAAAAATGGAAAACGTAATATAGGCAACAATCTTGACAGGATCTTCCAAGGGTGATGCTGTTCTTATTCAACAGTCAATGTTAGAATGAACACTGACAAATTGAAAAACATTGAAAAAGGTAGAATGTTACCAAAAAGCAAAACCAAGCTTGCGGTTCAAAGGGAAAGAACAAAATGGCTATCTTAAATTTTGATTGGAAGTGTTTTTGGAAAATTATGAGCTAGAGAGGAGGGTGTACTGCTCTCCAATCACTTTTGACTCTTAAAAAGGTTACTAGAACTTTGAATTTCCAATCAAATTAGCTTCTTTAAAAATTAGCTCCCCCCCCCCCCCCCCACGCTCATCATTTCCCCAAAGACATCCAATCAAAATTTGGAGATAACAATTTTGCTCATCGTAGTTGAAGGGTCCAGAAATTATGTCTGTGAGTGAGAAACCCCGTACTTAAGTTAAAAATACATCAATATATTCTAATTTTTCCAAATTAACACCCCCCCCCCAGCTCCTCCAAAGATAAAGTATCCGTTCAAATTATGTCATTACTTTTTCTTAAGTTACCCGGTAAATCATTCTTAAGTTAAAAATACCTCAAATTTTCTGATTTTTCCAAATCAACAACCCCAGCTCCCTCAAAGAGAACGAATCTGTACCAATTATGTCAATCTCGTATCTATGACTTGTACTTATTCTTCCCATCAAGTTTTATCCTGATAACAAACATATTTTTCAGTTTTTTTTAAACTAAAGATTTTTTACGCCATTAATATTACAATTGAGTATATTCGCAATAACGAGCAACTTGTCACATATTTCTTGCTTCAGGACATTTTATCAGCATCAAAACTATTGGTATGATAAAAAAAGGCAATTTTTACTTGTCATTCGTAAAAAAAGTGATCAGGAAAGAGTCAACCACTTTCAAAAATCATGTACACCAAGTGGCAACACCCTCGCGTGGTTCAAGTGTGCCAAGTCCGGTGGAATAAGTAGAAGGATTGGGATTTGATAAAATTTCAAAATCACCAAATTTGAGTCTTAAATCTATCAAGAGGCTCAAAAATCATCTAGTTTTGAATTATCTAAAAGTGTAAGTTATTATACTTTATTTGAAATAAAATTACAAGAAATTGGCAGTAAAAAAGAAAACAACAACAAAAAGAAAAGCTACAACAAAAAAGGCTACAACAAAAAAGAAGGCAGCACCAAAAAGAAAAGCTGCAACTAAAAAGAAAGCAACTAAATCAAAAGCTAAAAAAGCGACAAAATTACTGGATCTTTCAACAATGCTGAACAAAACAATTCTCTTAAAATTTTTAATCAGAAATGTTATGCCAAATGAAGGGCTTGGGGAGGTGGTTGCCCTCCATTCACTTTTGTCTTAAAAAGGGCACTACAACTTCCAACTTCCAATCAAATCAGCCCTACCCAGAGTTTATACAACCACTCATTCCATAAAAATCATATACGTCCCAGGGCATAACTTACAACCCTGGAGTCTGGGGAATTGTGTCTACCCTGAAGGCATTGTTATACCTTGGTCTGTTTCTGAAATTTTTTTTCTTACATCGAAACAATCATGAAGCTTAAAAAAAACGATTATTAAAAACAAAATAGTAAGGACCAGAAATATAATAGGAGAAAAATAAATTGAAATAATGCTTAAGATACTTTGAATATCCCTGATAGATATACAATTAAGATTCTTTGACTTGAAAGGTGTGTTATCCCCTTTTTGGCAACTCAGTCATTATTTTCCGGCTCATTGCCTTTGATGGTTAAGTTAGCCAGTACTGAAGTTTGAAATGCCGGCGACACTTGCTAAGTAAGTGCGGTTACCACGATATCGCTGTCTTCCTTTCGATATACCGCACGCATTTTTATTGAACCCGTACCTTTTTGATAAATTTGTTTAATGTCGGCTTTGGGTGTGATGATTTCAGCCTTGGTAGGAAAATCCGGACCTTGGATGTGTTCACAAATATCATCCAGGCTGGCTTTGCTGTCTTCTAATAAACGGACACACGCACTGGCAACTTCACGCAAATTGTGTGGTGGAATATCGGTAGCCACACCGACCGAGTGTAAAAAAGATAAGTAATAGATGGGTTTACTGATATAATCTGCGCAGGTTCCACTCCTTATAACTGTAATGGAAATACTGATGTTTTAATATAGAATGTATTTATCTTTAGCAATATTAAGAAAAGATAAAGAATAGATGACTTTACAATCATGATTTGCGCAAGTTCCACTCTTCATAACACTAATTGAAACTCTGGTGTTTTAATATAGAATCTATTTATCTTTACCAGTACAAAGAAGATAAGGAATAGATGAGTTTGCTAATATGTACTAAATTAATTACTAAAACTAATTATGTAAGAGTAAATATTTGAAAGAGTAAAAAGTGGAGCCATTACGCATGTTAGAGCTCCCTTAATCCTTTTCTTTTCATATTATATTTGCACTTTGGATGTTTTAGAAAGAAAAGTAAAACTAAGCCATATTTTCATAAAAAGAAACATGTATAATAGAACACAATATTGAAAAAAGAAAGTCAATTTATCGACTTTTTCCGTGAAACTGTCAAATATCACATAAATACCAAGAAAAGTGATAATTTAACTTTTGTAGAGACTGCAATACGGTGGTAGGGGTGGAGCTAATATGAAATAAATAAAAAAAACTAGTTTTTTTAACTGCAAGTAAGGAGCGACATTAAAACTTAAAACGAACAGAAATTGTTCCGTATATGAAAAAGGTTGTCCCCTCCTCAGCGCCTCGCTCTGTACGCTAAAGTTTTTCAGCATCTTTACGCTAAAGTACGGTTTAAGCATTAGATTGAAGTTATTGATAAAAAAAAGTATATGAATTGAACAAACACACGGAAATGCCCCTCTTCTTTTTAAAACAGTAAAAACTTTAGCGTAAAGAGCGGGGCATTGATGAGGAAGCAGCCCCTTTTTACAAACGAAGTAATTTCTGTTTGTTTTAAGTTTTAATGTCGCTCCTTACTTTCAGTTGAAAAAACTTGTTTTTTTTTTGTTTAATTTCTGAACGTCTTTGAATCAATGCATATTTTGATTTTGGCTCTCTGCAGACGAATAATTAAAACAAAATTTGCATATTTATTTTTTTTGGCTAAATGGCTTTCTCATGATATTGATCGGACATAGCAAGCCCTCAAGATTTAAGTATTTTTTAAGAGATTTACATTTATTTTTAATCTGTATAAACGTCTTTTTGAAATATACGTTTACTCTTGGAATTAATCGAAATAATAACATTTCCGTATCAACTTCAAATGGCAATTTTCCTCACTAGACAGTTTTTCTTAATGGGTATTTAAATTCTCGTTTACTTTAGGCTGTGTTTTTTGCTTTACTAGGCTGCTAAAGAACTGAGAGGGGTAGCAATAAAAAGGAGGAATTTCAAATTTCTGTTACCATTTCCAATAGAATTCATGGAAATTATATTTATTATGTACCACTTTTCGTGAATATTTTTCTAAATGTATTTATTCTTTGATAGCTATGTTTTCACGTCTTCTTTGTGATGCATTTAAACAATGGTTTTAGTTCAAAATGGAGCTTCTATGGAGCGGCTTGAAAGGCATTTTAAATCTTGCATGCTGGGTCATCCTTGCACATGTTGTGCGCTCAAAACGTATCCACGCTCATCTTAGCGAAAGCAGACGTCGACATTTTTCTTTACAGCAGTATATTTAACGTTCTACTTGGAGTATATATAGACCTCGTATACTTCTACATAATTTTGCTCAATTGGATCCCGTTTTTTACCCTAATTAAACAGAAAAACAAATTTTTTAAATAAAAGTAAGGAGCGACATTTAAACTTAAAACGAACAGAAATTACTCCGTATATGAAAAGGGCTTTTCCTCCTCAATGCCCCGCTCTTTACGCTAATGTTTCTGACTGTTTTAAAAATAGAGTTAAGAGAAAGAGTCAAACTTTAGCGTAAAGAGTGCCCCCAAAGAGAGTGGATCCAGTCCGGTTACATCAATCACTTATCTACGACATTTGCTTATTCTACCCACCAAATTTCATCCTGATCTCTTCACTCTAAGCGTTTTCCAAGCTTTCCAGCCCCCCCCCAACTCCCCCCAATGACACTGGATCGGGTCGGGAATAAAAATAAGAGATCTGAGTTACGAGGTCCTTCTAAATATGAAATTCCATTAAGATCCGATTTTCTAAAAGACTTTCTAATACCATGGGAAAGAAAGACACCTGAATTTCTGTTGTATATTCGCAATTTTTACGTAGTTTAACTCCTGCAGACGAAATGAATGCTTGCGAAATGACTTGCTGCTGATAGAGAAAGTAAGAAAAGAACATGCCGAGGAATCACAAGAACAGCAAGAAAAACAAGCTTGCGGCTGATAGAGAAAGTAAGAAAAGATAGCGTGCCGCGGAATCACAAGAACAGCAAGAAAACAGGCATGTGGCTAAAGAAAAAAAAACCGTGCAGTTAGATGAAAATCCACCTGGACAGCGAGAGTCAAAATATATCACGACAAGGGCGGCGAAGGGCACTTCAACGTCGTCAGCGCGTTCATCAAGAGCATGCGCGGCTCCGACCCCGACGCCGCGGTCTACTGGCTGGCCCGCATGATCACCGGCGGGGAGGACCCGCGGTTCATCGCCCGGCGCATGGTCGTCTTCGCCTCCGAGGACGTGGGCAACGCCGACCCCCAGGCCCTGGAGCTCGCGATCAACGCCGCCCGCGCCGTCGAGCTCGTCGGCCTGCCCGAGGCGCGCATCAACCTGTCCCAGGCCGTGATCTTTGCTAAATATGTACCTCCCGCTATGAATCCAGGAGGTGGGATGAGGGTTGACCCTTTCGGCTTGTGCATGGTTTGATTTTGCACCTTTATTACTTAAATTTATAAGAACTGCCGACTGCCAAGGTTAAGACCCTCCCCCCTCAGGCGTGGGTACAGTTTAATTTTTGTGTTTTTTTCCTTAGATTTATGAAAAGCTCTTGAGCTAAAAAAAAAAGAAAAAAAAAGAGTGATTGGAATACTAACCCCCTCCTCCCAAAATCCTGGGTTCGTCATTTTTTTTAATTGCACAAAGTAAGTTAGGATAATAGCAACAGAGTCAAATTACATTCTTTCTTGTGCATGTACTGTTTCTGTGTTCACTTGATTGTAACGGCTATAAAATCAGAACAAAATCTTTCGTAAGCATACTAGAACTGATTACAAATAAAACATATCATTGAGTTTACTTTTACTTTTTTCTTTATTTAATATGCTTAAAAAAACAGCAAACATTAATCCCCTACAGAGAGCTGAGCTCGTAAGGTTGAGTGTGTAAAAAATGGGACAGTTAACACGATAAAAGCAAAATATGCTCCAAAAAATAAAAATTTAAAAATGAAAACCAATAATTCGGTTGAGGAAGAACACAAAGACAGCCCACTATCCTTAAAAAATATAAAAATATATCAAAAGAAAGACAATACTTGCGCTGCTCTAATAGAAAATTTCTTATATGATAAAGAGCAACCTGATAAAATGAAATCTTTCAAAAAAGAAATTGATAATTATTATTACGATCTGGATGAAAGAATATTATGTAGAATAATGACCGATATGCACCTGTCAACCCGAAATGTTGAAGTATCGTCCCCTGATGATATCGAATATGTAACAACTCCGTTCATATTTTCATCTGCATCTTTAGCTAGAACTCGGAAAACAGGACTATCAACCATAGTAGCTTCACTTATTTGAGTCTTGTATGGGTTTCGGGTAAAAACAGGCGGATTATCATTAACATCAGTAATATAAACATAGATTTTAGCTCGGTCACGCAGCCGGGTCACCCCATTGTCATTAACTACTACATCAAGAACAATGTGTTCTTGGCCGTGTTGAGGAGGAGCAAACCCCCTCATGTACGAATAATTTCGGTTCATTTTAAGTCTTAATGTTGCTCTTTACTTTCAGTTGGAAAAAATTGTTTTTTATTTAATTTCTGATATTTTTTTAAATAATGTCAGGAAACCTAGGTCAACCTCCACGGAAAAATACCTTCTCCTCACGGATATATTCTCTAAACAATTCAATCCTGGTGTAAATTCACCCCGGACAATTACCCTTAATATCTCCACGCGTAAAATTGAGTCGGCAAAGAGAAAAAAATTATCTGTGGCCCTGAGCTAGTTAATTGACAAAATTTCAATATCTTGGAGCTTCAGAGCTCCTCTATGAGTCAACTCTGGAGGCTGGAGAAATTTTGTTCTGTCAAATCTTGGGGTGGGCATGAACTCCATCTTGGCCCCCCCTGACTCACTTCATGTTGCATAAGCAAAAAATGTGGGTTTTGGCAACACATTGATTGAATATTCTAAGTAAAAACGCAATTTTAGCACCTGTGTGTTGCTTGGAAATGTACTGTAACCAAATTTGGAACTTGGAAGAAAGATGGTCAGAAAGTTCTGGAAGTAGAGGAAGATGTATTTTTCCCCAGGGGCTTTAAGACACAGCACAAAAATGATTAAAAAACAATAAGACCAGGGGCGAATCTCCAGCAGTTTATTGGAGAGGGAGCAAGAGGGGTCTACATCCGGATAGTCAAGGGACAAGGACTATATAATATTTTTTTTCCTCCAAATTATTCGGGGCAACTGCCTCTTTCACACAGTTCTTCACAGAAGAACTGTGAAGCTTTTGGAAAAGAAGAGTTTGTTGAAAGATCCAATGCTACGGCTTTGGGAATGATTTGATCCCCCAAAGTCCGTGCCAAAGGGCAGTAAGCTGCGCACTTTGCAAATTTTTCATGTGCTGAAGCTTTGGGTATTACAGTGAAACTTTCATGGATTGTTGAAGAGGATAGTGAACTAAATTGAAACACACTATGTGGATGAAAGTTCTTAAAATGCCGTAGCAGCTATTTCTGAAGAACACCTTAGTGTATTAAGTTGAAACCTTCAGCGCACGTAAATATTTTGAACTACCCATTGAGATTCACAGAAAAGAAAACAAAATGTCCCATACATTTCTGCAGTTCCTTGCGAAGTGAGATGTACTTTATCAACCTACTTCATTTTCTTGCCCTGGATATCTGCTTCTGACTGATGACAGTTTCAAGTAGTTTCAGCAGAAGTTTGCACTTTAATATTTTGCTGTTTTTGCTGTACCAAGTACTCAGATTTTACTTTCTGTATACATTACAATTTCAAATGTCCATAAGATGGTACTCCTGCATGCCTATTTTTGAATCCTGATTAGAACACCATGTCTCATATAGTGGAAATCCTAACAGTTTTCGGAAACCAATGGTAAAATTAGCGGAATTAATTATAAATGTCCTTACTTTTTGGTGCAAGGAAACAATGGTATTGTCAAACTGATCTAAGGAAAGCTGATTAGAGCGAAAACTGGTACCTTTCAATATTCATATTTATCCTATGCTTAATAACATGAAATTGTTTACAAAAATTATTATTCCTCCAGTTTTTCTAATATAATATTAATAAGATCAAATGTATTTTAACCAATGTGCTGGGGGATGTCGAACCAGCCAAAAGACAATATTCGCATCATAATACAACGGCTTCTACTCATTCAACTGCTCCTACTGCTATTATTATTATTATTACTGCTATTACTATTACTGCTACTAAAGCTAAGACTACTACTATTAACTCTACTCCTACTGGTACTACTATAACTACTGGTGCTACTACTGCTAATAAACTCATGGGTATTTAGGCAGAGATTTTGGGCAAAACTGTAACTGCATTGAAATAAATCGAAACAAACTATTCCCGCATAGGACTAAAAAAAACTAAAAAAAGGTAAAAAATACAAAAAAACTAAAAAGAAAAAAAACTAAAACCTAATAAAAAACTAAAAAGACTAAAAAAGAAAAAAAAGAAAAAAATTGAAAAATAAAGGAGAAAAACAAAACTAAAAAAAGGAAAGTAAAAATAAAAAAAAATAAAAAGGTAAAAACTACAAAAAAAAACTAAAAAGAAAAAAGAAAAAAACTAAAAAACTAAAAAAAAAGTAAAAACCGAAAAAAACTAAACAGAAAAAAGGGGAAAAACTCCTGTTATTTGAGTAGAATTTTGAGCCATATCAATATGTTTTCTTTTTCAAAATTTAGGAAATGTGTTTGCATATCTTTCAAACCTTATAGCCTAAAATGGAATTGAGCAAAGCTATGATGCTGAAAACAATTTTGTTGTACTTCAATTAAGCAGAAGATCTATTTTGAAAGGTTTCACTTTTATAACACCCATATTTTTAAAGATCAGGGCCCTCTAGAGAGAAGGAGTAAAGGTAGTTGCTTCAAAATACCTTCCCAGGACAAACTTTAGAGCCCCCCCTCAAATCTCTCACCTAAACCCAAAAAATCCCCCTGAAAACGTCTGTGCACTTCCAAGGAACTATTACTATATATAAACACAGGTCAAAGTTTGTAACTTGCAGCCACTCCCACGGGGATTGCGGGGGAGTAATTCGTCCCCAAGGACATAGTTATTAAGTTATTTGACTACGGTGAACAAAATAGCTATCTCAGAATTTTGATTCAGTGACTTTGGGGAAAAAATAAGCGCGGGAGGGATTATAGGGGCCCCCCAATTTTTTGGCTAAAGGGGGGGGGATGCTAGTTAAAATCGACAATTATGACCGAACTCGTCAATACAGTAGTGCAGATACTCCAGCCTTTTTTCACCACCGTTTCATTTTACTGCCCTTGTAACAGCTGTCGTCATTGCTCATTGTGGAATCATTGGCGCAAGTGTCTTACTTATCAAATACGAAACCCAAACCGATTTAATTTCACCTTATTCCATATTTAATTTAAATTCACTTTTTTTCAGAATTCATGATTAAAAGCCTTTTAACACCAGAAAAATGTTGAAAAGAGAAATCACCAATGCAACAGCACAAACACACACAAAAAAAAAAAAAAGAGAGAGAGACAGAAGGAGAAAAGGAAATTCACCTTACATAAAATTTTGACGCGAAGTCAAGTCATCGTAATATAATGTAAAAGTTGATTGAGCACCATATTCAAAGGATTCTTACCCAATTTAGATTTGGAAAAAGAAATATCTTACTTTTGACTGGCAACACTGGTTATTTCTGGAAATGATAATTCTAGCAAAACTTGTTCTTGGTCGTCCACCACGCTTAATATGGTTTAATTTTATATCAAACGGGAATATGCAAAATACAAGGAAAATACGATTCAATGCTTGTCAACCAGGAAGGCCTAGCCATGGCTCAAAGTTTCGGGCGTTCCCAGTAAGAGTTTTCAAAAATATTCCTTAATGTGGGTGAAATTTACCTCTAACGATATTTTGTAAATTGTGAAGAAAAATATTATTAAAATGTGTGCTCGTCAATCTCAAAAGTATAAAAGAAATGAGGTATTTTCATTAAAACCTCTCGAAAATATCTCTAATCTAATGCCAATAAAAAGAAAAAGGAAACTTGGCTATAAGGGAAAAAAGAAAATGATAGGAAAGAAAATCCCGCCAGAGCTTTCTAATAGTATAGACGAACAAGGAGATTTTTCAAAAGCTCGATCTGTATGTAGCAACATTTCAGGACTGACAAAAGAGCAAGTAGGTCTTTTTTCCTTTTTGTTCATTTTTATTTTCGACTGGACAATGTTTTTTTACAACCAGTTTTATTACTTTGTCTTGGGATCCGGAACTGATGACATTTCTCTTAACAGCGAGAATCAAGAGTCCTAAGAGAAAACAAATCCAATCAAACGGATGATTTTTTTTATTCATTAGCAGGAAGGAGTTTGACGCGTTAACAGGAAGGACTTCAAACTAAAGAATGACGCGATAATTATGCTATTGTATAATTAGAGAATCAAATATATACAAGGCTGCCGCCAGCCGAGTGCTGGGGCCACTATCTTTAAGTTAAATGCATACATAGTCCCCCCCCCCAAAAAAAAAGAAAAGAAAATTAATTTCTCACCTTTTCTGCCAGGAGGGGGACAAGTCGTTTGCCAATTTTCTTGGTCACTTAAAAAGGGCACTAGAACTTTCAATTTTCGTTAGAATGAACCCTCCGGTGACATTAAAGGACCACTGGGTCGATACAATCACTTCTGGAAAAAAAAAACAAAAAACAAATAAACACGTATCCGTGATCTTTCTTCTGGCAAAAGAAAAATACAGTTCGTTACCACAAACTGTTTGAGAGCCGATTTGGCTTTTTATGTTGTTGCGAAACAAAGCAAGATTGGATTTTTTTTTGGGATTCTGCCTAGAATTTTAGTGGAAAACCTATATCTTACACATACCGGTAATACCACTAGTAGTAATACTACTACTGTAAAGTACGTCCAGTATGGATATTAAACTAACTGAAAGGCACTAGGTGCATATTATTACTGCTGCTGATACTATTACTTGGACTATTGCAACTACCACAACCTATGATACTATTGCTACTGACGCTACTACTACTATTTTTTACTGCTACAACTTAGCTACTAGAAATGTTGCCCGTGATGTTGAATTCGGTCAAATCCGTCCAAGACAAATGTAACTGTTGAAAGGATTATAACAGCTGTAGAAGTTGATTTTAAAGAGGAACGTTACGCGGAAAACGTGCAGTTAGAGATAACATTCTGTTAAAACTGCCAAAAAGAAGTGTCTTTCGTTTCGTTTTCTGAACATAGTATGTAAACTTGTCCGCTAAGGAAGACGGCAAGCCCTTAGAGGTGCAATAAAGCCCATATACCCACAGCAACCTCAATGACCATTCCCCCTAGGGGAAACCCCTTTCCCTTTGGAAAGAACTGGAAGGTCAGGGTTTTCTACAAATGTTGCATCTTCAGTATCATCTGTTTCCGCGTGTGGAACAACTACTACAGTGTTTGTAGAACGTGCAGCTCCGGCTTCATTTACTGGTGCAATTTCAAATACATATTTTTGTTCATTTTCAAGTCCAGTGATAACTAGGCTAGTGATACCTTGGAGTTGTTGTATTTCTGTTTGTGACAAGCCACCTAAATCAATGAA
This sequence comes from Alatinidae sp. Z8VKAUB7J3, assembly GCA_010016025.2. Lineage (NCBI taxonomy): Eukaryota > Metazoa > Cnidaria > Cubozoa > Carybdeida > Alatinidae > Alatinidae sp. Z8VKAUB7J3. Next base: position 136,009,700 of record JAAAKM020721499.1, on the reverse strand, counting down.
GTCAAATTCATCAAAGTCAATGTCTTCTAAGCCAGCTAAATCATCAGATGTCCTTCTCAAGAAACATTACGAATTTAGTACCGATAATGTCCATTTATCACACCACCTCCGTCCCCTCACTTCCTCCGATTGGAAAAAAAACCTCTGATACGACCCATTTTCCATAAAAAAAAAGTATGATTTTGATTACAAATACAAAAAAAAAATCATTTAAAACATAAATTAAGAGTCAAGTATTACGTATACACTTAACTCCCATAGTCTATAGAATTAATTCTCCGTCAAATGCCCCAAATTTATTAATTAGACAATCACGTTTTAAGACGGCGGAGCCGATAGCTGGACACCGGCAAAACGTTGCGAAGTGATGGTCGGGCGGGATTTCAACGACGGTGCTCCGATCGATTTGGTGATCTATCCCGGCGCCCATCATGGCTTCGACATTCGGTCCGTCGGGGCCGGCTTCGAGGTTGCGGGCCAAGGCGGCCGGATGCACCGCCTGCAGTTTGACGCGGCGGCCCGGCGCGATGCCGAGACCCGGGTCAGCGCCTTCCTGCACCGCCACTTGGGCGCGCCCTGACGCAACCTCGGTCAAGCGAAGACATCGTCGCAGCCGCAAGTTTCAGAGACGACTAGAGACTCTTCTTGGACGCCCTGGGCGCCTCTCAATGCACAGGAGGATCTAAGGTAAGGTCTTGCCCTGTGGGTTCTGGGGGGGGGCATCCTCAAAGATGTAATTTCCTGGCCTTTCATTTACGTTGCACAAAATGGCTATCTCAAAATTTTGATTTGATGTGTTTGGGAAAATGGTGGGCATGGGAAGGGGGTTAGTTGATCTCCAATTTCATTTGACTATTAAAAGGGGCACTATTCTGTTGAGAGTCCCTCTGGATACTAACGAGGCAGCCATGCCGGCCAGAGACTGTACTTGATTCAGCGCATGAGTACCTAAATTTGATCCATTTTAAAACCAAAAGTCTCGGTAAGGTCAATCAGTCATGTCATGTGAACAATGGACACGACGAAGAAGATGCAGAACAGGCCTTTAGACGGCAATGGCTACGCTCTGAGATTCGAGCTCCCAGAAAGCCAGTAAACCAGACCATTAGAAGAATACCTTCAGTCAGCCTTGAAGCTTCGAAGAGAGTGGAGGCAATCGAACGGACCGAAGTTTCCATATCCTCTCCACGAGCGCAGCGTTTTCTTCCTTCTTCGTGTTGTACTGCACAAAGTGATCTGCGATCACAATCTGGTTCGCAGCGCTGTGATCGCCACACGATATGAGAGACGGTGTGAGAGACGAACGAACGACCAGACAGACAGCCAGACAGCCAGAGAGCCGACCGATTCCATTGCCGCCGTCGCTCGGACATGACGTGAGATGGTGATGGACCGAATCGTCGCTGTGCAATCTTGTTTCGAATTGAAATTGAAAGTGATCATCTTTGTAAATTTTTCTATTTCGAAATTTATTTACCTTTTCATGGAATTTCATGGAAATTTCATGGGAATATCGCTCGTATAGACATTAATACTACACATAAATCAAACACTCTTGATAAAATCAAAGCAACGGCATGAACTCTCCTTGGGTTTCAAACAGTTCGTGGTAACGAACTGTAGTAAGGAGCGACCCGGCTCAATAGTAACCGAAACTAAAAAAAGGAATTTTGATACCAATAGTTACATTACTATGCATCTGCGAGTCTAAATTTGAAAGTATTTTTCGCAATTTTACAGTGGCTCCTAGGCAAGCCACTAAACTAATAACTTATTTTCTGGTTTTGGACACAGCAAATTACGATTTTTTGTAAGATTAATGTAAATTCCAAAAGCAATTCCAAAAAAGCAAGGTACGTTTGTAACTACACTAGGAACCTAGTTCCTAGGTTCCTAGGCCCACTGTACCGGTACAGTGGTTCTTCAAGAATCTCTAATTTCAGTTAACAGACGATTTCTGAAAGGCTGCAGGTCGGTGACCTCTTCGTTTAAGATCGTTACGGTTTTACCGGCATCTCTTAGCGCTTGGACGTGAGCTTCTGCCAAAGCTTGTGCCTCATCAGCAGCATCTTCCGGGGTACTACCGGAGCCATTTCCAACAATCGATTGTATACCGGCGTTCAGGTTAACGGTGGGTTCATCGGCCAGATCTATGGCGTTGGATTGAGGTGACGCAGTTAGCAAGGTGAAAAGTAAAAATGTTCCCACGAGGAACGGCGAGCAAAGTGTTCGACCGGGGCCCGGGTTCTTCGAGAAAATGTAAGGCGAGGAAAGATGTGTATGTGCAGGTATGATATGCAATATCATACCTGCAAAATATTCCTTGTTGACAACAAAAGGGTTAGGGTACTTTCTGTCTATCGCAATGTTCTTAATTTTACATCTCGAGCCCAGGGTACTACACCAAGTCAGCCTTAATTCTTTCAGTAAACACAAATAATGAAGTTGGCAACCCCTTAGCTGGTATATGTGAATTTTGTGTATTTCACAACCATATCGTAAACTTTAGCCCTTAGGCAATTTCTCTGGAAAATAGCTAGCAAATCTCCTTTCTTTTTTGGAGCCATCACGCTTCAGAACCATAAAAATCATATTTGCCATTCCAAAATCACATTTAAATGGCAGTTGTTTCTCATTTGACAGTTTTTTTTAGCATTTCGAATTTTTCGATACTATGGGTTGCGCTTTGTTCTTCTGCGCATGATTGCGCATGGATGCAGCTATTGCTGCAACCGTGATTGGTGAGAATCGGATTTAATTTCTCCTAATTTCAACATAAACTTGTGCCATGTACCTTTCTGAATAAACCACTGGCTAACTATTAGCGTATTAACTCTATTTCTGAAAGCTGAGAAATGAGTCTCTTTTATTTAAGGTCAAAACTTGTCAACCGAGCTCTTTTGAACTCTGTGATTTCCGATCACCGCCTAGATGAACACATCAAAGGACTCCGTCTCTTTTTTCTTCTTTATGATGGAGAGTTTGCCTCTGCTTTGTCCTCTAACCTCATGAATAAGGTATGTATTTAGCCTTGAAACCTGTAAAATCCTTTATTGAAGACGTAATCAGCCAATCCATCCTAAAACTATATGTTTACAAGTCATAACCCGACGAATTATTATGGGAACAGGGACCCTCTCCCCAAAAGGGTCAAGAATTGTAGCGTGAGTGCCTAAATAAGGTACACAATCACACACTGGACAACCGTAACCGGACATGAGTCTTACCGCTCCGCACTATTTTAATATTGGTCTTCGCGAAACCTTTTTGATCAATAGGAGTGACGAGTTTCGGAACAAGGGTAATAGTTTGTCTGTGGATAGTATTTCCAGTTGCCAGGTATTTTTTGTCATCTACACTGCAAGATTGGGCGTCATGGAAGGACATTAAAGAAAGTGTTTCACAATATCTCAGGTCTAGCAAACGATCTCTTAGAATCACGACAAGGCCAAAAGGGTTTAAAAAGATCGAAAAACACCTCATCACTGATCAGTCTCAACTCAGGCTGGAAGCAAAAAAACATCGATCCTGTCAAAGAAGAAAAAGAAACCAACAGTAAAAATTGTTAGATTGAAAAAGGATTTATTTTCCTAAAAATGCTTATTTTCAACTGAAAAGCTCTGTTCTAGTAGGCAAGAAGGAAGACACCAGTTTCAAACCGAAGTTGGACTAGAATTGAAAACTGCTTAAGATTTGCGACGGTTTTCTGACCCTGTCACCAAAAAATTGAGCCTTCCCCTTTGATCACTTCTAAGCAGTGATATTAGAAAGTTTGCCTGCCACAGGAAAATGTAACTGTAGCAACTGTTGAAGCAGTATTTTTCAACGGTGATCAATAGTCCTTTATGAGTTGAAGTAATAAAAAAAGGTTTTGGCCAACACAGCTACGCACGCTCCTCCTCCATCCCAATCTATTCTAACCCTCCTTCTTTGCATTGGCAATCTGTCATCCTTCTTCTGAAGAACGTGCCCTAGCGATCTCAACCTTTCTATCATTATAGCCCTAGAAAACGGGATTGAAACACACTTTTCGCACATGCTATTGTGTGAAATACGGTCAGTCAGTCGGGTAACCAAAACAATCCGTAGGCAATTTCTCTGGAAAACATCTAGCAAATCTTCCTCCGTTTTTTGGAGCGCCCATGCAACCTTTTAATTGTCAATGAACAGATATAAAATTACTTAACTGGATATTTCGAACACATATACAGTGTTCATCATCATCATGTGTAAGAAATATCTAGTTAAATAATTTTATATCTGTTCACTGTCAATTAAAAGGTATCATCCCTATTTTGAACTGTTTTACTTAGGTCTATGCATTTGAGGCTCGAAAAAATCATATGCAGTGGTGTATAAACGTGCTTTAGCCGTTATGTTGTAGAGTCGGTGGATCAGAGGATAGGGTTGGAAATTAATACCGCTTTTAAGGGCATCCAGGGAGGGAGGCGTGCAGGTTAATTACTTAGCACTTTCCACTCCAAGTTGATTTCTATGCTCTGTTATCCTCCTCCCTCCTTCCAAAAAAGCTCATGTATCAGTTTAAAGGATATCCAAAAAAGCTCATGTATCAGTTTTAAGGATATCCAAAAAAAAAAAAATGATTTGCATGGATTTTCGGCGCATCGTTTATAAGTTTTCTTAGATTTGTACAAAAAGGCCAATATTCCATTTGAAATTTTTTTAAAGTTACTCTTCCCACCCTGCAACGAAATATTATCGACACTCCTTCAGAATAGCTGATGCGACATTATACCTCACTGTAAACAATTTCATCACACATAACCTAATTACTAGGAGACTATTACACTACTACCCCCCCCCCCCGTCTCAGCACCAATAATAAAGGGTTAGACCAAAATTAAACATGGGAACCAAGAAGGATTGGACAACAAGCCCAAAAAATCTTTTAATTTTCGTCTGAGGGCTCAATGAGGCATTACCCACAATTTTCCACTGAAAAATATTAAGATCTGGGCACCCTTTTGCAAGTTACAAATACCTCAATTTTCAAAATTACCCCTTCCCCCAACTCTACCAAAGAGAGCAGATCCGGTCCGGTTATGTCAGTCACGTGTCTTAGACAGGTTTTTTATTCTTCCCATCCAGTTTCATCCTGATCTCACTGCTTTAAGTATTTTCTAAAATTTCGGGTTCCCCCCAACTGCCCCCCCCCCTAATTACACTGAATCCGGTTGAGATTTAAAATAAGAGATCTGAGTCACAAGGTCGTTCTAAAAGAACAGTCCTTTGCAAGTTCAATTTAGGAAAAGTTTTTGCTATGTGGAAACAAGACGAGGAAATGTCAAAAATAATCATTAATTCCTGGCCATCCAAAGAAGCTGTCGTAGGATGCTAAATTGGAGGGTGCTAAGAGGGTGTCATAGCTTTTTTAACGAAATGACACGGACGTAAGAAGAGTAAAAAAAAGAGACCAGATAAAATGGTAAACACAGAGACTAAATAAAATTATATAGTTACCAATTAAAAACATCATTTATCTCCAAATTTAGACAAATTGCAATTATACATAATTCTCAAAGAGTGGAGCATTACCACAATAACCTTGATGGCTCAATGGTTAAGACGTTGGTTTAGTAATCATGAGGACGTGGGTTCGAATCCCGTCAGTGCCATTAAATTGCAAGCTATTGTGGTAATGATCCACTCTTTGAGATTTATATATATATATATATATATATATATATATATATATATTCTCAGCAGACACATTGCAATTATATATTATTCTCAGAGAGTGGAGCGTGGAGCGTTACCACAATACTGAAGTTTATAAGAGCATCCCTTCCATAAGAAGCTAACATGCCCCCAGTTCATAACTTACAACACCTGTCCCTGGACCCTGGGTGTTTGTGTTGACGTCAGAGTTTTTCTATCTGACCTTGGAGGGACTAGTTGCCCTCTGTTCTCTTTTGACTTCTGAAAAAGTAAATTATAACTTTTAATTTTCAATCAAATGAGCCTTCTCTAAAGTTTATACGAGCATCCTTTCTATAAGAACCATATTTGCCCCCAGGACATAACTTAAAACGCCTGTAAAAAACTTTAGCGTAAAGAGTGTGGCGTTGAGGGGTGAGGACAACCTCTTTAATATACGAAATAATTTCTGTTCGTTTTAAGTTTTAATTTCGCTCCTTACTTGCAGTTGAAAAAACTTGTTTTTTTTATTTAATTTCTGAATGTTTTTGAATTAATGTATGTTTGGATTTTGGCTGACCGCACATGAATAATTAAAACAAAATATACATATTATTTTTTTTTTTGCTAAATGGCTTTCTCATAGTTTCAATTGGACGATTTTGATTAAAAATTTCGTCCTATGATCGCCACAAACTGACTTAAATCTGTGGTGGCTGGGTCACGGCGCTTGCATCTGTTGATACAAATTCAGCATCCAGCAAGACCAAATCCACGTCACCTTACTATTTTATGCTAAACTAAGAAGATTGTCAGGGGATATATTCATTGTCTTGAAACGCAGATCAAGGCATTTGGTAACCGTGAGGTTTATAGGCCTAGAGGGCATTTTATCTAACCAACCACTCCGGAGGTCCTCGACAACATTTGAGGGTCCACCTTCACTAAGAGACGATCACTTCAGAAAGGAGAGGATCAATGTGAGTATACAATTGCAGCTTAGGAAGAACAATTTCAGAATATAGGAATTTTTGGGTGTGTTAAAACGGAACTAGATGCTTAAGGTGTGGTGCTGAATAACCCATTTGAATACATATGTTAGATTTCTACTTGAACATTAAAAATCGGGATTCCTCTGTAACGATGAAACCTAGAACCAGCTGTTAGTCGAGACAGTTCAGAATTGAACATTCAACTCCTGTCTTCTTTGACCAGAATGATTTATCTGCATTTTTTTATTGAAATCTGTTTCAGAAACTAGCTATCACACTTTATTTGTGTGCAAAAAATTTAAAATAATTTGTAAAAAAAATATTAATACTGAAAAGAGTTGCAGCAAGACTATTGGCGTTATGAATACATCCTCATTGTTATTTCGTGCTTTCACTTCGTATTTTGAGACGCATTTCTCTCTTTATTGTCAGCAGTTCTTTATTGTCTCTTTATTGTCGCTTATTTCTTAATTGTCAGCAGTTCCTTCGCCTTTTCCAGTCAGCTCAATACCCTTAGCTAATTCAAACACCAGAGATCAGACATATCGTTCTTTTCCAATAAGAAGTACCATATGTAAACAAAAGATGTAATGTATAAACTACAGCCCTTGCCTCAAGGTCTTTGGGGGTTCTTGTCATCTCTAAAAACATACTTACTGGACCTTCCCGCTATGCTTGACAGAATGGATACCCGGAAAGAAAGTTGTTTACCCTCCAGTTACAATTTACTCTTAAGAAGAGCACTGGAACTTTTAATTTCCAATCGAATGAGAGCGCGCGCATCCTGGTCGTCGAGGACGAGAAGCCCTACCGGGAGCTGCTCGAGCGCCAGCTGAAGAAGCGCGGCTACGACGTCACCGCCGTCAGCAACGCCGAGGACGCCCTCGAGCTGCCCGACCCCGACGTGCTGCTCTCCGACATCTCCCTCCCCGGGATCTCGGGGATCGAGCTCATCCGCCGGGTCAAGGAGCGCAGCCCGTCCACCGAAGCGATCGTCCTCACCGGCCAGGGCAGCATCGCCGCCGCCGTCGAGGCCATGGGCCTCCCCCCAATGTCCCTTATCATTGCGGGATTTTCCCGTGCGTGTGGGCCCGGGGGGGGGGGAGGGGGGTAGGGGGGGGGGGGGGGTAATGTAATTATTTCTGAAAGCGAAATTCCATGATTTCTAAATGCTCACATGTTTCCATGTATTTTTACCTTATACATCCTTTTTATGAAAACTAATTTCCATAAATGACTAAATAAGGTGTATTTTTTCGCTTCATGGAAAAACTAAATTTTACTACTTTTTAAGGAAAATCCGGACCAATGCTCTGTCGAAGCTTTCAGAATAAAGCGGGTCAATGTCACTTGCAAATGTGAACCGGTCACCATCATTTCGTTGGATCAAATATAACATAATTGCGCGGTTACCTTCCTGCACCATATTAGTAAGTTCTGTCAGGTGTTTGCGCCCGCGTGCGGTAACACCATCGGGAAATTCGTGCAATCCCTTTGTTCGTTGGAGGGTGACGCTCTTAACTTCGACAAATGTCTTTTTGCCGTCTGGATCAGATTCATGATCAAGCAGAAAGTCGATGCGGGAATTTTCCTGAAACCAAAAATAGGCCGAAACCAATTGTGATACAAGTAGAGGACTTGTAAGCAATAGTCGACTGTTAAACCATAATCATCTTCGACAATAAGGGGTTTGCAAACTTTGGCTAGTTGGTGTACCTATTATTTGTTTCCGGTGTATTTGATGGTAAGGCAGATTTGGTTCCAGTGGTAAAACATGCAGGGGACTTGTAAGTAATAGTCGTCTCTTAGGCTCCAATCATCTTCAGTGAAGAAGGGTTTGTAACTTTTGCTAGTTGGTGTAGTCCTCTTTCGAAGCTCGTGATAACCATGATTCCCATATAATTATTAAATAAAAAACAAGTTTTTATTTTAACTGAAAGTAAGGAGCAACATTAAGAACTTAATACGAATAGAAATTATTCTGTATATGAAAGGGGATGTTTCATCCACAACGCCCCGCTCTTTAAGCTAAAGTTTTTTTTATTGTTTTAAAAAGTAGTGTTGTGAGAAAGAGTCAAACTTTAGCGTAAAGACCGGGGCGTTGAGGAGGGGACAACCCCTTTCTTATTAATTTATGACAGCTAATATTTCAAAATACCGAGTTTGAGGGGGCACAAATATCCCAGCAGCTGTTGGTGTTATTTTTTCTGTTGGGAGTGGAAGCAACAGGCCTTGGTGGCCTGAGACTCAAGTCACTTTTATAAGTACAACACCGTACTAATAATAAGGTACTAAGTCAGCAAAATTCAGGAGAGTTAAGGATTTTTCAAAATGGGAGTGGATCTGTTAAAACAATAATGTATTTTATGACCCCAATATTCCAATTTCAGTAAAATTAAGTTTTTTTATAGGTGAAGAAATATCTGATATCAACAAACTTGCAAACTCATTAAATCAGCAATTCGTTTCTGTTTCCACCACTGAACCCAATGGTCCTTTACCCTCTTCACCTGAATACATTGTAACATCCTATGTTATGTCTCTAGCCAAGACCATAACAGACAAGGCATTGGGAAACTAGTAACTAAGGAAGGTGAAGAAATATCTGATATCAACAAGCTTGCAAACTCATTACATCAGCAATTCATTTCTGTTTTCACCACTGAACCCAATGGTCCTTTACAGTTTTTTTTATTTAATTTCTAATATGGCTCAACAAGGAATACCGCTGTTATCACCAATTTGTTATTTCACGCATAGGAAATAGGGGAAAAAACACAAAACAGAGTAATTAAAATAAAAAATGTGTTTCTGACTCTTCTAAATCTTCTTATAAATCTTCTAAACTTGTCACACTTTTTTCATCTACTTTTAGCCTTGCATTCCGTACCACACCCAGTGTTTATCCTTATGAGCCCTATATCCCTTTCATTTATAAGGTATCATAATATCATTCGTTAAGGAGAGGGGCGTTTGCATAACTCAAAAATTTACTTTGCCTAAAGAATGAACCTTTCAGGAATTAAGGCCTGGGAAGGTTTTCTAAGCACCCACCTCTAACCACTCCTCCTATGGGATACTGAATTTTCATGAGCTTCAAAAATGTCGAGCGGGTGCCTAATTTTCCCCAACTGGTGTTAGTCTCAGAATGACGTGTTCTCCACACAGCTCCACCACGCTAGGTAGTTTCTTCCACTCATGATACATTTTTAGCCACACTTGGCATGCGTTACTTACTAGAATTTACTTTTGTATTCAATCTTATTCCCATTCGATGTTCAAAGGAACTGTTGATTGCAGATATCTTTATAGGAGAGAAAGATCGATCAAAGAATTATGTTCCAATGAAGAAATCTATTATGTTAGTAAGATCAATTAATAGCTAATTGAATTTCTACAATGCAGTTTCTTGTTCTGTTGTATACATTTTGATAACATGACATCCACTAGTTTATACTTTTGAATACTTAATCGGCTTTATAGGGCTATATACGATACTTTCAAAACGAAAGTTAAAAATTGCTTAAAATGAGCAACCTAGGCCATCAAATGTGACAAGACTAATCCAAGCAGCTAGGGAGAAGCGCATTAAAAAAGGTATGAAGTACTGATAAAAAAAAATGAAAACAAAGAAATTTGCGGCTAGAATACTAGCGAAACCGAAAGTTTACCTTACCTATTACCTTGACTATTTAATGTATATTGTCCACTAAATGGGTAAGAATAAACGGACTTTAATGGAAACAAGTTATATGAATTGATTATTGTTAATTTAAGCGACGATGCGGTCAAAATCTGATTGCAGATCCGCAATTCTGGTGGCGCGCTGCTGTGCCAGGCGCTCTCGTTCGGCGCTTTCCTGCGCTGCGGCCTGGTCGTCGCGAATCTGGTTCAATTCCAGATCGAAACGCGCCTGCTGGCCAAGTTGCGACTCGGCAATCTCAACGGCGCGGATTGCGTTTTCCCAGTCCTGTTGTCTTCTGAATGTTCGAGCAAGGTCCAGGTAGCCTTGTGTCAGAACGCTGTTCGCCCGAGCCAGGATCTGAGTCTCGTTTCATGCTAAAATGAAAGAAACTAACGAAGAAACCAGTTTGTTCTCGAGTTTTACAAAGCGTAAACTTGAGTAAATTGTGTATATTACACAAGTACCAGAATTCCTTCCCAGTACGGAAAATAAAAATACCAAACTCAAATAAAATTCTCGAATTTGGAAAACCTTATTCTCCACTTTGGAGATTTTCCACGGGGATAAATACCGGCCACTGCTGAAACCGAAGACCGAAATGCTCAGAGCGTTTCATGTAAAAAACAAAAATTATACAAATAGGAAAAGAGAGGTCCATGCCTACTCTCAAATCTTGAATCAATCTTCTCAGGTAATCAAAATGAGCAAAATGAAAGGGACTTTTTACTGCCTCTCACCACCTTTTCCTACCCCTTCTTGTGTGGATTGCGTAGTCCATGTTTGTTTGCTTTGTTGGAGAAGCAAAGATCAGCCCATTATTTGGACAGAGGCTTTTGCTTACATATTTTAGGCTTGATTTGAGGGAAACATTCTAGCCACATGGTATTGTAGCTAATAAATCTCTTTGTGCATCGAGAAATAACTTACAACCCTTGGCCACAGACTCTGGGGGGGTGTCAACACTGGAGGCATTGTTCTAGGATATTTGGACCGTTTTGAACAAAATGGCTATCTCAAAATTTCTTTTTGGTGTAAATGAGGAAAATAGGGCATGTAGGATAGTTACCCTCAGATCCTTTTTGACTCTTAAGAAGTATACTAGAACTTTTGACTTCCAATCAAATGACCCTCCTCCAAAGTTTATACAATCACCTCTTCTATAAAAAACATATATACCCTCTTGCCACCTGAGGCCAAACCTGCTGTCTTATCAGTATAGTGGTATTTGAATTGGTTCCATCTATAAAAGCAGGAAGAACAGTGAAAGTGAAATGGGATTTGAATAAAATTGATCTCTAAAAGTAAAAAGAACAGTGAAATTAATGGTTTGTATAAAAAAGAAAATACGACTACTACTAGCAACTCATTGCACCATCAAGCCACCTGAGGCCAAACCTGCTGTCTTATCAGTATAGTGGTATTTGAATTGGTTCCATCTATAAAAGCAGGAAGAACGAATTTGCGATTGCTATATGTCACTTGGTTAATACCAAGTGCCATAAAAATTAAGTTATCTAATAGAAGTAAAGAGCCAGGTTGAAACTTAAAATAAACAAAATTACTACTTCTTAATTGGAAGATCATTGGCCTATATCTATAAAACTAGCCCATACAAACTGACCCATGACATTTCCCTGTGTTTGTAGAACTGAAAAACTAGCATTTTACTGAGAACAGAGAACCCGCGCGAAGAGTAGGAGGTTCTTTAAGGACGTTCGGTAAAATAAAGGATGGCATGCGGCCTATAACGTCTTTTCCTGCGGCCCACTTAACTTTTATAATATTTACTATTTTTCGGCCCAAGCATTAAAATCCAACGTCCCCTGCAACCTTTTCCCCCTTTTGTTTATATATTTGAGCAAGTTGCACCTAATAATTGCAGTTTCATTTTATCTCAGTGGTCTCAGGTATCTTCGGTTTCAGTGTATGAATTATGAGTGTGCTGCCACTATTGTAGTCTGGTGAACTGCTGCCTCTGCCAGTGGTACTTTGATCAAAGTTGTCTGACAGAACCAGTTTCTGTCTGTATTTGTACTTGGTAATAACCAGAATAGCGTGATATAGTGTATATACACTACAATGTAGGATTTCCATAGTTATCCGTTGTTGTTCCCGTAATTTTGTTACTATAGCACTTAGTTTCATCATACTTATGTATAATTCATGGGGATTTATCTAACTTCACGTCTTGAGTGTGGTGGGTATAAGGTAGATAACTTCGAAGACCACACTGCCTTTCCATGACGAAAGTAAAACAGTTCAAAATAGGGATGACTAGGATCGGCTTAGGGCGTTAAATTGGAACTTTCTAGGGCTGAACAATTGATCAAAAGGCAGCGTGTGAACAACATTCAACATCTTTATTAAATATAATTTATTCCGGCTTGACGAACGCTTACCACCAAAGCACGCTAATACTACTACTTCTATTACTGCTACAAACACTGATTACACAGCGACTCTACTGCAACAAAATGTGCATAGTACTGCAGCTACTGCTATTATCGTTGCTTCTACTACGACCACTACTGCTACAACTGCTACTGCATGGTTTTGTTTCCATTTTGCCAATTCATTTTCAGCCTTCCCCACCAATGGTCCCATACAGTGCTAGTCCATATAAAAAACTAACTTAAAAAACAATTAAATTTTTACTTTGTAATATATGTTACATTAATTAGATTATTGTGTTCTCATATGTTATTTTAACTAATTTAATATGTTTTTTTGTTAATAAATTTGCAGTTGCCTATATAATTTAGCTAGATGATGAAAGTGAATAAATCACTTAATGCCTTTTTATGCTCTTTCATAATTTAGCTGAAACCCTTTCTCTACCGCAATGCCACGTCCGAAGAACCGAATGACAAACTCAGCTGAAATCACGAACAGAAATGTATAGAAACAACAGATGACAGCGCTTTCGGACCCGTGGGAAAATTTTTGCTTCTATAAATTTTTCTATTTATCACTCAAAGAAGATATATTGGCTGTGGGGCCGGGTAACTGCCGCATACATTTAACACTTATAGATTTTAGTTCATCTTCGATTTGAAAGTGGTGTCTGCCTGCTCGAAAGCGGAAACATACTTTCCGTGGTTTATAGTAGACGCTTGGGTAGAATTATGATAGTTCATATTACTGGATTACCAATAAAGTGAATATACCACTTGATGCATTTTTTTATGTTCTTTATGAATACAATAATTGCTTCTACTGTAAATTCAAATTTAAGCACCTTTTGAGCTTTTAAAAATGACAAATTTTAAAAAAATTATGACATTTCATTTAACTGACTTACCAATAAAGCAAACATACTACTTGATGTTTTGTTTTTATGTTCTTTACAAGTATAATAATTGCTTCAATTAAAGAAACGAACAATAATTTCGTATATATTTGTTTATTTTTCCTTGAAACCGGCCAAACACTTGTTTGTTTTTTTTCCTAGAAACTGGTATACTGATATTTCCAACCTTAAAAATGATCTGGCCAAACGATTTTAGTAAGTCGTAGCTACAAGAAAATTCTTTCATAACTCAATTTTAGAAAACCATTTTTCATTTGAATAACATCATATTAATATGCGTTACTTCTCATTCTGTTTCCTTTTATTACAATTAAATAAAAACTTTTGGGATTTTAAATCAGTATGATGGGATCTAGGAATAACTTTGAAGACAGGATACCTACCATGAGATGTAACTTAATGGAGTTATAAAGAATGATTATCTTTTATAAAAAAAAACGTCTTGCCTTTGCTTTCTTTATTGTGTTGTAGAACAGCTCTTTTTTTCTTTTCTTTTTTAACGTATCATACGATCTGTGTTTTGGTAACGACAAAAGATAGAAACTAAAGTTATTTGTGGTATGGTAATTATGAAAGTAGAGGGAAAGTTTATATTAAGTTGGGCCGATATGCTTATTAATGAGTAAATCTTGACAAAAATCGATTTCGGCATGCCCAAGGCAGATTAAATTAACCGGATTAAAACTGTTTCACATCTACACATCTCTCAGTTAGTACTTTACGCGGGATATTTTTTGACCTTGTGGGGCCATGAAATTTGATAGTTTCTTGTTGCACTTTTCCCTTGTTTCAGCTTTTCCCTCGCAGGGCTTTAAATCAAACCACTTTTCAACTCACTTTTTTTAACAATCAATATCGATAAAAGCTGAGTTCTTATAAATTAGCCTACGTAACGAAGTTTTGTATTCTCATGTTTTTATTACATATATGAGCAGGTTCACACCCTCGTTAATACCTCGCTCTTTACACTAAAGCTTAAATTTTGTCCCAGTTCATTAAGAATGACCCCTGAATCACAAGAGCCGTAGAATAAATAGTTGAAATTACTTAAAAATACTTTAGCGTAAAGAGTAAGGTATTAGGAGGAGGTGAGCTTCTCATATGCGTAATAACTTCTGTTCGTTTTAAGTTTTAATGCTGCTCCTTACCTTAAGCACTTTGACGCAAAACTACAAAGCAAACTTCAAAAGTGGGCTTGGTCGAATTGACTTCAGAAACACAAATTTCTGCGAAGATTATTCCATCCTTATTTGTTCTCTTAGCTGGATTACCATATAGGCTGCCACCCAGAAGCCATAAAAACTGGAAAGGACCACTCAGAGATTTCAAAATGTACATACAATACGTAAAATTCTGAATTACCTCAATAATTTAATTTTTAACATGAAAACCACAAGCTTCAAAATGCCCATTGACAAGACATTAACCAGTATCAATATGGAAAAAAGGCTGCAGATGATCATAAACGTGAATAAAGTTGATAGATTTTTTGCATAAATAATCACTGGAAGACCGAATCTGAGAAGGCACATCAATTAAACCAAATCGAGCAATTATTTTTTTGTTTCGGGGCCATCTAGGAAGCCGGAGGAGGAATTTGCAATATCTGAAGTAAGCCGTACGTAGAGTATGTCGATCTTTCTTACGAAACAGATAAGCCATGCCTGATAAAAACAAAAGCACAGGGGTGCAATGCCACGGCAGGCGACCGTCGTTCTGGTACACCGACATACGGCACTAGCTGCCTTATGCCAGGATACGCCAGGCGCCTTATCTATGAGGGTGCTCACGGCTGCACCGTTGGCCACTTTCTGTCCTCCGGACTTCACCGCCGACGCTGGTCTTGCTGCTCATCCACCAGTTGCTTTGCTTCGCTATCGTCCTCCAGTGGATGCTGATTTTGATTCATCTGAGGCAGGACCTAGTTCCTGAATAATTTATGTATTCTAAAGTTACGGCTGTAGCCTATTAACTGTAAACTTAATGAATTATGTTTATTTGAAATCACCATAAAAGCTGACTGCTTTTATACATATAACTTTGTCAAAATTTTGTTTTCTTTAGAGTTTATGTTATTATTCGAAAGGACTACTTTTTACTTACAATTAATTCTCAACCTGCGAAACAATTAAAATCCTGTCCATGAACTAATCCAAATTTCGTTCATGGTCACAATACAGGACCCAAAAATTATTTTTACTTTTAAGCTATAATAGCTGAAATAATGTTAAGATTTTGCGCTTAACAACGGGTGACCGTTCTTGAGGTGTTTTTGTATTTGATGCTTAGCTGATATTTATTTGAATATGGCATGAGCTCTAGCAAAATTCTAAGAATCAATAGATTGATTTAAAAAGAAAATCAAAGGCTTAATGCCGATCGGGATTCAAAATAAGAGCTCTTAGACACAAGGTCCTTCTAAATATCAAAATTCATTAAGATCCGATCCCCCACTCGTAAATTAAATATACCTAATTTTTCCTCTCCCTTAAACCCCCAGATGGCCGAACCAGAGCCCTATAAGGGAAATTGTACAATCAAGCCTTTTAAAAGTATTGCTTATTATTGGGGTATGCATATAAGTCAAAATTAATAAAGTCGTATATATTTTAAGAGATGATACGACAGCCCTACGTGGGAAATTATACAACAAAGCCTTTTTAAAAGTATGGCTTAATATTGGGGTATACATAAAAGTCGAATAAATTCGTATGTATTTTAAGGAACGATACGATAGTCCTATGAGGGAAACAATAGAATGAAGCCTTATGGAAAGTGTTGCTTAGCCTAACGATACTGATACTGTTAAGAGAACACATTAAAATAGTAATACATCGAAATCAAAACACCTGGCCATCAAGCATCAATGTTCCCCCGCCAAGAGGATAATCCCCATTTCAACATACAAATTTGGTTGTGTCTGTCTCTACACCTTGTACATGCATTATTGCTCCATGCTTTTACTTTACCGAGATTGTTCTACCTTCAATCCTTAAAACATATGCGAAGCAGAAAAAAAAGAGTACTTACAAATAAAAACTATTGTCCATAAGAACTACATTCAGTGTTTTAAACGTAATAGATATTGGTACACTTTCCAGAAAATTAACATAACTATTTTATTAATCGTCTTAACAGTGTTTATACAAACCTTAGGTGACTATTCAAACGCATTTTAGTATTTACATTTACAAAGCTTTCGATATTGAGGTAAATAATATTATCTTCTAGGAAATAGGATCTTTGGGTCTTTCTTGGATTAGCACAAACAAGCGAAGGATTTTTTCTTCAAATTGATTCTACAAGTCACTTACAATTGACTTAAAGGAAAACTTTTTTATTTTTTTCTTCGTAGTAAAGTGATTTCAGCAAAGTGCTAGAAAGTAATAAGGGTTTAGCCTATACTATCCTTACGTAAATGTTGAATTTAAGACAGATTGATGTTGAAATTACCTTTTGAAAAGTTGCATAAAAATCTATCCCGGGGACAAAATAGTGTTTTGCTAGTAATCGAGACAAAGCCTATAGTGTGCAAGTTTAATCAAAGTTTCCGAGTACCTGTCAGAACCTACTTATTGAAGTAATACGTCTTTACTTTCGTTCCTGGAGCGACCCGGCTCTATAGTAACCGAAACTCTAAAAAACGGAATTTTAATATCAATAGTTACATCAAAAGCATCGCATTTTAATGCTGATTTCAAATATAGAAGTTTCATCAAGTTTAGTCTCACCCATCAAAAGTTGAGAGCCTGAGAAAATTTGCCCCATTTTAGGAAATAAGGGTAAACACCCCTAAAACTGATAGAATCTTAACGAAAATAACACCATCGGATTCAGCTTATCAGAGAACCCAACCGTAGAAGTTTCAAGCTCCTATCGCTCGATCACCGCGCTGCGCAACAAGCCGCAGTCGGACTGGCGTATCGATCACGCCAGCACCGTGCTGTATTACCTGTTCCCGAATATCCAGCTCACCGTATCCGAGCGCCAGGTGACGCTTTTCAGGATTTATCCGCACCCGAGTGAAACAGGCCGCTCCATCACCCGGGTTTCGCATTATTTCAGCGCTGCTGCACTGGATCTGATCGAAAGCAGCAACAAGACCGTGATCAACGAAGCCAATGTTTACGACCAGGGAGCGCGCGACGGCACTGGCTCAGGAAAAGTTTCAGTAAGGACAACAGAGAGTCAAACAATTGTAAAGTTTTCAGTTTCTGCAACATAGTATATATTGTCAAGCCTTAGGGGGGTATTGTTAACTTGAAAGTATGTGTGCAAACAGGAGGAATTCCCTCAAAGCCAAAAAATTTCCGAATAGCTCGGCATTTCTGTTCAAATCATTGAACATAATTTATTTATTTTTTATCCCCCTCCCAACAAAATTCCTGCATACAAGGCTCCTGAGTAAAATCTCTAGCTTATAGGAGGACGAGTTGATCGCACGCATCACGATCTCGGAAGCGTCGACGCCGGAGCTCAACATCACGGTCGAGAACGCCGCGCTTCCCGGCGGCTTCTTTCTGACCCCGATGTGGGTCGCCGCGCACAACGGTGAGTTTGACGTCTGGTCTGGAGGCGAGCCCGCGAGCAACTTCCCGGGCCTCGAAGAGATTGCAGAGGAAGGCGACACGGCGCCGATCACGGCTGCCTTCAGCAACAGTCCCGCCGGTCTGGCGGGTGGCGCCCAGGCGACGATCTGTTCCGAAAGGACTCGAACAGTCTCGGCTGCAGCCAAAGCAGGCCGGAGGTCCGGGACGATTTCTGCTGTCTTTTCCTGAACAGGGAGCACTGGCTGAGCTGATCGTCAGCAACAACAGTGGAGGCGCCAGAATCTCGCTGAGTGATTTACCGTCACCTGAGTCTGTCGACCTCAGCGGACAGCCGAGACTTGTCTATCCCCTCTCGGTGAAACTGGTTGCCGGGTTGACCACCGACCATCATGACTCGGCAGACCATCACTGAACGCGTGTCACTAAACTCAATGAACATTGTCTATTTGGATTAGAGCGACGTAGTGAGCCACGTCGCTCCTTACTTGCAGTTCGTTACCAAGAACTGTTTGAAAATCATAGACATTACATTAGCGCTGCCTAAGTAAAGATCAATTATTTTTTTATTGGAAAGCAACTAGCGTTCCCACGCCAATCATTTTTCCGAAAACATCCAGTCAAAATTTTGAGATAGCCATTTTGTTCAGCGTAGTTTAAAGGTCCAGATGTTATATTTTTGATGATGACCACCCCACATTCTTGTTAGTGTGAATGGTTTGTTAAGCTTATCTGAAACTCATTCAGATCTCACTTAAATTCCAAAGACAGTAATGGTTTAGAGGATAAACAAAACCACAAAGTGTTTTGTACAACAAAATCAACCCATAACCTAAAAGGAAGAAGCTGGTATTTAAATTCATGAGCCCTGGGATAGGAAAATTTTATTAAAAAAAAAAAAAATTAAAAATACTGCTACTAAAATACAGGTAAAATTTCAGTTTTGAAAATAAGATTTTATCTAAACTGCATTTTACCTTAATTTTCAGTTACTAGTTGCTTTTTCTCTGCCTCTAGTTCTGAAAATGCAATTCCTATTATTTGAGTAGAATTTTGAGCCATATCAATTTTTTTTTCAAAATTTAGTAAATGTATTTGCATATCTTTAAAACCTTATAAAATGGAATTGAGAAAGTTATGAAGCTGAAAACAATTTTGTTATATTTCAATATTTTTTTTTTTTTATTTTAGAGAGAGAAAGATGGGTTTGTTAATACAAATAACAAAACAAAACAAGCAAATGCTGCTTGGAGGGTAATGATGGCTCGTTCTAGAGACAGAATACATACGCAACTTCCTCGAGATCGCTGAGCGACGCAGCCTTCTTATATATAAACTGCATTACTGCGCTTATAACATGCATCTGTCTTAGTCTCGCAAATGAATGTACAGGAATATCTTAAAATAACAATATACCACCGTGATATGTAGAATATGTTTCTCAGTCAGCTAAAAATGAATAACAAAGTATAACATACCACATTAATTGGGTGAATTGCGTTGATGATTGTAAATTAAATATAAGGAAAAAAGTAATTTATTTAAAAGAAAAAGAAGCGTTTTCACAGGCAATATTTTAAATTTGCAAAACATGGACCCTCAAAGAAGAAAATCTGTTATGTCTTGCAGTCAATATGTCAAGTGACTTTTGATGAGCACACCACATATAACATGGGCTATAATTCCTGGGCTAAATGTATCTGGGCATGTTATATAGCCCAGAGAAATATTCAGCTTTGTAGAGTCAAACTTAAATAATTTAGAAATGAGGTAGACAAATTTATAAGGCCGAAGATGGTTTTTCAAAAAAGCATATTTTTTATTTTATAAAATAAAAAATATGCTTTAATCAAAAAATATAATTTTTAATTATTTCTTCCACAAAGGTTGAATAAATTCATAAATTTCATAGCATATTTTTTCTTCAATTAATCTAATGCCACAAGCTAAAAAATAAATATATATAGAAACACTTAAAAACATAGCTGCTTCTTGAAAATGATTGTTAAATGGCCGCAAAACTTGTTTCAAAGTGCAAAGAGAAAGGCTGTCAGTTTTGTAGTGTTTATTCATTGTTTTTTTTTTTTTTTTTTGTTCTTTTATTTGCCTAAATTATTACATCTTCTTGCTAATAAGTTTTTATTTTTAATCCAATCTATAACACCATGAAATAGTGTAATGCAAACAGTTGGATAAATATATTATTTTAGAACACAGATAGAAATACAAGGAAACGACACAATTCTAGATATTGTAAAGTAAGAAGTATGATATATTAGGACAAATTTATGATAAATTAGCACCTTTTTTGTGAAGGTAATCCGTTTACATGATGGGATTGAGAAGAGGGGGATATGCTGGGGGAATTTGTCATGGGAGAAGAAAATTTCCATGAAGGGAGAGCAGGATTTACTAGCATTATTTAAAAAAAAAACAGTTAAAAAATAAATATGAAAAAGTTTTTTCAGCTGGAAGTAAGGAACAGCATTAAAACTTAAAACAGAGACAGAAATTATTACCCATATGAGGGACTCACCTCCTTCTAATACCTCGCTCTTTGTGCTAAAGTATTTTTAGTAATTTCAACTATTTATTCTACGGCTTTTGCAGGAGTCCATCTTCTCGACCCCTAAGTAAAAAGAATAGTATTTAAAAATCAAGATGATACATTATTAATATCAAACACAAATTTTGAAAGCAATATTTTAGAAAAAATTTCATAATTTCAAAAAGAAAATCAAGAATAATAATAAAATAATGAATAAAACAACAAATAATCAGATTTATTTTTAAGTCAAATTTTATAACCTAATAAATCAAGTGATACTTTAACAAAATAACATACTTTAAAATAAAATATTTTAGATACAAGTTAAAGCACAGGAAGACTCCGGTATTCACAGCGCGCGCGCAAAGAAAACAAAAGTACTGTACCAGGTACCAGGTACCAGTACGAAAAATTGGGCCTCTGCCGTCTGAACGATGCGCGCGCGCGCATCTGGGTCCCAAACGAAAACCCGAACTCCGATCGTGATATGATATTATGATATGGCTTTCGTTTTTTTGTGGGGGGTAGCGGTAGCGGCCCGGAAAACGTGTTACGTACTGTAGTCCCCTTTCTCATAAAATAAAATGAATGACGTGAACGAAGGAAAAATACCAAAAATAAAAATCATGATTAGAGCAAAAGAAAGATACAAAGATGATATTAATGTGGAAATCAAAATTCAGTTAAAACAAGAAAAATTACGTTCTAAAGATGAATTAAATGTGGAAATCAAGAGACAGTCACCAATATTTTTGGAAATTATCAACCACAAAAGAAAAGAAAAAAACGAGCCTGGAGTAGTAGAAAATCAGATTACTGTATCTACGTTCATAGACATTGAGAATCATAAAGATATTGAGATTGTTTATGCTACAGAACCCGTGGAAAGAGTGCGATTCGAGTCGCGTGCCTTACGCCGTCTTCTGGCGCTTGTGGACGCCCTCTGCGACCTCTTCGATCAGTTTCTTGTTGAAGGCCGGAAGGTCGTCGGGCGTGCGGCTGGTAACCAGGGCCTGATCGCAGACGCACTCGGCGTCCACCCAGCGGGCCTTGGCGTTCTTGAGGTCGTTCTTGATCGACGGGAAGCTGGTGAGCTCGCGTCCCTCGATCACGCCGCAGTCGATGAGGATCTGCGGGCCGGGGCAGATGGCCTTCTTCCTCCATTGTGTTTGTCTTCGCACAAGGCCTTCTGGATTCCCGTCCAAAGTACCGCGACTTACTGCAATATGTTTCAGCCAGATCATGCTGGGGTTGCATCGATTTTTTAATGTGTAAACATGATAGGTACTTTGAATTAAGTTGCAGTTTGTAGCAACGCAGCTATCTGTTGCAACCTGGTGTAAACACCCCTTAAGGTTTCCTTGTTCAGCGTTGACTCTAGTGTTTCTGAGTTAAAAGTTTTTGTAGACTTAATTACTCTATGTGGGGGGGGGCGGAACCTAAACTCTTAGAAAATGCTTAGAGTGGAGGGATCGGGATGAAACTTTGTGGTAAAAATAAGCACAAGTCCTAGATACGGGATTGACATAACTGGAACGGATATGCTCTCTTTGGGGGAGTTGGGGGGAGGGAGGTTAATTCTAAAAAATTAGAAAAAAATAGGTATTTTTAACTTGCGAAAGAGTGATCGTATCTTAACGAAATTTCATATTTAAAGGACCTCGAAAATCAGATCTCTTATTTTTTATCCCAACTCGGTCAGTTTCAGCTACAAACAGGATTTCAACTCTCTTTCCCAGCTTTTTGCGTGTTAGTTTTTCCGCTTTCCTAACAAACTCGAAAATTTGAAGATTTTATATCTGCGGAGTATCAACTTTGAAAATTTCACTTGTTCTTTCGAAATACTTGCGAAAGACAAAAATTATTGATGCAAACAGAAAATATACTAATCAAAGGAAATGTCACCAATGTGTCAGGTAAAATCACATTGGGAAATTGATACAGCTGGTGCAGCATCAATTTCTAATAGAAAATATAAACAATACTCACCAGAAACAACACAAGGATATGGCTTCATTTTATCCGAAGGAGTGGCGGCATTAAACTTCAGAAGTAGATCAGGTGCAATAGGCGTAGCCGCCAGCACCTCCCCTTTACTAAGTTTGACTTTATGGACCACAGTCTGAAAAAATGATAAAACAAAATCAATTATATTAAATTTATTTGGTCGTTTTTATCGTCAAAATAAATAATTCTTTAGTTAATCTATCTCTTTACAGCTTCTAAGCGAATTATTGAAATACTCCTTGATATTCAATTGGTCTATTTTCTTCTTGTTTGGTTATCTCCATAGATACTTCAATTGGTGAAATATTCTTTGTTGGGTTTGATATTTTGACTTTCAACTGGTCTGAATCGTATAATGGATTTCCTTCAAAGTCACTAACCTTGACTAGAATTGTGTTTGAGCCACTTGAAAATGGTGAAATATCAATGTCAAATTTTGTATTCTCTGTAAACTCTAGAGTTTTGAAGCCATAAACAACCTCTTGTGCATCCACTTTTTGAATTTCTCCCTCAGGATCGTTATTGCTATCATGCGTGAATTCGTGTTACCAAATCTTGACCTTGTGTTGTTTTTGCACCGGTGGAGAATTTTATAGTTTTCATTTAAAAGAAGCTAATTTTAAGCATATATAAAGGACAAGTCACGTTCTACCATAAACGCCGTGTACTATGTCGGGGGGACTAGGCCATAAGAGACGCCGAAAATATTGCACCTGTTTTCTGACACCGCAACTAGAAATAGTCTTTTTTTTTTTCTTTTTAATTTCCGTTACAGTTCTGTTTGGCATCATCCACTACGCAGTCGCAAGGTCATAGTCTAGACATAGGAAACAATATTGATTTTTCTCTTTAAACTTACTTCAGTAAGCGAAGATGTCTCAGCATGTTGCTGCTCTCCACTGAATACACCATGCCATGCATCATAAATGCATTACATCTTTAAACTTGCGATACGTCTTAATACGTTATAAGTCATAAATAAATTACGTCTTTAAACTTACGTCAGTAAGCGAAGATGTCTCAGCATGCTGTTGCTCCCCACTGAATACATAATGCTATTTGGTAGTACTAAAAAAAGAGACCTTATGTTTTATTGTTTCGTGGTAAGAAGTGAGCTTTAGTTTCATTGGCCTGCTAACTGTGGTGTATTTCCGTAAGCCAATCATAGGGCAATTAACCCTCTCTTTTTGAATTTTGATTGATTTCAAAACAATCAAGGTGGAACTGTAATCTAGTAAAAATCATAAAATGATAAATAATAAAATAACTAATGGATAATTAAAAATAATAGTAATAAAAATATGAAATAATAATAAATAATCAATTTAAAGGCCAAGAAATCATTCATTGAGGTTTTCATTTCAGTAGTATTATACATTGAAATTAACTGAAAAATCACTATTAAAGAAATTGCTAAGAGTTTTTCCTTATACCGTGTTGTCTTGAACCTGAGAATCCCCAAATTGAAGGTGCGGCTCCTTCCACTACACTGGCATAGAGACATATATTATTATTATTGTTTTAAAAGGTCATGTTAATAGGAAGAACCATTATTTGTTCGCTTAAAGCTTCAATTTTATTTATTTATTTTATTTTTCACCATCACACATCAATATCTTACTTGTGAAATGTCGTGAGAAAAATTCCTTGTTGAAGTTGAAAACTTTCAATTCAGTAAGGTTAGGATAATCACCAGCACGAAGAATACATTCCATAGAAATGGGTTCAACAATGAGAGATTTGACATTTTCATGAACTCTTGGTAATATCGAAACATAAAATCGATCGAGCATTGAATCAGAAATTGAACAAATTTGCTCGTTTATTTCTGATGGAGAAACAAAATTGAGAATTGTGCTGAACATTTGTTGTTGATTATTTGCGAAGCTGTGTTCACCGGCTTCTATTTTTTCCGTTTTTTTTTATTATTTTCTTAGCCTTTATTGGAATTAAAATAATACATTTGTTTAAAACACATTTTTGGATGATCTATTTTACCATAAATAACGTGCAGCAGTTTGTTTTTTCTAATCCAATCTTAAAGTAATTAAATAAAAAAAAACACAATTTTCTTTCAAATGAAAGTAAAGAGCGACATTTAAACTTACACTGAATAGAAATTATCCCATATATGAGGGGCTGACCCCAAATTGCTTTTGGGGTGAATTGGATCGATAAGAAATTCACCTAAAGAGGATTTAAAAGTACATAGACAAAAATTGCACCACAGAAAATTTTTCACCCTAACCAATGGGTTGACGCAACCGTCTATAGGTGCAATCATCTGTGGGCTCTTTAAGCGTAACATCCTAGGAGAATACATTTCATCATAGGTGCCGGTAAAAGGCAGGGGGCATAGCCCTCACTTGGAAATTCGGGCCTATACAGTAATTATAAGGAAACCAAAGGAAAAAGAGCAGGCCAGAGCCGACGCGCCGAACAGGAGCACCACGAGGCCCGCTCCACCGCTCGAGCATCGGCCGGTCCGCGCGTCCGCGACCGCCCGCACCGCAGATGCAAGCAGGAACAGGGTCATCGCCGCGACGAAACTGGCGAGCACGTTCGCCAGCCCGAACCACGCCGTCGGCTGCTGGCTGCGCAGTCGCCGTTCGTAGATCTCCGCACCGGCCGTCCCTGGCTCCAAACCATTGGCGAGCAGCACCGAATCCCGTTCGCGCTGGAACATCGCAATTACAATTTTGTATTCAAAATGGCCTGATTTGTCTCTGGGACATCGTTTGGTAGAACTAAAAGTAAACCAAGCTTTTCAGAAGACCAGTTTTTAAGGTTTTAAAGTCTTGCTTGATTCTTAACTTTGTAAATTCACAATTACATTCCAAAAAAATGAATAATAATGACAATAAAATAATAAAAGTGACAATAAAATTACTTGTAATGAAATACTGAATATCTTTTTAAGATGACGGTTTAACTTAGTCTGCAATACAATACACTTAAAAGCATTCTATATATTTTTAACAGGGATAATACAGCTAACCTCATTAAAGAAAAAGATTAGTTGATACTCACCTTTAGTGTAACTTTCAAATATAAATTATGAAGAGCCTACGTAGGCCTTACCGAAAGATTGATGAACAAAGTAGCAAGAAGGAGGATGATGACTGCATGAAAGGATAAGGAGCCAGAGTAGAAACATATATTTTCAGGAGGAGAAAGGGTAGCTTGCTATTTCTTAATATACTGGTTACAACTGAAGCCTTTATTTGGCAGAAGAGCTAGGCCGGCATGCTGGGCCAATAAGCCAGATCGCCTACTTCGACGATCGCGCCGGCGTTTTTTTCTAGTACGGCTTCGGCGGGAACTTGGAAATAGATTTCGTCGCCCCAGGTGAGCGCGGAAGATTCAAAGGGCAAAGCGTCAAGAATGGCTTTACCAGTAGGCGTGTCGTATATTTCAGCTACAAATTCTCTTTGGCCGATTTGAATGTTTATTTCAACCATGATTAAGGAGCAGGCTTCGAAACTAATACCTCCCAACCGGGGCCTCGATGATTAGAAAATAGGGGAAACACCCCTAAAAGTTCTCGGAATCTTAATAAAAATCATACCATCAGTTTCTGCATATCAGAGAACCCGACAATAGAGGGTTCAAGCTCCTATCTGCAAAAACGGGGATATTTTGTCAGAAGAAAGATCACTGACAATGGATGAATGTTTTTTGTTTTGTGTGTTTTTTTTCCGGGGATGATCAGATCGATCCAATGGTCCCATAATATTGGGAGAGGGCTCATTCGAACGGAAATCTAAAGTTCTACGCAGCACGCTACGCGATTGATGCCGACATCGATTACGACGGCCCCGGGTTTGATCCAGTCCGCCTTTACCATATCCGGCCGCCCAACTGCAGCGACAACAATGTCGGCTTTCTTCACCACGCCCGGCAGATCCCGGGTACGGCTATGCGTGATCGTGACCGTCGCGTTCGCCTGTAGCAGTAGCGATGCCATCGGTTTGCCAACAATATTCGAGCGACCAATAACAACCGCATTCTTTCCGGACAGGTCCGCGCCGAGCTCATCGTGAATCATCAGCATGCAGGAAGATAGCCATTTTGTTCAGCGTAGTGTAAAAATCCGTAAATTATCCCTATAAAGATGCCAACCCCCACAGTGCTAAGGATCCGGGTCGTAAACTATACTCCGGGGGTATATAAGGTTTTTATGGAAAGATTGGTTATATGAACTTCAGAGGGGGCTCATTGGACTGGAAATAAGAAGGTCTAGTGCACTATTTAAGAGTAAATGTGATCGGTGGGCAACTACCTCCCCCTATATCGTTTTTTCCCCAGAAGTGTCCAATAGAATTTTTTAGTCAAGAGTTCCTAATTTCTCCCGGGCGTCATTAATATTCAGAAAAAATGCGGAAACAATTTCACAATGACTACAGGCCATATTAACACACACGGCTTATAGTTCCATTTCAAACATCGGGCCCTCGAACAGGCTTCTTGACCCTAGAACACGACTGGCTGTTGCTTCGATGACGGCCATCACAGTTGGCACAGGTAAAGGTAGTGCAGGTCAAGGTTGCTATGATTACTGGCACATTTAGTTGAATTACTTAGAATAATCTCTAGTAAAATGACTAGGTGTGACAGAAGGGAGGTTCTGGCCTCCCTTGTGCCCTATTTCAATTTTTAGTAATTTAAAATATGATAAAAATTAAATACTTTTAAATTTATTAATTCTAACTTTATATGGGAAAATGAATTCGCATATGTGCATATGCTCATAGACTCAATTCACATATATTTACTGCGGTCTGCGCCCTCTAATTTATTTTAGTAGAGATAAAATTAAAAATAAATACAAAAATGGTTATAAATTTCAGATTACTTATTGGAAAATTTGTGCCCCTCAGAGAGTTCAGCAAAAATATGTTAATTTAGGCATAAAAATGAATTACATTAGGTATTAAATTTAAAACTTTCAATAATATTTACAATAGTATAATAAAAGATGGATTAATATATCAATTTAAAATAAAAGAAAAACACGAACGAAGAATGCCTATTTATTGTCCCCAAAGCTAAGATGAATTAAAATTCGGCAGCATCAGACGCAATTATGCTCGGCGGTGGCGTGCCGTCGGCATGCCATAAATTTTTACGCCGAAAACTGGAATTTTTCCTTCGTAAGTTAAAAATAATTTTTTTTCTAATTCAAATGAATACATGCAAAAAGAGAAATTGACGTTTTACGTTACAAATAGTTACGGCTCATCACACCGGGTCGAAGACTAGTACAAAACATGACAGGTGAAATGTCTTTATCTCGTTTGTAGAGATGTGGTAACCAAAGATTATGCAATTCTTCCGTTCGATTTTTCCAGACATCATCGGCTTTGTTATTCACTTGCACACCAATCGTTGTACCGAATTCTCGAAATGCTAATCGTCGATTTAAATTCCATACCCGGTTAAGAAAATACTAACACTCAGTTTGAGTTACTTTTCAAAACACAAATTAGACAATTTTATTTCTCTCTCACGTTGGTACGTCTTTCCATATTGCTTATTTTGTTCAAATTTTGAATGAAATCTTTCGCTATACCCAAATACATATTTTCTCCACCTATTTCCCTGAGATCTACAGGAAAAAAAATTAGATAAAAAACAAAAACTTTTAATCAAAAATAGAAATAAACTACATTGATGAAGATATGAATGTGTATGTTTTGAAACTTATATACTTTAAATCAGCATAAAAATCCGATTCTTTTGATGCATCTATTGGTATCAAAATTATGTTTTTTAGAGTTTTGTTTACTATTGAGCCGGGTCACTCCTTACTACAGTTCGTTACCACGAACTGTTTGAAACTCTGCTCTCAAGTTTTGTAATTGAAACGGAAATTATGCTAATTATTGACAAAAATAGTCGGTAAAAATGACCATCCAGTTGGCAAAATCCCTAGCCCCCCCCCCCCCAAATATTTTGGCTATTAACACGCTTACTAATTTTGACAAATTGATTGGCGTGGCAGATCAAGATAGACGGAATGGGAAGCGACTATAAATGGAGAACAAGTTTATAAATGGAGAACAAGTTTATAAATGGAGAACAATAACAAAAGGGAAAAAAACTTTTTTTACGGTCGCTCACAAATGTAACATTCTAATGTGCTTTGTTGTAAACAATCAAAACCTCAACTTTTATTTGTTGCCTTCGTTATGATTTTAGGTGCGACTTCTTAACTTCGAAACTTTGGATGTTTTCCAGCCTGGTAAAATCAGCAACTGAGAAATTTAACTAAAATCTAAAAGAAAAAATACTACCAGTTTGAGCAAGTGTACAAACTAGAATGTTAACAGTCAATTTTGCACATTAGAATACCCGTCTGATAGCTAGCGGTCTTTTCTTATGGAAGAACAAGAAACTACAAAGAGAAAAAGGACAAAGCATACACTCAAGTCTATTATGCAAAGTATTTTGTTCATAAAAACCATTATTAAATTTTTAAAGCTCCAAAGACTGGCAAGCCCTCCTATGCAATTAAATTTATTTCAAAAAAGAGTGAAAAACAAAAAAAAAACAAGGCGTGACGACGCTAGAAAAATACTGGGGGAGGGGGGTCACCCCCTGGATCCACCAGTGACCTTTTACACTATGTATGAATTAAGGTGGTTTGACATTGTGCCTATGTGGAATATATGGATAGATAACTATTAAGTGTAGTAAATTATGTGATTGCTACATTTCGGCATCTATTTTTTAAAATAAGTGCTTTGGAATTTTATCTTTTCAATTGCAAAGGGCCTCGAAGAAACCTTCACTTCAGTTACTTAAAGTCCTTATTATTGCTGATTGTTTTTGAAATGTGTGGCAACCATCAATCTATCTGATAAATATGGTCATGAAAGTCTTGTGATTTTTCTTGTCTCAAATCAAGTTCATTAAACTGTATTGATTTGATTTAAAATTATATGCAAGGCACTTAAAATTGCTATTGCTGCCACTGGTGATGATTATTTGATGATGATGATGATGATGGTCATGATGATGATAATGAGGAAGATGATGATGATACTGATAATGGTGATGAGGGCGATGCCGCTATGCAGGCGCAGTATTGGCAAGGCAAACCCGTTCTGACGCAGGCTTACAACGGCAATACTGGCGACGGCATCCGTATGGCACAGGCCATCGGCGCCGACATCTGGCACATGTGGCACTATCACGGCACCTATGGCATGAGCCACACCGACCCGGCCTATCCTTACGGCATTCGCTTGACGAAGTTTCCCGACTGGGTGCCCGGCGAGGCCGAGCCCGAAGATGTGCCGGCGTTCTTCACGCAGTATTTCGGGCAGGGCCGACTCGTCTGCCTCGACCTCGAACGCCAATCGGGGAAACTCACCTGGCTGTACGAAAGCAGGCGACTGGGCGACGGCTGGGAGTTTGAAGGTTCTCCGATCGTCGTCGGCGAACAGTTGTTTGTCGCCGCCCGCCGGCGCACGGTGGGAACGGAGTTGTATGTTCTCTGTTTCGCCGCGACGTCCGGCAAACTGAACTGGTCGACACGTATCGGCTCCGCGGTTGCGGCGGGAAACGACTCGGCAAATCACATCAGCCACCTGCTGCTGAGCTAAAGCCGAGATTTAGCCAGTTCTAATTGTAGCCAGTCAGAATTATTTGATTGGCTGAAAAATTTTCTGAAAAATTCTGATTGGCTCAAATTAGTAAAAGCTAAATTACGATATTATTAAAATTCCAATGTGAATGGGCCTTAAAAAATTGTTAGCTAGCACTGTTAGAGAACGTTGTATAATTCGAAGCCAAATATTCAACAAGAGCTAAGAGCTCATATGGCACTTGTGACGAGACAAGAAGAGCTAAGAGCCAAGAGCTCATATGGTATTCATCAGGGGTCTTTGATTGAGAGACTGCCATTACGTAGTGAATGGGAAAGAAGCACCAGGAGAGGAAGTTGACGACCAAATGTAATAAAGGATGAAAGAATGGATAAACACCTGACAAAAACACACTGCAGGTGGAGTGAAGTGGGGAATATTGTCATACCGGGACGGCAATCCCATTTGGAAACAGGAGGAGATCAAAGAAAAGTCAAATGGAAAAGTACTTAAAAATTGACAGGATTGTCCTTGGAAAGCCGTTAAGTTAAGAACACGTCGATAATTGGCATTTTAAGCGGAATTAACCAACCCTTCTCTGGGAATTTACACGATTTCAAGGTGGGGAGAGAACTGCTACAATACCTGATCAAAAGAGGGAATTTCTTTCCAAAATTAAGTTATAAGGACTTATCACTGAAAAATTTGATTAACCATGCCCCTAAAATGTCCTTTATGGGGTATCTGATTCTTTCCCTTCCTTTGAGAGCCCTCTGACATTTCTAGAGATCTTACTGGTGTTGCTCCAGTGATTATAAGTGAAAGGGGATTAGTCTGGCTGAACGGCTGGAAGGCCGGCATGAGCCCGCTCCACGTCCGGCGGCTGCAGGCCTCGATCCGGCACTGCCTCGGCAACCTCTACGGCTTCGGCTACAGCTACCACCGCTGGGGCTACGGCAACCTGGACCCGGCGCGCGCCAAGCTCCTGGCCGACACGGCCCGGCTGTTGTTCGCGCATCCCGAGGGCGAGCAGCACGCCAACTCGATCACGAGCAATTGGCGCTTCCGTCGTAGCGACGCGGCCCGCGCCCTGCGCATCAGCCTGACATAAAAACAGAAAGATACATCCAAATTTCATATCCCAAGAAGTATTGGTTGAGATACCAGACTAAAGGAATAACTTCCACGATTTTGTACTGAAAAACAACAACTTGGCTATCATCCAATCCTTTTACACAAAGATGAAGATGTTTATTATCATTACCTTTCGGTTTCAAAAGCTATATTGCCTCATTGTGGCGCAGACATTACTGTTGGGTATCCAATGCAGATGGTTAATTCACTAAGGGAAGTCATTGGATTTTTTTTTTTTTTTTTTGTTCTTAATAGAATGAGAAAGACTTATAAACTTGTAAAAAAAAAATCGAAAAACCAAGAATAAAACAAGAAGCCAAAAACATCCCAAATATCAAGGGAGAGCTTAATTTTCAAATAGGGGATTGTGTTTCCATGAAAAATGAAAGAAAAGCCGACGGGTAAAAGCTCTCTGGTCGATATTCTGGACCTTAAAGAATAATTAAAAAGTATGACTATAATGTTACGTTTCAATTCTTAAACCCTAAATCTGGAAAAACCTATAAGACTCATATTAGTGTTTGAAAGGATATCGTGTCTCAAAGTTCTTATTTTAAATCCCGACTGGATCCGGTGACATTGGGAGGAATTGAGGGGGGAACCTAAAATCTTGGAACATGCTTAGAGTGGTGGGATCGGGATGAAACTTGGTGGGAAAAATAAGCACAAGTCCTAGATACGTGATTAACATAACCGGGACGGTTATGTACATAACCGGGATGGTCTTTGGGGGAGTGGGGGGAGGGTTAATGCTGAAAAATTAGAAAAATGAGGTATTTTCAGAGCTCTCATATAGTCTTTTTACCAGCATTTGATTATGGCCGATTTACGAGCCAAAGGAATATTCGGGGGGGGGGGGATTAAAATCACTGCCTCCCCCATCCCTTGGATATAGCCCTTCCTCCTGGATGAAATCCTTCCTCTCAATTGAAGAATAAGGAAAATCACTTTTAGAATGGGTAACACTGATGTGTTCGTACGTCCTCTTCTTTTCTAGGTTTGTAGTTTTTTTTCAATCGTAATGGCGCACAGGAGCAATGTAGAAAGCTGTTTAAAGGCTCAATTTATAAATCCAAGTCAATGTAAGACTTATTGCTTATGTTGTGACTAGACAAATGATTGTCACCGTAGCTCAGTTGGGAACGTAATGCACTACAATAGAGTTGGGTCTGGGTTCCAGATCAGCTGGTGATATATATCCTAAAGTTGTTTCTCAGGGCGACATAGAGCTTAAATTTGCACTGCTCAGTTAATCAAAGGAAGAATTTAAGCTTTTATAGCAATTAGAAACAGCACCTTGGTGCTTAAACATCGAAGGACATCGAAGCCATCTCGTAACTCCGAAGTTTAGACGACCCTTCCTTCAATATGAAATGCCTCTTTGAAAAAATAAAATATTGGGACCTTTAGGGTTGGTGAACGGAGGCTAGTTGCGATCAGATCACTTTTGACCCTTAAAAGGGGAATTGGGACTTCCAATTTCCAATCATTTGAGTCCCCTCGAAGGTTTGTACGAACACTTCTTCCATAAAAACCTTTTATGCCCCCAGGATATAAGATACAACCCTCCCCCCGGTATGGGGAGGGGGTAATGTTGACTCAAAAGTTTTTCTTGAGAGTATTTTTTTTTTTGCTTATTTTCTGCTGAATTTTTACACACGTTCCTTATTGTCAAATGTGGTACCCACCAAGCGTTAAAAATGTATAGCTGCATATGAAGGTCGTTTTCATCAGAAATAATATCTCGGGTTTTCCCAATTGTTTAAGACAAATATGGTTATGTCAATATCCACTTAATCAATTCATTTGTATTGTCCTCAGTATTTTAAGAGCCCTCAAAACAGAATTTTTCGGCTCCTGGCTATGGAAATGTGAAATTTTGTGGTATCTTTGTCTATAATCAAGATAATGTCATATTAGATATTTCATACCTAGGTGAATCTGCTGCTTGGTTACCTGGTGAGCAAAATTTAAGTTTTGCCCGTATTCCTGGCTTGAGGGGAGGCAAAAATTCATGTTCTATTTAAATACATCAAGAAGCAAGTAGAGGAAGGTGAGTGTGAAAAAAAAATCGAAAATAGCCTACATGTGTGTAAAAGTAATCGTTCGATTTCAGTGATGGCTTGCTTCTCTGCCCGGTAGCCTTAATTTAGGGGCATATATATGAAAATTTTTAAAATCTTCGTATAGAAAAGAAGATTTTAGTGACTTTGTAATGAAATCTGATCTAGTATACTTCGGTGTTAGGTTTGGTGATAAGGGTAAATCCTGGCGCCACATCTGATATGTCAAAATTATACAGAACGTTTTTGATAATGGACTGCTGAAATAGGAAAACTCTAAAGTTTGATGTACTGATGGACTGGGAAGAATCCCGAAACCGTTTTGATGTTTCCTGCGTCTGGCTAATGAATATTTTACAGTTTCTCTTGTATAGGGTATATAGAGGGTATTCGTTTTAACTATTCTGTTCGTGGCAGGGCGGCTGCCATATCCGCAGCTCTTGTTCTTTACGCTAAAGTCTTAAAGCTCTTTAAAAACAATTCTCAAGGGCGTGAAAAGCCCTTGTGTTTGAGTAGTCTTTCCTAAGGAATCTGGACAAAAATCAAAACTTTAGCGTAAAGAGTAAGAGTTGAGGATGTGGCGTTCCCCCCACCCCTTAGTATTAAGTTTTAAGATTGCTTTTTAATTTCAGGTGAGGAGAACGAGTTGCTAACCTCATTTCCTACCTTAACCGTAAACAGCACAAATCACTGTAATAAATTCTTCTGGTATACCATATAAGGATAAGACCTTTGCTAACACTCTTCTATCACCAGAATCGAAAGCTTGCCCATAATCAATAAAACTGAGGACCAAAGGTGTTTGACAACGAAGAGACTTCTCAATTATTAACCTAAGAGTGAAAATTTGGTCGACACATCCTCTACCTTTTCTAAATCCACACTGTTCTTCCCTTAAAACTTTGTCTACAGCGAAAAGCTTGGCCGGAAGCCATACTGATGAGAAGTTATTAAAGGCTTTCCTTTAGAGGTATTGGTGCTAAATAGGAAAGAAGAAAGTCTCTTATGCATAACTTTTTCCAGGATCATAAAAAAAAAAAACAGGAAGAATAGAAATGAGCCTATAGTAAGATATAACAGTACACATTTCCTTTCTTATGCACTGGGATAACTTTAGCTACTTTAAAGATATCAGGAAATGCACCGTAGGAGAAAGACAGATTTGTGAAATGTGCAAGTGGAACAGCCTCACTACATACTTCAACTGCCAGAAATGAACAGCAAATATAAATAATGCAGAAACTCTATTGAAATACTGCCAAAGCAGGTAAATAGCCCCTATTTATCTATTCAGAAAGGTGGATACGAGGGCAATCAACAAATCAATTTAGAAAAATGCCCGTTAACATTCTGAATAATTGGCTAGTTATAAGCTCTTTCCAATAGCTATTCTTCAATAAACAATATTGTTTGTTCCAACAAATAGGCTCAATCAACGATTTACACTGACCGAATTGAAAGAGAAAAAAAATCCAAGTAAGCTAAGTGTGAAATTGCTATGACAGTTTGCTGCAAACATAAGGTAAAAAAAAAAGAAATGTAACGTAAGGCGTTTACATCGACATAAAATTTGCCGCAAGGATTTTAAGGAATATAAGAAAATGTAATATAATAAATATTTGAGATTACGGATGCTTTGACATATCGGCAGAGGCGTTTCACAAGTTTCGGCAAAGGAGTGATTAAAGTAAAAAAAAACAGCTTGAGGATCATACTAGTTTTCCTTCTGTGACATCTTTTTCTATCGGTTTAAAATCTTGTTCGGAAATTTCTAAATCTTGCCCTTCGATTATGAGTTGGTCAATATCTGGTTTCGGAAGCGATATCTCACCTTGTTTCAATCGTGGTATTTTATTGAGATACTTATTAACATTTTTTAGATCGACTTTTGTTAAGACTAATGCGTTTAACGTGACTCTGGTGAAATTTCGCTTTAGTTGACGAATCGACGATTTAAAGAAATTCAGTTCAGCAGTTTTCCCCTCTTTTTCTAATTTTTTCGAATGCCCGGCAGGATCGGCAGCGAGCCCTGCTCGGCCACCAGTTTCTGGCCCTCTTCGCTGAGCAGGAAGTCGATGAAGAGCTTGGCTTCCTCGGGGTGCTCGGTGCCGGCCATGATCGCGGCGGGTTCGGTGATGAAGCTCACGCCGTCCTCGGGCACGATGAAGTCGACCGGCGAGCCGTCGGCCTTGGCGCGCAGCGCGTTGGCATCGACGATGGTCGCGTATTTCGCCATGCCCGAGGCGACGGCCTTGGTGGCCGGGCCGTTGCCGCCCTCTGTAAACAATGGTCAAAGTTTGTAACTTGCAGCCCCTCCCCCAAGGACTTTGAGGGATTATGTCGTCCCCAAAGAAATAATTATTAAGTTTTCGACTACGCTAAACAGAATGGATATCTCAAAATTTTCATCCGGTGACTTTGGGAAAAAATGAGCGTGAGAGGGGGCCAAGGTGCCCTCCGATTTTTTCGGTCACTTAAAAAGGGCACTAGAACTTTTAATTTCTGTTAGAATGAGCCCTCTCGCGACATTCTATGACCACTGGGTCAATACGGTGTTTCAACATTTTAAGACGTTTTAAGACATTTTCCTTCAGAAAATTTTTCTTAATGATTTTTTTGGTTGTTATGCAATAGGGAAATGTTTACTTATGTTAAGGATAACGTAATCGAGCGTGACTTGCTTCTTCAGGATCCATGGGGGCCCTTTCTTGTAACTGTGGAGGAAATGCACTGGGATGTTACATAACAATGATGTACACGTGGAATATTACATAAAACCTTAAGAAATTTCATTTGCTTTCAAGGTATTTCTTAGAAAGCCTTTCATATTAACTGAAAATAACACTCAGACATACGTTAATGAGTCAATGCTATCAGCATGAGCTACATTGAAAGGATGTATACAGATTAAACAGGATGAATAAATGAAACTTTAACGCCGAAAAATCAAAAGATAGCCGAGTTAAAGTTAAATAAGAATAAATTGGAAAAAAACTAGTAAATAAAAACCAAAATGGAATTGGATTAAAGCGAGGAACAAAAAAAAAACACATTTTAACTGAAAATAACCTTCAGACCCACGTTTATGACTCAATGCCTTGGCTCTTTCAGTCCCAGTCGCCTCTGGAATAATCTTTGCATAGGATTAGCCTGCGTACGCTGAATGAACATTAAAATGACATAGAATGCTATTGTTGAAACGAAGAAAGGAGCTGTTTTTGCCATAGCCGGAACAGTTCTGAAACAAATTTATTAATTATTAGAAATACAAGCTCTTTATCTTCAAGAGTAAAAAGTGGTGTTTGGTTAGTACCAATACCATCACCGTATCTGTTTAAAACATTGCAATAGACTCTCACCATTACTTTCTTCAACGTAATCTGAATGAACATGCAGCAAAAGCTGCTCCTATGGGCCTGATGATTAATGTTGATAAAACGAAAAGTTGTCAAACGGAGTTTTGACGACCCTTACTGGCATTCAATACAAAGCTACTGATATAGAAGAGGTCAGAGAACTAAGTAACTCGGTAGTAGAATGACCCAAGATGGGAATTGTGATAGAGAAGTCATGCTACGCATGTCGTATGCAGGTGGAGCATTTTCTCAGCTGAAGAATATCTGGTTTGAGAGGTAGGATACATCATATTTGCGGATTTATATTTTTTTTAAAAGAACAAACAGGGTTTTTTTAGTGTTCCTGGTGATAACGGAGCGGATTCAGCTTTGGAGTTGACAATCAGAAACAAGCTGCTTTTTTTCTTCGGAAAATGGAGATTTCTAAACAAACATTTATTGTGTAAGATACTCCCATTTTGACAAGACTTATCATTTAGAATGAGTATTAAAATGAAAACCTTTTTACTGTTTTCAAAAAGTAAAAAAAAAAAATTGTTATTTTTTAACTTCGTCCTCCCTGAGGACACTTCCACTATACTTTAACCCCCTCCCTAATCTGCAAATATATAACCCAAATTATATACTTCTCATGAACTATTATTTTTTTAAATTAATACTTATATTAAAATCAATGCTGACACAATGAAGAACTGATCCCAAAATGCGTCCCAGAATTAAGGCTGAGGTTTGAAGTCTACTTAGCCCTTGTATTATTCATATACATGGTATTTCTAAGTTTAGAACTATTAATATCTTATTATACACTTTTTGTCTTTCAGACATCCGAAGAGATTGAGCTTTTCATCCTATGCCATCATCTTATCACCTCAAGTGGTGATCGCTTCGGGCATTACTGCTCAACTCAAAAATTTAGGTGATACTGTAGCCCGCAGATTCAGAGTGCCACCCTTTTTGAGGCTGCACGCACTATGTAAAGGCGTTGATAGATATGGAATGTCTAAGCTGCGTAGCTAAGTTGTTTATCATTTTTATTCACATTATATGTCTTTCTGTAATTAATAATCCATCGTATTTCCTTCAATTGTTAGCAAATTAGACCTCCAAATAAAATTAGAAATGGTGGTTTGCGCGATTTGACAATCGGGGGGGGGGGGGGGGGCGGTTAATTCGGGAAAAAATAGAAAAATTAAGTATTTTTAACTTACGAACGGGTGATGGGATCTTAATGAAAATTGATGTTTGGAAGGATATCGTATCTCAGAGCTCTTATTTTAAATCCCGACCAGATCCGGTGACATTGTGGGGAGTTGGGGGGGCCTAAAATCTTGGAAAACGCTTAGAATGGAGGGATCGGAAAGAAACTTGGAGGTAAAAATAGAGAAAAATTGGAGTTTTATGCTGATATAAACATATGAGTTTCATTAAGTTTAATCTTACCCATCTAATTTTTGCTGAGAAAAATTTTAGGAAAAAATTGAATAATTTGAGCCCGAGAAAATTTGCTTGGTTTTTGAAAAAGAGGAAACAACCCCCAACAATTATAGAATCTTAACGAAAATCATACCATCAAATTCAGCGTATCAGAAAACCCTACGGTTGAAATTTCAAGCGCCTCTCTGAAAAAATGTGGAATTTGTATTTTTTGCCACCTTCTTACTTTCATTGGAAAACGCCTTTGAATTGTGGTAAAAAGAAGTTGAATGGCATTGTTTAATGGATGCTAATTTTGGCTAACCATGAAAAGCTCAACAGAGTTAAAGAGTTAACAATAGATTTTTCTTTTTTATTTTTGTGAAAGATAATACAGGTAGATTTTTGTAGGTATTTTAATATGCATTAATATTAATTTTATTATTATATTATATTTATTAAAATTATTAATTATATTCTAGAATCTTTCAGAGTGTCGTAAATTTCCCTACCACATTTCCATAATGGTCCATTTTCAAGATCAAAATCACTTTGTAATTTTGTTAATAAATCATTATCCATATCTTCATTAATTTCAATGCATTTTACATATTTCATTGATGTAAGATATTTTTGTGATCGAGTTGATTTATCGAACTGACATCGTAATATGTCATGATGATTCATTAATTTTGTTAAAGCCGTATCAACCATTGATTTTGTAATTGTATTTGGAATTTTGATTGAAAAAGCTTGATTGAAATGATTTGGGTATTTCAATTCTTCTTCGAAAACGGCTCATCCAGCAGCAGGAGCTTCGGCTCCGAAAGCAACATTCGCAAGCAGGCGATCCGTGCGCGCTGTCCGCCGGACAAGGTCGCGGGGTCACGTTTCTCAAAGCCTTCCAGGTCGGCCTCTTGCAGGGCCTCGGCGATCCGGGCCAGGCGTTCCGCGCCGCTCAGACCCGATGGCAGGCCGAAAGCAAGGTTCTCTCCGACCGAGAGATGGGGAAACAACAAATCGTCCTGGAATAGAATTCCGACATGCCGGTGTTCGGGAGCCGACACAGAAACATGACGTTACCTGATCCACGATCCACAGATCCACAGACAACTTATTTTTATATATATAGATTGCTCAAATGGCATTAAAAGACAGTTTCAGTGCCATATCTCGATTGAAAAAGCGGGGGTCAGAAAAAAACATCGTAGAGAGATGACTAATTGCTCATTTAACAGCTATTGCCCGTTTCTAAGGGCTATATATAAAATCCGCCATGAATAAGTGCCCTTAGTAATGAAATAGTAATGAAAATGAAAAAAGAGTAATGAGTATGACTGAAATTGCAAAAATATCGTAAGCATGGATATTTAACAAAGTAAAAACTTAGGGGAGTGACCAACTAAAACACAAACAAAACCTCCTCTCGGGGAGAGTTGAAAGCAGCATTATCTATAGAAAAATGGTAGATAATAAATGGTTTGTTCCAGAAAACAATTATAGTCGATTACGCTTAGTTATTTATTACGAATTGTGTTTCGAAAGACCAGAGCAAAAGAAAATTTTGTCTTTTCTTTGAATTATAAAATAGACAAAACCAAATTGGTGAATTGCCCCCCATCAAATTACTTCCCGGAAGATTGCCCCCAGGAGAATTGCCCCCCGGTATAATTGCCCCCCGGATGATTGCCCCCGGTGAATTGCCCCCCGGATGATTGCCCCCTGGTGAATTGCCCCCTGCAGAATTACCCCCCAAGAAAATTGCCCCTCGGAAAATTGTCCCCCGTAGTGTCCTATAATTTTCCCTTTAAACAATTAGTGGCTCTCACAGGCTCTTAATTTCTTCCATTTTCAGCCTAAAATATTCATTTTATTCTTGTGCATCCCGGTCGTCAAAAGTGCACATCAGCAATATCTTAGGAACAAATTAGCGTATTAAGTTGAAGCCTCCAGTGCATGATGATGGGGATGTTCAACTGACCAAAAGGCAATATGGACATACTACTACTGCCACTAATGTTATTACTACTGCTAATGTAACTACCACTCATACTACAATTATTATGACTCATACTACAACTACGCCTAAGGGTGTAAAGGTCAATGCTTTAGGATAAATTTAAGAGAAAGTTGAACTAAATCAAAACACTTCTCGCAAGATTCTAGGACCACTGGGTCGATACGATCACCCCTGGGAAAAACAAAAACAACAAACAAACAAACAAACAAATAAACACGCGTCTGTGATCTACCTTCTGGCAAAAAATATAAAATTCCACATTTTTGTAGATAGGAGCTTGAAACTTCTACAATAGGGTCAGTGCTGCAACAAGTACTCCAAATTTTTATTTAAGTATCAAGTATTAAGTACTCATTGGTTTTTTACTTAAATATCAAGTAATAAGTACTTTCCAAATTCTTACAGAGAAGAAAATTCATTTTTCAATAAATAACTTGGAGTGGGAGAAAGTAGCTAAAACTTGATATAGGATAAAATTTAGTCCATTTGAGTGGTAGTCAATTTGTATTGTTTGGATTAAATGGCGATTAAAAAAAAAAAATATGTGACAAGGTAGCTAAAGGAGTAGTTTGACTATCAGGGGCAACACTGTCGCATTGGCCATAGTAAAGGCCATAAGGCTTAAATTTTCTATTATTATTTATTGTTTATTATTTTTTTACCTGAGGTACTTCATAAAAATGTCAGTCGAAGACCTGCTCCACCTTTTCAAGAGAACCCAAGGTGAAGAGCTAAGCGATGATGCTCTGTTGCTAGGTTGATGTCCAAAACATTGAAGGCGAACGCCATGTCTAGTGTGGCCCTGGTTCCGGGCGAGGTCTCTCTTGCGCGCTGGAGATCCATTTACGAAAATTCTGCGCCGGTTCTGCTTGCAGACCGGGCCAGAGAAACCGTGGACAGCTGCCGCGAGGCCCTGGAAGCGCTGATCGGTGATGGTCGAACCATTTACGGAAATCTTGGAAAACGCTTAGAGTGGAGGAATCGGGATGAAGCTTGTTGTATAGAATTAGCAAATGTCTTAGATACGTGATTGACATAACCGTACTGGATTTTCTCTCTTTTGTGGTGTTGGGGGGTGGGATACAGTGTTTTGGTGAGTTTGGTGCTTCTGGACGTGCTAGGATGATGAAATTGGTAGGCTTGTCAGGGAGCTGCACAAATTGACTTGATAAAGTCGTTTTCCTAGATTCGACCATCTGGGGGTCTAAAGGGAGAGGAAAAATTTAAGCATCTATTTTAATAGTTTCAGTACATTGTATGCTAGCAATATCCTAAATTCTCCTTGTGTTTTTGCAATAAACAAATGTAGGTAGACTTGTGATAATGCGATACAGCATTAGATTTGTTTTTGTCAAGATACATGAATTTATATGGAACGTTTCTTTGTAAATCATTGTACGCTCAAGGGAGACGAACCTGGTATTCGCCATACTTTTATAATAACGTCATACTGTCATACTATTCAAACAGTTCGTGGTAACGCACTGTAGTTAGGATTAGTAGGGCAGTAGACATGATCCGTCATTAGTTTCAAAGTTGTGGAGAAACTGACTCTGTTGAATACCCTCATTTTGTCTAAAATTAACACAAAAAAATTAAATAAATGAACGCTTACCGTCTGTGTTGGATTGGAACCTTCGCCGTTTACCGCTTCATAATCAAGAAAAGAATCAAAGCCAGGTTTTTTTGTTATCACATGAGGCTCCAAGAAAGTTAGAAACGGATACCAGTACCACCATGTGGAAACAATAAAATCCATTTGCTTCTTGTCGTTTGAGAAGGTTGCACCAAAATAGACTGTTTCCCAGAGGCGCCATTTGGGGGGGTCAGGGGTGGCAAATGCCCACCCCCGATTTTTCAAGGGGCCCAAGCTTCCACCACAAAGGGCCCTTTGCCGGCCATAATAATCCACTATGTCCAACATAATCCATTCTGTCCAATTGATTGAAATTACTGCACGCCTATTAACCAAAGAGCGTAATTACTTGACGATCCTTGGGGTAATTACGCTATTTTCTATTAATCATTGTAAACTTTAAAACAGCTCGCTTTGCGCAACAAAAATGGCTCGGATAGTGTTCACAGGCTGCAAGAACTGCGACGTTGCATGGTGCAGAAACAGTCCCCTCTTAACAGTGAGCTGCGAGCGTGATGTTG
This sequence comes from Alatinidae sp. Z8VKAUB7J3, assembly GCA_010016025.2. NCBI lineage: Eukaryota > Metazoa > Cnidaria > Cubozoa > Carybdeida > Alatinidae > Alatinidae sp. Z8VKAUB7J3. The sequence continues at coordinate 135,967,218 of JAAAKM020721499.1, read as the reverse complement.
CAGAAATTGCGGCTGCCTCACTTGAGTTGCCAAATGAACCAGCAGCATAGAAACAGTCTTCAAATTCTAGCCCATCAAGTGCAATGGCTGCGCCGGTGACCGTGAGCACAGGGCCTTGGCGCGCACCTGAGCAGCGCACACGAGCCACGCCGCCGCCTGAAGTGATCAATTATTATTAATTTTTTGTTTTTCTTCTAGTTTTTCAGGTCCCTTATCCTGCCCGAGTAACAATTGGCGTAGCAGAATTACCACTAGAGGTAATCCGATTCTACTAATCATAATTCAAGCAATACAAAGCTCTGTTTTTTATCAATTTTCCTCGCTACAAAGCAAACTGTTTACTTAGTAGAGATACCTCCATTTATCGAGCAACTGTAAAACAAAGGCAAGCGAGCAAATATTGTCTTAAAACACTCACTATATGAAAAAAGACGTGATCTTACATGCCTGTTTCTTTTCCATCGCATCTTTACACAGTCACTAATAAACACACGTACACATTCTACGAAACTTTTTAGTTTTACTGTTATGGATATAAACGTGCGAATCAATTTAAATGCCATCATTTGATTTTCTTTGACTCTTTACCCTTATATACTTTGTCTTTTAAAGCGTCTGTGATGGTGAAGGGAAATCTACTTGTCATTTCTGCCAGAAAGTATTCTCGAAAGCCTCACAGTTAAGGCTCCATATCAACATTCACATGAAATGAATGATGTCGCACCACACTGTCTATAGATTCAAGACTGCTGCACCACACTGTCGATAGGTGCCAGACTGTTGCATCACACTGACAATAGATGCCAGACTGTTGCACCGCAATGTCTATAGATGTTCGTTGCAACTTTGTTCACATGCTTATGTAAAACTATTGCTTATTTAAATTGCTTATGTAAAACCATTTCAAGCCATGCTTATGTAAAACCATTCCCCACTTACAAATACTAACAAAGCGTCCATAGAATCCTATTAAATGGACAATCTAATTGGTAACTACGAAAATCTAATGACCAAAGACAATCTAATTGGTTACTACATATGGTTGTACAGGCTTCTTAATATATACTTATATACTATCTTTTATTTATATAATTTGGATGATACTATGACTTCATTTTATTTCTTCATAAGTCGATAAATTTTATTCGAACAAGAACATTTCCCTCTACATTTCTAATAGTTCTTTTATTTGTTATGATATAGATGGCTTGCAGTAGACGAAGATGACGGCCAAATTGTTCGTGAAATTACCAGCAATACTATTCGTATCTAATGGAATACGAATATCTTCAACTCCAACTGCTTGTCTAATCACCAACTCTTCTGTAATTTCATCAACAATAAACAAAGTCGCTCTATCACAATCTAAAATCCTGCAAGTACTTTCAACAATCACGCTGATTGCACTATCCAAACTTTTAGATTTGTTACAATGACGGATTGACTTCAATAAGTTCAATAAATGTTTGGTTTTTGTGGCAGTTTCAGCGTTCATGGAAGCCACATCGTATAGCTCTTCTAGAATATTCGGATTAGGAATACATTAAAGATAAAATATTTAAAGCTTAGCAGCTTTTCAACAATTTTTGATGGGAAGCGCTAAATACTGATTATTTAGTACATAGTACTTTATATAGCATATAGAATAGTTATAGTGCATATATAGTTATCTAGGCTTTTAAGGTAATATACTGAATTTTTTCCCGTTAAATCGGGTTTGACTTGTACATTCGCCTAGCAAATGCCGTCACCTTAACGCCAAAAGGTCTTATACAAAATTGTTAAACTTCTCAGAATCCCATTCACGGAAAAGCCGGTGAAGGCCACCTATATGTGGCGAGATATTGAGCGACGCGCAGCCAATTATGGTTTGCCGGTAAAAGTTCCCGCGCCTTATCCCCTCGAGCAATTCGATTTGGCCAACAAGGTTGCGATCCTCGGTATGAAAGAGGGGTGGTGCGAGGATTATGTGAAAGCAACCTACCGCTATTGGTTTCAGGAGGGCCTACCAGCCGGCAGTGATCCAAATTTGACACAATCGCTTGAGGAGATCGGTTTAAATCCTGAGCGCCGATCGGAAGCGCGGGTGCGAGTACCCAACCGACGATCCCGCTGACGTTCCCGCTCGGCTCGTCGACCGCGGACATCGCACTCAACCAACCGCGGGAGATCCGACAGGTCGGCACGACCCTGTTCATGCTCGGGTTGAAGGGCGGGAACGACCCCGACAGTTACGACTTCGACCTGCTGTCGTTCGACTTGGAGTCCGGCCTGCAGACGCGCCTCGGCGGCCTCGGCTCGACCAATCACGCGATGGAACCCGCTCCGTCCGGCGACCTCCATCAACCGCAGAAGATTCGGCAGGTGATCGGCAAGTTCGCTACCGCAGTCGTTTTTGGTTTTCACGTGCTCGCGGTTGAGATTTGAAAGTAACTCCCCTCTCTTATAATCATCGCCAAAGAGGATATATCCAATGTCCAGTGTAGTAATAGATTGGACATCGAATGAGCGGATGTACAACTCTTCCATTTTGTTGAGATCATGAGCTGGAAGAAGCTCTACAAATTTATCCATATCTTCAGAAACTTCAGGATAATTGTTGTATATAAATTCCAAGGAGTCGATCGCTGCGAGGAAGGTCTCCTTCGCGACGGCGCCCGCCAGAACCCCGCTCATCGACACAACCTTACCGCCCGCGATGGTCACGTCGGCCTCGATGCGCGCATTTTCGAGCGTCATGGTGATGACCGCTCCGGAGAGCGGAATCTCGAACGGGAACTTGTACCCGGCCCCGCCGGCCTGCAGCTTGTTGCCGCCAATGATGCGGGCGTTGTCGAAGCTGATGAGCGGGTCGCAGGTTTCGGAATTGAAGCCATCTGCCTTCAGCAGTGATGGTCTTGCTGGCGGACAGTACGGACAGCAGGAAAAATACGCGGAATTCATACAAAACGTCTCCCAGCGATTGTCGTCCAATCTGTTCGCCGACTGATATGCCGAGTCTCCCACCCTCACTGATCCATGAGCTTGCGGAGCGCCGTTGCATCCCTGTAATGGGTGCAGGTGCGTCAGCGTCTTCGCTTGCCAGTGACGGCACAACACACCCTCCAACATGGAAGGTGTTCTTAACGGACGCGGCGGAATTGATTCGCGACCCTGGAAAGGTGGGAGGTGTTAAAAGAGTTTTTTCGACGGATAGGAACTGAAACATAACACCCAGTCAAAGAAACGGGGATTTTCCATTAGAAGCTCTCAAAAAATCTCTTATTGTGGCTTATATTTACCTCTAACGAGATTTTGCGAAATGCGAAGAAAAATACTATTCAGATGTGTGCTTGTCCACTAGGAATGCATAGTCACGACTCAAAGGAATGAGGAAATTCGATTAAAACCTCTCTGAAACCTCTCATAATATGGAATAGATTTATCTCTAATAAAGAAGGGCATGAAGTTCACGTTCGAGCAGAACATGGACCAGCCCACCATGTCGATCAAGACCACCGAGGTCTACACGGTCAAGGACATCACCGACGACCACATCCTGTATGACGTCGAGCGGACCACCGAGACCAAGATGAAGAACCCGCCCGCGGGCATGCCGCCCATGAAGCCCAACGTCTCGAAGCAGGCGGACCAGAAGCACCCCCTCAAGGCGCCCAAGCCGACGGGTGAGGTGAAGAAGACCGACGCTCCGAAGCCCGTGGGCGAGGATAAACCAATGCTTGTGTAGTATTTAAATTTATAAAAACGAATTGGTAATCTTATAGTAAGTTTGAAACCAACGTTTTATGCCATTTTTATGCCCAAAAAACAGAAATTCTTGGCACTTTCAAAGGTTCAAAAAGGGCTTAAATTTGATTAGGGGAGAGAAGCGATTATTATCAAATAGTTTGTGGTAACGAACTATTTGGTTCGTTATTAGGGGGACTTTTTCGCGTAGGGGAGGGGGTTACGTCGGAGGATCTTTCCATGGAGGAATTTACCCACGGTGGGGTAGCGCACGTGCCCCACTCCCATGTTTCCGCGCAAGCGGGAGAGGTGCTTCTCCGCGAACACCTCGCGCACCAGGCCCCGCCCCTTCTTCGCGTTGAACCGGCGATCGAAGGTGACGACGCCAGCAGCGTCTTGTCCCCGGTGTTGAATCGCGAGGAGCCCCGTCAGGACGTCCTGGATGACTTCTTCGCCGTCGCGTCCCAGGACCGCAATGGATTCACAGGTGGGACACAGGGACACAACCACAATGGCAGGTAACTAAGCCATATTTCTCTTTTTCAAAAACAAAAAAAGTTGAGATATTTTTCTTGTTTTTGAATATGCTCTGTAAAATTTTCTTTTTTAAATTAAGTCAGCATGGAAAGAAATTTGGCATTAAGACTTTTGAAGCTTTTAAAATTAAAACGCTATTTTTAGCTAGTCATTTTCATTTTAAGCATATGCTATTTTCTAAAGTTTCTACACTTTTTGACTCAGATTAAGTTTATAACTTTTTTATTATAGATGTCGTCCTTGTATGCCTTTCCAAAATGACGACAGCACTTTAATACCTGAAGGCTATACTATTGCCGACGTCCGTACCTATTATTTTGATGAACAGATCAGAAAATGGATAGCGCTTCCGCTGGACTATGTGGATGCACATGCGCGCGTCGTGCTCTCACAAAGCACCCATTTTACGGATATGATCAATGGGATCATCAAGGTTCCGGAATCTCCCGAAACGCAGGGATACACCCCTGCTTTTATCAAGGATTTTAAGCCCGCCGATCCTTCAGCCGGAATTAGTATGATAGAACCGCCCTCCGTCACATGAATCTGCGCGCCGGTGATGTTCTCCTGTTGATGGGCCCGGAAGACCGCATCAAGGAAGCCTCAGACTGGATGGGCACGTTGCCCCTGGCTGCGCGCGGCCTGCAGGTCACGGATAGCACCAAGGCGTTGCTCGCGGGCGGGCTCTTTGTTGCCGCGATACTCCTTGCAAGCTTCGGGCTGATGTACCTGCCGGTCGCGTTGGCCGGACTGACAATCCTCTATGTTCTGTTCAACATCGTGCCCCTGCGCCAGCTTTACGACGCCACGAGAACTACTAAACTAAGTCCTTATTGCCTATATTTTCACTCAGACAAGGAAGAAATATAGCTAATCTCAAAAATCATATACTCTGACCCGACATCAGCCGTAAAACTAGCGTCAACAAACAAGCAAACGACTTCAGTTTCTCAGGGTCACTTCGGACCAATCTACGGAGGGCCTTCTTCCCCTATTGGTATGTACGTTATGTATTATGCAGATTTCCAAGCAGCATCAAATACCACAACGACTCTAGCTTGATAAAATTCACAACCCTATTATTATTTTTGGTTTATTTCATTAATTTTAACTGAAACTTCATCCTAATTTCTTTACCAAGAAAGACAAAGTATCGAATATTGATCCTGAAACTTGTTCAGTAGAAACAGGCCGTAGAGACTTAATATGATTAATATAGTTAATAATATAATTGATACGACTTTATGTCCTTGGTAGAAAAATAGACAGTAAAAAAAAAACGTATTGTTATGTTCTGTATTTAGTTTCCAGAGAATCTAGAGTTACCCGGACGACAAGCCAGACTGATTTTTTCAGATGTTGCCAAAAATCATGGTGAGTACTGTGAAAAAACCGATCAGCCGATTGCCGGGTTGATGAAAGATCTGAAACGAACCGGTTTGCTGGATGACACGTTGGTCGTTTGGTGCGGCGAATTCGGTCGAATGCCGATGAGTGAACAGGGCAAAGGGCGCGATCACAATCCATGGGGATACTGTGGTTGGATTGCCGGTGCGGGAGTGCGCGGCGGACGAGCTTATGGGGCGACCGACCCCATCGGTCTTCGCGCCGCTGAAAACCGCGTTCACACTCCATTAAGCTCAGGAAGCAAAACAATAATGAAGCTTATAAAAGCAAATTAAATCTATATAATAGAAGGAGAATTAACATGTCAGAGTATCTTTTTAAAGCCGATATATCCAAGGATATGGCACTTTTTAACGAAATAAATCCAGAGCTGCAGAAGTCATGGAGAACATATCATGATGGTGTATTTAAAGATGGTGCGCTAAGCAAGATGGAAAAAGAGCTTATTGCAGTTGCAGGAGCTCATATTACAAGCTGTCCCTATTGTATAAGGACACACACACACACACACAATTACACAGATACACAGATACACAGATACACAGAGACACACACACGCAGACGCACAGGAACACACACACAGAGACACACACACGCAGACGCACAGGAACACACACACTCGTACGCACCGCCCACAAAGTTTATTACACGAACTCGTACGCACAGCAAACAAAGTATATATGGAAGCCTTACGAAAGACGACAGTCGTATTCAATTTACATTCACAAGGGAAAATGTTTACCCAAAAGCTCAACTTCCAATTCATGGTTGGTGACGGCTTTGAGCACCGGCTGTCCCAGACCTTTTACACCGATCATCGAGGCAATGACCACCATAGCCAGAGACATCATGATCGTCTGATTGATGCCCGCCATGATGTTTGGCATGGCCAGCGGGATTTGCACGCCGAACAGCCGCTGCCAGTAATTGGCGCCAAATGCGTCGGTCGCTTCAAGCACCTCGCGGTCGACCAGACGAATACCGAGATTGGTCAGTCTTATCATCGGGGGGATTGCGTAGATGACCACGGCGATCAGACAGGAGCGACCCGGCTCACTAGTGACCAAAACTCTAAAAAATGGAATTTTGATACCAATAGTTACATCAGAATAATTGTATTTTTATGCTGATTTTAAATATATAAGTTTTATCAAGTTTAGTCTTACCCATCAAAAGTTACGAGTCTGAGAAATTTTTCTTATTTTAGAAAATAGGGGAAACACCCCTAAAAGTCATAGAATCACACCATCAGATTCAGTGTATCAGAGAACCCTACTGTAGAAGGTTCAAGCTTCTATCTAAAAAAATGTGGCTGTTCCTCCGGACTGCAGACAGTTGCAATGGCGACACATGCGGTAACTCAACAAGGCGCTCCTGCCGTCGTTGCCGGTGGTGTTGAATCTATCTCTCTGCGAAATCAAACGCCGTCGCCACACGGTAAGGACCCATGGTTGAACGAGCACAAGCCAGACATTTATCTTTCCATGATTGAAACTGCCGATATTGTGGCAGAGCGTTATAACATCAGCCGCGAAGCCCAAGACGAGCTCGCACTTGAAAGTCAGAAACGCACCGCAGCAGCGCAAGACCCCCCAGTAATCAGCTTAGAAATTTTTTAGACTATATCAAAAATACTTTCAATAAGGTTTAGGATATCTAAGGAGGGTCAATCAGTGAAGTTGGTTGAAAACAAATCCAGAACCATAGCACATGGAAAAGATTAGATTCGGACAGAGAGGTTATAACTAAAATCAGGTCTTTGGCACCAGGCCTAGAAATCCTCGTGAACTAAAATCGGAGTAGCATTTTGATAATTTAAGGACCTAATGATGTCTAAAGTCGGTATGGCAGCTAGCTAGTGAACAGAGATCCTTCATCTGAATTATCAAATAATTCGACACGTATCCTGGATTTGAAATATGATTTAAACGAGAAGAATTTCGGAGAACAGAGTGACCTAGCTTTTTATAAAGACCTACATAGATTTGTAAGTACAACAGTTGTCAAACGTCTGAAATCGATCGATCGCACTGACGCGACATCTTTCAAATAGATTTTGATTTGCGAGAAAGAAAGATGGCTCAACGCATGATTACTCATCATCGTCGCCGCGATCGTGCGGATGATGCTAGTGCTATTTAGTTTTCAGAGAGAAATGTGCAAATCCCTCCAATTCGTGTCTTTTTATGAGACTCACTGCTAAAAAACCTACCAAGCATATGTTAGCATCGAGCTAGTCTAATTTGATCCTAAAAAGATTTTCTTCCATCTTAGGCATTGACGAGTTTGTATTCAAGGGAAGGATTAAGGAGTTTAAACCGGCCCCGGAATGTTTGCACGACTCGTAAAAACGTAATAAAAATGAATAAAATACATTTTTGGGGTATTTTAAAGTTTTATTGTAGGCGGCGGCACGGCCACACCGATTTATGAGTCCGTGTCGTCGGGCTCGACCTTTGGTTTTGTCGGCGGTTCGGTTAACGCACACCTCAGCTTTGACGACGGTACTGACGACAGCCCCAGGTCGGCCGTCAACGTTTACTTTGACACGGACATCGAGGGTATTCGCATCACCTACGATGACCTCGGGCCCAATACGTTTGACAGCTCGCGCGCCATTTTGATGTCGGACATCCTTTACTGTCCGCCGTCTTCGGTGCCGGTGACGCTGAGTCACCAGATTTCGGAGAGTTCATGAACGCCGCTGCCTCACGCACTGCTGGTCCTACCGCGGTTCGGGCCATACGCACGAAACGGCTTTACGAACAGATTGCTGACGAAATCATCAGGCTGATTAACGACGAGGGGATGGCGCCTGGTGACCGGTTGCCTTCAGAGGTCGAACTGGCCGGACAGCTGGGCGTCAGTCGACCGTCTGTACGCGAGGCCATGATCGCTTTGGAAACAGCCGGACTGATCGAGGTCAAGACAGGTGACGGCACATATATCCCTAAACGAAGATATTCGATAATGGCTTAAATTAAAGAGGCTCCAAAAGCACAGTCGGTCCCAAACCCTAGAAGGACGAGTACCCAGACACACTCTGGGAGATATGTAGTAAATTCATAAGCAAAGGATGGGGGCTGCTGGTAGGACTAAATAGTTGTAAAGGATATTTATACGGGAGTGGCTAGAAGCTTGCTGATCTGTCACTGTTGAATTGGTAGTATGATATGTCTACTTAATAATATTCTCCTAGCTCTGTCTCTTAGACAGAAATGACAAAATCCAAAATAAGCAGTGTTTCTAGATGAAAGACAAGCTTCAAAATAAAATAAATTAAGGCACATCTCATGTTTAGTTGCTTGTCAATTATGACAGCTAGGGAGAGGTTTTGAGCTTTCTTTGTTACTTTTTGTACTTTTCAGTTTGATTGTCGAAGGAAAAGTAAAAAACGTAAGAAAAGTATCGGAAAATGGCGCATGACATAAAAAAGAAAGGAGCTAACAGGAAAATGAAAAACAAGAAGTTATGTGCTTTTTCTCAAGAAGTGATTCCGGTGCTGGAGGAGCGGTGCATGTCCGACATGAACGCACCGCGAAAGAGGTAGCGATTCGGAGGCACAAAGTGAAAGGATCGGCCAGCATGGGTAGGCGAGTACAGCTCGGGCCGCACTTCGCTCCACGCGTCGCTCTCACTGCCGCTGTCGTTTTGCTCATCGTCATCGTCATCGTCATCGGCATCGTCATCGGCATCGTCATCGTCATTTCCAATTGCTGCTGATTTCCCTGTTCGCTCCTCGTCTGCAGGTGTATCTTGGTCCGTTTCCAATTGTTATGACGATAGTTGACCGGATGGTCAAGCGATAAACGGCAGCAATAGCGAAATGGCGATTGCCGACATCACCAGCGCAATTATCAGATCAAGAATCTGCCACGAACGGCGTTTTTCAAATATGGGGGTTAGCAATCGCGCACCATAGCCCAGCCCAAAAAACCAGACAAAGGAAGCGAGCATTGCACCAATCGCATAGGCCAAACGGGCAGAGCCCTGATACGGCGCAGACAGGCTGCCAATCAGCAGAACCGTATCGAGATAGACGCAAGATATAACACCCTAATGTACAATGGTTGTTTAAAAACCACCAACATTAGCGCTCTAACTGTTATCCCTTTCTTTCAAAAATATGTCGCTGCCCTCAGCCATAATTTTCTTCAGAAATAAAAGTTCCTTTTTAATGATTTAGATAATTTTGAGATCTAATATTGAAGTATTTTCAACAAGACAAAAATCCACTCTCCTTAGGTATGGCTCTCAGGCATAAATTCCTTTCCTGAGAAAAATGAAGGAAATCAAGTAATCCTGGGACGATTACAACCCCACCTGCATCTCCAACCCACTCCACCCTCATCTGCCACCATGAGATTTGCATAGCAAGTCATTTCGGTATGATCGAACCGGTTGGAGCCTCGTGATGGCGGGGCAGTCCCCCGGCGGCACTTACCGTGCTTCACGAAGCATCCGCTGCGCGTTTATCTTCTCTCGCTCTCTTTGCCGTTACACATCGCCAATCATGGTCAGCAGCTCATCAAGCGTGACAACTATTCTCCCTTGACGGTGTGTATCTCGCCATTCGAACTGACTGCGCGGTGAAAACGGACATAGGGAATAAGTAACGAAAAATCATCCCCACCACTACGCAGGGCAAGGACACTCCCTAGAAAACCGAGGGTGGCGTATAACATGACATGCAAACCTAACACAATTGCATCGATTTGTTCCACTTTACCGGCGAGTGTAACCTCGATCAGGTTCACCACACCACGTGACAATAGCCAGGCACAAAAGACACCGATTAGTAGTCCCACGGTGGCATTGGAAAAACCACGAAGGGTAAACTGTTTCATCAACGACTCCACGACCTTTCTGGATCGGAGGATTCCCTCGTTGAGGGATGTACGACGCACTTGTATGTTGATATGACGCCGTCAAGTCATTACATAGAGGCATATGCATACGACAGTTATGACGGCACCTGTGACAGTGAGAGTGTTTCTAAAAAATTCCCACACGGGGAAGCGTCAGGTCATCAATTAAAGTGTTCTACGAAAGGCGGGTCAGATCATTGTAAGGTCCAGTTGTTGAAAAACGACGCAAACTACCAGTCCCCTACAGCACTTTGTGACACCATTACCCTAACGTGTGACGGCGATTCTGTCACGACGGAGGCAATGAAGCGCCCTGTTGAACACAACGGGCCAGACTTTTACGTGCAGAGCATGGCGGCGCATCCGCCTGCACCCGTACCCGACGATGGTGAGGACGACGAAGAGGAGTTGGCCGGCGAGTTTGATCTCGAGCCGGGCCACGAGGAACCGGCTGGACCGGACGTTGTGCTGCGCACCCAACAGGCTGCTGCAAGTCCCCAGGCCAATGTGGGAGCTCGATACACACGCTACTACGGGCCGTTTTGATAACATCTTCATCTAAGATGCTTCAAACGTCAACATAATCTAAATGTAGGAGAGTTATTTCCCCATTTAATTCTTTGTGATTCTCTCTCCTATTGCCTTTCCTGGGCTCTTTAGGACAAACTACATCAAGATGATCCATATAAGTGACTATAGAACTTAATCCTTCTTAACTCCTGAATTAATACGAAACCAATTACTAACCTTATTTCCTACCTTAACCGCAGTAATGTTATTCTCGTATTAATTTATTGTATATACCCGGTACAGTGAAAGCGTCGATATGTCCTGCAAGCCATCAGATACGACAGCTACATCACGAATGTATACAGGTGTGCCATTGATTGTTGAAATGACAATATTTTCAATTTCAGAGGGGTCAGTAATCTCAGCATCAAACTCAAGATTGTAACTAATACCATTAAACTCAATAGAACCTACTGGAAGAGTAGCGTTTGCTCGTGAAATGGCAGTGTTAATATCCTGCAAATTAATTCCGTAAAGCTGTAAATTTTTTTGATCAACAATTACCTGTACTTCACATTCCCAGATCCATTGCACCACTCATCTGAAGCCCTTCTCTCAACTTTTGTTCATTTGATATTGCAATCAAGGTTAGCATCGCGAACTTGTCTTCAACAACACCAAATAGTCCTTCTCATACAAACAATAACAGTTTACGTAAGTGGCAGTATCAAATAGTGTAGCGGCATTTGGTATCGGGAGGAATTTATGAGCTATTTGGAAGATCTGTTCTCACTCAAAAACAAAACCGCGCTCGTTACTGGCGGTGCAACAGGTATCGGGCGAATGGCGTCTTGCAGAAGTGAATTGCAGATTGCAGGTCGTACACAGGTGTGTGCTCGACGATTTCGAAACACACCTGTTCAGCGGAAATCTCAAAGTCGTTAATGGTCCGTACTACGTCGTCCGCAAACTCCGGGCAGGAGATGGAATCGGCGAACACGTTGACGGACAAACGACATGGGCTGGACAGTTGATTTTGGAGTTGCAACCAACGGCAGGCGCTACGAACTACTGCCAGGTCGAAATCAATCATCCAGTTCATGGATTGAACCGCGCTAATACTGTTCAAAAAGCTGTAACATTATTTCTTGAAACAACATAGTGAGGTAACAAGTTCCGTGATCTAATAGACAAATTTACAAAAGAACCCTGTCTAACCTTTCTTAAAACCCTTTCCTGATGATCATTTATCAATCTGATTATTTTTGGAATATCAAATTATCAATACCTTTAACGATTCAAAATGCGTTAACTAGATCAAATCTATCCGTCGCTCTACCAGCAGAGCTAGGTGACCTCCGATATTAACATACTCTATTTTTCTAGTCGCCACAAACAAATAGCATGATTTTAAATGGCAGTGAAACAATTGGCGGCGCTAACATCATCATCCCCATCGACATTAATACACTGGCAACGACCAGATCGATGATCAAAAATGGGATAAATAATAAAAAGCCTATTTGAAATGCTGTTTTTAATTCGCTGGTTAAAAATGCAGGCATTAATACTAAAAATGGAATTTCATCTAACGTTTTTACTTGTTTATGACCTGATAATTTCATAAATAATGCGATGTCATCTTTTCGTGTTTGTTTTAACATAAAGAAATCTTCCCTGGCCCCCTGCAAAAGGATTGTAACTTATGTAAGTTGCCCGTTATTAGAACATATGGTTTTGTGGAAGGGGTGGTCGTATTAACTTTGGAGGGCCTCGTTCGATCGGAAATTAAAACTTCTAGTTCTATTTTAAGAGTCATAAGTGATAAATGGCCAACTAGCCCACGCCACCCATTCTCAAAGAGTATCCAGTCAAAATTTGGAGATAGCCATTCTGTTCAAAATAGTTCAAAGGCCAAATAACTATGCTTCCGGATTGACGATGTACTCAGTACCTGCATTGTCATATCCAATCGCACGTGCATTATAGAGAGGCCCTTTGAGTAAAGGTCTGTTTCCATATTGCTCCCTTTTCATATAGCTGATGAAGGTGTGGGTAGCATCCGGATTGTTCTCGTCTATCGCTGGATTGGCATTTGAACGGATCGGCACCATGAGGTAAGAAGAGAATCCGATGAAGATTACCACCGTACTCATGAGGGCCAGGTTTAGTAAGCGCTTCTTGTTTTTGGCACTGTAGTAAACCCCATATGCAAATTATGTCTACTTCATAATTGCAAATCATAGTTTCACAATGGATTGATACTCTGATTGAGAATGCGGAACCCAGTGATCGATCCCCGCTGCCGCAAAGCTAGGCGACAAGCTTGCTAATTGTCCCTGTAAAAAAACAGCAACTGAGACGTCGATTTGACTCCGTAATTGCCATGATGAGCCCTGGAAGATCTTTTTTGCGTAATCCTAATCATATGTTCTGATTATCTTTTGCACCTGGGTCATTTTTTTTCTACACATTATGCGTAGATGCAAAGAATTTATTTTTTCTTACTTTTCTAGGACTAAATGAAAGGCGAATGCTGCACGAAGGTAAGCTTTTAGCAATATAGTATTATATCTATAATATTTAATATCATAAAGTTTATGACAAAACCAAAAAATCATTTAAAAAAAGAGAAAAAGAGGATAATTACAGTCAGTGATAAATTGAAGGTAACTATGTAAATATTATTCAGCACCATCCTCAGATGTGAATAATAAAAAACACAGATTAAAATCCAAAGGATAATATAAAAATCAAACAATCGCCGTTGGCGAGGCTCATCTTCAGAAACGTGCCGTCTAAATCGAACCGGATGTAGCAGAATGTCTCCCAGCCGTCCCAAGCCCAGCACAGTTCGCCACCGTCTTCGTACCACTCACCGCTGAACTCGCGGCGGCCGTTGATCTTGTTCTTGAACTTGGCGACGAACGCACCGCTTGGATCGTGGTGGAACCAGAACGTATTGCCGTGCTCGTTGACGCCGGTCCACGTATTGCCGGCGAGCATGGATTTCGCTTCGACGGCGGAAATCTTCATCCCTATACCTAAAGCTTTACCTGAAGCAGAAAAGATGGTGCAACTGTTACTGACTTTATCAGCTGCATAATCTGACACAATGTTCAACCAAAGAGCTATAAAGAACGAAGGACAAGGAATAAAGGAATAAATTGTGATATCTGTAGAAAAGTCAGATGGATGAGAAAGATGTTGTTACTATTTCTTAAAAATTGGTTGGCTTTGGAGAAACTACACTGTTAAAAATCTAAGAGCTGTTATATTTAAGTTGTAAAATAAGAGACTTAGAAAAGAAAATATAGGAATTTGGGAGGGGGACGAGGCCCCTCTCCCTTGATAATTCCTTGGTTCTATTTACCACCTTGTTTAATCGACAGAAGTTTTATGCTCTTAAGTCAATATAAAAGACTCTTTCTTTTCAGATGGGTAACCCGGAGGCAAAGGATAATCCATATAACGCCGTTCTAAAAGGGTATGTTAGCCGTAAACGAGACGAAGCAATAATTTGGGCCAATCAAAATGACTTCACAGCAAGCACTATCAATGAAGCAACTCTTAGAGCGGACACGAGTAGCCAGAGCGCTGGATCGACTGTCGGCGACGCTGAACCGCGTCGCCCTCTGGGGCGCCGTCCTCGCCGTGGCGGTGATGGCGCTCAGCGCTTCCTGGCAGGTTGTCGCCCGATACGTGCTCGATGCACCGCCGGTCTGGACCGAGGAACTGGCGCGTCGCGCCATGGTCTGGGCCGGCATGCTGGGCGCCTCTTGCGCCTTTCGCGCCAAATCGGACCCGACGCTGTTTCCGAAGATGCGCGACGTCAAGGATCGCATGGGCGACAGGTTTTCTATTGCAATCCGATGCGTTAAAACCCCTGCTCTTATCCCTATTTTCAATCCTTTCGTCAAGGTGCGAGCATACCGCCCCGTTAATCCATACTGATTGGTTTCTCCTATCTGATCGTGAATCAAAGTCGCGCCAACATGCCCTAATTGCGAACGATTATCCAGCCAACTGACGACCTGAGTCCGAGGAAAGCCAGAATCAGGCGCTTGCCACCATTGGTTTCGAATAGAACCGCTAATGTCAATCCCAGTATAACGGATCTCTTCAACAGGAACCCTTATCATCCTTCAAGTTTGCTTTCTGTTACGATATTTCTCAGAAAGTCGGAAGTCTTTTCTCTTGGCGCCTTTTCCTCGAAGCCAAAGTCCTCTTTTAGTACTTTATGCAGGGTTTCCAAGGTCTTTTGATACAAGGTGTAATGTTCTTCCGGACGTTCGATAATAGTTTTGTGTTTTCTTTTGTAGAACTTATCCTTTAAAGCTATTTGTTCAGGCTCGAAACCCCGGATCATCCTTCTCAAAGCAGGAGCAATTATTCTTGTGAAAGATTTCGGAGATTCCCCCGCACCAGATCTTTGAATTGTCTTTAAGAACTTTTTGAGTATTTGACATACAGTACGCCATTTTTTCTACGAACTTGAGTATTAATCGTAAGATCGCCTCCCCTCCCTCTGATATAGAGTATTAAAATCTTGCCGTAGTGTAAATTAACTGCTATTGTGACTGCTGTTCTGCTGAATGTCTAAAATGAATTATCTAAATTAGTCAGACTGAGGCACTATATCCAACAAAATTCCCTTTTAACGTATTCAAGGCACTGTCTTTCGCAATCCAAGTACTAGAACATTATATTAAAAGTATTTGTAAAAAAACGCCTCAATTAATTACTAAAGTACCAAGGACATCAAAATAAAATTATTCCCCCCCCCTAGAATCATCTTTGGTCTATTCATACCTGAAAACCGCGATTTGTAGGTTTTTTTTTGGGTTGTTTCAGACTTATAAAGTTTTTAGAGCACTACCACATATTCGTCGGTGTTGCCACTTTAAACCATGAAAATAAATAAGCAATATTAACTAGCAACAAAAATAAGAACAATAATTGTACTATTTCAATTTTATTCAAGTGTTCACTTTAGAAGTGGTCAACCACTTATTTCTCATTGGCAGTTGGTTTCTAGTGTCAAGTATAGCCAATTTGAAGAAAAAACAGTAAACTATTGTTTATAGCCTAGGTCTTTATCTGACCCCATTAGGAGGGGGACGCAATCATGATGGCAGGTATTTATTTTATTTAGAAAGAGCATTAAATGTGGACACAAACAGTATTTTCATTTTTTTTCTATCTAGAAATATCCTAATCAACGTGACACGCAAAGACAGGAGGAAGATATTGACCGATGACGGTTATCATATAATCGTAAAAACGGTTTGTTAAGCAAACCGACGGGCAATCATATCATGCGCCTGCACTCTCGTATGACGTAGTGGTGCGCATACGCGCATTGATACTATTCCAGCTCGAGGATAGAACGGAGTCGTCCGCGTCGCCCGATGAATGTAGTCTTCGAAGGCCCCCCTCGACATGGCCGAGGGATGACAAAATGTGTAGCACGAAACGTGGAAGGCGATAAGAGTCAAATCGTTTAATTCGTGAAGAGCCAGAAGTATTTAAAGAAAAAGTACAAGCGACGCTTAAGCGCCACGCTGATGCTGTTAACAAGCACACGGCAAAAGGAACTTACTTCTTTGATTACGGTAATGCGTTCTTGCTAGAGGCATCACGCGCTGGTGGCGATGTAATGGCTGAAAATGGTATTGATTTTAAGTACCCATCATACGTACAAGATATTCTTGGCCCAATGTGTTTTGACTACGGTTTTGGCCCGTTCCGCTGGGTATGTAAGGCACCCATCGAGATCACCCACTTGGGCTCGGGCATCTGGCTGTAGATCTTCAGCAGGACCGACATCATCTTGATCGAGATGCGGCCGGAGACGATCATCAGGTCGCTCTGGCGCGGCGAGAAGCGGATGACCTCGGCTCCGAAGCGGGCCAGGTCGTAGCGACCCGACAGCGTGGCCATCATCTCGATCGCGCAGCAGGCGGTGCCGAAGGGCATCGGCCAGAGCGAGTTCTTCCGCGCCCACTTCAGGACCCAGTCGACCGTCGTGGTGAAATCTGTATGAATGTCTCTCTGTCGCGCAGATCAAAAAATCCAAACATTTTTCTGTTTGCTGTATCCGTTTCAACCGTATCGAAAGATGCTCCTGCAAATACATTCTTTACTGGTATAAAACATAAAGCAAAAGCAAAAAACAATAAAAATAAAGATTTTTTAATTTTCATCGATTTCCTCCATCGAATTTCTTCTAAACTTTTTATATTATACTATTTTTTAATAATTTTTAGCAACTAAAAAAAATTGTTATATCATTCTACTAAACTTATGATCATTGAATTTTTAATACTTATTTTTTGAGAAAATTTAACCACGGGCGCTTATTCCAACGATTACGGTATTTGTTATCTCATTGAATAAACGAGCTATATAAAAATATGGTAGACATGAAACAGTAACTTACACATCACTCTGTGACGTATATTGACATTGAAATAACGATTCATACGCCATCCATTTAACAGGCTCCCTCGTTGCCGATCGCTTCATGTAAAACTCATCAATATCGATATCACGAGCTAATCCAAAATCTGCTATTTTCACCTTCGTAAGTTAAAAATACCTCATTTTTTTAATTTTTCAGAATTAACCCTCCCCCCAACTCCTCCAATGAGAACGGATCCGTTCCGATTATGCCAATCACGTATTTAGTATTTCTGCTTATTTTTCCCACCAAGTTTCATCCCGATCCCTCCACTCTAAGCAAACAGACAAACAGACAGACAAACAGACCGACCGACCGACAGAATTTGCGATCGCTATATGTCACTTGGTTAATATCAAGTGCCATAAAAAGCTACCTCTTAGTGAAAGTCAAAGCTAAAGTAAAAGGACGATTTTGGAGCGATGAGAATATACATAGGCTAAAAAAAACTCCCCAAAAATAAAACTAAAAAACCAACAAAGGGTATTGTGACATTTTGAAAACAAGCATAAAAGGATTGAAGGCTCGAGCGTATGAAGAAGTGTTGAAAAAGAAAGTGAATCAGGTTCTTTTTATAGCGAATACATAGTTATGCTGCTTTCCTTAATTGTCAGCTTTTACGTAATTTAAATCATGCTAAGAACTTGTACAGTGCACTTCAGTGACTGGGTTCGCGTCCTGAACATCCAACCACCCGCCATTGAAACAATTTCATAGGGTTTGCCTTTGAGGTCGGCCTGAATGTCTTCGATAAGCAAATCGATGTTGGCGGCTTTGCCAATGACTTTCTGCAGCATGTCGCGTGGGACAACGGAGGCGCTTGCAAAGATCACCGCTTCAATACGGTTCATCCATTCACGCCACCGTAGATCGGCGGGCAAATCTTCCAGCTCCAGATCGAGCCATTCCAGCTCATCTTGCGCTTGTTGTTGAGCTGACTTAGTTTAATTTATTGCTTGATGTCACAATAATTAATGTCAATTATCGATTAGAATTCTTCAGACTACCTTAGTCGAATATTCAATTGGTATTCTCCTTTCAACCTGAAGTAAAATCTTAAAAAAGGTCAAATATTCGAGTTAAAGGGTCGCATATGGCCAACAGGTCACTCTCCTTTCAATTTCATTTGATAAACCAGTAATGTCTTGGCAACATCATTCTACCATTAACGCTTAGTATCTTAACGCTTACTATTAACGCTCAGTGCAAGGATTTTGACAAAAATTACGCCACTGTTCGGAACACTGACAGCATGAAAGGTTTTACCAGAAAACGTGAATATTATCCTATAGTGTTATTGTTTCAAACTATCCATCGTACACCCTGAATTTTTGAATTAACCACTTATTTTTGTTACCTCTTCAACTATGTTAAAGTCTAAATAGATCGAATTCACAAGATAAACTGCTTGCATTGTAAAGAAAATAGGTATATAAAAGAACCATACTGCGTCATAAGACCGACCTTGATTCACAAGGTTCCCACCGATATCGCAGCCGATACAGCAAATTTAGTGAAACAGCAAATTTTAAACAACACCAGTTTGGCAGTATTAGCCCAAGCTAATAATACCCAAAAAGGTGTGTTAGGCTTAATTTCTGGTACCTCATAACGGTATTACGATCAACGTTTGGCCCGCATCACCTGCGGGCTTTTTGTTGCCTGAGATTTTCGTTGAACTATTAATCTGCAATATTAGCAATAGTTTTCAAGATTCTAGCGGTTACTAGATACGGATCACAATTAGCACCCGGGCCTCGCTCGAGGACTCGAAGTTGAAGCGGGCGGGGCTGGACCACTGGGACTCCCTGAGCCTTCGAAGGTCCGCGAGTCTGGAAGACCTGGAGCGAGAGGCGGGGGGCGAGCTGGTCGTGTTCAGCACGTACGGGGAGAGGTCACTCTGGCAGCACGACTTCGAGGCCGGGCAGACCCTGCTCTTCGGGAGTGAGTCGCGGGGATTGCCGGCCGAGGCGCTCGAGCGCTGGAAGTCGCGGACCCTCGCGCTTCCCCTTCCCGGTCCCGCTCGCTCCGGAGCAGCGCCTCTTTGTCTCTTTCTTGGGTGAGGGTTCTGGATGCCTGGACCACAGCCTCCAGTTCGACCATTTTGAGCTGGTCTCCGGTCGAGGGATCCGAACGCTCCGGGCTGGAGAGGGCCAGGGGCTCAGCGTCCTCTGCAGGCGCAAATAGCATGGGGTCGCGCTCCTGGAGCTGATAGACCTTGGCTTGAGCGCCCCAGGCCTGGTAATGGGCCTGGGCTTCTTTGAGAAAGGCCGCGCGCAAGGGCTCCATCGCTGCGCAGAGCATATTCAGAAGCTTAACGTACATGTATTACTTCATGACTTAAATGCGGAGCATTAAATGCAGCCATATTTAAACATTATTTCAGATAGAACAATTTATGTAGAACATTAAAATTATGGTGTTAGTAACGACTTGTCCTGTTCATTTTGTGTTGGACAGTTAGAGCATTTCATTTAGAACGCTTAGATAATGTCTACCATCTTATCTTGTTCATTTTGTGCTGAAAATTTGAAAACAAATATTTAATGCCGATCGATTTATAACTTAAACGGCGAAGCAAAGACTTTTAGCCAAAAAAGTCCTTTAAAACGGTAAAATCAAATTGTCAGTCAAAAATTTAAGTATACAATTTTTTTTCTTTTCTGCCTTGGCGTTTTGACAAACCAAAAGGAAATAACTAAAATTATTGCATGATTCAATTATTCACTTTAAATATTCACCTCTCTCCGTTTGGTTGGCTTCCAGTGGTATAAACTGAACTTCAGGAAGTTGACTCTTTTTACGTATATTATTTGTTTGTTTCAATAAATTCGGAAGCCACCTACTTCGCGCGAGCTCGGGGCGAATGGCGACGGCGATGGAACCGCCGCCGAGACCAGCGAAGGCGATGCTGATCGCGCCGTAGACCAAGCGCGGATCGGTCGCGTACGAGAGCAGGCGTATGTGCGCGACCTCGAGGGCGAGGATCACCGCCGACACCAGGAAGCTGACGCCGGACAGGCCGAAGCGGGGCCGCATGGGCGCCAGCGTAGTGGATCCTGGTCACACAAGGTGAGGACCGCGGCGCTCGGGCGGATTGGCCCTCGAATTGCGACCACGAAAAATCGCGCGCTGTACCTGGCTCAATACGGCCGATCGCGGAAACGTTACCCTCGTCATCGGACGTAAATGTCATGCGCCCAGCCAGCTGATCTGGTGTGGGTCTGTTGGTTAAACCGGGAAGTGCCGGCGGGCGTCCACCCGGAGCCTGCGGCATGGCACGAGGAAAATACGGGCGGTTTTGATCCTTATCTTTCGGCGGTTCCATCTCCACCGGGCCGGTACGCTCGAAGTCAATCGCGTCGTTGTAGGTTCGAACCATGTTCATCAGGTCAAGATACTTTGAGCTTTATCAGGTCGATATACTTGATAAAAACAATATGGAATATTTAACAAAACTAAATGACAAACTTGTTAACGGCAACTAAACGGAAACATGATTTAGATGTATAATGAACGGCTGATAATATGATAGATAAGGTATTAAAAAAAATTCATAGAAACTATTACTGGTATGTAAGGGAAAGGTTCTTCCAGGACTATATTTTTATTCACATCAACAAGACAGGCGGCACAAGTGTTGAAAAAGCTCTAAATATACCCCTTCCCGACCAGAGTGGAGCCCCCGGCGCCGACCTCGACACGGTGCTGCAAGAGTGGCTCGATCAACGCCTGGACGAAAACACGGATTACGCCACACTGCACGACGAACTCGAGGGCCGACTCCTGGCCGCCCTTCTCCCGCGGTTCGAGGGCAAGCCGACCCTGCTCGCGCGCGCCCTCAACATGAATCGCGCGACGCTGCGCAAGAAACTCCGCGGCAGCCAAGACTCCTGATCAACCACTCGGTGTCTGGCTCGCACCCGGGTGCTATCGTTTCTATATTTCTACACCATGGGTTTTCTGGGTAAAGTATAATGAAGCTGCAGTAAAAATGAGTTGGCTACAATTATTCTGCATATTATGAATATAATTGTTTTCTTAACACGTTTCCTTCACAATAGCCCCAAATCAAGACCTTTACCAATAAAAATTCTAACGCTACTACTTTTATCTTACTAAGATGTTTCTTTCAGAAGCACCCTACCTCAGCAGTGTTATCCATAGGCCTAATGTCCAACTAGGTTATAACAAAACAAGACTAGGATACCCAACAGTTCTTACAAAAAGACTTTGTTATTAAAATATATGCATATGCAATTGCGAACGCTAAAAATTCTATGGTTATTAAAGGTTAGCAAAATACATTTACAACTATATATTTCCTCAATAAAAGTAGTTACCACAACTATATACATTAATTATTTGCTTTTTTTTAACCTTTGTTTTCGAACTTTTTCCTTTGTTCTATATTGGATTATTGATGAGTAAAGTATACCATTCGTTTTGATATCCACGATTTCCACAAGTCACTTCACAAAATCTGATTTTATCGACTAGTTTTACGTATATAGCAAGCTTTCTCTTCTCAGGTATTTTAAGAATGTATCAAAGCATACCAGAAAAAAATAAATTCGAATTTTTGGCAAAAGGAAACGCTTCAAAACCGAATATAAGGTTTCAGCCAATCGAAAAAGCCACTATATTGAGGATACAAGGTACTGAGTAGATATTTTAAATAGGTAAAGAAGTCTCATTAATGGGGATAAACCCGCTACAAAAAATATTAGACATAGGTACTTAACACAACTTCTGTCACGTCGTCCTTCAAGTAGTACATCCTTCCGTTCCCGGCGGAGAATAAAGTACAGGGCAATAAACAGCGGATAGCGTACAGGCGCCCGATCATTACTAAAATACAAAAGCTTTCATGACTACTAAAGAAAAATTGATTGCAAAACTCTATAAAGGAGAATGTTCACGGGAAGAATTGGAAATGTTGCTTGACTTAATCCAGCGGGAGCCGGAAGAAGATTATGCGGATATTTTGGAGCAACTCTGGCGACAGTTGAAATCCTATCCGGAAATAGAACTCTCCTTTTCTCTCTCCCTTTCTCTATCTCTCTGTTCTTTTCATTATGCACTCTCTTTTCCCTCTATCCCTTTCTACAACTTTGTCTTTCTACGTCAATCCAAGAAAGAGGGAAGGATTTAGAACTTGATCAAAACATTGTTAGTCTAATACGTGCAGATTTGACGACAAGGCACAGGGTCTTCATCTCAACTCAGTATTAAAAATTGGCTGGATTAAATGCTTACATTAGTTTCTATTTCCTGTGTGAGGTTGAACAAATTTCATCCACGCAAGGAAAAGCAGGTTGCCCTCAAATAGGGTGAGAAGATGTCAAAAATGTCAGTAGTAGAGGCAAGAATTTTTTGATTTTTTTAATGTAGGTATAGAAAAACAGTATTTTCAAAATCAAGGTAAGGGTGTTTTTTGGTACTTATCTATTATAGTGCCTATCTTAATGTATTTCATCTAAGTAGAACCTGTTTCTCTGACTAATCCTAATGAAATATCACAAAATATGGTGAAAATATAATAGCCTACTTTAGAAACAAATTTGTGCTATATATTCCAAATTTGGAACCATAAAGAACAGTTCCAAATGCAAGTGGAATATGTTTTGCGTCAACACCAGGTCCATTATCCTTTACAGTCAAAATGTATGGTTTTGGATCAGGCTTGTCAGGTTCTACAGCCTTGATTGTGAGATGTACATCAGGCAGGATCCCTTTTTGATCACAAGCATCAAGTGCATTTTCAACAAATTCTCTAACAGCGGTATACAGTGAACGTGTAGGATTACTAAATCCAGCCAAGTCACGATTACTGTAAAAGAACTCACTAGGAAGGGCTCGTCGACCTGGGATTTGGCCGCTGGAACCGGTTCTGGAAGTACTTCGGCGCCGGGGTCCTCGTGTGCGTCCTCGCTGGATGGGTCGTGCGCATGGGCTGGCTGGGTTAGGCTGCACGGGCTGCCCCTGCGAGCTATCATGAGGGCAGAGGCAACTCCTGCGCCGGTAAACTGGTAGGACTTCATGAGCATTCAGTTCGCTTGTCCCTACTGCGACAAGGTCAGCTCCGTTCCCGACTCCTTCGCCGGGAAGAAGGGCAAGTGCCGCTTCGATGTTGCGCAGGCCGACCCTGGCACTGAACCGGCCGCAACGGACGCCCAGCCCGATCCGACCGCCAACACCTTCACGGCAGAGGTCCCGCCGCTACCCGATGCGGAGCTTGAGGTCTTGCGGGCGGCAATCTCGACCGGCTCCGGCATCGAGGAGGCGCTTGACGCGCTGCGTTCGGTCGCCAGCGATCATGTCGCCGGTTTTGGCGCCGATCCCAACCGTGCCGACGCGGCGGCGGACGCCTACATCGACAGCCTGCGGGAATCCCAGAAGTGGCAAATGTCGAGGTTACAGAGCGTTGGATTGCAACGGACTTATCAGCCAATGGGGCCCACTTATTCGGTAATCGCAGAACCGACAAATACGAGGTGGCTTTTTACATTAGGTGATGGAGTACCAGCTAGCAAAGGTATGAATGTAAATAACTTTGGGACGATTTTCCAAAAAAAGCTCTCTAACAAAGCCGTGCAGTATGAAGTATCCCCAGTTGATTTAGATGACGCCCGCTTGACTCGTTGGGAGTATGGAATTAACACACAACGATACACCATCCTTCGATACGGCGCGAGTATAAATCCATCACAATCTCCAAATATGCCCAACCTGATTTGTGTGCAGATAGGTAATATCAGCTCTTCACACTAATTACTATCCATGGGATTGAAGTTTCGGTTGGACAAATCATCCGCGACCACATTCAAAATGTCCAGATTTTTTACTGAAGAATAATCACTTTCTATTTCGAAACTGCAGCATGCTTATTAGTATCGATAGAACTTGAAGGGGGGGATTCTACTGTTTCTTCTTTTTTTGAACCATATATTCTTACCTGAATGTTCTTATGAATTTCTGCGTAAATTATGTTTTCTTAAGGCTCCAATTTTTGTATGTTGGTCCCCCCTCTCGCCTTTGAAAATCGTTTAGTACAATTCAGTCAATGCCTAAGCAAGAACTGATCAAACAAATTCTATATTACCTAATTTCATGCTTCCTATACCATGGATATGTGTTTTTGAAACTCCTAATAAGTCCAATTCGAATCATGTAAATTTGTCAGTAAAAACTTAAATACGGTAGTAGTTTTTTGACCTAGAATGTCCCGCCCGCGGCTCTTTCTCAAAAAGACTTCAAAGGGGCTCTTTCTCAACACCGACTGGAAGGTTTCTATGGTCTCATCCGAGGGACGCTTGAATGGGCTCCCCGGAAATTCATTAAAGGCAATCAGGTTGATTTTACACCGAATGCCGCGTAGCAGTTGAATAAGTTTCTTAGCATCTTCAGCGGAATCATTCTCTCCACCCAAAAGTACGTATTCAAATGTAAGAAGCCGGCCTGGACTTAAGGGATAGGTTCGACAGGCGAACAGTCTTGGAAAGTACAAATAAAATCAAACTGAATATTTGATATCTAATGATA
This sequence comes from Alatinidae sp. Z8VKAUB7J3, assembly GCA_010016025.2. Taxonomy (NCBI): domain Eukaryota; kingdom Metazoa; phylum Cnidaria; class Cubozoa; order Carybdeida; family Alatinidae; species Alatinidae sp. Z8VKAUB7J3. Next base: position 135,942,162 of record JAAAKM020721499.1, on the reverse strand, counting down.
TCAATTGTTGAAAGATAACCAGTTCAAGGTTCTAGTTCGTTGCAATTTCGGTTTTCATTTTCAACGCTGTAAAAACTGGAAAAGAAAAATTATTAATTTAATTCGTTTTCAGTGAAGCACCAATGACGGAGTAGGCTTTACATCTTTACAGCAAAGGAAGGATGCAGTAACCAAACTCTTTTTTGTAGAAACACTATATTTTTTGGACAGACTTTTACGTTCCTCGAAGCCCGCAGGAGCGCGCTGTCGCTTCAAATGGCGTAGAGGAACCGCGCCGTCACACGGCCTGGAGCGCGATCGCGATGCCCTGGCCGACGCCGATGCACATGGTGGCGAGCGCGTGGCGGGCGCCGCGTTCCTTCATCTCCAGTGCGGCGGTGCCGGTGATGCGCGCACCGGACATGCCCAATGGATGACCGAGCGCGATGGCGCCGCCGTTCGGGTTGACGTGGTCGGCGGCTTCGTCGACGCCGAGGCGGCGCAACACGGCATCGTTCGACGGATCCCGGCCAATCGTCAGGGTGTCGCCAGGCCTGAGCTCTCGCTTCTTGTGGCCGATGCTCCGAACCAGAAAGTGCATGCTCTCTTGTGGACGAGGCGCCGAGTTTGGACAAGCTTGACCAGGGGTCTCCCTCAACGGGCGGCGAGGAGCTCCGACGGCTTGAGGATCAGGTAGTAGAGCCGCCCTTCGCTGTAGGTGTGGCCGGCGAGCTCCCCGGCCTCGTCCCCGACCCCCATGTAGACGTCGCAGCGCCCGGGCGCGGGCAAGAAATTATTATTTGTCGATGACAATTAGGATGATGTCAAGCACTGGAAAAATGAGATTTCTTTTTTATGCGCAGGTATTAGCTTTAGCAAGACATATAAACACCAGTTCAATGGGTAAAACCCTTTCATTTGACAGTGAAACAAAAAAAGTCTCCGGATATTTCGGTTTTCAGCAGATAAACCAGTTTAAATCAGTTTATCTGCTGCATACGGCAACTGTATGCGACCGAGATATCCATAGATTTTTTGTATTTCCTTTTCAAATAAACATTACGAGTCATACACACGCAAACACAAATAGGTGTTTATTACGCGTTATTTGTATAGTACATATTCTGAATTACCAGAACAGTCCACCCCACTTTTCCTACGACCATGCGAACCCTTTCCGTACTTCTTCTCATGGCTTTCCTGTGCCTCGGGCTCAATGCACATACCCCTCAGGATGTGAAAACTCAGACACATCAGGATTCTTCATCTACGGAAAAACGTGACGTGGCAAAAAAAGCTGCTCCGAATGAGTGTCCCCTACCAAACGCCCGTCCTTGTCGATACCACAAGTGATTTTAGCGTTCTGTTTGATTATCTATTGGTAGGGTAGGCGTTCGATTTATAACATGTTGATATCACATCGGGTCTTTGCCGTCTTTTAATGACGGACTAAAAGGCTTTTGTTTTCCTTGCCAGCATGAAGATTATAAATTTAAGTGAAAAATTCAAAACGAAAGGTGAATTAACGATACTGTTTAAAAAAATTGATGGTTTATGTTCAAAAACCGTAAGGAGCATTAGGATAAAACAAGTAATTAATTAAATTTCCTCTTTTGTTTTGATGAAAGGGTTTCGAGCATTTCGAGCTTTTTATTCAAAATAAGAGATTTTGCTTGGGAAAAAAATATAACACGGGAAAGGGAAAATTGTGAAATTTTGAATTCAATCGTTTTATAAAGGGAAACTAAAATGCGCCGAATAGATTTTGGAATTGTACCCAAAAATGCAAAGGCACATTTCTCGAAAAAAGAAGCGCCACGGAATCTCAAAATGCGCCCAAATGGCGTAAAAGGGCCCAAACTGGTCACACAGCATGACATTCGTCCACTTTTAAATTCCAACCAACCACACCATCGGCGACCGTGGCCAACATAAAGTCCTGGTTGGCATTGAGGCTGAGCATGACAGGAAAGCCTTGATGTAGAGCTTGCTTAATTCGCCCTAAAGATGCGTAGAGCTGGTGTGCAGTAGTGAGTGCAATACCTGAGCTTGATGCTGCTTGGGGATCTTGCTGTTTGTAGTCTTCTCCACCGGCCTGAGCTTCTGTGATTGAACAGGTTGCGTTGGGGTTGTCCACTAAATAGTCCTGGCATCCCTCTCCCTAGATAACAAATATTAGAATGAAACGAAATATACACACAACACCACCACAGCCACCGCTTTTACGACCGGAGAGATAAGGAGGAGGATGTTGTTTTTGTTTTGTTCCCTGTCAACAGTTACCAGGTACTGGTACTACTAGAAGAAATGGCACGAGAGCTTTGTGCGCGACGTCGGCGCGCATATAGATCCTTGATAGTCACTCACACTCACCGCGTCCGTGTGGTGTGGTTTGCATACATATCAATCATCATCAGCACACAAAATTATTGGTGCTTGTTTTTGGTTGAAAAAAGGTTTTTTTGGACCCTATGTCATTGTAACGCCAAAAGTTGATGAATTCTTGCCAGATGCCGTTGTTTCAGCCTTTAATGGTTACGGACAGAATCCGTGGGGGTTGGTCGACCGGTCGGTAGATAAAGTTGCATATATTTCAGGAAATAAACTTGAGAAAATTAAAACAGGATTTACTATTGATTATGCTGATACGTCACAGATATCAACTAACAGTAGTTCTGAAAAATTTAAGGAAGTCCTCTCCAATGCAATTCTATTTCGTTGCAAATATCTACTTGGAAATACAAAACAAATTGCAGTCTTCTTTTTCCAGGGGATAATAATTATTTTTATGTGGAGAGCATATTTGAAATTGAACTGAAAATGCTTGAATACAAACCTGCGTTAGGATAGTGAGACATGATTAGAATATTGGAAGCTACAGCGATGACAGTGGTCAAATATGGTCTTGAAGCATGGGAGCTCAAAAAAACAGAGGAATATTTGCTAGACGTTTTTCAGAAAAATTGCCATCTGATCGAACGTCTCATCATTCATGAAGATGGCTCCATCTTGTTCTTGATACAGAAGGCGCATACGCGCTTCTTCAACATCTGCAAGAGTAATTTTTTCCCCCGACTTAAACGTTTTTTCAACTACGCGAGAAGTGAGTAAATTTTTTACTCGGATCCGATTAAATGCCTGCCCTTTGCCTGGCTTTACAAATTCATTACTAATGACAACGTATGGATCCTTATCGATCTCTAGTTTCATTCCTGAGCGAATATCGTTGGTGGCAATCGTAAGAAATCTCGAAGAAGACACCCCCAATACGTAACTACCAAAAGGAAAGAAACCCTATCACGTAACATAATGGTGCATATAACGTTACGGGTGCGCTATAGTATTACGTAAGATCCAGGTGCGCGTAGTAACGTCTTGAGGGACTAGTAGCTCCAATAGCATACCCCCTATCTGTCTGCTTAAAAGCAGCGAGGGAATACTACTCATTTGAAAGCTATTGCTTATATCTACTTGCTTTTTATCAGTTCTGCCATCCGTAAGTACCATAAAGCACCTAGGCAAGAACATCAGTTCCTGCTTTTTGAAGTTTAGATGTCACCGCAGGACGAGCAACGTCTAAGGGTAAAAAATTCATTAAAAATGCAGTTCAAGCAGAAACAAATAGCAATTGTGGCATGAGAATAAATGGTTCTTAAGTCTTTACCTCCCTTCAGTAAACTCTTAACAACTACCCCTCACAGTAATGCTGAACTGATGTCTCTATAGTCAAGTACAAGCTACTTATGTATAAAAAATTTTAGTTTTTTGGTTTAGAACAGCAACCCAAATCACATTCCATCACACCACATTGCATGTACTCTTTTTATTGAGGGGGATTATGTATTGTTCTTCTAGACAACGAAAAAAGAGGATGTTTTAATTAATGAATTATAGTTAGAAAAAAGGACATATATTAAGAATGATATGCATTTAAATGCTTCTTTACCTCTAAGTTTCTATTTCTTGTTTCTAATTTAAACCATTTACGTGTCTGTTTTCATTTTACCTTTTTTATTATCGAAGTCTCAACAGAAGGAAAAAATGAAACAAACGACACAATCCTAGATAATATCTATATAATAGATAATATCTAGATAATATCTAGATATACATAATAGATACATATATAATATAAAATACCTAAATAAATATGGTTACCTATATAAATTTGTCATAAAATTAATATCAATATCCGCCACCAATGCCCTTTCTGAGAGTGGATTCCAAGCCTGATCAATTAATCATATAGTCCATGGCAACAAACTGTAAGTAAGGAGCAGCTCGGCCAAATAACAACCGAAACTCTAAAGCACAGAATTTTGATAACAATAAGGCACTGGACCTGACATGGGTTTCACAAGCAGGTGCGGTCTATCAATTGGAAGCGTCGACGGACCTGGTCACGTGGGAGGTCATAGAAGCCGCAATCCCAAGTGGAGGCGATTCCACGACGCACACGGTGGCCATCGACACGGCAGCGATGCCGACCTTCTTTCGACTGACGCCGTAAGGGCCACCTCAATCTCTCTGAATCCCATGACGACACGTTCGGACAGCCGCTTCTGGGCATTTACCCTCATTGAGTTATTGGTCGTGATCGCCATCAACAAGCTCGACCACATCGAGGCGCTGCACGCCGCGCGCATCGACAGCGAGGAGATCGCCGCACGCCACGCCTGCCGCAACGACGCCCGGAAGCTCGGGCGCATCGAGTGCGACGGGTGGCACCACGGGCGCGAGACCTACTGCGTGTTCACCCCCACCGTCGCCTGACATCGCGACCGAACGAGAGGGGCGGAGTCGAGCCGGCCCCGCCCCTCTCGCCTGCCCCGGTCGTTCCACACCGCCAATGTCCGACCCCCCTCCTATATTCGTGGGTGACATGGTTGCTCGATCCACGCGTGGCGGTACATGCCCAACCCTTTGAGGAGAGGCTGTTTCACCCAGGGGAGTCATGGCCTATATATGGGTACATGAACTCGATCCTGATAGACCGGCCGGCCGCCGGTTCTGCGGCGGCGTTCCAACTTGAAGCCGCGTTTGAACCAGCTGGTGATCAGCCGGAGGCCATAGAACAGCTTAAGACCGGCTTAAGGGAGGGCGAGCGCGAACAAGTCCTATTGGGAGTCACTGGCTCGGGCAAGACCTTCACCGTGGACTCGAACACCAGTTCACGCCCGGTCTCGCGTGCCGCCCAACGTAAAAAATCCAGCAAGGATTTATTCTCAATGTCGAAAACCGGTGCCAGTGTCGTCGCCCAGCCCCAGTACACATCGTTTGCAGGCAGGGACTCAACTGTCGCGCTATCATCGTTACGAATCTTCAGGCGCTCCCCGGCGACCGCAACGAATTGCTTCGTAGCCCGATTGATGTCCACTCGGCCTTCTCGTACAGCCACATCAATCAGGTCATCCGCAATCGCCACCATTGCGATTTCGAAAAGTTCCGCGGTGGTAGCGATGGAGAATTCTGTGCGTGGCTGCGAAAAATCCTGGTCAACAACTTAGCCCGTGTCGTCGAACAGCATGTCCTGGCGGCCAAACGAGACGTTCGGCGCGAAGCCTGTCGAATTCGCATCGACGCCTCGGTCGATCAATCGACCACTCGGTTGGAAACCATGTTGGCCGACCACCAGCCCAGTGCTGAAAGTAACGTATCGCTTCAGGAACAATTGATCCGACTGGCCAATGCCGTCGCAATTTCGTTGCTGAGCATCCAGACGCGTATTGAGCAATAGCTTACTAAGACCAACGACACCGTTTAGTGGCGTTCTTATTTCATGACTCATATTTGCCAAAAATCGAGTTTTTTCTTTGTTAGCTGATTCAGCTTTGATTACTTGGATGCGTAATCGATTACTCAAAACATACAAATAACCAAAAAGTAAGAGCATGGTAAAAAGAATACCTAAACTTAGGTACAACTGATTATGCCAATAGGGATTCACAACTATTACTATGCTGAAACCGACAGCAAGTTTTTTTCTCTTGGCTTCCTAGTCTACTTTAAAGCTGTACAGTGTTTTTTAGAGCTTCTCAATTTAGTTATGTTTTCTACCAATGTAATTTTTTCGATTCTCAGCCATTACCCCTCTGGTAGATTATATTTAATTTTGGATAATAAGGAAACATTTTATGTGACTATATATTTCTTATATAGCCAGGAGTAAAATTTTTTTTCATCAATAAAGTATAGAAGGAAAAAGAGTTTTTGAATGATTAGTTTGAAATGATAAGAAAACAAAATTTATAAACAGAAAATGCAAATGGTTTTACTTGGTTTAGGCTGTGTTGCACTCTATGATGCAAGGAATTAGATTTTGCCTCGTTTATGCCTTTGGGTCGTTCTGTGCTAAGTTTAGACGTGTACGTTTTATGCTATAAGATTAAGACCCAAGGTTGAAGTTATAAGCTTTGTAAGACAACAGAATTGAAATGAATTACAAAGAAACGAGGATATAAGATTTTGTCCCTCAAAAGAGATATCATTCAGAGCTTGGGAGGTTCAAAGTTACTACTGCTGCACTATTATCCATAAAAATTCTTGACAGCGAAAAAGGCACGTTATGGTACCTGCAGTAAAGAAGCTACCCAAAAAACACAAATTGCTTATTGCAGGCTTATTAGCGGCAATGGTTGGGATAGCCTTGATACCTTCAGAAAAGGCCACTGCCTCTAGAGATCACAAAGATGATGCGCTAGAAGTGGGCAAACGCTATGAGCTTCCAATCAAGGTGGAAGAACAACAAGAACAAATCACCGAATTAAGCGCAGAGCATACGCACTCCGAAGTCAACGTTTTTGTGTTTTATTATCATTTATTTTTTTCCAGGAGTGATTGTATTTATTTAATTGTCACTTTACGAAGGTTTTTTCTACAGTTATGAAGTATAAAGGTGTCAAATATATGGTTTTTTCATTCAAAATTAAATTGAAAACATTGAACTAAAAAATTTTTAGTTTTTTAATATTTTAGCCCGAACAAACTACTTTGCTAATCCCGTGGAATTTTGAAGCACATGTCGTACAATTGTCAGTTGTTTTACAAGACCTAGTAAGGAAATAAGCCACAATGCAGACGCTGACAACAGCTGACGGTGGGGACGACCGCCTTTTCATGGCCATCGCTCCGACTCAGATTCCAGAGTCTGCGCAACTGCTGCCTGTCGTCCAGAACATCATGAACAACAAGGCGCAGACCCTTATTCTGATCTGCCAGTCGTCGCAGATAACGGAGCGCTCGTTCGCAGCGTTCTGAATCTCCGCGGATAAACAGTTCGATTGTGATACGATTGACTTCATCCGGCCTGGAAGCAGATTCGTCTGCGTTGTGACCTCCAGCACGCCGGCAAAAGCCGTGACCTGGGCCATCGCCTCGGCAAAGGAAATGTCCGGCTCACCGGGCCGTTCGAACAGCACCTTGGCGCCGTTGGCGTCGCAATTCCGGGCAAAGAGGTCGAGAAGTGTCTTGAACATGAAGGTTTCCCTTTCCGGTCTGAAGGTCGGATCAGATGTCATTCGGCTGTCGCCTTCTGGCTGCGCAGCGCGCGTTTCAGATCTGGGCCGCAAGTGACGGTGCCATCGGTGACAAAGGCTTCGTGCTGCGCCTCGGCTCCATCGTCGCCGCCGGCACCATCATCGCCGACATCGGCCCGGGCGCCGGCATCTACGTGGGCGGCACCGTGATCGTCTTCGACGGCTTCCGCGACCTCTTCGGGTTCCCCGTCCAGCTCCCCGGAGCGGGGTCCTACACCAACTTCAACGTGCCCCCGGGCCTCTCCGGCACCGACCTCGTGGTGCAGGGGTTCATTCTCGGAACCGCAACCGCCAACGGCATCTACGCCTCTTCCAACGGATTCACCATCCAGTTCAACTGACGGGGAGTATCCCTCCCATTGCCTTTTCTGTGCTTCTTAAGACAAAATCCATCAAAATGATCCATTTAAAGGGGGATAGAACACAACCCTGTTTAACTCCTTATTTAATACGAAACCACCTGTTAACCTCATTTCCTACCTTAATCGCAGCATTGTTATTCTCGTCCAAGCACTAATCAATTTAATGTATTTGTCTGGATATAAAGCAGGCACTTCTCAATTATTAACCTAAGAGTGAAAATTTTGACGACCCATCCTGTACTTTTTCTAAAACCGCACACGGCTCTTCAAACTCACTCCCACTCCTTTCTGCACATTATATAAATATAATTAAAAACCCTTTATTCATTGTCTTCTTCATGCTCCAGTATATGGATAAAACATCATAAGTTTTCACAGCTGGCAATTCTAGGCACTTGATAGAAGGTAAGTCAGTGGAAATCGATAATTCTGTTGCAGTGGTCAGCAAATCTACGTGACAGTTCGATTATTTTTTGACAAATCTCAAAAACACCGTACCGTTGCGAAATGTAACTATTACGAGTCCAAATGCTCTGGCTTCCAATATTCTAATCTTGGTTTCAGACTTATCTTCCTATTCTTTCAAACTTTTTTTTAACTGCGAAAATACACCCTGAGCTCTGGCTATTCTACTTTTAACATCTTCACTGTTCCCACCGTCTTTAATAATAATACTACCTAGGTAAACGAAGCTGCCCACCTGATCAATCTTTTCGTTACCGAACGTCGTCTTTTCGTCTTCACTTATTCCTAGCCTTAGTGACTTAGTCTTCTTAACATTAATTTTCAAACCTAAACTTGCACATATGATGAAATAATTAGACGTCATATAATGACGTCTCTCGGCAGACAGACAGACAGACAGACAACTTATTTTTATATATAGATTAAACTGGTCAAGTAAATAATACTTGACCAGTTGAGGACGGGCTGCTTTGGGCCTATACCCAAGAGTTTTATTTGGAAGGAAACGGGTGCTAAATTGCAGAAAAGATCTCTTCTGGGTCAATTTAATCCGTTTAATGGTAATATTACTGACACTGCAATATTTTTTCTACATTTTTCTGGGGTCTAACACCTTTTTCTTTTGCCAAGCAAAATATTTAAATAAGTATTAATTATATACACTATACGGTATTATAGTGTATATATTATAGCGCAATAATATTGTGTACATAATATACATTATTATTGGCTGTTGAAAAAGTTAAATAAAGTTCAACTTTTTTCCAGCAGCAATAAAGTCAACAAAGTTATTGGTGGGATATGTTTAATTAGCCTTATTGACGCCCTGCGAGCCCCGCATTAGGGAGTTCGCAAAAACAAAATGTTAAGAAACGCCGAACGCAAAACAAGCAATAATATTTTTTCAAACAGTTCGTGATAACGAACTGTAGTAAGGAGCGACCCGGCTCAATAGTAAACAAAACTCTAAAAAACTGAATTTTGATGCTAAAATATACATCAAAAGAATCATATTTTTATGCTGATTTTAAATATATAAGTTTCATCAAATTGAGTATTTGTCATCAAAAGTTACGAGCTTGAGAAAACTTGCCTTATTTTGGAAAATAGGGGAAAACACCCCTTAAGAGTCATAGAATCCTAACGAAAATCACACCAATTAACAACTACCATTCGCGACCTTACATAGTTTCAAATTTATTGGGTATAGAAATGAGCATGGGCCTGCCCGATTTTAGATTCACTGATCCCCAAATCAGGTTCCAAAGCATCGATTTTAGTTGCCCCAGACGCTCAAGTGTCAATAGGGGTTTAGGTTTGTTAAAAATTTAAACGTGAATTTTATATTATGCTCTTTTATAAACATCATCACTCAAAATTACACATAAAATGAACAGATAATGGTCTATTGTCGCAAAAATTTACGCAAGAATTCGTTAATCTCACCGGGCTTAATTGCCTCTGGCTTGGAGAAGCTTTTGCGGAATTTACCACGCAACACGTCGTCAGCGATCATCAGTTGGTAGCCACCCATTTCGGGTTTCTCAGGATACGATTCGGGATACACATCAATTAGTTTGACAACCCAATCAGAATCAGAGCCGGAAGTGGAAGCATGAAGATGCGCAGCGATCCGTCCTGTCAACTCGACGTCAGCTTCCAACGGTTCGGTTACAAAACTGACGACGTCAGGACGATCATGAAGATGAACATTGCACAACAGTTATTAATAAATGCCCTTGCTATTTTGAAAGTCCTTTTTTCATAGTACAAAAAGGCTGGGGCTTTAGTCAGTGTTTTCAGAAAATTAAATTAAGAAAAAAGTTTTTTGTTTTTAAACAGATCGTGGTAAATGATGATTCCAAATATATATGATGTATTAAGTTTAATGTTACTAATCAAAATTTACAAGCCCGAGAAAGTTTGTCTTATTTATGAAAAACAGGGGAAACATCCTCTCAAAAAGTCATGGAATACAGATAAACCCTACTGTAATTGAAGATTGATCAGTCGAGATATGTATAGCTAAGTAGAGCTAAGATAACAGGAGTGAGAACTTATGTGTCTTGTTTATACACTCGAAAACCTTGTTTCTCTGGAACTTACCTGCGCTGTGTAAAGCGTTCTTGGTAAGAATGCTTCTAATGCTATTTAGTACTAGGTGTAATGATACTACTCAAGGTCTATCCTGGTTAACCCTACTTCTACCTTGTGTGTCCATCAAAGCTGACCTATCTAAATTTCTGGCTCCTTTCGGCGACGCAGATTGAGGCCAAGGCGTTTCGCTCCCAGCGAGAACCGTTTGGCAATCTGGTCGGCATAAGGACCTCTCCCGCGCATGCGCTCGCCCCATTTGGCGTCATAGTCCTTGCCGCCGCGCATAGCGCGGATCAGGTTCATCACATGGCGGTAGCGGTCCGGACGCTCTCGCAGCAGCCAGTCCCGAAAGAGTTCCGACACTTCCAGGGGAAGCCGTAAAAGGATGTAGGCGACCTCCGTCGCGCCATGCTCGGCTGCCGCTTCCTCTTTACGCTAAAGTTTGACTCTTTCTCTCAACTTTACTTTTTAAAACAGTAAAAAAAAGCTTTACGTAAAGAGCGGGGCGTTGAGGAGGGAACAGCCCCTTTCATGTACGAAGTAATTTCTGTTAGTTTTAAGTTTTAATGTCGCTCCTTACTTTCAGTTAAAAAACTTGTTTTTTATTTATTTTCTGAACATTTTTGAATTAATGCATGTTTGAATTTTGGCTCTCCGTAAATGAATAATTAAAAGAAATTTGCATATTTTTTTTCTCATCTGTCTTCTTTATGGCGTTTTCCGGTCGAGACGGTTGGGGCGGCTTACAATGAAGACAGGTTTTATCGCCGTTTTCGTTTTCTCGCCGTACAGAGTAGACATTTTGGCTGAAAACGAAAAAACTAAACAACACATTTTGTCATTCCTCCAACTTTTCTTTACGTTCCTGTATCACCACAAACGCAGCACAAATGATACAGAATCTTCTACAGTTGCATTGTATCAGATTACCGACGCTTCTTGACTACTAAGGTCCCTGCGTCGGCCCTGCAGCGGGATTGTTTATGATTTGCTTATTTTGAGTGAGACAAACAAAGATGTATGTACATTTAATTAAATATTTAATACGCAGTGGTGGTTAGGGATCTAATTAGGTTATGTTTAGGTATTTAATATAATATGTTCTGCGCGGCCTGCTTTCCAGAATTCTTTGTCGTAGTTTCTGTAATTTTGTTTCTACAATATTATATTATCATCATGTTTTGGTATATTTCAGTAGGATTAACTTAGCTTCCCTTCTAAGTTAAGTTTTGTTTAACAGACAAGAAACAATTACGTAACAAGCACCTGCATCTTGAAGAAAACACCTCTTCTTATGTACCAAATCGAAAAACTATAGTATTATATAACAAAGAGGTGTACTATAGTTTTACGTAAGACCCAGGTGCTCGAGATAACAATTTGAGACATTGGTAACTTCATTAGTATACCCCCTATTTCAGTTTTCAAAAGCCTTTTGGTGTCACTACTGTTATCAAAAATTCTTGAGGGTGAAACTACAGAGTAGCACAGGTTAGAAATTTTCATCGGGACATCAAGGCATCCAACTCCTCATCCGACTCCGAGTCGGAATCCGAGAGCTGGCTCTTTGCTCGCTTCTTCATGAGCCTGCGGCGCTCCTTCTCCATCCCAGCAAACCCCTGGCTGAGCTCAGTAACCAGAGTGCCCAGGTTATCAGCCACACTGCGCAACCCTTCTGCCTCCACCACTGGAGCATTCAAATATATTTTTGAATAATGTTCATTCCAAGGTGGACGAGATATAATATCACTAGAACTTGCATCCGGAAACTTGGCAGAATTTATAACTTTTAACAGACCCAAAAATCAGAAGAAACTATCAGTCAGCCCGCTTGAAAAGAAGACTTACAGCATCACGGAAATTCTCTGAGAGTCATTTCGCAGCAGGGGCATTCTGACATCTTTTTTTCGCGAAAAAATTTCTAATCAGAGTATATCGTTGCGTTGAACAGCGTTCAGCGAACCGTCGAAGAGGAGTTTGTACGTGTGGGGTCCAAAGAAGATGGCAGCAGTAGTGATTTGACCTATTTCCAAGATATCTTGCCAGTGGTGACAGCCGAATCCAAGGGGATTGGGTCTAGGGGGCCTCCAATTTTTTTTGATCACTTATAAAGGGCACTAGAACTTTTCATTTCCGTTAGAATCAATCCCCTCGCAAGATTCTAGGACCATTGGGTTGATACATATCATCTCTGAAAAACTTTCTTCTTTCAGCGCCCTGAGAATAAGCTTTTCAATCTGTTTTTCTTATTCTCATTCTTTCACTAATAATATTCTTGAATTCGAAAATTGACATTGTTGTTTCTCGCATAAACAGGTCTGAAGTACACGCAAACACAAACGCACTTTTTCGGCATTCAGCAGTCTGAAAGCGGTGGTGGCATCATTGACCTCATAGCCCTGTAATCGGTACTGCGGGAAATATTGATCGTATAAATAGTCGGTAAACCAGGCGGCTGGCGCATCCATATAGTCCGGCTTTTGCTCCGGATATTTTGCTGTTACATAAATAGCGTAAATAAAATCTGCATCCATAGCCTCCCTTGGCGTAATGATGTAGTCCTCTTCGTCCTTATAAGCCCCCAACCAGATATCTGCTTTACCACTCACTGGAAGTCGGGGCCGATGTGGCTTTGTACCTGCCGCGGCTGAAGGCCACTGACGATGTGCAGGCGTGGGCCGCGCATGGTGCACGGGTGCTGGCAGAGGTGCTTGCGCGCACGCCTGCAGAGCGCGCACGGTGTGCTGCCAGGGGGCAGGCTCACGCGCAGCATTTCGCGGCCGATGTCGCCATCGACGGCTACCTGTCGGTGTACCAGCAGGTGCTGGTGCTGGAAGCAGCGAACGTCACGCGATGACGATGGGACTGGCTGTCGACGCCAACCCACTTCGTAAAAAAAGCAAACCAAAATTTTATGACAGCCAAAAAAAGTAATGATATCAACTTCTTCACCTCTGTGTCAGAACAAGACTCGAAAACAAATCTTTAACAGTAAAAAAAAGTTTAAATATTATGTTTTTCAGCCCTGTTGTGACAGCACAATCCTGTTTGTTTTATTGAAAGCCAAAGGAAGTTCTGATTTGAAGTTTCCCCTTCTTTTTAATACGAAATGATGATTTTCGCCTCCCAGTTGGCTTTTGCGGGAGGAGAGATTCCATTATGGCCGGCAAAGGGCCCTTTGTGGTGGAAGCTTGGGCCCCCTGAAAAATCAGGGGTGGGCATTTGCCCACCCCTGACCACCCCAAATGGTGCCTCTGTGTACAAGCCCCTCCACCTCTTTATCAAGCGCAAGGCATTTTTACTTATTTTCCTAGTTCCGCTTCTAACTTCCTTCCCTAAGACACCATCAGCGGCTTTACAAACCATTTTCCAAAAGATTATTCCATCCATCTTTTACATTGTCAAATTTTAAACTCTTCAGTTTAGTACCTAGGTGTTGGGGTGGTGCGAAGCGCCACCCCAACAGCTAGTTAGTAATAAATATACGTAACTTACGAATTAGCTTACGTAACGAACTTCTATATTTGTATATTTTTAATACGTATATGAGGGGGTTCGCCCCCTCGTCAATACCTCGCTCTTTACACTAAAGTCGGACTTTTGTCCCAATTCTTTAACAATGACCCTGAATCGCAAAGGTCATGGAATAAATAGTTGAAATTACTAAAAATACTTAAGCGTAAAGAGCGACGTAATGAGGAGATTTCAAACTTCCTCTGATTGCGATTTTAAATTAATTTGATGACAATTAATCAGTTGCTAAAGCAATTATAAATTGCTCCAGTCTCAAGTGCCAACAAGAATTAACCTAAAGCGTTAAGCTGTTTTCACGCACGTATGGCACTTGGTATTAACCAAGTGACATAAAGCGATCGCAAATTCTGTCGGTCTGTCTGTCTGTCTGTCCGTCCCGGTTTTGCTACTTCAGGTACTTCCAGGCAAGCTAGGACGATGAAACTTGGAAGGCGTATCAGGCCGGCGAGACCGGTCCGGACGCGTTGTAAAAAGGACATCGTGATGAAAAATCTCAAACGACTGACAACCACCGCCGGCGCTGCCGTGCCGATCATGCTGATCGCCGGTGCCGCAATGGCCCAGGATGCAACGCCCGCTGCAGCACAAATGCCGCAGGAGACAAAGTTCGTCTTCAACACGCTGCTGTTCCTGGTCGCGGGTTTTCTTGTCATGTGGATGGCCGCCGGCTTCGCCATGCTCGAATCGGGCATGGTGCGTTCGAAAAACGTCGCCATCATCAGAGCAAAGTATGTCACCACTCCCTTCAAGGAAGTGATCCATGAGGTCTTGTTCTGATTCTGCTGTAGCCAGACGAGAGAGAAGACGTCTGTTTATGATGGCCTTGCTACCCTCACCACTGGAAATGTCTTCAGGTGAGACAGTTGTTGCTGCTGTCAGTGTCTTGCTTCCAATACTTAATGGGTTTGTCACATTGAGCTTGTGATGGTCTTTAGGGTCCTGGAGAAGATCTATCTGTCCCAGAAGAGCAGCGTCAACACAATTATCTAAGGTACACAAAGAAACGACATCTAGGCCAATACAAATTGTGAGACATGTACAGGACTTGCACGCAACAATCAGCTGTTAGGTAATAATCAGCCTCGGCAAAGATGGGTTAGTAACTTTTGCTAGTTGGTGCATTATTATTTGTTTCCAGTGTATTTGATGGTAAAACAATTTGGTTCCAGTGGTAAGATATGCAGGGGACTTGTAAGTAATAATCTGCTGTTAGGCTACAGTCAACTTCAGCGATGAAGGGTTTGCAACTATGCTAGTTTGATATCGATGAGACGGCACTGTTCGACACGATCCGGCAGATGCGTGAGATAGTGGAACTTTCCAAGGCTGAGACCAAAAAGATGCGGCGTCATCGTGAACGCCGTGCACAATTAATCGGTGAGCAACCTGAGGATTCTGTTGCCGAGCCCCTTGGTACGGCCGACGACGAAGCGCCATTGGGACAACCGCACGAGCACATGCTGCCGGTGGAGGAGTGGAAGTGAGCGAGGAACTCGAACACCCGCAACCGACTACGCGGTCGCTGGCGCGCCGCAGCCCACGGGCGGGAAGTTCGACGGCATCTACGGCGTGCTCGCCGGCCTCGAGGTGATTCGAGCGCTCAACGACGCGGACGCGAAGACCGACGCCGCGATCGAGGTCTCGGCGTGGACCAACGAGGAGGGCTCGCGCTTCGCTCCAGCGATGGTCAGCTCCGGCGTGTTCGCCGGTGTGTTCGACCTCGAGTACGGCCTCAGCCGCGCCGACCTCGACGGCAAGACGATGGGCGAGGAGCTCGAGCGCATCGGGTACGCCGGCGACGCGCCGACTTTTGCGGATCCTTTTTAAAAATTGTCAAATTATAAATTTTTTTCCAATTTATTACTTTTTAATATTGTTTTAGAGTAATTCCTTTGGCAATTCTACCAGCTTTTCCGCTGTTTACCTTATTTGAGCCAGTCAAACAATGCATGTGAAAAAAAACCCTGCATATCCTGTTTTATGAAGACTGGAGACTTTCTCCTCTGTCTCAAAGGAAAAGTTGATGCGTTCTCAATTCAAGAATTCATATTCAATATTTCTTGATCCGCTAGAAATTCTAGGGCGCCCGGACCATGGAAGAGGCGGTGGCCTATAGCCCGGGTATCGTGACCGAAACCTACGGGCAGGATGGCCGTTACGACGAATATGTTCTGCGTGGATTTGAGGCCCAGATTGGCGGCGCCTACCGCGATGGCATGCCGCTGCGCACGGTGGATTGGGCCTCTTGGCGCACCGAACCGTTTGGGCTGGAAAGCGTCAATATTCTGCGCGGCCCCACCTCGGATCTTTATGGCACCAACCAACCGGGGGGGCTGACCAACGGGGTGAGCAACAAATCCGAGTTTTATTTTAAGTTTTAACAGACTTGAGTTTTATTCGAACAAACAAATAAACAGGGAAAGAGAGAGAAAAGAGAGGGAGAGAAATATGACAGGATTTTAAGGTCTAGACAGTTTCCTTGCTCATTTGAAAAGCAGGTCTTTTCAAAAGGAAACTACTACTACTACTATCAGTTCATTGCAGCACCAAGCCGCCTGAGGCCAACACAGCTGTGCACGCTCCTCCTCTGTCCCAATCTATTCAAACCCTCCCTCTTAACACCCTCGTGAAACAAACGATGCAGGTACATTTTAATTAAATATTTGGTACTTGTTCATTATTCAATTGATTCAGTTCAATTCAGAACACACTCAAGAATTTTTCTGAGAAAATCCGGTTTCATAGCCACAAAGACAAAAATCAATTTAGTTTGCTACGCATAGTGATAGAAGATAGTGTCTGAACATGGTTTTGCAATGCAGACTTGGGATTTGTCAAAGACTGAAAAAGAAACAATTATATTTTTCTAGGATAAGGGGTTGTTGCCCCCAACAAAACAGCCTGCTCCTTCTCAGAATCAGAAGCCTAGGCTTGCTTAATGTGGATCTATTTTATTATCTTCATTTAGATACAGCATAACAGGAGTAAAAGCAGAACAGGAATAAACGAAAAACCCTGTTCATTCATAAATATCTGTTTAGCAAAGTCAAAATCTGCTTTAACATACTAGGGCATACTGAACCGTTTTAAAGGCAAATATAGACATTATGTGCCCTACCTTACCATTACACACAGGGGCGTCGTTAGGGGGGCAAAGGGTTGGCAGCTGCCCCAAACTCAAGTTGCATGCACCTTGGCATGGTGATTAGAGCGACTCCTTATCATGGCTTCTGGTTGACCGTGAGCAACATCAACTTGGTTTGACAAAGGTACTTATCGTCTGTACTACTACGCTGCTTCTTCCAGAACTTTATTATCATGGGTCGCTGACTCTGAAAGCTATAGTACTACAGTTGCAACCGGTTGCAGACGCAGAAAATACTGCGAAAGAGCCATTTCTAAAAATACAATGTACCCCCGAAAGCCTAGCATGTCTTCAAAGGCAGAGCTACATTCCCAATGTCCACCAGGGTTCCGGCGATCGCTGGAGCATGTTGCTGGGTTGAAGTTGGCCTTGCAAAGTCAGTTGGGTGAGCGATTTAAACTGCCACCTGACGTTTGGGAGATTGTCTTTAGTTTCCTTCCACGTTATTGGACGTTAGGACTGCCACTTCAAAGTATCAACTCTGTCGCTGAAGTCGTTGCTCGCAGGGAAAAAATGGCTGATGCAGAGAGGAAGTTGCAGGCTAGAAACATATACGGTGAGCGACTGTTTCCCAAACGGCACACCGTTGCGCAGCGCCAGTTCGTCGGCGATGCTGCGCGCCGCCGAGCCGTCATCGAGGAAGGCCAGGCCGCGTGCCGACAGCTCGCGCATCAGCGGCTCCATGGCGGATTTGTCCGAGATGAACCGGCCGCCCATATAGTTGACGATGCCGGTGTAGTTGGTGGTGCGGCCGAGCGCCCAGCGCAACTTGTCCAGGTTCTCCTCGGCCGGTTCGCCGACGGTCAGCGTGTTGCGGCCGGGATCGATCTGCGGATAGCCGAACGCATAAAATATTTTTTTTGGCTGTCATAGAATTTGTGTTTGCTTTTTTTTGCGAAGGTTTTTATAACATTGTCGTTTTATAGGGTATTTGTGTAATAGAAAGTAAATGTATGAGAAGTGAAAAGATATTATTAATTTATGTTTTGGATTTCAGTGAGCAAATGCTGGCCACTTCACTGCTTATTTTCACCTAACTAAGGCTCTGCGTTTTATGACATATCATTCCTCCCCTGTTCATGCTAAAACATTAAAATAAAAGCCGAACACCTAATAAAAATTTTAAGTTACTTTTGTTGTTTATAATTCAGTTTCTAAATGAAGTTTAGTTCATAAATTTGTTCAGTTTACCACTACCTCTAAATTTCCATTTAAGTCATCTACGTGAATAATTTTAAGTTTATCGCTCTGACCTCGTAATTCCTCATAGTACTCCCAATACAATCCTGAACACACTTGAGAAGTGAAGATAGGTTAATCATAATTAAATATACCAAAAAGTAATGAAAATGTTATAGTTTAGTTTATATAATAACATAATTTGGGCTATACACCATCCCATTTAGCATGTCAGAAAACTCTTCTTTAGAATTTTTAAGCTCCTATCTACAAAAATGTGGAGTTTTGTATTTTTTACCAGAAGACCAATCATGGGTGCGTGTTTATTTATTACTTTTTTCCCCAAGGGTGATCGTATCGACCCAGTGGCCCAAGAATGTCACAAAAGGGCTCATTCTAACGGAAATTATAAGTCCTAGAGCCCAAGAAACTGGAGAGCACATGGGCCCCCTCCCTCGCTATATTTTTCCCGAAGTGAACGGATGATAATTAGTCCAGTTAAAAAGAACATAATTTATTTCATTTGAGTTTTAGGCTACTGTTTTCCTAATAACGATTTACTTTAATATTTTCAGAATAACAGGGGGAGATTCCCTTCCAAAATTGATCTAAAAAAGTAAAAATGCCATATTATCTGGCTTAGACTCCCTAAAGACTCCCAAAATTACGCTCTTTGAAAAAAAGGAAGTAACAAAAGCTGAAACGCTGCGCAAAAGGTTTATTTTTTTTAAAACTCAAAACAATAATATAGAACATATAATAGAACGATATGAATTACAACTAAAACTTGATTTACCATTTTTTAAAATTGGTGTAATTACCCCAATACAAAGATTATCAGGCACAACCCCCAATCAAAATATCATCTGAAATAACAAAGCTAAATGCTCAAATAACAAGGCACTACCCAATTCCAAATGTCGGGCACAAAGCCCATCGTATCCAGACGATGGTTTTTTCTTCGGTTTTCTTACTATATCTTTAATTATACCACACGAGCCAACAACCCTGCCCGTTTTCAGCTTTGTCTGCATCAGATGAATTTCCAGCAGCTCTGCTACCTATTAAACTATATCATTTGCTTTCATGCAAATCCCAGCTCTTTGCTGAGGCCGCATAATGTCAAAGTGATCCTTAAAACCTTTTAACCTTTCTCTGTAGATTTTAACGAACTGAGTCTTTTTTCTAATTCACTAGATCACTAGATCTAGACACCTTTCTAGATGCTTATATTATATAGACGCTTATATATAAGGTACACCTACTAGGCGTACCTTATTCATTTATTGCTTCCATTAGATATCAAAAATTAGAAAAATTGAGATATTTTTTGAACGAGTGACTGGATCTTAATGAAATTTTATATTTAGAAGAAACTTATGTCTCAGAGATCTTATTTTAATTCCCAACCAGATCTGGTGACATTTTCACCAGACAGTTTGAGGGGGAAAATGGAAACCCTTCAAAACGGTTTCTCTGCAGATGAATAATTAAAACGAAATTTGCATTATTATTTTTTTTGGCTAAATGGCTTTTTCACAGTTTTGATTGAATGATTTTGAGAAAAAAAGTAGCGGCCCGTGAGAGCCAGGGGTCCGTTGCTCCAAAAGGACCCAATCATCCCCATGAATCTCTCTGTAGTCAATTTGACGTGTCAGCTTCCCAGAGTCAAAAGCTTCCTGAACTAATCGACGCAACTCGGAAACGGGCCTCCCTGCAACTTTAAGGCCAGCCTTGAAAGCGAGGTCGTTGAACTCGTTGATTAGGTCAATCTCTTCTTTCCGAAGCTCGTCTGCTGTCTTCTCGGTCATTCGATTGCGTCCTTGATTTCTTCTTTGATAGTGCCTTCGCTGCAGGGCCGGCCAAAGCTCCTGGCGGTATTCGTCCTGTAGTGGCACAGTGAGTTTGACCTTAGCTTGGCAACACGAGACCCAGATGCTGAGCCTTGTTTTAGCAGAACAATGCAGAGCCGACCAAAGCTCTTATAACAGCTGCTTCTAAGAAACAACACTTTGTGATATTTTACTTCAGAGAAGGAAAATTCATTACAAGTATTTTTTCTGTTCATGCTGCAAGCAATCTTTAGTGCCTAGAACAAAGATAAGTGCAAGAAAAAAATAATCCCCGCCCCCGCGCCTCTGGCAACAGCAGAAACAGCCGCAGCCGCGCGGTCGTGGCATCCTCGCGGGCGCAGAGGATGCTGCCCAGCCGCGCCCCGCCCCGTTGGGCCACGAAGCCGGCTTCGCAGGCCGGATCCATGTCGCGCAGGAAATCCGCCAGCACCTGGCCCACCAATGTCTCGAAACTGGCGTCGAATCCCTCGTCGCGGGCATAAAGCCGGCCATGCGCCCGGGTCAGCCAGTCCACATCGCCCTGCCGCAGGGCGCGCAATGTCAAAAAGGTTAGGCCAAAAAAGTCAAAGTTTAATTTAAAGAAGGGGGATAAGGAAGGGGCACTCCCCCTCATATACGGATTAATTTCTTTCCGTTATAAGTTTTAATGTTGCTCCTTACTTCTAGTTGAAAAACTTGTTTTTTATTTAATATCTGATTGTTCCTCATTTCACGCCGGCAAGTCCGTCTCTACTCTCTGTAAACAAATTTCCACTGAAAATTCCTCTATAATAAAAAAAATCCCTGCGGAAAATTCTCCCCTGATTAAATCCCCCTCATGCCTGCTGTATGCGTGCGAGCGCAGCGACCAGAACGCTGTATGGCGAAGAACGTGCGCCCTTCGAACGCTCAATGGATCCGTCCGCCTCAGCAACTCCCTCCGTCTTCTGTCCCTCCTCCTGTTCCTCCTTCCCGTTTCCCTTCTCCTCCTCTTCCTCCTTCCCCTCTCCTGCCGCTGCCGCAGCTTTATCGACAGCGACAGAGAGCCGCTCAGTCTGCGGCCGGCCGGCTTGGCGACGGCGGTCGACGCCGAACTTTGCCAGCAGCTCGCCTCCGATTCCAACGAGTGAATCGGATTCTCAGCGGCAGCTAATACTGCAAGGGCGACTTAGAAGTTGCTTTCAAGTCAAACAAAAGAACCTTCCATTGTTCCATGCAGTCGAGCGTCTTCGCGGCGACAATTTCCGTTCTCATTTGAAAGTATTCAATCATCTGGTTGCTGCCGCGCAACAACAGCATTCGCCGATTTTTGAACATCGAAAACCTGCCGCACGCGAACTACGGCAGCTCACCTGTACTTTTGCTGAAGCGCTCGCCGTTGTCTTAACTTACGAAAGGGTGATCGGATCTCAGTAAAATTTTATTTTTAGAAGGATATCGTGTATCAAAGCTTTCATTTTAAATCCCGGCCGGATCTGGTGACATTGTGGGGAGTTTGGGGTGGGGGAACCTAAAATCATGGAAAACGCTTAGATTCGAGGGATCGGGATGAAACTTGGTGGTGAAAATAAGCAGAAGTCTTAGATACGTGATTTACTTAATTGGAACGGATCCGCTCTATTGGGGGGGGGGGGGGGGGAGTTCTGAAAAATAAGAGAGAGCGTGCGCGCGCCACCGCACCCCGCCCCGACCGTGAGCACGACCCACAGCATCAAGGAGACGGGGACGCTCTTCGTCAGTTTCGTCATTGGCCGAGACGCTCGATGCCGAGAGCGTGTCGGTTCGTCGGGTCGTCGCGCAAGGTCGGGGATGCGGCGCGGACCCGATTGTCGTAGTCCTGTGCCGTGACCGTCCGCCCCCCGAGCCCGAGCCGGCTCGCCGCGCCCGTCGCGCAGGCGATCCTCGAGGCGTTTCGGGACTATCGGGCGCAAACGATTTCTTCTGCACCTGAGTCGTGTCTCTTTGAGTCTAAAATTGCGACGGTAGTCTGCTAATTTAGGTGCTCAAGAATCTTAAAAGTTATTTATTTATCTAAAACAGGGAAGACAATTGCAAGTTTATGTGCTTGGGAAGATCAAGTAATGCAGATGACGTAATAGCACGTCCATGTATATAGGGTACTAATTAGATCTACTTACTTAAAATTTTACGATAAGGAAAAATATATAAATAGAAGAAAATAGGGGATAACTCAGGAGAAATCAAAAGGAGTATAGCGAACCTGGTAGAAACTTGGGATAGCGTATTTAGGATCTCTTCCGATAATCATATTCGGGTAGAGATCCAACTTATAGTGATGATAGAATTTTTTGATATCATTAAAATCGCGGTAGCTCACCCAAATAAAGAGCACATTTTTTAGAGAGTCGATATTGTTCACTATCTCTTTGGCTTCATGTTGGCAGTGGCCACAATCCGGACTAAAATAAATAATAGCGGTATAGTCGTACGGTTTTATATTCTTTTTTGTAAACCCAGCTGCTTGTACGAGGGCGCCGTCGCCCACCACCGCCGACAGCCGCTGAGGCGCCGATTCCGCTACCCCTTGGCGATGGCCTGGCTTGATCTTGACGAGTTGCCCCAGCTAGTGGGACGCGGCATGGTGATGTCTGATCGCCTGCTCTCCTTGTGCGCGTTCCGCACCGAAGACCATTTGACCGGTGGATCGGGAGACGTGCGGACGGCCGTCATGCGAGAAATTATGCGGCTTGGTGGGACTGACACCGACGGTCCCGTGCGGCTGTTGACGACGAAGAGTAGGGTGAACGGTGGTGGTGGTGGTGGTGGTGGTGTGACGATGAGAAGGCTGATGAAGACGACCCACCATCATCGACAAGAACGATTCTACTGGTTCCCCTCGTTCTCCTCCCCCCAACAGAACCCTCAGCACAAAGTCTTCTCTTCTTCTTCTCCTTGGCTGTCGTCTTCTTCAGCGTTGAGTCTATCCGATGATGCAGCGGCGGAAGCTGTACAAGAAGAAGATGACAGCGGCGACGATGACAGTACGGAGGAAGCTTCTCCGACGAAGATCGAGAGCGTGGCGACCGCCGGGCCCTGGCGTGCGAAGCTCACGCAGCAGACGACCCCCAGCACCACCCAGCCGTAGTAGAACGACAGGCGATCGGCGAGAAGTCCCGGCAACCGCGTCATCGACGGCGGCCCCGGGACGGGCTCGGCGGTGGTCCGCCCGGCGTCATGTCGGGGTGTTCTTGGCGGCACCCGGTACCCGGCTCCGACGGCCCCGCATGTAGTTCGCCGCCGGGACCTCCTGAATGATGACGGTGATGCCGTCCAGCATTCTGTTTCTCCAAGTTAAATTAAACTTATACCCAAGTTAAATATGCTAAACGTGAAACAAATTAACAGAAAAAAAACAACAAAAATCGAATATAAAATTATCCTATCATTACCTCTACTAATTGGCAAGCACTGTGCTTGATGATATTTGCGTTTATGAATAAACTATAAAGTACTGTACTAAAGAAAGTAACACTTGCGTTTAGATGGCGTTCATCTAATCCAAAGCAGCACCTCTCTAGAATGTCTGCCTATGCGCGGAGTATAAACAAAATTTTGACAGATCTAATGCCATTAAAGCTTTGAAAATAATACTATGCTCATCGTGATACTGGCGAGGAGCAATATCAACAACAATAAGTCTTCGGACACGGTCAGCAAACGTTTGGACAAATTGCATCGCTGTTTTTCCACCTAGCGAATGTCCCATAAGATCGATTGTTGGTAACTCTAATTCATCCAGTAAATTCAGCAGATCTTCTGCCATTAATTCAAAATTTTGCTGTGGATGATGAAAGGATTGCCCATGATTACGCAAGTCAACAAATGTTGAAAAGCGACTGCACTCTAGGATGACTGTTGACTTTAAAGATTTCAAAAGATTGTTTTTCCTTCATCATCTTCTGTGAAGGCCTGAGGCTATCTATGGATTTAGAGGAAGGAGTCTTTCAGAACTTCAAGCACAACAAAATACAGTGCATAGATCAGTAGAGGAAGCTTTAAAAGATCCACAAAAAAGTGGAACTTGGAACAAAATCAGTAGCCTTGTCAAAAATTTCCCATGACTGCCAACAAAGATCTCAAGAGAGGGTAAAAAGATTCACTGAAAGATCTTGAACTGGAATTTTGCACATTTTTTTACAATAGACAGCAAGGTGTGAGGCTAGTAACAAGCAGCTCCAACAAGAGACTAGTAATGATAACATTTTTTCAGAAAGCATAGACACAAAGATAAAATAGGGCCATATAATGAGTCTAGTGTCATCAAGTTACTTACTTGATAAG
This sequence comes from Alatinidae sp. Z8VKAUB7J3, assembly GCA_010016025.2. Classification (NCBI taxonomy): domain Eukaryota; kingdom Metazoa; phylum Cnidaria; class Cubozoa; order Carybdeida; family Alatinidae; species Alatinidae sp. Z8VKAUB7J3. The sequence continues at coordinate 135,917,732 of JAAAKM020721499.1, read as the reverse complement.
TAACTTTCTTTATATGAAGATTTATTTTTGTTTGATTGCTGTCCTGTGACAATTTTCCCTAGTTACCAGCTAAAACAGGTGATGCATTTTCTACAAATAAGTAAATCTAGGTTTATCTAAGATAATTTTTTCTGGGAAATTTGAGATGAACCTAACAAATAACGAATACAGTCGCATCAATTGACGAGCAGGGGAGCATGTGCCTAGTATATATTCCCCCCTCCCCCCAGATTTTGAAAACTGCCCTTTTTGAGTATTTTCATTTAAGAATGAGCTCGTTTTGTGTTTTGATTCTAAAAAGTAGATTTTAGATTTTGAAAGTAAAGAAAAAATTGATTCCCCCTCTGAATTTTCAAAAAAAAAAAGCAAGAATTCTTGACATTGTATAGGTTTAGTCATTAATAGTTGAAACACCATTTATGTTACACGAAGAAAGTGTGAAAACATTCTGTATTCTTGAGTTAATAGATGCTTTGTAATAAAAAATTGACGAAAGAACTTCGAAATTCTTGTAGAAAATCTTTCTAGTACTGATATTATGCTTGACTTGTCATTCTTAAAATGCGAAAGGTTAAGTTAAAAAGACATAAATCTTTAAACCCGTTAGAAATAAAAAATTAAAATTTGCTAAACCATCTTGCCATTTTTGTCCTTAACTGGCCTGTTTAGATTATTTCGTTTCTCGATGATTTCATTGATGATTTTTAAACAGCTCTGGAATAACCGTGTTTGGCTGCTTCTTCTGTCATAGCTGCCTTCTTTTCTAGAAAGTCCCGTTTATCTCCCCTTGCACTTTTCTTCACTAGCTTGTCTTTATGTTGATATAGATGATTTCTCAAGACTTTATTGTAGTCATCTCCACTGTTTAGAAGACGTTGTTTTAATTTCCAACGTTTTTCAATGCTCGAATCTAGCTGAGACTCATCCACGAAAAGGAAGAATTAATGTCCACCTCACAAGTCCCAGTTCATTTATGGTAATTCCTATCAATCTATCCTTTGTCTTTGCATCCAATTAATAGCGGATTCAATAGCATGTATCAAGGAATTTGGAATTATAATTGCACGTTATCATAAGGGAATCAAACTTTTGACTCATAAAAAGTAACTAGAACTTTCAATTTTCTGACAAATGAGCCACCTTTATAGTTTATACGACCACTCCTTACATAAGAACCATTTCTGAGAAAGCACCTGAGTCCGGGAAAGGGCTGAGCGGGGGTTGCCCACCGGGACTCGATCGACGAGAAGGACACGGTTGCAGTTGATGGTACCGCCGGCTCATCACGATGGCCCCGGGCTCCGGATCCTCCGGTGGAGCCTGCTCGTGCTCACCCTGAGCGTGTGGCCGCTGCCGGCCCAGACTCTCCGGCCCTTTCCCCTCGAGGAGGGAAGCCAGGGATTCGCCGAGATCGTTCCCGCATCGACCGGAACGGGCTTGCCGGCATCCCCTCCAGGCGATCGAGGAGCGGTGCGTCGCCTGGCGCTGGCGGCTGCGCGCGCGTACGCATCGACTCACGCTGACGCACGGTGATTTCCATCCGTTCAACATCCTGTTCGACGACGCCGATCGCCTCGCGTTGCTCGACGCGGCACGCGGCTGCCACGGCGACGCGGCGGACGACGTGGTCTGCCTCGCGCTCAACTTCGTGTTCTTCGCCGTGGGCCACGACGGCGCGTGGTCCGATGCACTCGGCCGTCTTTGGCGGCGCTTCTGGTCGCGATAGGACTCCGATTCACAGAATCCAGGCGCTTGAGTTCGCGGTACGTTATCTGAAAGCGAAATGGTGAGTTGAGTGAGTCTGCGGTTCATTCGTGTTACTAAAAGTGAATGCCATGTTCTCATCCTTACCGTAAAGTAGGCTTGTTCCACCACATAAAATATGATGATAGGAATAAGGCATAATGTGAAGACTGGGGTAATTGCTGAAATCACAACAATAGTACTCAGAACGCCAAATAATGTCTGCAAATACGTCCGAAGGGAGCCCATGAGAAAGATCTTTTAACATATTGACATCCCTGGCTTTCTCCCTCAACTGGGTCTGCGAAACTTTTATTTTGCCATAGTATCAAGGAGTGGATTGACAGGCTACCAGACACAGTCTGGCAATCTAAAATCAGATCCAATTTATTCCATGTGGGAGCCAGGTAAATCCAAAGGTTTTAAAGAAAAAGTAAACAAAAGATTGAGAAGAAACATAAAGTTTCTTATTTCTAAATCGTGGCATGCAGAGACAGGAAATACGTCATAAACAGAACAAGTGTTAGCCGATGTCCGACGCGTGACGTCCCGCCTTGCCAGACCCGCGAAGAATCCGAAGCACGTTGTACGTCGAGGGCGTTAGCCCGTGCGGCTTGAGCACCCCGAGCAGCGGCCCTTCCAGATCCGCGGCCGTGCGGATCAGGTTCAGAAACGCCTCCTGCTCGGCGAGCTCAAACGGACGCTTCTTGTTGACTTCGTGCTGGAGGGCCGCCACGGGTTCACCACCTGTACAGATTCTGTGACAACAGATGACCAAGCATACGCCCAAACTCCGGGATTGTTGTCCAATGTAATTGATGAATGGTCTTTCATTTCTTGCCATGCCTCTGAAAAATAAGTCTCCTGTGTATTCTTGTCCAAAAGCCTACAAGTTCTTAACATTATATTAACAATTTTGTAAAAAGCTCTTGCCAGAATACATTTTCATCATTAGCCACCTTTCTCACGTCTCATTGGTAAAAATAATTAGTCCTGTTAATCTCAAATGGATATAGGAAAAACTTACTTTTTCAATTTCATTGTTCATCAGTGGCAATTTTTTTTTGGCAGGTAGCTAAACAACCGGATTTCTATGCTACAACGAACACGAATCTGCTTAGTATATTTACTACATTGTCTTGTCTGTGTTTCGTTACATTCTTGTATGACATAAGGGCAGCCATACTCAATACAGCCTTTTAACATCATACTCAATGATCGGCCTACTCAATATATTATAATTCTTACTATAGTTTCTACCTTTTTATAACCCCTGCATTTTATGTACAGTGTTTTATGTTGTATGCAAAAATAATAAATAAATAAATAAATATTTGTTTTTTTAGAGCTCCAATATTACTTAGAAAGCATTTTTAATGCTAAATATTACTGTTATGTCAAGTGGAAAAATTTCAGGGTGCCAATTCACAACAAATGAGGTGGGGGTAAGGATTGTTTGGACTCTTTAAAATGAAAATATGGAAAGGTATTTTTCCGAAACTAGGGGGTAGTTCCTCCCCTCTCCAATTGGTTCCGTCTGAAAAAAACCCATCAAAACAACACAAAACAAAATTGAAAACAAGGAAAATAAAAAAACAAAAAACAAGATAAGAATCAAAATAATATTGTTGGAGAATCAGGGTTTTTTTCTTTCAGTACCAACTGCCCGTTTTGCTGGTGCTGGTCCTATCCAGCTTGTAGATGGCGCAGCTCCTCAGCTCAAAGAGGGTATAAGAGAAGCAAGGGTTTCTGTTGGAGCTTCAAGACCTAATCTGGCGACTAAAGTGATGAGCAACGGAGTAGAAGTCATTGTTGCAGGTACTTATTTGTTTCATTACATAAAACACTATTGCAACGCTAGGAACCTGGTCATGAGGCGGGACTGACCTTCTAAAAAATGGAATTCTGATACCAACAGCTACATCAAAAGAATTGCATTTTAATGCTGATTTTAGATGTATAGGTTTCATCAAGCTTAGTCTTACCCGTCAAAAGTTACGAGCCTGAGAAAATTTGACTTATTTTAGAAAACAGGGGGAACACCCCCTAAAAGTCATAGAATCTTAACGAAAATCATACCATCAGATTCAGCATATCAGAGAACTCTACTGTAGAAGTTTCAAGCTCCTATTAACAAAAATGTGGAATTTTGTATTTTTCGCCCTGTGCGATCTCTACGGTCGGACAACGGCGGACGACGTCTTGGGAAGCAGGTCGATGTTCTGCACCGGCAAGGGACTGATCACCGTTGCGGCGGAACAGTGGCACGGCCGGTTCGCGCTCGCCAACAACCAGCTGCCGTGGCGCCTGGCCAAGGGGGCCGACGTTGCGGGCACGTTCTATTGCCAGAGCAAGCGAGACGCCTACAAGGAGCACCTCTACGACAACCAGTCGGCCATCAACGTCGGCAACAGCAGGGTCTATGCGCCGGGCAAGAGCCCACTTCGCCTTCCACGGTCTTCTGCTTGAAGTAGCCCAGGGAAATATAGCCCCAGATATCACGGTCCAGATCGATCACAATAGTGTTAAAGCGCGCGACCGCATCGTACAGCTCGGCGATGTAATCGTGGGGTTCGATCTGGGTGGTGTACGGGTTCCAGTCCAGGCCCAGACTTTCAATAAATTCACGGGCGTTGGCGGCCCAGTCAATCTCTGGGTAGGCTGACAAGTGGGCGTTGTAGTTGCCGACAGCGCCGTTGATCTTGCCCAATATCCAAACACACTAAGTGCATCAAGGTTGTCAAAAGGACGTATTTGCAGTATTCAGGTATGTCAAGGGTATATACTAGCGGGCCAAGGGATCTGGGGATCCTTAGTTCTACTCTAGGAATGATGCATGGATGGATGACAGATAGACTTATCTATTAACAAATTAACTAACATCATTTTTATTCAATCCTAATAAGGGCTTATGCCATATTTGCCTCTCACTCAATTGGACTATTTGTCTTGGCGTTTTCTACAATTAGCCATGGCTTGATGATATTCAGCTCTGAGATTCAAAGAGAAGAAGTCATTGAAATCATGTCGAAGAATTCCCGCAACTCCAAACCACTCGGCGTCTAGTCCGGCTCCTAATGCGTTATCTTCAGAACCATACACGACGTCTACGTTTAACAAAGTACAATCGGTAAAATTAATTTCTCCAACGAAATCAAAAAAGTTTCGGAAGTCGTTTGAATTCGTTGCATCGCCGGTTTGAGCTTCTGGACCGCCAAAATAGTTGAAGTAAAGGGCGACATTTTTCATAGGAGCCGACCGGGTGCAGAAAAGCATGGAAGAAAATCGTCCCCGAAAACAAAGAGGTACTATCCGTTGATGCAAGAGGCAAATGCGTTTAGTTTGCAGTCTGTTACGGTCTCTTGCCTCGAAAAGCATGCGCATTGTTTCCTTGTTACCTGCTGCAACCGAATGGGTGTGTGCCGTGGGCGCACGCGATCTGCTCGTCGGACGCTCCCACGAATGCGATTTTCCTGCCGATATCGACAATGTGCCAGTCGTCACGGCTGCGACCTATCCTGATCTAGCGCCATTTTGTTCAGCGTAGTTGAAAGGTCTGGAAATTATATCTTTGAGGATGAAACATATTTGTACAAACATGGTTTTTCCACTCTAATGAACATAAAAATGAAGAACAAAAATCGACTAAACTCCGAAGGCCGTGTTCAAATCGTTCTTACATCAAAAAAGTCGCTGTTTTGAAACAGTTGTATCGAAAATGAAACAACATCATTCCTTCAAAACGTGAAGGAAGAATGTTTACATTTTTTTTTTTTTTTTTTTTTTTTTTTTTTATTCTAAGCCGCTCCGAGATCCAGGTGTCGGCCCAGCGCTCGTACTCGCGCTCGCCGGTGCGCAGCATGCGCGCCCCGGGCACGCGCACGAAGCCCGCGGGGCAGGTGCCTTCCGGGTGCAGGTCCACCGCCCACGTCCGGATGATGCGCGGCTCGACCTCGAGGGGAAGGACGAGCTCTTCGTGGCCCTCCTTGCGCAGCACGGCGACGTACGAGCCCGCCGTCAATCGCGGAAGCCGAACGGGTGTCGTGCCGATGCGGCAGGAGGGCACGAGGAGCCAAAAGATGGCGAATCATATGGAAAATATAACAACTTACTGTAGCGGTCGAACAATTTTAAAATGATCATTGGTCAGTTTGAGGGTATAATTGACATAACTAACTTTTCAACGTCCTCCCCCGAAGTAAAAGTAATTTAAGTAATGATTTTTTTTTTAGCTATTATGTAGGCAAAACATCAGCACATATAGCAAGCTTGAAACAAGACAAGTGAGGGGGAGGTGGTATTTCAGAGCTAGAAAGAGCTAAGTCCAAGCTGTGAAATTTCTGTGATGAGGTCGAAAATAAAATGCCAATCTCAATCGACAGCTTTAAAGCCTACGATATTCGTGGCCAGATTCCGACGCAGATAAACGCCGACATTTGCTACCGAATTGGCAATGCTACCGGCGCATTTCTGAAAGCCAGGTCGATGGTTGTCGGTCGCGATATGCGCCTGACCAGCGCGGAGTTTGCCGATGCATTGATCAAGGGACTTACCGATGCCGGTATTGAGGTATTTGATATCGGCCTGTGCGGAACAGAGATGGTTTACTTCGGCACCAGCGGCGGATCCGAATCTTTTGAGGCGGAAATAAAACCTTATTTTCTTGTTAATGGAAATTGGGGCGCTGATCCTAGCATTACTCATTCTCTTCATGGAATAAACGAAATCATTTTACATGCGATAAATCCGGATATAAATCAGGATCCAGGCTTTTTCAGACTTGAAATAAAGAACCCGAAGGGAGGAAATCTGAAAGTCTCGCTTCCTAACGGATCGGAACTTCAGAAGGAATTGGTGATTTCCGCTTTGGAAGGAGAGACCTGTAGCAGTATAATCCAGAGCGATCGTCAGCTCGTCAATCTTTGCACCAGCTGTCTTCATGCCTTGGACGATAGGATCTGCGACATGTACAAGCAATCAGCAAAACCATCCACGTCTTGCCTTTCTTAGCCGATCTGTCATCCTCGACCGACCTTGTTGGTGGCTCTTTTTCATTTTGTACAGACGAGCACGCACAGACGAGAAAGTACGGTCCACACCCTCATGGACCTGTCCACGTGCGTCTTCGAGCTGAGTGATCGCAGCTTCAATCGCCTGTAATGCGAGATATTAAGAGACATTCTGATATTTGATAAGCAGCACTACAATGAGTTCTTGGAATCTGAAGAGGCAATCTCTACAAACATACTTGCGGATAGGCTAAAAAAGCTTGAGGGCCAAGAGATAATCTCTAAAAAAAGAGATCCTGACAACAAAAAGCAGTTTATATATTCACCAACAAAGAAATGTCTTGATCTGGTACCAATTATATTGGAGATTTCAGTTTGGGGCGCAAAGTATGACCCCAACACTGCAGCACCACCTTCTGAGATAGACAAAACCTTCTAAAATAAAAGAAAAATGTGTGGGCTGTGCATCAAAATACATTTAGACACAATTTGGTATGTAAGGACACCTTGCTGTATGCTACAACATGCAGATATAACAGTCTCTGTAAGTCTTGTATCATGGAATTTGATTGTAACAATAATATGAGTATATAATACATAGTACAAAATCACCCATGTTTTGTGTGACAGAGGTGTCACCCAAAACAAGTGACAATCCTGATTTATCAGCATCAATCAAAATTGATAATAGTACCATCAGTCCCTGCCAAATCTCTTTGGCGAGATGGATCAGATCAAACTGTTCCTGCAACACGTCGCCGTCGCAATCTGCCTGGCCTTGGGTATGTCGCTGCTGATTGCACAGACCTTGATCCCACTGGTGGCCACACGAGTTAATCCGCCCGTCGATCGAAAGGACGGCTACATCGCCAAGCTGAAAACGCGTTATGGCCGTTTCTTGCGCTGGACCCTTGGTCACCGCTGGCCCGCATGGGGCGGCATCATTCTCATCATCCTCTCCGTGGCCATTCCTGGCTACTCTCAGTGCCAGATAATCGTACCCCCCACCCCACTTATTAATTTTTTGAAATTTATAAGCCTCCCCGCTCCTTATTAGGACCCCCCCCGTTTATTAATTTCAAGGAATTTTCCCAGTACTCAAAACGGAAATGATGTGTTAAAACACTTGAATAACTTCTCATGCAACATTTGCCCCTGAAACAGTTGCTAATTAGTCAATTAGTACAATTTTTGGCCTCATGTGTGTCATCCTTATTTAAAACTCTCACGAAATTGAGGCTGGACTTCAATCGGCCAACAGCGAAACACGCTTTACCGAGCGATTGTCATGCAGTTCCAACACCACATTTTCTGCGCCGCTGCCTCCTTCAACAGAAATCCAAATCTGACTGGCGAAGTCTGTTGGCGTTACTTCAACACCATCTGTGGACACCCACAATCCGCGATCCGGCAACACCTCGAGTAAATCGCCTGCCTTAAGCGTCATGAACTCAATTCCGTCGCCGTATTTTATTTTTTGAACACCAAAGTTCACAACAGATGTAAAGATTGAAAAGTCTGCAATCTCGGGCGACACTAGGGCAGCCCGAAGCAAATGGAAATCAGCACGGCAAATCCTACTCGTTTGTCTTCCGGCAAACGAGCCTTTCACCACGCGGCACCGTCCTGCAGACGGAGCGCATCATGCAAATTGGGTACGGGACTTTAAGGAGCTACGCCGAGCGCCCCGGCAAGTGCCGCGAGCGCCAAAATCACGCAGCTCACCGTCACCATGCCCGCATATGGATTCCACATCGCTTTAACCCTCTCACAGTTTCAACCTAAGCCGGGGATCATTGTATATTGTACTTGTACACAAAACTATACATACTTGCTAGGATCCAAAAATGGATCCTAGTAATAACAATATTCATTTGAAAAGTAAGGTTTTGAGCAATGTTTAAACATTATCTATATCAGGGTAGCCACAAAATTGTATAAAAAATGATATAAAATTGGATTTAAGTAACAAAACTAAGACCCATCTTACATGTTTTCTAATCATTATCCAATGTTGAAAAGCAGGTGAAGATTGCCACTTAAAAAAAAAAAAAAAAAAAAAAAAAAACATCGTCCAGGTCGACGAGGAGTCGCAGCCCGGGCGCCGCTACATCGATTGGCTGTTGCCGGGCCTGCTCGGAATGCAGCTGCTCGGCGCCGGGCTGTGGGGCGTCGGCTTCAACCTCGTCGATACGCGCACCAAGAATCTGCTCCGGCGTCTCGTCGTCACGCCGATGCGCCGTTCGGAGTTCTTGCTCGGCTTCATGGTGAGCCGGCTCGGGCTCATGGTGCTCGAGTCGATCGCGATTCTCGCGATCGGCATCCTGTTGTTCGGTGTGCCGATTTTTACTGTTTTTCTTTGTTTTCATTTACTGGCCATAGACACATTTGTTGTCTTTATATTCATTTTGTTATATTTTTTGTCATGGCTGGCCAGTTAGGCTTTAGATCTTTTATTTGAAAAGGGCTTAAAATTGAATTTGCAAAACAGCAGCAATTATTATATTAAACAAGAACATAGAAAATCACATCAAGTGGTATGGTCACTTTATTTCTAGGTCAGAAATATGGTCCAATTCCTTTTGACCCTTTCAACTTTGGCTAAATGAGCCCCAAATCGGGCTAAAAAATCAAATTTGCAAATGATTTACAGCGTCAAACCCTGTGGGAGCTATTAATACTTTCCAGACGCACCGGGTACTTTTCCTGAGCGGTTGGCCCAATATTATCGTTGAGAATCAATGAGATGGAAGGGTAACTTCTTGAGTTTTCCGGGTCAGACGAAGGACGACTGGTGGCGAAGGTAGATGGCCACCAGAAGGACAGCCAGGGACAAAATCCAGATGATGATGTAAAGCGTCATGGATTGCCGGGCCTTTTTTTTCTCAGCTCGCGGAGACCTTCGGCATCCTCTACCTGGTGCTCAACGTCGCGTCCCTCGCGGTGCAGCTGCTGCTGGTGGGGTTCCTGACGCGGCGGCTCACGGTTATCGGTGCGCTCGCCGTGCTGCCGTTGGCTCTCGGCTCGAGCGCCGCCGTGATGCTGCTCGCGCCGTCGCTCGCGGCCGCGTTTGCGATCAAGGGCGCGGACGGCTCGCTGCGCTACTCGCTCGACAAGACCGCGCGCGAGCTGCTCTTCGTGCCGCTCGGCTCGACACTACATCGTGCATTGAAATTTGGTAAGGTTGTACGGACACCTGCGATGCAAGCCGGACTTGTGACTCGGCCACTCCGATTTCATGATGTCTTTCAGTCAACGGCGATACAGATGAAACATGGCGTTAGCAACAGCCAACGCCATTAGCACCGTTCTACCCGGTTTTTCGATTTCCCCCAGGATCTCCATGCTCTCGGAGTCGATAGTGCAACGAATAGAGATAGATAAATAAAAAACCGTACATAAAATATTCTTGCATCTCACCATGTCGAGCTGGATATATCTTCTCTTCTTAGCTTGCTCCTTAAGTTCATTTTCATTTATTGAGGGTGTTACAAAAAAAAATGCCGGATTTATATCTGTGACAAATCGTATTTATCTATCTGAAAGAAGCAAATGAAAGACACATTCTCTTCGGGAAATGCCGAAACTGTACGTGAAACACAATACTGGGCATTTGACTCTCCATGCTGACCTTACAGACAGCACTTGTTCTTCCATGAAATTAACTATCACTCTCGTTCCACATTTTTCCATAAACTTCGTAGAGCCAAAGTTTTTCTGAAAAAAGGCCAATAGAAAGTTCAAGACTTCCTTGACGAAAACACTACGTCTGTTTTAAAGTAATTCAATGTTTAAATGATTTCTGTTCATTTTAAAATCGGGAAATGTAGAAAGCAGACAAATGAATCGAGACGCAAATGATGTCAAAATTCAAAATTACTTTACAAAATTCAAAATTCAAAATTTCAAAAATTTGTAACAGCAACAGTTCTGCTACATATCCTAAAACAGTCTCAAAAAGTAAAATTGAGTTATCTACACAAAAACTCTTGACACGCCGATTCGTGTCAAGAGTTTCAAAAGGACTCGGACTCTCTATCGGCCGAAGATCAAATTGAAGCATTTCATTGATTCGTCAGAGAAATGCGAATTGGCTAGGGTTTGCAATACGATAGGGCCAGCAGGGCATAGGCACTCACCAAGTTGGGATCCCCTTCCATCCAACGGGTAGTTGGATTGACCCAGCTACCATCTTTGGCCTGCAATTCAGCCAACTTTGCACGCAGCTCCTTTTTCCAGTCGTGTTGCAGACCTAATAAAAACATTCGTAAAAAATTAAAAGTTCTAGTTGCCTTTTTAATTAACCAAAAATTGGAGGGCAACTAGGCCTCCTCCTCCGCTCCTTTTTCTCAAAATCATTCGATCAAAACTATGAGAAAGCCATTTAGCAAAAATAAATAGATATGCAAATTTCGTTTTAACTATTCATCTGCGGAGAGCCAAAATGCATTGATTCAAAAACGTTCAGAAATTAAATATAAAAAAACAAGTTTTTGTAACGGAAAGTAAGGAGCGACATTAAAACAGTATTATTTTATCATCATGTTTTGTTATTTTTCATTAGGATTAACCTAAGTTCACTTTTTGGGTGTGTTTCCAATAACCGACAAGTACCGACAGGATTATAGATAAAAAAAAAAAGAACGAGAAGATTAGGAATAAAATAGAATGGGACGAAAAAGAGATAACAAAGATAAAGAAGGCCATAGGGTCTTGGTGTTCCACTATATAAGAAACAATAAAGTTATGCAATAGAACGCGTTGTTGTAGCTAAGACCTGGTGGATAGGTTCTACCCCATAGTACCAGTACAACCCAAGAAACTAGGAGAATACATATATGCCCTTTCAACAGTTCTCAGCACTTTTCTTGATAACACTTTGGTCTTGTTCGGGCAGAAGCACCGTAATGCGGACCTTTCCCGCAGCAATTTCACAGCATGAATTCCAAAAGACCGTACCCCTTTCAGGGGGAGCGCAAGAACAGTTTGACTCGATGCTCTATTAATTGAGAGGAAGACAACTACCCCCTCCTTCAATCCCCGTTTTGTTTTGTATATTCCAGTTTTATCAACCCGAGACATCAAAACTTATTGATGCTGAGGTAAAAAAGCTTATTACTGAGGGGCATCAGCTCGCGACAAAAATTATCAATGAGAATCGGGAAAAAGTGGAGCTCATGGCTGAGAAGCTAATGGAATTTGAGACTCTTGATCAGATAGACTTAGAGCATATCATGAAAGATACATGGAGTGATGGAGAAAAGCATGAGCGCATTAAAGTGCGTGATGAGGCGCAAAAGCGCACTCCGCCACCACCGCCACCTATAGAGGATCCACATCATCTCGTGCAAGTCACATAGTCAGGAGTGAATTCCATCAACTTTTCGAGATGTGAAAACAGAGCCTTTTCGCCCTTTTCGGTTTTGGGCGGAAAGAGTTCGTATGACAGTCCGATTCGGTCAGGTTGATAGTAGTTGCGAATGTTCATGCAGATTCAATATTGCTGCGACGGATGCGTAGCTTGCGACGGATTGACTTGTTCAGGATGAATTTCATTCAACAGTGAACGCTAAAATCGACTGGCTATTTTAGTGGTTCCACCAATTTCTTGTAATGATAATGCTATCTGCAGAAGTCTTATTGAGATAAAAATAGACTTTACATTGATTCGAAACTCTCCAGCACCGATTGAAATCGACAAAATGTGCAATAAACCTTAGAATGTCACCTGACGGGGATACGTTAACCCAGGAACACTACCCTTTCTGATTAGCCTTTACTAAAGGGTGAGGGGGATTGGGGTGGTGCCAACCACCATTGGATCTCGAAATCTGTACGGCCTTTCAAACTGAAAGTTGAGCCACATTTTTAGATTCATGAGGAAACACAATGAGTGCTTGAAGGAACATTTTTCCTCCACACTTTCAAGCTCCCGAGAACTACTAAGTAAATTACCATTAGGAATTACAGAGAAAATTAGTCCTATGTTAGACACATTTGTATTGGAACAAAAAAATATGTTTAGTCGATGTTCCAAACAACGAATGTCATTTGCTTATATTGAACGTGCTGAAGCGGAGAAACTTGTACAGGAAGGTATTCGTATCCTGAATGCGTTGAACTCAACAAGAGACATTAACAAAGCATTTAACACGTTTAAAAGGTCGAGGCCGTCGATCTCCGGAAAGAGCGAATCGACGTCGTCGAGACCGAGGTTCTCTGGACTTCCTGCGCGCGCCGGCGCAGTGCCTCCCTCGGGGCTCTTCGTCTTGCCGAAGAGAGTCTGTAGCCGCGCGGAGCGAGCGACGATCTCCGGGAGGCCCGGTTGGTTCCAGGAGTTCCATCCGACGCTTCCACGGATCAACTCTCGAACTTCTTCGGCCGAGAGTTGGCTTGTCGATTGACCCGTTCCCGCGTTGCGACTCAGCTCTTCGAGACATGTCGGACCATACGGTGCTGGTGCTCAACGGGCGGTGGTACTGCGCGAAAATGCCCGGCGACAGCACCAGCGCAGGCGCGGCCCCAACGGGTGCCCCTGCGCAGTGGCTCCATGCCGGGCGCATGGCAGTCGGAACGTGGCGCCACCAGGCAACGCCGCGCGCTCTGCATCTCGTTGAAGGAAGCCTGGCTCCCTGGCCCCGTGCCAGCCAGCCCCAGGTGCCGTACAAGAAGCTCGCCCCAGCACCGTTCCCGGCCTGTGCTCTGCGCGCAAAAAAGCATGTTTAAAAGAATTTAATAGACGAGAACGTAAATAAAAGAAGAAATGAAGCAAAATACAAATTTAAATTAGGTAGTGAAAATCTCTTTTCTTAGAGAATAGACATTAAAATTGGAACACGGGATCATCAAATAGGCTAACGCGATGGCTTAGTATTATTAGACCCTAGTTTCTTTTTTATATTAAATAAGAAAAAACTTTTTTTTTTAACTGAAAGTAAGGAGCGACAATTTAAACTTAAAACGAACAGAAATCATTTCGTATAAAATACAGATGGTGTCTATGTTCTAGGTGAAAGATGACAATGGAATTGAGAAAGATTCAAAATTTGGAAGGACTCCGATAACCGCTCATGCTCCTCTCCGCTCAGTGAATGTCTTCGCGTCTGATTCTTCCAAGAAGGAAAAAAATCTCAAAGATGTGAAGAAGGCCCAAAATTCTTTGTTCAAGGTATTATTTTTTTTTCTCAGATTAGTTTTCTATTACCTCGATAGAAACAAAAAGTGTTATTTGAAAAAGACTTCGTTTTTAGCAAACAAAATGGGAAACCTTAGAATGAAGGTGGTCTTATAAGTATGAAAGTGAAACCTTAAGGTTATGTGGAGAAGAATGCCAAACACCATGAAAACACAATATGTCCTTACCAATTGTGAAAAGGGAATATTGGTAATATCTAAGGAATGGCTGATGATATTAGGTGAAACTTTCAATGTATGTTAAGGGAGATTTGAAGAGAGATTGTAGGGTATCCAGCCCCCCTCCTTGCCCTTTTCATGTGTTTCTTATGTTAAAAATTGTCCAATTTTACCATCCATTATTTCTTGTGCTTCTTTAGTCTTTCATCAGCTTCATGGCAATCTTCCAAAATCTCTTCGGAAAACTCCTGTGTTTATTCCTGATTTAACTTCATATAGCCTTCGTTCTTCAAGTGATATTTACATTCCGCCTACCCCAACTATTCATTCAGATTTCAATCCCCTCATTGCTTGTCAACAGATCTGGAATTCACTACCCTCTTCAGTACATAGATGCCACTCGTTTGGGACTTTTAAAAGGCTTCTTAAGGATCATTTAATAAAGAACGTGTTTGAAACGTTTTCTTAGATAAGGTAGCCTGGTAAAATTAAGATAATAAGACGAAATCTTATAACAAATTTGCTTTAGTTCCGAATCAATGCTTACAAGCCTTAACAAGAAGCTAGAGTAAGCCACAACAGGATCAAGAGCCACCTTCTGACCTAACAGCACTCAAGACCAATCATATTGAAATCTAGGAAAATCAAAACTTAGAACCAAAATAATACTTTCTTATGCATTACATAAGATAAATATTTTTGAAAATCATTATCACAAGCCAACTGGTCGGCCAAACAGACGTTATACGCCAGTGCGGCGCCGGCCTCCTACACGCAAATGGCCGACATTGAGGGCTTCGGTACAGACCAATTTATTGCCGTGTGGGTAGACAAACAGGGCACCGACGATGAACTGTTTTATGCCATTTACACCGCAGGTAGCTGGGCCACACCGGTATCGTTGCTGCAATCGGAACAGTTTATCGAAGACCCGTCCGTCGCCATTGACGGGAGCAACGTGGCCACGGTGGTTTTCCGCGCCTATGACGATTCTTATCAATTGATATAAAATTGCCGTCTAACATTAGATTAATAAAGTGCAGGATTGCAGAAAAATAACTAAATAAACTTGCATATGGAACAAAACCTTGGCTAGCATAAGCACATAGATAATAAGCACCTTTTTGAAATTTTCAACATTTAATCAGTTTTGTAAATTTTCTGAAAATATGTATCAATTAAACACTAATTTTCCGATATTTCTAATAAATGTGAAATCTATTTAATTTTTCTAAATTCTCTTTTACAGCTTAATGACAAAACAGATGGTAGAATAAAATGAAAATTTTCAAAGACAATATTTTCAATTATGGCTAAGCCTCGTAGTGCTCAGTTGTACTATAATTAGCCAAGTCATGCCACCAAAACTTACTCACGAAGTGACTAGATCTGTAGACTAATAAAATAAAACACGCACCCCTCCCTATAACCAAATTAAGACACTTAGGGAAACAGATGTGACATTAAATGCTTCTAACATAGAGTGATTATGTTGGAAGTGAAATATACAAACAGCTCAATCGTTTTATTGAGAAAAATCGTTTCTAGAAAAAAGCAAAATGGAAAACTTATCAGAGTATCCAAATAATGAAACTGTCAAGAGTTTACCTTCTTTCAAGGGTATGTAAATCATAAAAGAGCTGGGGTAGAAGATATAGAAAGTCCTCTTTCAAATTCCCCTCCCCCCCAATATTTGTGAAGTTATGCAATATTCAATGTTCTAACATCTGGAAGTAACCCAAGCATAAAATATGAATTCTATACCCTGATATTTAGCTTTTATTTAGCTTTAAAAAGCATTGTTTATCCCCCTCGGTATGTTTAGTTTTCCTTGCTTTCACAGCTTTGTGCTACTACCACCGGAGAGAGCAATTTAGCCAAGACTCCGACAAAAATTTCCTAACCAGAAATGGCTCAAGCTAAAAAAAAAAAAAAAAACACGGGAAATTGCTAATTCTAAATGATTAATTTCAACCTTAAAGGAAGCTAACCTATTAGTAAATTTGAATGAAGTTGAAATAAGTGCTACTAGGTACTAAATACCAATACTTTCGGTTATGACTGATTTTTATCAAGCATTTGTATCGATCCTGTATAATCTTGATTGATAAGTGCTTCAGCTGAATATGCACAGTAGCCTCTGGTGTAGGATTTATAAGAACGATTTCTATCAGAATCAGAATATCCCTGTTTTAAATGATTTTCTGGCCTTGTATAAGAGTTGCTAGAAACAGTAGTGACAGTAGCAGTTGTCACAGGAAGAGTTGGTTTCAAATTAGTTTGCGGTATTGCTGTTTTGGGCGGTATATTTCCTAAAAAAGCACTACTCCCAGTCAAGCTATGTTTGTCTTGCTTGTCTCGAGGTCTTAAATTTTCGTTAAATCTTCTTTAGAGGGAGTCAACAGAGGAATTTTCAGGAACAATATCACTAGGAAGATCGTTCGAGATAGAAGTGCAAAACCGGATGAAGCTGTTCCTCAAATATTCAGCTCTTCGCGTGTCCTCTTTTAGATAATTGAACCGAGCTGTGCGCCCTCGTATCTGCCTTGATGGCTAAACAAAGAGAGGCACAATACGAGAGAGATCGTCTGAGGGAGACAAATTCATGTACTTGTAGAAAACAGCCATCGACCTGAATCAGGACACCTTCTACTGGGGCACGCTCAAAGGCGTCGGCCGGATCTACGTCCAGGTCGTCGTCGATGTCTTCTGCTCGATCGCTTTTGCGAAGGTCTACACATCGAAGATGCCGGTCACTGCCTGCGACCTCCTGTACGACCGAGTGCTGCCCTTCTACGAGGAACTCGGAGTCGAGGTCGGCGCCGTGCTGACCGACAATGGGCGGGAATTCTGTGGCAAGCCGGAGACCCACCCCTACGAACTGCTCCTCGCCTTGGAGGACATCAACAATATATAAGAATATACGGAGATTTGGCAATTGAATTTATGTGATTAATGCATTATCATTGGAAATGAATATTTATGCAAAATTTCAGTTCCATTGGGTCTCGGGTTGAGACATTAATGGGTGAAAATTGATTACAAAGTTGGGTCAACATTTGTTTGTTATCTTTTTCAGACAAAGTTATGAAGAAATGTAAAAATACTACTTAAGCGAAGTTGTTTAAAGGTGAAAAATAGATTTACTTTACCTGCGAAACGCAGCAATCTTTGATCGATTGCGAGTGATATTAATGATATTGATGTAAAATTGCGAACGATTTATTTTCGAATCGGGAATAGGGGAGTCAGGAATATAGGAGTGAAATCTCCCCACGTAGAAATAACACTATGGTGTTGTAAGAGAGCACAAGAGATAGCAATTGCTCGAATTTAGGGAGCTTTAGAGTTGATAATTAAAATTAATGTACCATTTGATACTTATCCTTGTTGGTGTAATCTACTAACGCAGGACTTGCATTGCAGCAAATTGCTGAGAATTTACTGTGTCGGCTTAAATTTTACGTAATCAAATAATTAAAAAAAAAGTTTTATTTATTTATTAATGATATGTTTTGTTTGTCAGGTTTCTATTTCCTGAATTGCTGCTTAGGGCTTAAATTTGAATTTCTCAAATCCTTAGTATCTAATATTAATATCTCGTTCATAAGTGTAATTGATTAATATTTAATTTATTAATATTTGTATTTCTAATATATTTAATATCTTAATATTTTTAAGTATCTTTTATATCTTAAAGAAAAAACTCGTCCTTTTCTTTCTAGTGCCACTAATGGTTTCTGTTTGGTTGGAAACGGCAGTTCCAGCGCGCAAAAAGGCTGATTCGGCGGCCTCTGCCGCCGTCATCAGTTCCTGTCCAGCAGCGGTCAGCTCCGATCCGGTTGTACGCCTTTCAATCAGCTTGGTGCCCAATTCTTCTTCCAGCGCAGTGAGTTGGCGTCCAACCGTTGCGTGGTTCAGGCCAAGTTGACGCGCTGCAGCAAGGATTTGTCCCTGTCTTGCGACGGCCAGGAAGATGCGAAAGCGATCCCAATCCTACGATTTGCCCGACGTAAGCGCGCTTCGACGTCGTGGAGCAGTCCGCCGGCAGCGGTTAACTCCCCGCTGTTTGCTAGTACGCTGGCATACAACAAGCTCGCGCCCCAAAGACTGTGTGCTTCGGCTCGCTCCATCAGTTGGTGAGTCCAGGTTTGAGCTTCTTTAGGGTCCTCGAAGATTAAACACGCGATGTATGCGCAGGTAGCGTTGTAGGTTGGGTTGTCCATCGGGCGCTGCGTATCCAGCAAGCGATTTGCGATCGGCGCCGCGACCCTAAGAGACGATTATTACTTACAAGTCACCTGTATGTCTTACCACTGGAACCAAATTGGTATTACCATCAAATACACCGGAAACAAGTAATAGGTACATCAACTAGCCAAAGATGCAAAACCCTTATTGCCGAAGATAATAATGGTGTTACTGCCGACTGTTGCTTACAAGTCCTCTACTTGTCTCAGAATTGGTGTCGGCCTATTTTTGGTTTCAGTGTGTACCCTACTACTGACCCTACTACTGAAGTTGTCAACCCCTTGAAACTTTCAAAGCCGAAGTATTTCAAAGATGACGCCGAAAAATTTTACAGACAGAGCCGAAGTATTTTATAGACAGAACCGAAGTATTTTGAAGACAGAGCCGAAGTATTTTACAGACATAGCCGAACTATTTTACAGACAAAGCCGAAGTATTTTACGGACGAACCCGAAGTATTTTAGAGACAAAGTGTGAAGTGTTTTACAATAAAAGCCGAGGTATTTTAAGGACAAAGCCAAAGTATTTTAAAGACAAAGCCGAAGTATTTTACTGACAAAGCCAACTCAAATAACAGGAATTGCATTTTCAGAACTAAAGGCAGAGAAAAAGCAATTAGGCTAGTAACTGAAAATTAAGGTAAAATGTTGTTTTGTCAAAATTTCAATAGGTATAGACCTGTCTTGTAGGCAAATTTTGGGACCCTGAAATTTCATTGGAAATAGTTACAACTATCATGATCCAGTCTTTCAAAAGTAGTTTTTACGGTAAAATTCTAGTTAATTGACTTCTTGCTATCTTGGAAAGGGTTTAGGTTAGGAAAATGAAACTTTCAGGGGTTATTGATTTTTCAACATCCATTCTCTTATGTCGCCACACAATTTTTTCGACTTCAAGTTGAAGCGTGGTAAATTGATTTTTCTATGCTTCGGGGAGACTTTTTGTGGCTCGGCGAGGTAATTTTTGCTAGGCGAAGCGATATACGCGCTCTGTCGGAACTAAACTTTAACACTATACGAAAACGGACAACAATCTTTCTAATTACTAAAAAAAAAAACTTCACAATTAACTCATATCCAAAACAGTGAGAAATGCCAAAATTTAAGCTGAGGTAGACAGATCGGAGGTTTAGTCTGTCAGTTTGCGTGAACCAGTCCCATAGCGGAGATGCATAAAGCAGGCGAGGGAGAGCTACCACTGCGTAAAGCTTTGCAAGAATCTTCCTGTTCTAGATAAATTTCAGTGAGACAAGCTTCTCGTAATTTGAATAAATACTCGGTAATTTTCTCAATTATTAGTAAACGAGAACGTCTCACATCATGACCGTACGTTATTCCCAGATACCTTATGGTATTTCCAGAGAATATTTTCATTTGTTCAACCGACCATCTTTGGATGGATTCATAAAAGTGATGACAGAAGGGTATTACTGCCTATGGTGAGGTAAATTATGCGTAATGTTGGTGCTGTGACAATTTTTCTCTGCCCCTTTCAGAGATTATTTACTTTCAGGGCCAGAATACCACAATCAGTCAAATGTGATACAGACTAAATTCGAACCTTTTTTTTTTCTTTTTTCTTAAATAAACATATTTTAATTATTTGAATAATTTATCCCTTATTGTTAAAAGCAATTTGCTTTATTAAAAAAATGATCAGTACCGAATTTTAAGAAAACTAATTTTATGTTTTTGGTCGTTCAAAACGTTCCACTCCAGAGATTTCTTATAAGGAGCTACAGGCTGGTGATCAAAAAATTTGTAGGGTCCAATCATATCATTATTTAGGAGTTTTTCTTGATCTCCTTTTGTCATTTCATAATGACTTGTTCAAAATATTGGGTCGCTGTATCGTGTGAAGAATATTTTTCCTTTTACCATTTTTAAAATAATTTACCAGTCTCTAATTACTTCTTATTTGAATTATTGCTCGGGTCGGCCATCGCCATGACTTCCAACTGGCTTTCCCGGTCAAGCACCTGCGCTGCGCTGAATTATTCGGCAAACAGAAAATCGTTCGGATGGTCCGTCAGATAGGCGAACATCAAAAACCACAGGCTGCGTCTATTGTGCGTGCTGCCGTCGGACGCATCGATGCCCGACATCATCCGGTCGTGAAACTCGGACTTGATTTCCAGATAGGCCTGCTTGAGCAAGGCGTCCTTGTTTGGGAAGTAAAGATAGATGGTGCCCGCCGAAACACCTTTGTTCTTTTTTCCCAGGGGTGATCCTACCGACCCAGTGGTCCTAGAATGTCACGAAAGGGCTCATTCTAACGGAAATTAAAGGTTCTAGTGCCTTTTTTAAGTGACCCAAAATTGGAGGGCACCTAGGCCCCCTCCCATGCTCATTTTTCCCCAAAGTCACCGGATCATAATTCTGAGATAGCCATTTTATTCACCATAGTCGAAAAACTTAATAACGATGTCTTTGGGGACGACTTACTCCCCACAGTCCCCGTGGGAGGGGTTGTAGGTAAGAACAGGTCAAGATGAGAACAAGGTCAAGAACAGGTTTCCAAATTGAAATTTCCAAATTGGACTTATTTTGCAAGTTCAAAACCACGGCTTGTAATTTTTGTGATCAGATATGAAAATTTCTTTGTTCATGTATGTACAAAACTCGTTAAAACATAAAAATTTTTAAATATTTTTGAGATTTGATAAAATCATAAGAAATCATAAGAAATCATAGGAATCATAAGAAAATATTCGTTATTACAAAACATCTATTTCCTTTCTTCCCTTTTTTGTCAATCACGTATCTAGGTCTTATTTTTCCCACCAAGTTTCATCCCGATCCCTCGACTCTAAGCATTTTCCAAGATTTTAGGTTCCCCCTCCAAACTCCACCCAATGTCACCGGATCTGGTTGGGATTTAAAAAAAGAGCTCTGAGACACGAAATCCTTCCAAATATAAAATTTTATTAGGATCCCATCACCCGTTCGTAAGTTAAAAATTTTTTCTATTTTTCTGAACTAACCGGTCCCCCAATCCCTCCCCCAAATGATCAAATCGGGGTACATCAGAAAATGAAAAGCTCCATGGTAAAATACAAAATTTTGTTTTGGAATTAGGTAAATTGTTTGCTATTTACATCAGAAAATGAAAAGCTCCATGGTAAATGACCAAATTTTGTTTCAGAAATGGGTAAATTTTTTTTGCTATTTACATCAGAAAATGAAAAGCTCCATAGCAAATGACCATTTTTTTTTAGAAGTTGGGTAAACTATTTACTATTTACATCAGAAAACGAAAAGCTCCTTGGCAAATGACAAACTTTGGTCCGGAATTGAAAAATTCTAAATGCTTATAGTTTTGACCCATAAAGAGAAAAGTTTATGAAAGGGGTAGGATGATCCTTTAAAATTCCTTATCACCTAAAAAGTCAAAAGTGATTGGAAGGCAACCAGATCCTCTCTCATACCCTTTTTTCTAACCCACTCTCCCTAGATACAGCCTTGAGGGCAAGATGTTGACCTCCCACTAGAGCTAACACAGTGGGATTAATTTGTCATCATAAATTCAAAATATGGGCTCTATTTTGACAAGCAATTGAAAAAAAAATTAAGCTATAGATACGTGATTGGATTAATTGGAACGGATGCGTTCTCTTTGGGGGAGCTGCGGGTTGTTAATTTAAAAAAATTAGAAAAATTGAGGTATTTTTAACTTAAGAACGGGTGACCGGATCTTAATGAAATTTAACATTTAGAAGGAACTCATGTCTCGGAGCTCTTATTTCAAATACCGACCAGATCTGTTGAGATTGGGGAAAGTTGGAGGGGGAAACCGGAAATCTTGGAAAAAGCTTATAAATGTCGTAGATTCGTGATTGATGAAAGCTATTGCTGAGACAGCCTCAAAGATAGATCTAGGAGGCTTAAATCAGGGAAGGTGAAAGCTAGCTCAAAATAATCCTTGAGGTTGATCACTCAGCCCTGAAAGATCCCTTTCATGCAATATCGGGACAGCCCTGAGCCACACGGTCTTGTTCTGTCTTGATGCAACTGGAACTTCATTATAAATGACCACTAATAGCTAGTAGATAGAAGACGGAAATCAGACGGAAGGTGTTTATATAGACTTTTTTAATCTGAATTCTGCAATTAAACATTAAGATCAAGAGCTTGCTTGTGGAGGGCCAAAGGGGGGTACATCATGGCCTTGCATGGGGGACCTAGAAGCTCCAGAAGCTTGACTGTCATGTGGTGCAGGTCTTGAAGTCCCGACGACCTCTTGCATGTGGAGTACAGGTGAGTTATGATTCTCGCCATTTATAGGGACTGTCTCCAGACTTTGTAGAGTGCCTGTTGTTGGATCGCATGCCTTAGCCCCTATTGGGAAAGGGGGAAATTGGTCAAAAATTTTCCTTAAAAAGAAAAATGAAAAGGAAAAAATGGCTCTAATAAGTTAACGGCTTATAATCAGGATGCAATACATTTGAAAAAAAAATCTTTCCGAAGACAGAAAAACAATGACTCTTTATCCGATGACAGAAAATAACAGTGGCACATTTAGTAAAGACATTTTTGTCAATGACAACTAAATTGAAGAGAGAAAAAAAACACATGGCGAAAAAGTTTGTGGTAAACTGTAAGGAAACAACTTCACCGACCCTTTACCAAGCAAAATTGGGAGCGGACCAATTCCTTCGGCCCACGTTTTGCTTGTTGTAAAACCTTAGTTCGAATACTTTTATTAAGTAAGAAATCCCCATGACTGCCGTTATTCACGAAATAACAAAAACCGAACCCAATGGAATCCATTGGGTTTAGAAATTTCTTGCTTTCTTTTCCACTCATAGTCACAGTTTTACCGACAATCTGACAATATGTTAGCATGAACAGATTTTTAAGGCCAGTTTCTAGGCTAACATACCAGCCCCTTTAAGGCAGGACGCACTCTCAAGGAATCTTCCTATACCTCCCATACAAATTTTGGTGTTTAGTAAAAAAGGAAAAAACTATAAGGCACTGAAAAAAGAATTAAATGAAAATTGAAAAAAAAATCAAAAAGTAAAATTTGAAAGGCACAAGAAAACAAAAATACTTAAAACAAACCATTCTAATGCGCAAATTAACATAATTTTAACCGAGTTCAATAGCAATTAAAAAAATTTTTAAATACTACAAAGCGAGAAATATTCGCACCAACGCCATCTAACTCTTCTACTTCTGCTTTATTTAAAAAATTTCTATCGATGGGGGGAAGTGGGTTGGGTAGACACAGAGGGGGAACGAAAATGTGTGCGAGGGAATTTGGGTGGGTATGTAAAACTCTGGCCTTTGGTACGCGGGAGAAGTCGGACGCGTTCGGGAGAGCTCCAGAGGAACCGAGTTGTAATGATCTTGGTACAGGGGGCTGCGAGCTGAAATCATAGTCAGAAAGGACGGGGCCTCCCTCCGAAATCCATCCCCTTTTTTGTCAAATTCTTAGAACTACCATCGTACCCATCAAAGGTGTAGCTTGTGGCTTAGATTATTATTACACAGGAGCAAATAGGGTTTGTATTTTGCGACCTTAGTTTGAATCACCTTGTGTGACGTCACTATGATTCTTATGACCTCAGTGTGACTTTGTACTCGTTTTTTTTTTTACATCAGTTTGAACATTTTTGTGAAGCTCAATGAAATCACAGGTACTAATCAGGTTTTGCAACTGAATTCCATATTAGTATTATAACTGGGCTCTCCCAAGCTAAACACTGTAATAAAGGTTTTATTTCAACAGAATAAAACAAATTGAGAAACAAGATTGGAGCTTTGGACAATTTTTAACAATAAAGTTATCTTAAAATTTTAATCAAATGCATTTGGGGGAAAGGGGGCGAGAAAGGCTAGTTGCCATCCGGTCACTTTGATTTGAGCTTTTGATTTCCAATCGAATGAGACCCCTAAAAAAACACAACTTAGAAACAATAGGGAAATTTTTCAAGACAGTGGAATTCATTCCACTGAGACCCCTTCAAAGTTAACCCAGTACAAAACTTAGTTTTCCATTTTGAAATCTGTCATCTGGGAGGAATCAGATAACAAAACGTAACCTAAGTAAAAAATCAGTTGTGCTGCCATTTATAATTTTAGAATTTTTAAGGGAATTAGACTTTTTACAAGATTTTGTTAATAGTTTGTATGATTTTGATAATACCACGTAAGGTTTTGATAATTCAATAGAGGATTCTCGTAATATCAGGCGAGAATTTGATAATGTAGTGCAAGATGTTTGATAAAATCGGAGAAGATTTTGATAATACCATTCAATGTTTTGACAAAACTTTGAAGATTTAGGTAATGCTATATGTCAGTTCAAAGTTCAAAATGCGCTGTTAAATTTTTGGTACTTTGGGCTAGAGTTCGTTTTTTAGTAGATTGCAGTCTGCTGCAGCTGTATTAATAAGAAAAAAAACAACCTTTCCCGGACTAGTTTAAATGCAGCCAAATAAGTTAAAAATGAACAGAAAATACTATGAATAAATAAAGGGAACAGAAAACAAATAGAAATTCAAATGGATAATCACATCAAATGTAAAGACAGATACTGTGGATACTATGGATGAATACATAAATCTCAATAAGTATAAGTCGTAATGTCGAAAATTAGGGACACGCTAAACTCAGTAACAAGGAAAAACAAAATTAACCAAAAATTTCTCTAAGTATTTCCAGATAATTCTTTTGGTATTTATTTAAAAGTTCGTTATAATGAATACTAATTTTTTTAAATTGCCAAGTTAATTTATTTGAAGAAAAACCTCTTAAAATCAATTTTGGGCTTAAGATTTTACATCTATTTTTAAAATCAATATAGTTACTACAAATCCTTGCATATTGAAGTAACTGTGTTATTTCTATCTTATAAAATAAAAAAAACCCCCGAAAACCCCCAAAAACCGTCGACTAATTTACGAAAAACCCTTTTTAAAACCCCCTTTAAAAAAAAAAAAAAAAAAAAAAAAAAAAAAATCAATTCCATGAGATTTGTTATGCAGTTTGTCAATTTCAGATTCTAAGACCTACTTTTCTTTTGGAGATGGGGCAACTTTAAATTCAAGGGTGGTAGCAGAGTCAAAATAAACCACATAGTACATAAAAATTAATATTGTTAAAATCAAATACGTACCCTTTTAAGTAAATTTTGTTTAATGGGCGAGAAGGAGAAAAAGTATTGCAAAATGGAAACAGAAGACAATGTTACGAAGCACGCTCAAAAATGGTAATTTTATTGCTTTCATGTGCTATGACATGAAGGAAAACATTCTTCGATCAGTCGGAGATACAACAGCTACAAAAATATTTAATAGCAGTATTTCATTCCTGAACACTTCAATGTCTTGCTTTGGAATTTCATAATAATGATGCATTATGTACATGTTACGGTGAAAGACCGAAAAAATGAAGCAATGAAGGACTATCTTGATCTTACTTTTGTTTTTAGTTTCCTCGTTCTTTTTCATAGGTTGAATCCTGTTTTTATTCCACATTTTTCTTTCGCTGAAGACGGCTATTATTTATGTAGCCGAAACATTCAATTAGTTTTCTTCGGCAGTTCACTACTATAAAAAAATCCTCATTATATTATCTTCTTTATCATTATATCTACTACTACCAACAACTCACTGCAGTGTCAAGTATAGCAATCTAGAATGCAAACCCGAAACAGGGCAGAACACAAACCGTTCTTTTGTTAGATAGCAGTACAATAAAATAGTTCATTGAAAGGTTATCATGTAGATAAGGTGTCAATTAATGCCCGTTATCAGCCGTCTATTTTGTTATTTTTTATGGGGAGAAGGAGAATGGCTGGCAGAGGGGGAAATTCCCTAATATTGCTGAAGTTTTTGTTGCATCCAGTATTTTGTTGGCCTTATAAAACCCGATCTTTTCTTCTTCTCTTTTGTTTTTGTGCTTTTGATTTTCTTCTCTTTTCTCTTTTGAAAAAAAAGTAGGAAATGGAATTCCTACTTTATACCATACAGCAGGTATCGGTGAATCATATTTTTTCCCCATTTAAATCGGTTTCTTCAATTAATTTTCATCATTTATTATGTTAGTTTGGTAAAGCTTCAGTTTCGTCACAAGCTGTTTAGTTTAGTCTGTATTCTGATAAACTAACAAGAGTTAAGACCTCATATGGAACTTGTGACAAGGCCGGAAGAGCCAAGAGCTCATATAGCATGAGCTCTAGCAAAATTCTAAGAATCAATAAGAGGGAAAGAACATAATTTGTTCTTTGCTGAAAAAATTTAATGTTTTCACTTTTATTACTTTAAGAATTAGAATATTATAAGAATTTTAAAGAATAAATACCAGCAAATGCGTATTAAACTGACAATACATAACATTTGTAGTTCTTTTTAGAGAAGTGCAAATTCTGTTCTAGCCTTAGGAAGGCAGAAGGGGATTTTGAGCCATACCCATATTAATTTCTGTTTAAAGTTTTTACTGTTTTAAAAAGTAGAGTTGAGAAAAAGAGTCAAACCGGCTACATAACTCCATTTCATTTCGCACACCATAGGCTCTGGCTTGTAGACAAGCAAAAACCATCCTTTTTGGCCCCAGGCAAGAGTTCTGCGGAGCCTTCCAAAATGTAATGCCATATTCATCAATCCGGCCTGAGTTCCACACTTTCCGTAAAAATCGCACAGGTTAGAACCTTACCAGTTTCCAGGAATAAGCCGACATCGACGGTATAGGAAAAAAAACGGGACAAAGCCAAAGTGTTGCTCTCGCAACACAATGAATGGGAAAAGTACAGTTGACGGGAAAATTAGGTGTATTTCATTAGGATTGAGCGTCTGAGAAACATATTAGAAGAATATTAGGTAGGGGCTACATCATACAAGTACCAAAACCCAAGCAAGGTTTATTCACTTAATTTTGGATTTAAGACCTGAATCCAGCCTGAAAATTCCTGAAGGCGCGCAGATTGCATGCTTTTAAGCTGGTTTTTGTCAATTATAAAACAGTTAGGGGTAGGTGAATATGGAGAATATAAGCCAGTTTTTAAAAAGTGCCTCAAGCATGTCCCCACACAAGGAAAGTGCTTGGCCAGATGGATTTGGGCAACTAACACAGGTATATATAGCCTGTGTTTCGTGATCCTCAAGGGCAGTTGTAATCAGATGACAGAAATTTGTAATCAATATAAGAAATTTGTGGAGCCAGTTCAATACAATGCCTCCTCGACCTACAATAAATATACCTAATATGGTAAGGAGCATGCTATTTAGAAAGGGGACATAAGAAGAAATTTTAATGTTTTAGGAGTTTAATCAGCAGTTTAGCGATTAGGTTAAGTAATTTTCCCTCTCCCTTCAACCCCCCAAATGGTCGAATCGGCAAAAACGACTTTATCAAGTCAATTAGTGCAGCTCCCTGACAAGCCTACCAATTTTCACTGTCCTAGCACGTCCAGAAGCATCAAACTCGCCAAAGCACTGAACCCCACCCCCTTAGCTCCCCTGAAGAGAGCGGATCCAGTCTGGTTAGGTCAATCACAAATCTACGACATTTATAAGCGTTTTCCAAGATTTCCGGTTTCCCCTCCAACTCCCCCTAATGTCAACAGATCTTTAATGGGTAGACTAATTTTAATCTTCACTTCAAGTTTTTGTCACAAATTATGGAAAGTGAGGACAAACAACTTGTTAGGACCACGATTATGCGTACTCAACAACAGCTGACTATGAAGGTCAAAGTCTACATCTTGATTTACACCTAAACACGTAAATACACCACACTCGCCAGGCCGCTCAAGCTCCAGGACAATTTTACAAATTAGGTGATCCACATGCTCTTTACTAGTGCCCTTTTTGAATCATAACTGGTTGCTGGCTGTGCAGCACAGGTCAAATCTAATAAACCAAAAGAATCGTATTTTTATTTTATTTCCTAAAATAGAAAAATCATCAAATTTAAAAGAAACCATCAAAAACTAGGAGCAGGAGAATTTCCAAATTTTCAAAAAGGGGGTAAACTGCTCCAAAAAATAGAGGGATCCTAGCAAAGTTCATGCATTCAGATTCAGTATATCAAAGAATATAGAGGCTTCAAGCCTTTGTCTTTAAATATGTCAAATTCTATTTATTTTGTCCGAAGAAAGATGACGAATGCGTCATCAAGCCATTCAGTTGCTGTGTCACTGAGCTCAAGAGTCAAGTGGCGCTCATCCAAGAGCTTTTGTAAACGCTTCAGTTGTATGGTCACAATCGCCGCCATCTGAGCGCGTTTCAAACGATGGAACAAGATCACCTCGTCCACACGGTTAAGGAACTCAGGGCGGAAATGACCACGAACCTCCTGCATCACCTTGGCTTCAACCAGCTCAACATCATCATCTTCTTTAAGCGTGACCAGATGTTCAGAGCCAAGGTTAGACGTCATGATGATAAAATCAAATTTGATATTTAGAATGATCTGGTGCTTCAGAGCTATCATTTTAAATCCCGACCAGATCCGGTGACATTTGGAGGGAGTTTGGAGGGGAAACCGGAAATGTTGGAAATGTGAAATTTGAGGTATCTTTATCTTACGAATGGATGATCGGATCTTAATGAAACTTGATATATACAAAGATCTCATGTCTCGGTTTCTCCATTTTCAATTCTAATCGGATCCGGGTGACATAGGGGTTTGGAGAGGGGAAACAGAAATCTTTGAAACCGGGGGCGAACATATGTGTGGGGGTGGGGGGGGGGTGTGTTGGGGGGGGGGGGCGGAGGGGGCGGGGGGGGGGGGGGGGGGGGGGGGGGGGTTTGGACCCACGTGTGAGGTTCCCCTTAGCCAACTGGTTAATTATATATAGCTTGAGATTTGGTATGCGGGAAAAGGAACTCCACGCTTTGTGGTTTTTATTGGTTGCCTGGTGCAGAGTACACATATTTGTTGATGTAAGCAACCCAGTTGCCAAGGCTTCTTTCTCTCAAATTGGCCAAAAACCCCCAAACGAAAATGTAACGATATTTTACATGTATTTTGTTGCCCATATAGTTCACCAATTCTTGAAACTTATTATGCGTGTCCCCTCTCCCCAAAACAAACTCCTATAAGCGTACCCGATAGACAGCTTAAAGCTATAGTTGTAGCATCAAAGAGCAATAAAACATTTCATATTTTATTCTCCTTTTTCTTGGTATGACAATTTAAAGCCAATAATGTATAATCTGCGTGCTATTCCTGGCCTTGCGGCAACTGGGTTCAAGCGCCGGGCCAGCCACTGCTTTCAATTCCAACATTTCTGCATGGAATATTTCCAAGGTGACTGACCTTTCTTTTATGTTCTATGGTGCTTCAGCATTCAATTCTAATATCACTTCCTGGGATGTTTCTTCTGTGAGGGCTATGAATGAAATGTTCTCCGGAGCACTGTCTTTCAATCAAGATCTCTCCTCATGGAATGTTCATTCAGTGACAGACATGAATGGGATGTTCAGATTTACCTTGCTTTTCAATCAAGACCTGTCTTCCTGGGATGTTTCTTCCACCAAAAATGTGGAATTTTATATTTTTTGCCAGAAGGCAGATCACGGATGCGTGTTTATTTGTTTTTTTTTTTGTTTTATTGTTGTTTTTTTCCCAGGGGTGATCGTATCGACCCAGTTGTCCTAGAATGTTGCGAGAGGGCTCATCCTAACGGAAATGAAAAGTTCTAGTGCCCTTTTTAAGTGACCAAAAAAATTGGAGGGCACTTTGGCCCCCTCCCACGCTAATTATTTTCCCAAAGTCAATGGATCAAAATTCTGAGATAGCCATTTTATATCCCGAATTGGCACCAGGGGCCGTCTCGGAACTTGCCGCTCGACTCAAGGAATCACCCACCCCATGACCGCTGTCCTCACCGACCAAAACCGCGAACACATTCGCCGGTTCAATGCCGACGTCTTGCAAACGCTCAAGGAGGCGTTTGTCGGGAAAGATGAAGTCATCGACTTGCTCGGCATCTGTCTGATCGGTGGCGAGAACCTATTTATTCTCGGCCCACCCGGAACCGCAAAAAGTGCCTTGGTGCAAGCGCTGGCCCGACGGCTCGACGAAAGAGATGTGACAACGAAGATCAAATCAAATTACAAATGATAATGGCTTGAACAAAAAGGAAAATCACTTTTTTGCTTGGGAATCACCTTCAATGACTTCTTATTCTTTCTACGCGGCTAGTTCAGTTTAAAGACAAGTCAAAATTTCAAAAATACTTAAGATTAGGTCCCAATCATAGATTTAGTTATCATCAATCAAGGTTAAAATCAATAGATACTTCGAAGTTAACAAGTTCACTTCTAGGATCTTTATTATTATCGGTGTTATGTGTTTCAGGACAGAGGCTGTTTTCTAACTGGTACAATGACTTAAGGGACTTCCCCGAAAAGTAATGCCCGCTACAATTTTCTTCTTTCTATGACTGCCGATCGAAAGGCTCCGCAGCTAGTTTTAAATATTCTGCAATATTCGGAAACTACCGCTTCGATTGCAACAGCTATTACTACCACTACTGCTAACTACTTCTGCAGCACGAAGCACCCGAGGCCAACACAGCTGCTCATGCTCCTCATTCATTTTAATCTATTCAAAGCCTTCCTCTTGTGAGGCGTCGTTCGTTTAGATCGACACTCTTCCTCGCTGCGGCGTTCTCTGGTTTTGTTCGATGTTTATACTTATCAGTCACGACTTGACCTAACCTCAACTGTCCTATGGGTGGTGTAATTGGTGTTTGGCTGTTTTTCATTGCTGCTGGGTAATTTGGTTTTGTTCGATATTTATACTTATCAGTCACGGCTTGACCTGACCTCGGCTTTTCTATGAATGTTGAAATGTTTTTTGGCTATTTTTCGTTGCTGCTGGGTAATCTGGTTTTGGAAAAAACTTATTGAGCACATACAGTTTTTTGTAGACAAAATGCACCAAAAGCATGCCTCTCCTGCCTCTGTGATCGGTGGTGACTTTAAACAAACATACAAACAGTGGGTTTCCTGTGTCTTGGATTTGCGGCAATTCGTCGCAATCCCGACCCATCAGAGTGGCAGTATATTTGACCTCAAGAATTCCGATTATTTCATAATTTTCTGGGAAGCAAATTCAGTAATCCCCAAAACTAAACGAGTCAAAACTACTATACGACAACTAACAAGCTACCGCGGCGTAGTGGTCGGCGGTATCGGCGTAAGCGGCGCGGCCAGCGCCGACCAGGATGTGGAGATCGCTGAAAAAACCTTAGGGTTGTGGTAAAAAAGATCAAAATTTAACTTATTATCGATGAAGAGTAATATTCCTATTTTACTGATACTTCTTTTTTTCTTCCTTAGTTTAGAGGCTCAGGAACGTCGGGAACTAGCCGTCGGACAGCCGGACGCTGTAGTGGATTTGCGCAATCAACTAGGATGTGATTTGGTAAATGCAAGCTGGACAAAGAAAAATATAAGCAGCGATTTTGTTTTTGCAGATGTCAACGCGCCGACGTCCTGATTGGCGGCGATGGTGAGGGGTACCGAGTCTTTCCGACAGGACTACGATCACTTTTTTTGACTACTCAAAATTAAGGGGATCAGCGAGCAGGGTTGTTGGAGAGAGTAAAACACGGGAAGCTGTGGGATCACATGGTCACCAACGTGCAAGGATATGGCATCTACATAGAGAGAGATCCTATATAAAAGCCTTAAGAGTAGAGGTAAGTCATGGAGAGAGAGGGAGAGAGAGAGAGAGAGGGAGAGAAAGAGCGATAGAGAGACAAAAATACGCAAAAACACACGGATTCAGACACACAAACACACAATACACGCAAACACGATAAAAACAAAGACATGCAAACGGACGCTCAAACACACAGGCACGGTAAGAGAGATACAAAAATAAAGACAAAAATACAAAAACAGGCGAACAGACACTCAGATACAAAGGCACAGTGAGAGAGAGAGAGAGAGAGAGAGAGAGAGAGAGAGAGAGAGAGAGAGAACGGCGAAATTGGATACCTAAGGCTTTAAATTGTACCTATGGATTTTCCTTGTCTAACATTACACAGGCATGAATACAAATTACAAACAAATCATCTCACAATTATAGTGTGTTTTCAAACAGGTTCGATGATGTCACTCAATATTGCTTTCATTGATTCTAGGTTAAACTATGAATATGATTTCAAAAAAAAGAGAGTACCTGGTGATTTTGAGTAGAGAGTAAAGAGTCCTATTTTACCATCGGTCGTCACCTCTACTCAAACCCTTCTAAAAACTTGCTCAAAATATTGGGGCAATGTATTGTGTGAACAATATTTTCCTTTTACCATTTTAAAAATAATTTACCACTCTCTAATTAACTCTTATTTGAATTACTGCTCAGTTGTATATGTTAATACATTTTGGAAGCGTATAAAACCCTTACAGTACTACAAAATAGGGCAATAAGAATACTTGGAAATTTCTTACATTGGCCTTCAAAACTTGAAAATGTTTTGGAAACTAAAACATTATTCCTCTTCTTAAATTTGTTAGATGTAAATGAATTCAATGTTGTTTGTGTTTCAGGAGTCGTTGTAAAAGAATTTTGACATGGTGTCAAAGTTTAGCGCACAGTTTTTGTTCGTTTTAATGTTTCATGTTGCTCCTTACTTTCAAGTAAGAAGTCAAAGTTTAGCGCCTATTGAAAAACTGAGCAGCCAAAATTTTAAAAAGGGCACTGTGACTTTTGATTTCCATTCAATGAGCCCTCTTCAATGGTTATCCAACCACCCTTCCCATAAGAACCTTAGACTTGTTTTTTCTAGCCATGGAATACCAAAAAACCTTGTGGGTACTGTAACGCTCATAGGTGGTATATTACTGGAATTGCTAACTACCAAACGAGTTTTTAAGGGTCAATGAAATTTTGCTTCTCTGCTCGTGCACATTTGATGACTATTATTGCGTAATCTTTGTGTGAATAGGGCTTGAGATTTTTAGTTGCACTTTTACCTAATGTTGCAGTAGAAATTACAAGGGGTTGTCGGCTAACCCTTAAATGGGATGAGATGTCTGCAAGATACATGATATCATTGAGCAAATTCAAGCTTTAATTATTCATCTGCGTTGAGCCAATATCAAAACATGCATTAATTAAATAAACGTTCAGAAATTAAATTAAAAAAACAAGTTTTTTAACTGCAAGTAAGGAGCGACATTAAAGCTTAAAACGAGCAGAAATTATTCCTTATATGAAAGGGGTTGTCACCTCCTCAACGCCTCGCTCTTACGCTAAAGTTTTTTATTGTTTTAAAAAGTAGAGTTGTGAGAAAGAGTCAAACTGAAATGTTTCTGAAATGTATCATAACTTTAGAAAACAACGAATAGAATTTTCATTCAATCTTCATTCATTATTGAATGAAGCTCATTATTAAGAACATAATTAGTTCTCAACATACTAAAATTTATATTTTTAAGTGGTACTGAATGCTTTATTGTGTCTGAATCAAATTCTAGTATTGACTATGCGTCTATTTTTTAGCCGCTTTCTATTTCTTTTTTAACAGTTTCAAGTCCTTTTTTTGCTTTAAAAGTTTTTAAGAAAGTCAAGTTGAACGAAGTCCTGTTGAATGAATAATTGAAGGAAAATAGAATAAATGTTTTTCAAATTTAAGGTAAATTAAAATTCACAGCGAAAAACCACTAATTGTTTGCTATATTTACCACAAAAGCGGCTACAAGATCTACATTCTACTAATAACCTCCACCTCTTTCTTGTTGAATGCTTACTTTGCTCTTAGAAATGCAAAGCCTTATTGCTAGAACTTAAATTTTGCGACTACAAGATTGAAATGAGCTTTGTGGCTAGAATAACTTAATATTTATAACTTTTTAAATTACTAAATACTTATAAGATATTTAAAGTGTTCTTGTGGAGTACACACCGTCAACGTGCTAGACGGGGATTTGATTTCCGATGGTGCCAGATTTTCTATTTTATAGAATGTTTCCATAACGAATACTTCAAATGCACTCTCTTCCAGAACACATGACATGCGTGTTGACCTCCTCTACTATTTTTCTTATTCTAGATGATCATCCCCCAGAGAATAAACTGAGCAGAACACAAAGCGTACCAGAACTTGGACACTCTTCCTAACTAAATTAAATACATTAGATTGGGCAACAAGTTTAATACTACGCCTTAACCATTGAGCCATCAAGGCTCAAAAGCTAAGGTGAAGATTTTAGCGTCAATCTTTCGCGAATTCTCCTGCAGTCAGTGGGTACAGGGAAATTAATTAATTGTTATTTATTGTGTTTCGGCTTTGAGCCTTCATCAGTGCCAGACATATACATATTCTCTGTATATATATATATATATATATATATATATATATATATATTTATTTATCACTGAGTGGAACATTACCACAATAGCGAATTCGAACCCACGACCCATCGGTTTGAAAAACATCAATAGTATACTTAAAATTATTTCTTAAACAATAAAAAAAATTACTTTACATTCACATTTTGTAAAATTTTAAGAAAGCCGATCGAACAATGAAGCCATAAAACGGAGTGAATCTACAAAATACATTTCTTATTGGAATTAATTAACAGCCATTAATTTATAAAGCGATATAAACATCTTTGCTGAATCAAAAACACAGTTATCCGGCACTAATTCTCTAAGAAATATATGTCATACTAGCTGTTGGGGTGGCGCTTCACTCCACCCCAGCTATAACAAACCCATAAAGTACAATATGCATCTGACCAAAAATCTTTTATCTTTGAACACTTTAATTTTTTTTCTTTTATTGTTTCAAAGAAAATGGCATATAATTGAGTTTTGCGAAACATCCGTTTTCCTTTTAGAATTTTTCGCATAGCTGTTTTTTAGCACTGCACATTTCTGTAAGAAAATGACAGTTCTTTTGAAATAAATTGCAATTTTACCATTGAAAAAAAATTGGCAATTTTATAGTTTTCTCAAGGAAATACCATTAGAACATTTTTAGTACAGTAACACACTTCCGTCTGTACTACCATCTTGAACCGAGAAAATAAATAAGCCACACTAATTCGTTAAACTTGATAGCACTTTTCATCCGTAAAGATTCTAATCCCTAAAAGCAATTAAATAAAAGACAAGTTTTTTTTAAACTGCAAGTAAGGAGCGACATTAAAACTTAAAACGAACAGAAATTAATCCGTATGTGAAAGGGGCTGTCCCCTCCTAAACGCCCCGCTCTTTACGCCAAAGTTTGACTCTTTCTCACAACTGAGCCAAAATCAAAACCTGCATTAATCTAAAAACGTTCAGAAATTAAATAACAAAAAACAAGTTTTTTAACTGAAAGTAAGGAGCGAAATTAAAACTTAAAACGAATAGAAATTATTCTGTATATGAAAGGGGCTGTCCCCAAGCCCTACTCTTTACACTAAATTTCTGACTCTTTCTGACAACTCTACTTTTTAAAACAATAAAATAAACTTTAGCGTAAAGAATGGGGCGTTGAGGAGGGGGACAGCCCCTTTCATATACGGAATAATTTCGTTGTTAGTTATTTGGCATAATCAGTGGCTTTTAATAATCAAGCCTTGTCATTTTTAATAATCAATACCAGGAGACCGACCTTCCCTCGGTGAAGCGAATTTTAAACATAAAAACGGCTCCCGCATATTCCTCCCTCCCACAGAAATGCGATCCCCCCCTTTATCCTGATTCATACAAGTAAAGCATTGTTTTTGTGTAATTTTCTAGATTTGGTTGTATTAACATATTTTTTTTTTTTGCCTTGTAAATATGTAAAATCAAGTCCCTGCACTCAAAATGACACACGATTATTTATAACTTTAAATTTTAAGCACTCATTCAACGTGGATATTGAGGAAGTTTTTGATGGGTATAAAAAATAACACACATGGCGTGAAAAACGCATTATATAGCCAACCAAGGGTTTTCTTATCAAATTGGCCCCTTACCCCGGCTTTGGGTTGAACACCATCTTTCTTTTTCTTTTTCTAAATAGAATTTGGATTGTTTACGCCAATTTTACCAGGTCGATCAATGAAGACTGATCATCTATTTCAACAAAAATTCCAACTAGCAAAAGTTGCTAACCCCTCATTGCCAAAGGTGATTATTACCTAAGAGCCGACTGCTGCATACAAGTCCTCTATATGTCTCACAATTTGTATCGGCCTAGATTTCGTTTCAATATCTACCTTACCGCTGAAGTTGTCAACCCCTTGAAACTTTCTAACTGGTATACCTCATGAAGGAATTTTTGTACCAAAAAATGGATGTTATATACTTTGATCAGCTCATCAAGAGCTATCGATTGCTGTCGAAAAAAAATTCTATCTGTCTTAGGCAACAAAATTTACTGAGGGTGTATAAAAAAGGTGACAAGAGTGAGTGTCTTAATTATCGAGGCATTAGTCTGGTCTCTGTAGGTAGCAAACTACATGAGTAAAATGATACTTTCTAGACTGAGAGATCCTGTAGACAAAGTTTAAGAGAAGAACAGTGCGGTTTTAGAAAAGGTAGAGGATTTGTCGACGAAGTTTTCACTCCTAGGTTAATAATTGAGAAGTCCCTTCGCTATCAAACACCTTTGTCAGTTTTATCGATTATGAGCAAGCAGTTCGAACCTTGGCTTAAAAAAAGGTAAAAACTACAAAAAAAAACTAAAAAACTAATAAAAAAAACTAAAAAAGGAAAAAAACTGAAAAATAAAAGGGAGATGAAGAAAACTAAAAATTATAAATAAAAAAAACTAAAAAAAGGTAAATACTCCAAAAAAAAATACTAAAAAGAAAATAGAAAAAAACTAAAAAAGCTAAAAAAAAAGGTAAAAATAAAAAAAAAACTAAAAAGAAAAAAAGCAAAAAACTAAAAATTTATTTCATCATATACTTACGCCTTTTGAAACTTCAATTGTAGCCAATAAAGCAGCGGGGACCTTGTACTTCCTGAAAGGAAGGAAAATATGGTGCACTTAAACTGAATGTATATATTTCTATTGTAAACGTAATACAGCTATTTTGTAACAGTTTCCTTTTTCATAGGCAGCACAAAAGCGCTGCCTAAGTAAAGAGCGATGTGGGCACAATGTATTTTTATTATTATCATTTTCCTTTTTTTTTTGGTTTTAGACCAGGGCACTTTGCATCGAAGAAACTGTCGTAAGAAATCTGTTCAAACTGGTGTAATAAAAAATTAGTGGGGCACAAACAGTGCTTTGTAGAGCCTTTCTCAGCAACACTTATCATGCTGCCCTTTTTATTTTGGCATACATACCATAAGTCTTTCAAATTTTTTCCCTTGATTTTTCCTAGACTTAAATCCGTAAGTTTGAAGATTAGTTTTGTCTAAAATTTTGAGCATATGTGTAGGCACATTCTACAGTATATATAGTTTGTTGTTTTGTAGTTGCATTGTTTGCTTCTCTTAAATTCAGCATTAGACCCGTGGCGCCAAAGCCCGTGAAATGTTAAAAAAAAAATCATGACATGTAAGTCAGGGTTTCCGGGAAACATTCGTGACTTTGCAAGTTCGTTCAAGGGTGAAAACTTCTGTCCTGTTTCACGTTTGCTGCAGAAATCAACAACTCCATAAATAAGTCTATATATACGAAGCAGCAATAAACGCTATATTCTCAACTGTGTCGTTTTCACATCTTTTCATTTCTTTATTAACTAACTTCTCAGGTGCTTTAGCTTTCCTACAGGTTGGTGACAAAATAAAGATGCAAGCATAGCATCTTCTTGTGATAAAATAATTTGAATAATGAAATATATAGAGAAATGAGTGGAGCACATTTTCACAAGTAAAGTAAGATTATGAACAAAAAAAATTAAAGATTTTCAAATAAAGTTGAGGTTTATTAAAGCTGAATTAATTTCCCTTGTTGCTATTTAGCGAAGTATAGTTTTTGTACCTGGTCACTAGTTTTGAGAAGGAGGAGAGATATAATGTTCTAACTTGCCTTTCTATTCTAGTGACTTCTCGATGTGCTGATCGAGCGTGTCGCGATCCGTGCGTGACAGGCGCGAGTTGCCCCGCACGTCCTGGTAGTGCGGCAGCACGCGGTCGACGATGCTGCGCCGGTAGCTGCGCCGGCGGGCCGCCACGTCGGCCTCGAGACCGAAGTCGGCGAAGAGCTGCTCGAACGCCTGCTGGGGGTAGAGCCCCGGCGAGACCGACAGCTCGCCCGAGCCGTCGACCGAGATCGAGCAGGAGCAGCAGGTCTGCGACCAGCGCACGCTCAAGTTCAGCGGTTAAGGCAGTTTGTTTTGAGAGCTTGAAGGACGGTAGACGTGATTCGTGGCCAAATCAGGTCAAGAAAATACTGGACCTTTGTGGCCTTTTCGAGATGTGGAATGAAAGAAAAGGCCCAATGGGTGAAAGCGTGTCAGTATGGAAAAAAGTCCAGCAAGCCCTAAATGATACAGAAATCTAAGAGTGACAAGCTCATAAAGATCAATCTATGTCTTTGAAGTTTTACTCCCAAGCTAAAGACTGTTGGAAGGAGGAGGTTTATTTTAAATTTGATTATGTGTAAATGATGGGCAAAGTTCATAACTTGCAGCCCTTCCCCCGGGGTCTGTGGGGGATTGAGTCATTCTTAAAGACATAGATATTAGAATTTTTTTTTACATTGCTGAACAAAATGGCTATCTCTAAATTTCATCAGGTGACTTTGGGAAAAAATGAGCGAGGGAGGGGGCCTAGTTGCCCTCCAATTTGTTGGTCACTTAAAAAGGGCACTAAAACTTTTATTTTCCGTTCGAATGAACCCTCTTGCAACATTCTAGGACCACCGGGCAGGGGGTACCCAGCCCTCGGGATCCATAAAATGAAACTGAGGCACCCAAGCACGGGGGATATATATTTGTCCACAGGAAGTAGGAGGCCCCTGAGATGGTGATGCGCAGGGCCCACCGCCGTGAAGACATGTCCCGGCAGACGCCAAACATCCTCTAATCAATGAGATTATTGTATTGGCCATGCAGGACGCCAAATGGAAGGATTCCCTATAGGAGAACAACTGTAAAGGCCGGATGAACTCGTAACCGAGTCAACGGCCCCTGCTAGAGCGTAAAAACTTAGTCAATGCCACTTCCTTCCTAAAACTGCAACAAAATTTTACTGCAAATTTATAGAGAGCCCCTCTTGGACCAAATTAGACTTCCCTTTTATACATATTTGGAATCAGCACAAAAAACCAATTGTTTTGATGTGTTACTATCAGCCCAGGTCGCCCTATTTGCAACCATTTGTTACCAGAACCGTTTGATCTAAATGGCACTAGTCCACCTTAGTCTGCCTCAATACCAGTGGTGTCAATTTTTATGGACGGGGGATGTATTTAGCTAGAAGTGAAATTTCATTATTGTTGAAGAAAAGAAAGCGTTCCAACTAATATGGTAAGGCTAACATGTTCCTACTCTAAAGAATCTAATGAAATTATGAAAGAGTTGGGGAGTTACTAGGATATAAAATTGGTAAAACATTCTATAAGCGTAAAACAAGTATCAGCAAATACTTGAATTTTTCTTCATACTTTAGCTAGAAGTGAAATTTCATTATTGTTGAAGAAAAGAAAGCGTTCCAACTAATATGGTAAGGCTAACATGTTCCTAGCAAAAAACCTCCTTCCATCCAGCTTGATTATCCCACTCTAAAAGTCCTGCATCAGACCCATAGCTGAAAATGGATGTCCGCTATACTGATGCTCCAAAAGCGCTGTTGGCGCCTCTCCAGAAGATTGAGAATGTGGAAAATAGGCGGACTGCTTCTCCACACATGACTCGCTCCAGCCTCTAGAGAAAAGTTTGATTTAGCGTCAATGACTGTTTTCTACAAGTACATGAATTCGCCTCCATCAGACGAGCTCTCTCGCATTATGTCTCCCTATTTTACCCGTTGTTGTATTTATCTGTTGTTGCTATGTCCATGTTTAAGCAAATAAAAAAAACACCTATTCGTCTTTTTTGTATGAAATATTAAGCCAGAACAAAAGAAAAATTTCCTGAGTTACAATGTTTTCTAGTAAAGTCTCTGTTTCTCTATGGTAAGATTATCTCAGAGAGAATAAAAAAGAACAGGTTCAATTAAAAGTAAAAAGCAACATTAAAACTCAAAATAGACAGAATTTAAGTTACATATGAGGTGGGAAGGAGGTTATCCCCAAATAAAACTTCTTTTTGTTTTTCGCTTTTTGCAATTTTTGTGGTGTATTTTTTGTTTTGTTATTGGCTGCAGCAGGTAATTCCCGAAGGCGTGCCTGCCTCTAGCGTTTGATGACTG
The DNA here is from genome assembly GCA_010016025.2 of Alatinidae sp. Z8VKAUB7J3. Classification (NCBI taxonomy): domain Eukaryota; kingdom Metazoa; phylum Cnidaria; class Cubozoa; order Carybdeida; family Alatinidae; species Alatinidae sp. Z8VKAUB7J3. The sequence goes on along the minus strand of JAAAKM020721499.1, from coordinate 135,877,123 downwards.
TGTTCCTTTTCTTAGCCTAAACGTTGCCTTAGCCTTTGATTTTTAAATTAAAATTGAATAGTTGTGGGCATCAAGTCATGGCTAATTGTAGAAAAAGGCAAGACAGATAGTTCAATTGAATGAGAGGCGACTTTTGCATTAAACCTCCTTAGCGTAAAATTTAAAATTGCAAAACAAAAAACAGCCTACAATTATCGCCTACTCGCAAAAAATTCAAACTATTTGATAATCGCACATAAATGCAGAGCTTCAACAAAATTTTACACTGACATTCCCTAGGGATTCCCTATCCTCTGTCACCTGCAGTACATCTTGGACTACCCTTTTTTTATCACACATGGCAAAACTTTCATTACACCTCGCCTGATTGCGTCATGCAAAACACATTTTTGCACACTGGGCACATTTTCCCCACGTAGGGCACACATCGTCATCATCATCATTATCATCATCATCATCGTCTTCATCATCATCATCATCATCATCATCATCATTATCTTCATCATCATCATCATCGTCATCATCATCATCTTTATCATCATCATCATCATCATGATAATCATGCTCATCATCATCATGATCATCATGATCATTATCATCATCATTATCATCATCATCATCATCGTCATCATCATCATCATCATCATCATCATCATCATCATCATTATCTTCATCATCTTCATCATCATCATCATCATGGGCTTGTTGTGAGGGATGTTGAACTAACCAAAAGAAAATATTTTCATCCTAATGCTTCTGCCTCTACTCATACTATTATTGCCATTACTATTATTACTACCTTTATTGCTGCTACTGCCCCTAAAGGAAAGGGAAGGATGTTTATGAAATTTTATAGTGACTGAATGTCAAGTAGCGATGAAGTTGCAGAAGCACTTGTTTCCATAATAATATGTCTTGCTTTATTACAAGTCTTTGTTAGTGGAATTAACTAAACTTTGTTAGTGAAATTACCTTCAACTGAAACGACACCCAAAACAGCTACTACAGTGTACTACACAAATACTACATTTGAATACACAACATTGGATGCCAATAGTAAGTATAAACTTGTATGTCTTTATTTGGTTGTGTATGAAAGTATGGAGATGCATCTGTGCGTTCAGGTACAGGGCTTAATATACACGTGTACATGCATTCAACTGTCTATGACACGGTGTGATTAAATATATGAAGAATCACTAATGATAAAGAGTTATTTCATCATGAAGTTGGATGGAGAATGGTGTATTTTTTTTAACTGACTGCTTTAAATAGTATGGGTGGTCACAGGAATTTGGGAGGGGGCTCATTTCGTCATGAATTGAAAGTTCTAGTGCTCCTTTGAAGTCCCAAAGGGGTTGGAGCGAAATAAGCCCTGCTCTTTTGTTGCAGCTATCTCCCAGATAACTCTCTTCCCTTGTTACAATGGATGAAAACTTGAGATAGCTGTTATAGTCAAAATAAGTGGAAGCAGTAATCAAAGGATGTCTAAATTTTCACAATTCGAGTTTTAATCTAACCTATAAATAAATATGAAAATACCAGCTGTGATGAATGGTGCCATTCACCAGTTTCTGGGTTGAGTCGATAGCAGGGCAGAAGCATCCAACAAAATTTGGCAGTGAGTGACACAGCCTCTATTACAAAATCCACCATTTTATCCGGGAAAAAATAAGGTATTCCAACTCGACAAAAACCAGGCCGGAGTATTTCATATCCTGAATGTTCTTCCTTTCTTCTGAGATGATTTCTGTCAAAACGACTAAAAAAAATAAATACAATATTGAGTTATGGGAAACTCCATTCAAAATCGACACAGAAGCCGAAGCAAATGTTATCCTAAAATCTATCTATGACAGGCTTAAACTCAAACCACAACTAAACGAGACAAGCCAGATCGTTGTAGCTTAGGGAGGAACTCGCATTCCAATTGCAGGAGTATGTTCTTTAAATTGTAGATATAAAGGAATTGTTAACAAAAAGTACATTTTCTTGTAGTTGATACACAGTCGAACCCAATACTAGGATACCAAGCATCTGTAGAAATGGGGTTTGTGAAGGTACTTTTTTTTTGTTATTGCACCCTCTGAAAAAATAAGTTCCTCCATACCCGCATATCTTTTTTAGATTAAAGCTTTTTGCCTGAATAAAAGATAACTACTAGAATAAAGTTCAAATTATCAGCCAGGGCCGTATCCAGGACTTATTTTTGGAGGGGGGGGGGTGTTACAAAAGGATTTTTTTGCTTTTTTACAAAAAGACTTTAAAAACACATAAAAAAATATGTTATATTCATTTTTGTTATGTTTTTATCAGTCGAATGAACATTTTCTTTAGGCGACACCTGGGACTACACCGCAACCCAACACATGATCCTGGCGGACCTAACCATCGATGGTCAGGCCAGGGAAGTGATCATGCAGGCGCCGAAGAACGGTTTCTTCTACGTGATCGACCGCAAGACGGGCGAGTTCATCTCGGCCGAAGCGTACGTACCGGTCACCTGGGCGACCCATATCGACCAAGAAACCGGCCGCCCCGTCGAAAACCCCGAGGCTCACTACGCTAACGACGCGCGCATGATTCAACCCGCGCCCTACGGCGGTCACCTTCCAGGATGATGTATTTAGAACCATTGAATGAGGACCTAAGTGACATCTGCAGTCAAGAAAGGTCCAAAATCTGCTGCTGCTGCTGCAAGCTTTAAATTTAGAATCTAATCTATTCATTCACTCAAGTTTTTCTTTTATTATTTTAGACTGCTCCTTATGTGAGGGCATATACAAATTAATTTCTGTTTGTTTTAAGTTGTAATGTCGCTCCTTACTTTCACTAAAAAAAACTTCTCATTTAATTTCTGACTGTTTTTCAATTCATGCCCGGTGACCCTAACCTTAAAGTGAGACCTACACGGCTTGTCTAGGATAGGGGACGATTTTTAAACAAAGGATTCAAGACAAATATTAGGATATTCTAGGTGAGATTTTGCAGAGTCACTGTGGAACCTCGACACCAGATTAGACAAATGTATATGTGCAGAAGGACGCAATCTACACAAAATAATGTGCTTCATGACTGAAAATGAAAAATGAACACTCCAAAAACACTCCGTGTTCTTGGAGTGTTCAAATAACTGTTCTACTCCCAAAGGGGAGTCCTAAATCCTATCTTTGCGAGGGCTATTAAATTGAAGTTATCTATTGCTTCGTTTTATTAAATTAAAAGCAGCGCGATTGGAAAGATTAGTGCTGCAAAGTATTTGAAAAGAAAACTTAAACCATAGCTGTCGATCTCGGGAAGTTAACGGCTGCTTAAGGGACCAAAGTCATAACCAAGATGTTTTGTCATAACCAAGTTGCCTTGGATCAGTATTTAATAAAAATAATTTTTTTTAATTTTTATGAATCTGTTAGTTGATCGAGTCCAAGGAATATTTTAAATGTTGTGGTTGTGAGGTTAGAGATAATTTAATGAAGATTATGAATAGGATTTTTGAAAAGGGGGAATTACCCAGCGATTTTAGGAAATCTAATTAAACCCCTCCATAAGAAATGTGATAAGAGTGGGCATGGTAATTATACAGACATTAGACTGGTTACTTTAAGAAGCAAATTACTTAGTATGATGATACTTTTTAGACTTAAAGATGCTGTAGATAAACTTTTAAGAAAAAAGAGCGTAATTTTAGGAAGGGTAGAGAAAAAAGAAGCACTAGAAGACACACTTTGTATAAGGTTTTCAGATCCTATCAATAAATTTTAAATGCGTTGTATGATAGAGCACAATTTTAAAACATTAGATCGTAGTAGAACATGTTTCAAGACTCAAAGAAATGACTATTTGGTTTGAGCTGAGGATCATTTACGCAGATCATAATAAACATATTACACGTAGCGCGTAAACTGTGCTGCTTAACATAATTAGCAAGATCAAAACAAAACGCATTAAGTAAAAAAGGCTTTTGACTGGTGAGTACAGTCTTGTTTGAGGTTTTTCTTCGTGGAGTTTTATCTCTCAATGTTGTTTATTATGATGTATACTACTACTACTACTACTACCAGAACATGGAACATAGCGAAGCTTATCGTGTGGAATTTGTTCATAGATAGCTTCGCTCTTTCAGCCTAAATATAAAGTAAGTCCAAAGTCTTGCTAAAATAATTTAATCAAAGATCACGGATTCAAATTCCAAATTCTTCACTGTATTTTAGTGCAGAAACAAATTAACAAGCAAAGCAGGAAATACCAAGTGTTACAAGAGCAACACTTTGGTTTTATTTTTTTGCTATTGGTTAAATGCTGAAGTTGTCAGCCTATCAAAGCTTTTAAAACGTTATATTCAAAGAAGAACGCAATCAGTAATCATATGATCAAAGGCTATTCCTCAGCGTTCAAAAACAACAATAACAAAAGAATATTGAAAGAAGAGACCAAATTGACTTTGCAGCCAGGTGAACTTTATCCTTTTAAATCGTAGACATCGTGACAGATGAAAACTTGGAACAATATCCTATATAATCAGGCAAGGAAAAGTATCCTCAGAAGCTTATTAATGTGCGTTTCAACGAAGGTAATGATCCTCTGCAAATTCAGTCGGTGAAAGACGCCGTAAAAGAAGCTGAAGCGGAACTGGGGGATACCGGACGAGTATTGTTGCGTAAGAGCGGAACAGAGCCACTGATCCGGGTTATGGTGGAAGCTCATGACGCGCCATTGGCGAATAATTGGGCGGAATACATTGCTGGTGCCGTAAAAGACGCATTGTAAGCAATTATTTTGATTTGAAATCTTGTCCAGCAGGTCAAGCGCACCTTCAACCGCAACTGCCGCATCATCGGCCGTCGGTTCAAGCTCGCGCACCTGCACTTCGCCCGCAACCGCAAGATCCTCGAGGTCGCGACCTTTCGGACCTCCCCGTCGACCAGCAGTGGCGACGCCGAGGATGGCGACGACGAAGATCTCCTGATCGTCCGCGACAACGAATTCGGCACCGCCGAAGAGGACGCGGTGCGCCGGGACTTCACCGTCAACGCGCTGTTCTTCGATCCGATCGCGGACCGGATCATAATTTAACAAGTGATTATTGGACAAAAATCTCTCCCACTATCAAATTTGAGGGCAGATATGAAGTTGCTCTTGTTGATGGTATTCTCAAAAATACATATTATTTCCTGAGAAAAATCGTACACATGAAATAAAAGATAGACCACATTATTGGCCACTGGTTACGGAGCAATTGATAGAAACAATGAACTAGGGTGAATATACCTATGTCACATTACCATATAAAGAATTTGGTAGTATGAATGATTTGTGTCGTGGTATCAATAGAATAATCTTAGTGAAAAGAAGATGCGGTATCCCACAGGGAAGTGCTATAGGTCCTGATTATTATAATATTGCAGAATTAGACATACCAATTGAAGAAGGGGGCTCAAAAGGGATGATATTTGCTGATGACAATTCTTTATGGGCACTAACAAGAACCTTAGATGAGTCAATGGAGATTGTTAGATCAACATTACTACAAACTGAACATTGGGCAGAGGGGCTTGATTGCCTCGACGTACTGGCGGATCTGGCTGCTGCCGAGGAAGACCGCGTCCTCGATGGATAACGATCCTTTTGCATCACGATAGTGGGGTCAAATATACGGAGTGGACTTGTCGATTGTGTAATCGTCAAAAGTTTGGACTTTGCAAGGGTTCAGTATATCTACAAGGACAAGCCCTCCAGAATCTACTTGAAACTAAACGGAGGAATTAGATATTAACAACTATAGACTGGTAAAAGTTTTAGTCTAAGGATGTTAACGACCTAGCCTTAGACTAGGTTGAGTTCTTCGTGGCATCTATTTTGCTCTTCTGGCATCTTGGTACTAACTAAAAAGAAATGAGAAGGGACAGATAGATAGGTAGATAATACTTATTGATAAACGACTATCACAAGCTAAAAAAAAATAGTTGAATTCCCAGTTTAAGTCAAATAGTGGTAAGAAGGTAAGATAAAAACAAATTCATAAGCTTAATGAAGGTCAAAGATCTAATAATAAAAGAAACAATTAAATAACTGGATAAAAGTCCCGTGCCTGTAACTAAAAATATATGTTTATAACTAAAAGATTGAAAAATAAAACTCGGGCAACAAACGCGTCACAGCTAAGAAAAAATAATGAGCACCATGATGAACAAATTACCACAATATGAACCAAAAGAAGATGAATAAGTTAGAAAATTTACATCAATCTTTACAATCACAACCGTTTTAGGCAAAAGCGGAATATAAGGGGACAAAGAAGATATATTTAAAGGATGAAAAAGAACTTGAGAATATACAGTTAGAACGCAAGGCGACAAAGAAAATGAAAGAAAGGGTGCACATAACGAAATAGACCTAAATAAGACAAGTTGCAATAAAAGAATCCATATAATGTCGTCTCAGCAAAGATGGTCATACAAGGTGACGTAAGGATTATTGCTGGTCTTCCTCCATTTTCTCTAAACTTCCAAAATTAACATCACTGCTGGCGTTCCATGGAGATGAACAATTTGATGAAATCGATCTTGTCTGTTTTATTAATACTTCACTTCCTAGTAGTGGCTACGTTTGTTCAATTTGATTTGTTGTTTTGTCAATTGATCAATCTTAATATAACTCAACTTTTATTTATTATTTCTAGTGTACACCTTTTTTGTCAGCATTTCCGAGGAGTGTTATTAAAAATGTATTTTTATCACAGCCTCTACATCTATTTTTTTTTTTTGTTCTCGGTCTTTAAAGAATGCTTCAAGGGGCAAACAACCCTCGCTTAATCCTCCCTGTTTATAACCTTCTTTCCAACATCCTACTATGTTGTAACTGCTGTGTTGTTAGCAAACTGCGTCATATTCAAGTTTATAAAAAAGGTAATTTGACCTTCAAAGTAGCACCTATCCTGTTTTATGAATCAGCCGCAGAGAAAATACTAACGAATATGGGGATTTCTTCTCGGCGTTGCCCTTGTGGACCATAGAACACGAGCTTTACAACGTTCACGCCGAATAGAAGTGGTACATCTTCGAAAAGATATCGGCCGTCTGCCTGTGACTGCCTGAAATCAAGAAGCACTTCGTTTCGATACAGTTCAACTTCCCAACCAAGTTGCAGATCACCTTGCAGTGTCAGGCGGTCAAACTCGTTCTGATCTCCCAGCGGCGCATTGGAAACTTCAATGCCACGGCCGCCGCGAGATCTGGTCATATGCTTAATTTAACTAGCAGTTACATACTATAATATACTATACTATTTCACTCTGGGAAATCCTAATCCTTTGTATTTATTTAGAGTCCAGGTATCTTCAATATTATTGGCAGTTGCAATGAGCTCATACAATTATAAAAATAATAAAAAAGGAGTAATTAGCCAACTTTAGACATCTTTAAATCTATTTGTGGTGCTTTAAAGGAATTGTTTTCACGATAATGAGCCTTCTGGATTCGAGACCTTTAGAAAGCCATATGAATTGTTCCGCAGAGACTCTTGATCCGACTGTCCACAAAATGTACAATCTTCACTACAGGCATTTTTTTTAATATTGTTTAGTTGCTCAACGTCTACTTTTTTACCGTTAAAATCTACTGTGATTTCATTTGCACATTTTGCTAAATCTGTTAAATTTTCTTCAGGAACCTCCAACAATTTTCGAGCATCATCAGGCGAAATGCCTAGTCCTGAGAATACCTTTTCTTGACATTTTTTAATAAACTCTAACGTATAATCATCATTATTATTCATGAATTGACATATCTTACAACCATGTCACATTCTAAAAAAAAAACAATTTCTTTTTTTTTGCGATTTCAATAGTTCCAGGTGACTTAAAAATGTCGGGCATTGTAAGTCAATATTCAAACTTTTATGTAAGATTTTTCCTGTACAGTTACTTCAGTCGAGCTCCCTTTCAAAGGTTTTCTGGACCTCCCTTATAAAACCATTCCAAATGAAGATGCACGCTTGACAAAGCTGCTCCTCATTCGGGATGCAATTCGTCATTGAGGCTCTAATTCAGATCAACTAAATGGTGCCAATAGAAAATACCTAATGTTCTAAAATATTCTAATAAAAATTTAGAACTTCGAGCGGTATTTTTTCATTAAGGCACCAGGTAAACCCTAACATAATGAGTGAGGTGTATAGGGAAGGGGCTAGGTTTCTTATCTCTTAGAACTAATTAGGTAATTTGTTTTACGCTACTCCTTAGTTTCAGATCGAACAGATTCTATTTTATTGGTAAGTATAAATGTTGGTATAGAATAACAAAATCAACTTCCTTTGATGTTTTTCTGTCGACAAATACAGAATACTCATCCTTATCTCTCCACTCTAAGCGTTTTCCAAGATTTCCGGTCCCCCCTCCAGCCCACCCAATGACACTGGATCCGGTCGGGGTTTAAAATGGGAGATTTTAGGTATGAGGTCCTTCTAAATATCAAACTGAATTAAGGTCCGATCACGCCTTCGTAAGTTAAAAATACCTCATTTTTCCTAATGTTTCAGAATCAACCCAACCCGTCCCCAAAGAGAGCGGATCCGTTCCGGTTATGTCAATCACGCATCTAGGACTTGTACTTATTTTTCCTTCCTAAAAGCACACTATCCGACAGAATTCATGGCCGCCCTGCTTACCATAGAAATGGGCAACACCGATAAAATGGTGGGATATTTCACCGAATGCCGTGAGCTCGGCATTTCTATCTTGCCGCCTGATGTGAATGAAAGCCAAAAGAATTTCAGTGTCGTGGATACGGGCATTCGTTTTGGTCTGGCAGCCATTAAAAACGTTGGAGGCGGGGCTGTCGAATCCATCATTGCGTGCCGCGATGAAGACGGACCCTTTTCTTCGTTTCTTGGGGAAACATGGAGCCGGTTTTCCCAAATCAAGTGAAAATAACAGTAAAAACTAAAAAATAAGCCGTTTGGTACCATAAAGGTACTGCTTAGTACTTTAAAAGTACTAAAAATGTACTATATAGCATTATATAAAGGTAACTTATAGTACTATAAAGGTAAATATCCATTAAATACTGATCGGTTTCTATTGATGCTTGAATTATGCAGGTTTATCTCAGTTTTGATGAGATTTCGGAAGAAACTAAATTTTGGCTGGGGGAAACTGGGTTCTGATAGGCCGAGTCGGCACGATCGGGGTCACCGCTGGCCCGGAAATGATCCGCCAACACGCGCCAGGCCTCGGGATGTTCGGGCTGAAATTGCACCGCCTTCAGCAAAGCGGCAATTGCCTCATCGCCACGGCCCAGAGCCGTACAGGCCATGCCGCGTTCGAACCACGCCGCCGCCCAGTTGTGCTGGGCATTGAGCAGAGGTTCCAGTACCTCCAGCGCGCCTTCTGGATCGCCCGACCGACGCCGCGCCATGGCCAGAAAATACAAAGCCGGCGCCGACGAAGAGGACTATGGTTTCCAGGCGGGCGAATTCCCCACCTTCTTCGAAGTCATGGCCAACCGCGACAAAGTGCGCATCTACGGCGCTGAAGGCAGCGCGCACTGGCAGTTCATGCCGTCCTGGCAGCTCTGGTCCTCGATCGCCTGGGCCGTGGGCAAGGACCGCGAAACCAGGCAGCACCTGAACTCGGTCGCGCCACTGACCGGCACCCTGGGCCTGAGCTACACCCGCCAGCGCCATGGCGCGGACCTGATGCTGACCGACGCATGTTATATTTGGAAAGAGTGTTAAATAAGAAATCAGGCAGAACATTTCTATGAGTTTTCTATTCTCTATTTACCAAAAAGGAATCAAAATGTACTGAATAGTTGACAGCAGTTTGTGTCTGCTGTGTCAACAGAGATTCCAGCTGCATGATAAAATTATTTTTAATTGTTTAAATATATTTTGTTCTAGGCGCTTCAAGTGACACTTGTCCCCTATTATTTGCAAATAGAAAATGGTCATCAAAGATTCTAGAAACCTTTTAAAACAAGCATAACTAAGTAGGCTGTTTTCAATAGGCTAATGCAGTGTGAAGGCTCCCATTTTGAACGTTTTTCATCTAAAAAACGTATGCCTATCCCAAGATGTAGGTCTTAATGATAATTTAAATGTACTTGTCACTAAGCTATCCTTTCAAATACACCTCAGCCTTTGCCAATCAGAACATATAGGCTATAAGCTAGGAAGCTGTAGGTTGTACACAAAACTGTACTGATTTTGATGTCTTTTTCAGATGTACTATGTTTGGCATTATACACCAATTGTTGAACGACAGGTGTATTACTTGCCTTTAATTTCTCCACGTAGGGAGGAAGTAAGGTGATATTAAACTGATAATCTAAAGGCCCTTGGAAAACGTCTTCAACATGTTCCATTGATTGCAGGCCCTGCACATACTCCCAAGAAGAACCTTTCACTGGTGATGGGCCGTGTTTGGCTACTGGAAAATTGAGCTTGCGGGCTTCATCAACGATGGCTTCAAAGTGTTCCGGTTTTAAGTATCCATAGGCTTTTATTAAGTCAAAACCTCTTTCCTTGGCGAAGGCGGCGATGTCGGCGCTTTGGGCGAGACCACGACACTGGGTGGCGGCGAGCTGCCAGCGGCGGTGGTTGCCGCCCCGCAGGCAGAGGATAGCGGCACAACGGGCGGCGAGCTGGCGATCGGTGAGCAGGCGGATTTCGATGCCGCCGAGAAGCTTCTGGCCGAGGGGCAGTATCAGGAAGCGGCAGAGAAGCTTGCGGCATTCAACCAGGCCTATCCGGGCAGCCCGCTGGCGGCGGCGGCAGAGTTCAGCCGCGGCAAGGCGCTGGACCACGAGCAAGGAATACTGCAGTGTCAGGCTCGGAAGGAGGCCTCGGGATCTCTGAGTCTGTATAGTAAGGTGAAGGACACGTGGGGGGAAGAAGTTCATTTTAAGTTGGGGTTGAAAGGGGAAGAAATAAAATGGATTTTGAACTTAAGGAGAGGGTCGATTGATATTGGAAAAAGACAGAGGAAATTTAGGGGTTATAGTGTTAACCTACTCCCTTGTCCTATGTCTGGGTGAAGATATGGTGAAGATATTTTTCATTTTTTGAAGAATTGTACTGTCAACGCGGAGATGCTGCCGCACATCGCCCCTTCCATCTGATGTGATTGGCTGTGGAAGCTTTTGGCAACCACCTTTAAGTTCTTTTATATATTCTTACTCTGCCATGTCGTGTTTGTCAGCCGCTCGGAGGCGTCACATTACATCCTTGTGGTGTGCAAGAGCAGTTCTGGAAAGCATGAAGATAACACCGGGAACGCATCCTAGCCCTCCTGATGATTGCTTAATTGTTTCCGAGACGTCCATCAATCCCTCTGCACTATTTCCGCGAAACTTTAGGAGTCCTTAGTAGGTGAGGATCACTAGACATAAACTATCTTAGCATTGAAAAAGCCCTGGCATAAAAGAGTCAACCAACAGATTTGTATACTTAAGTGCCAGATCTTATGTAAGGATTGGCAATTTGTGTCTTACGTATCTCCCTATCTGTAAACAAATGGATATTGTTGTATAAATGCTTTGGTGTTTCTGTACAGCTGTTATACATTTCAAGTATATTATTTTCTGTCTATAGTTATGTACTACTGATGATATTTTAAAGTTAGGTAACATCTTGGTCTAACCCAGTATTACTCGATACGAAGAACATGTCAACCGTAAAAACGAACCCTGGAAATCCAGTTATTTCTCTATTTAAAACGGATAATTTTAAGTTGTGACAAAATGTTCAAAAATGAGTTATTAACTTCGAACTTGAAATAACCCTTAACTTCGAACTTGTTTACAAATGTAAACATGTATAATTCTGTATAATTATATATAACTTGTATAATTATGAAATCTCCTTTTCAGATCCAAAAGGGCAGTCAATCAGTGAAATTATTTATGCTTATGTTCCAGAAATCAATAGCCTCAAGTGGGAAACTGACCTTATCAGTGAAACTAATAAATGCCGATTTGAGTTTATGTCTCAGTTCCCTTTCGGCCTGTTCAGCGGCTAAATCATCCCTGTCATGCATATGCTGATGTTTGCCCAAATCCGTTGTAATCTCACCAACTTCTGTATAAAACTGCACATCGTTATGTTTCTTCTTACCAAACATGATTGCGTTCTAAAAATGAGAATATTTGGATCAGAAAACAAGAAAGGTGAGCCAAAATGAAAACGTGCATTAATTCAAAAACGTTCAGGAATTAAATAAAAAAACATGCTTTTTTTTACTGCAAGTAAGGAGCAACACTAAAACTTCAAACGAACAGAAATTATTCCGTATATGAAAGGGGTTGTCACCTCCTCAACACCTCACTCTTTACGCTAAAGTTTTTTATTGCTTTAAAAAGTAGAGTTGCCAGGAAGAGTCAAACTTTAGCGGAAAGAGTGAGGCGTTGAGGAGGGGACAACCCCTTTCATATTAGGAATAAATACTGCAACGATGTCTTATTGGTGATCAGCACTTACACAGTGATTTTTGATAATCTTAAGGTTATATATATAGTTTAAAACATAATAGACAAATTGCGAAACTGTGGGAGGTTGACCTACGTAAAAGCTCTGGAGATGCAGTTGCAACATCGTTCAGCTATCCTGATCACTATCTTAAATTTGATTGGTGGTTGGAAACTTATGAGCTAGAGAGGAGGGCTGACCGCCTTTCTACCACTTTTGACAATTAAAAGGGTACTAGAACGTTGAAGAGGCCTTCCCCTCCTTAATGCCTCGCTCTTTACGCTAAAGTTATTATTGTTTTAAAAAGTAGAGTTGTGACAAAAAATCAAACCTTAGCGTAAAGAACGATGCGTTGAGGAGGGATAATCGCTTTCGTATACGGAATAATTTCTGTTCGTTTTAAGTTTAAACGTCACTTCTTGCTTTCAGTTAAAAATAACTTCTTTTTTTTTGATTTAATATGAAAAAGGTACGATTATCAAACAGTTCGTGGTAAGGAGCGATGCGGCTCAATAGTAACCAGAGCGAGGTATCGACGAGGGGTGAACCCCCTCATATACGCAATAAAAATACGAATATAGAAGTTCATTACGTAAGTTAATTCGTAAGTTACGTATATTTTTTACCAATGAAAACGTTCGTAAAAAATTAAAAGCTCTAGTTGCCTTTTTAAGAAATCAAAAAATGGGAGGGCAACTAGGCCTCCTCGCTCACTCCTTTTTTCTCAAAATCGTCTGATCGAAACTAAGAGAAAGCCATTTAGCCAAAAAAAAAATTAATATACAAATTTCATTAAAAGTAAGGAGCAACAATAAAACTTAAAACAAATAAAAGTATTACGTATATGAAGGGGCTCTTACCTTTTTTTAATATCTTGCTCTTACGCTAAAAATCGAATTTTGTTTCAATTCTTAGGATGACCCCTGAGTCACAAATGCCGGTTAATTAGAATAAATAGCTCTTTTGAAAGTACTAAAAATACTTTAGCGTAAAGAGCGAGGTATTGACTCATATATATAATAATTTCTGTTCGTTTTGAGTTTTAATGTCGCTCTTTACTTTTAGTCACAGATGAAAGACTATGCTTTTGCAAGCACACAATGAAACTGGTATGGCATTCGAAGAAGTTAGTTACCTTTTAAATCAGAAGTATTGTGCCAATTTCTACTTTATACAAAAGACCAAAGCAGCTAGGAAAATGTGGGACAGGTGACACCATTATAGATATGGGTATACAATAGATGTGGTACGTTAAGTCACATGCAGAGTGTTCTTGTATCTTCCGAGTCTGTTTACAGTAGATGCATGGCTAGAGGTAAAGGTATTACGGTCAGGTACATAGTCTTCCATTCCTTAGGGTAACCATAGCTTTCATCTTTGCTATTCTATTCGCGCTTACAAATAGGCCTATGTAATTTTAAACTTTGTTTGAATTTAGAATGACGGTTAACAACATACTTTATTTGTTAAATTTACAATGGTTAGATTTTCACACAAGAATTAGTTGAGTTTAAATTTGGAGGCCTGTAAAGAAAGGGTATTGAAAAAGCTAACCGCGAAAAAGTAACATAGAATTCTGCTTCTTGTTTTCTTATATTCACATAGCAGTGGATGGCGGGGACGGTATCGCTCATGTCGACGTTCGGTTATGCTCGACGTTTTCTCGCGGAAGTAGCTGCTGCCATGTCGGCCGAATCGGAAGCGTCCGGCTTCGACCCCAACCGAATCATCTATCACGCCGAAGGCCTCCTCGCCTACGACAAGCCGGCCGGAATTCCCGTGCACCGCGGTACCGGCCACGACGTGGGCGTCGTCGAAGCTCTCAAGACGTGGGTGAGCGTGAACCCGCGCATGATCGACTCGTCGCAGGGCAAGAAGATCCACCCGGGCTTAGCGCCTCTTCTAGCGAAGCCGGCGCCTGCCGGCAGGCAGAGAACGAAAGAAAAATCAGAAAGAAGAGGAACAAATTAACAAATTTGTATCTGCGATAGAACGTGCAGTTAGGGTCAATCATAGGTTTCAACAATTATATTTAATAGTCCGTGCAGTCTTGAATCAAGCGTTGAGACTGCCCAGTCTATTGAGGTGAACAATTAGCGGAATCCGCTTAATCTGCGCAAATCCGCGTTCTTTCTTCATTTATCCCCGCCCTTATTCCAAAGACGGAGGCTAAACATTCCAATACGGTATCTGCCACTGCCTTGGCACCCACAACATTCAGAAAGGAGGCTTGTTGTCCAGCAAACGATGCTGTTGGTAAATCTTCGGCTGTTGCCGAACTACGTACGGCTACAGATAATGTTGGATTCTTTTCTTCTTCACACATTCGATTATATGCATCTTCAATATCTTGTCGTACCTTATCAGGTAATCCTGCATTCAGAATCATATTCCTTGCCTGTCGTCCACGATGAGCAAGATCATTAAGATCCATCATAGTTCAGTATATTTCATTAGGATTAACCTACCTTCACTTCTTGAGTGTGGTGGGTATAAGAGATAAGTACCCGAGTTTTTTTTCTTATGTGTGCTTCAGGCATTGCTTTTCAAGTCGTACTTCACTTATCTTCAGTATCCACCTCTACCCCTCCTTCTTCAAAGGGTACAGACATTTCTAGATCTTGGAATAAATCTCATGTCTTAAAAAACTGCCTAATGAAATGAAAATAATTATCTTTTATTCCAGATAAACCCCTTTGGTGTACACTTGGGGTTATTATTTCACTACCAATTATTTCGATGAAGATGGGTGGCGTGATGCATCCGAGTCTGATGCCCTGAATATATTCGGGACAATAGGTTACCGTTCCGCAGACACGACCCTGGATTTAAGCATCAATCATGGTGATACCGACTTGATTGGTAATGGTGCCTCACCTGTGGAATTACTTGCTATGGATCGCGAAGCAATATTCACCTCTCCCGATCAAACAGAAAATGATTTGATAATGGTAAATCTGGAGGGTACACATTGGCTAAAATTGCTAGGTTTACGGCATATAAGACCAATCTCACGCGGTAAAACATAATTCGAATCTCTAGGCTGCAAGCGAATACCGCACCCAAGGTCCGAAATTTCACTCAAAACATCATTCTATCTACATCCAAAATCTACTTTATTACTTTTCAATTCGTTTAATATCTGATGTGCTTAAGGAGATTGAAATATACTATTTATAACTAAGAGTTACAAGCACTATCTTACGGTGGCTCCATCTTTGACACAGATAAACACTGAGGTAAAATACACCATAGCTACACGATAACCTTTTGCAGGGGGTTGCCATGCCAATGCCTTCAAAACTCCTGCTAGTTCTTGATAACTATCAACTGAAATAATTCCCGCTTGCTTGAATGCACCCATGATAATGGCATTTGAGCCACCAAGAGATCCAGTATGTGATGCAGCTTGTTTTGCACCTGCTGCAGTTCTTCCACTCTTCCAGATAACTATTGGTTTTTTTGTCTCTTTCATGACACGTTTTGCAGTATTGATGAATTTTCTTCCATCTCCAAATCCTTCAACTAAATTGAGTTTTTTCTTTGTAGCTATAAAACCGGATTTTCTCATAAAATGTACCTGCATCGTAGTTTGTTTCACGAAAGAACCTAATTTCACTTACTGAGTGTGTTCTGAATAATACACAAGTACCTCTTAGAGTTCGTTCCAACGAACGCTTTGATCTGTCGGCGTAAGCTTCCTTGATGATGTTCAGCCAATATCTGTCCCAAAGCCTACCATGCCTCCGGTAGCCTCCCATGGTTCAAGGTTCTTCTTTAATTTTTCCAAAGTATCCACCATGCAGTTAAGACCTAAACCACTCAAAATTATTTTTGCGGTAAACAAGTTATCCTGCAGCATCAAATGCTTTCCTGAAATCTACGAATACAGTAGGAGGGATAAGATTCCTTTCTAGGGTACTATCAACGCATTCCATTAGATGGTATGCGGCAAGAACAGTTGAATGTCTAGTTCTGAAACCGGACTGTGATTTACTTAATATTCCGAGCTTTTCTAAATGTTCATATAGCCGTCGATGTACTATTTTCTCGTATATCTTTAAGAATAGAGATAGGCGTCGAAAGGGCCGGCTCGCAACTAACCGGCAGGTAGTTGTTTCGGATAACGGAAAGGCGCTGAATGGGAGCCATGATGACTGTATCGTTCGAAGAATTTTCCCGTCAGCTGAAATCCTGGCGCGCCAGGTGCGGCGTCAGCCAGCTCGAACTTTCGCTGCGTTGCGAGGTGTCGCAGAAGCATATCAGCTTCCTTGAACTGGCCCGTTCCGCACCGAGCCGGACGATGGTCATGCAGATTGGCGAAGCCCTCAGTCTTTCCCTGCCGCGAAAATTCAGCACGCGCTTCGAGAAGGCCGTCGGACCTACGGCACCGCTGTACTCACGGCGTCTCCCTTTTGGCCGCCCTTCTTAAAACAAACGGGTATCGACTTTGTTTTCATCGATACCGAACACATCCCGATCGACCGCAACGCGCTTTCCTGGATGTGTCGCACCTATGACGCATTGGGGATGGCTCCCATCGTCCGGATTCCCAACCATGATCCTCACCAAGCCTGCCAAGTATTAGATGGGGGCGCTCGAGGCGTCATCGCTCCCCCCATAGAAATTACGATCAACTTAGAGAAATTCAGGCAGACTCACAAAAACGAAGTGATCAATATGTACAAGGCCAGACCAAACCATAGAAAACAAGATCAACCCCGAGAAATCAAAAGATCAATATTTAGAAATCCAGAACAACCCCATAGAAATCATAACCAATATATGCAAATCCGGACGAATTCTTGGAAATTATAGACAACGCATAAACATTTACATTAACTTCCGAAAGTCAGGGTCAGCCCTAAAAATCCAGACCAAACCATAAAAGTGTTTGTTAAACTTTTTGCCCTTCTCGAAATTTGAAAATTATCTTTTATTGTATCAATCAGTGTGTAGTACCGAGCTGTAAATAAGGAGCGACTCGACTACTCAATAGTGACCGAAACTTTAAAGATGAAATTTCGATATCAAAACATGCATCAAAAGAATCGGCTTATTATGCTGATTCCAAATATATAAAATTCACCAAGTTTAGTGTTACCCATCAAAAGTTAAGAGCCTGAGAAAATTTGCCTGATTTTTGAAAAAGGGAAAAAGCAAGCGAGAGTCAAAAGCGGAGAGAGTTGAAAAAACCCGTAAAGAGTTTTTCCTCTGAGAAACCCTATAAATATGGCTATTCTACTAGTCCATGGTTAAAGCAACAGCAATAATCTAGCAAAGAGCAAACCATGGTCCATTGCTACGGAAGGTTTAAAACGCATTTACGAGGAAAATGTCTACCCAGGGGTGATTGGAGTTTGCTTACGAAATTTCACACATGTGACAGCATAATTTATTTAAAATTTACCCCTGTAACCTCATCAAATGCAGGAGTAAGGAACAGCATTAAAACTTAAAACGAACAGAAATTATTACGCATATGAGGGGCTCACCTCCTCCTAATACCCTGCTCTTTAAGCTAGAGTATTTTTCGTCATTTCAACTATTTATTCTACGGCTTTTGTGATTCAGGGGTCATTCTTATTGAATTGGGACAAAATTTAATCTTTAGTGTAAACAGCGAGGTACTGACGAGGAGGTGAACCCCTCATATATGTAATAAAAACATGAGATTACGAAAGTTCGTTACGTAAGCTAATTTATAAAATGGCCGCCACCAGATCGTCCGGCGTGCCGATGACCGCAGCGCCGCCCGCTTCGCTCATCTGCTCCACCGCGTCGTCCGGGCTGGCGAAGGCCTCGGCGCCCGGCCGCATCAGGGTGCCGACGGTGTATTCGTTGTGCCACCGGTACAGACCGTGTTTGGCCTCGGCCCGGGCTTTTTCCCGGGTCTCGGCAATGTGCCAGCTCATCACCACCCGCCAGTTGCGCCGGTCCACGGTCTGGCCGTTCCTGGCGGCGGACTCTTCGGCGAAGCTATCTGGTAGAAGAATGTCCCGCCGGGATTAGGCACCGATTCGAGATACTTCAAAAACTGGATGATATAGTTACTATTTATAAGGTATTGCGGGGTTTACTGGCTTTTTTTTCCCTTCGCTCAATTCTCCTGGGAAATTCCATTCCGCGGACTCTTCTTCCCGGAAAAGCTTGTCAGAAATGAGACATGGCTGTGGAAACAAGGAGGCATCTGATAGAAGATGCCTCTGATATATCTCTAATATTAAGAATGAAATATATATTCAGTAAAGATGCAGAACGACTGGGACTATTCTTTAAGAACCAAGAAGAATCCGAAAAAATCAAGAGTTCATTGTGTAGAAACTTAGAGCGACCACATAGAAATCATAATCAGTTCTTTCAACTGCGGACGAACTCGTAAAAATCAAGAGATCAACTTGTAGAAAGCCTGAACAATCCTTGAAAATCCTCACCAGTGCATAAAAATTCACACCAAGCCGTAAAAAAAGACTAAAGTCTAAAAATCCTGCTCTTCTCTAAAAATCAGGACAAATCTGAAGAAATCAAGCACCAGGTCCCCTCCGTATATCTCTTCATAGCGCTCGTAGTTACCGCTCCTTGACGCCACAGCGCGTAGAGCAATAAGAACATCATTCCGTGTTTTTCCGCTAACGTGGACCACTATCTGGGAATTTGGCTCGGCTGCCAGCGTTCCCGACGATATCGGGTGGCTAATTAAACCGTCGCTTTGATTAGCATTCAGCGCCACCACCATGGATGCCGTTGATGGCAAATTATTCTCAGATAAACCAATGAGGCTAGCGGCCTCATCCACTGCCACGAAGGCTTTTTCCGCTTCACATTGCCACCCGAAGTTGGGGGTGAAGATGCAAGCTCGCTAGATACAATCGAAATCTTGGAAGCCTTGGCTGCTATTGATGCCTCCGTATCGTGGAACGTTATGTTGGGCTCTGAAATCAACGCCATGGCAGTCGGAGGTATGGACCCGGAGCTTGCCAAGGAAGTTTATATAGATAATCCCCGGGTCATCATGTGCGGCGGCGGCGGACCAGGCACAACGCCACCGCGAGCGGAACGTACCGAAGATGGTGAGCTAAGAGCTCATATGGTATGAGCTCTAGCAAAATTCTAAGAATCAATAGATTGATTTATAAGGAAAATCGGAGGCTTAACGCCAGTCGGGATTTAAAATAAGATAAATACCTCATTTTTTTCTAATTTTTCCTCTCCCTTCAGCCCCCCAGATGGTCTAATCGGGAAAAACGACTTTATCAAGTCTCTTTGTGCAGCTCTCGGACACGCCTACCAATTTCCATCGTCCAGTACGGTTACGTCAATCACGTATCTACGACTTTTTGTTATTCATCTTAACTAATTTTTTTTTATAAATTGTACTCTTTTTTGTAAAGCTGTATTCCTACTGATGGAAGGAGCTGAGAATGCTCCTTCCATCAGTATTCAAACATGGAATTTGAGAAGAGAAGTGCCAGATATAACATGTAGCTCAAAGGATAACAAATATCCTTGTTATTATGTATTTATATTGATTGTAATAAATTAAAATACATCTTGAGTGATTCCAAGTTATTTCATTTTTTATGGGCACCCTTAGATATTTTGTAAAGGGGCAAGATTACAAAATACAAACAAATAAATTAAGTCAAAACTGAATTTTTAAAGTTCCTCAGAATAATATTTAATTTAGTATTCAAAACGTGAAAATTGGTCTTCAACCTTCATTTTAATCCTAATCGATATTATAAATTTAAGTAATGTTTCCGTTTCATTTAAACATTCAAAAAAGAAAAAAACTAAAATAGTCGTAATGCTGATTGTAAGCTGTAATGTAAGATTTAAGATTGCAATGCTGATTTGAGATTTCAACAATAAGAAGAAAGGGACATTTTATTAATTTTTGGTGGATTTAGATTTTGTATGGGAAATTGGGATTTTTGGGGGGACAGATATTTTTGGAATTTAGAACTTTTCTTGGAACTTGGATTTTTTGGGACTTATTTTTTTTGGATCTTAGAATTTTTTACTTTTTGTGGAACTTAGAATTCTTTTTTTACGTAGACACATAAACAACCATACAAAAAAAACGCATGGATGCACAGACAGACATTCAAAAAGGCACACAGATAGAATGAAAAAGACGTGTTGACCTAAAGCCAGACAAACACGTGATCCTCCCAGCACCCCTTGAAGAGACACATTCGTGCGTGACAGAAATTATGGTAAACATATCCTTGTCAAATACTGTTTTCACATATTTTAGTAGACATTATAGTAAACATATAATTAAGAACATAGCAGGAAACATACCAATATCTTCAGGGTCAATTAACATGTATCTCAAAAATATCCGTGTCAAATGCTGTATTTCGTGCTGTTGAAATTTTAATACAGAGAGTATTTATCACTATTTTTCCATTTCTTAACTCGTAGAACATGAACCCTCCGAAACAAAAAATTCCCCTAAATACGTCCGTAAACTTCCCAGTAACCATTACTCTATGTAAACACAGGTCAAAGTTTGTAACTTGCAACCCTCCCACGGGGACTACGAGGGAAGTAAGTCGTCCCCAAAGACATAGTTATTAGGTTTTTCGACTCTGGTGAATAAAATGGCTATCTCAGAATTTTGATCCGGTGACTTTGGGGAAAAAATGAGCGTGGTAGGGGGCCTAGGTGCCCCCCATTTTTTTTGGTCACTTAAAAAGGATATTACATAAAAACGAAATGCACAAACACATAAAAAAAGAAGACAGAAGGAGAAAAGGAAGAATGTTTTCCTACATTAGTAATTAATATAGATCAGTGCTTGAACGAGGCCTTAACCCTACTCATCCATACAATCACCCAGGTCAAACAGGGTAGCCATACACAATCAAACATAAAGAATAATCCATAAACCTGAATAAACCTGAACAATCCAAAATTCACTACAATACAAGATATTATTTCTAAGAAGTCAGTGAGATATAACACCCCCGTCTGTGGTGTATTGATGATTAGTGGGTTTGATAAGTACACATATTGAGGGTACATTGCTCACGCAGAAAGTTAGATCTTACATAAAGTATTTAAGAAGGACTAGACCGACGAAACAAATCTGGTACCCCTTACGTGGGTTTGTGTATCTAAATTTCAGGTACAGTAGATTTTATCATAGTAGTTACGTAATGTAGCTGGAGGAACGAAGATTAACCTCTAATGAAGTGTATGATCATACATTATGTTCATACGTTGATATAAACATGACGCACTCACTTACTTTAATTGATAAAATAACTTGAGACAAATTCAGACATATTGTAGAATATTCACAGACATGCAATCTTTCCTCACATCAAAATCCATGATTTCTAGCAGTTTTTCTGAATTGATTCTAAGTTCTAATTTTTTTCTAAATTCTTTCTGCGTTGACCAGAAATGGTATCTCCATACCATTCATCTCCACTAGCAACAAAATCTGGATGATCGGTCAAAATATGGTTTTTCACATGAATGTTTCTCGCGAAGTTTTTCCAACACTTCTCAATTGGAATCTCAACATGTCTGCTGTGTTTAAAGTGTCTTTTCAAGCTTAAAATGACCAACATCTTAGATACATTGCACTGGTCTACAATTTTGATAGTAAACAGACTAACTAGACGTTTTGCAATCATCTTGTGATCTTAATAATTATTATCTTGATAAGATTAATAATCTAAAGAGATAGTATAGAGAGTATAGAGATATCGTACTAAGACAGAGCTGTTACGACCAACATCTTGTTAGTTTCTGACAATGTCTTCCGCACTGTCTGCTGCCTCTATGCGGCGTTCCCTCGTTTTTGGATTAGGCTTCCCTACGTAAAATTGGTCTACAGTCTTCTTTTGGACGTATAGGATTGAATCCTCCCATTCTTATTAGACTGTGTAATTATGACTATTATTATGGAAAGTTACTGTAATCAACAAGTGTGTGCTATAAATTATGCAAGAGAGTCAGGTTCTTTCATGCAGTGATGGTTTTCGCAATTTTTGAAAAGCGTAATAATTCTCAGGGATTTGGTATTTACTCGGTTTTGAAAAGCATTAAATTTGTGACCCAGGCGGCGTTCAAGGCGGGCCGCGCGGGGATGCATATCGACGGCTCGTTCCGGATCGGGTCGCTCGACAAGATCCGGGGGCTCAAATGGGCCGTCGCCGAGCTGCCCGCCGGTCCGGGCGGGGCGCGCTCCAACTATTCATCCTATTGGGTCAACGGCGTCACCACCAAGGCGACCGGCGACAGATACGACGCCGCCGTGAAATTCATGCAGTATCTGACCTCCGACGAGGCGATGCAGATCTGGCTCGACGTGGTCGGAGAGCTTCCGGTCAAAATTTTATTTTTTAGAGTTTTGGTTACTATTGAGCTGGGTCGCTCTTTACTACAGTTCGTTACCACAAACTGTTTGAAAATGAGCAGGGATTATTAAGAAAAACATTATCTGCTCAAAAGAGCAAATTTGAAACTGAAAACGAGCAACAGTTTTAAAGCTACTTAATAAATTATAGTTTTTCCCAAATTATTGGGGGGAGCAACTGCCCCGCCCCCTCAACGACGCCACTGCACATATTAGAAGGACAAAAAGAAATATAGTTATGATTCAGCCAGCAGAAACAGATTTCACCATTTCAACAGTTTTCCTTTTGCAAACCCACAACTTCACGCAATGTACCTGGCAGGGTTGCCCCTCCCCCTCTCCTGTCATAAATCTATTATTGCTAGTTCTGTTAATTAATGCCTAAGTTCATGACCTAAGGAATGAATTCCAAAGACCTACTTTGAATCTTCAAGAATTTTAGGTCTAATGCTACAGTTTATCTTCAGCTAACAAGTTAGATAAGCAGTATATACATAAGAAAAGAAAAAAAGGACTACTCGTAACAAAGATCAGCATGGAAACTTTTTGGTAGTCAACTCAGTGAACTGCAAGTGGTCTTTCTTCCTGTGTTACCATGCTCGTTAGGTCTTCGTTAGTACCTACCGGGAGCCAAGTAGATATGAGAGACGGGAGATATGACGGGAGAGTAACGTATGCATTATAGATAAAACCTCAGGACTTTGACACTTCAGTACTGAAGTACTGTGGAACTAATTGAGCACTAAAGTACTTTTAAAAAAAATACTTATTACTAAAGTAGAATTTTGAAACCGCTGCAGCAGCATGTACGCCGTGTCTCAGCTGACCCGTGCCGGGCTCGGCGTTGCCGCCCTGCCCGACTTCGTCCTGCGCAGCCAGCCCGACCTGCGGGCGCTCAGCGAACCCCTGGCCGGCTGCGACACCGAACTCTGGCTGTTGACCCGCCCCGACTGCCGCGCCTTGCGCTCGGTGCAGACGCTGTTCGAGGAGCTGGGCAAGGCGCTGAAGAGCAGCGCCTGAGACAAGCACTCACAGATACCCGCCTCACGGGCCCCCACGTGGGAGCGCGTTCTCCACCAGGTTGGTGAGCAGCCGCTTGGTCGAGACACGGCGCAGCGGGAAGGGAGGAATCGGCTCCAGGCACAGGCGAACACGCTCGCCGCCCTGGTTGTAGGGCGCCAGGGTTTCACGCACCAGCTCGGGGAAGTCCGCCTCCTCCACCGGCTCGTCGCGTCCGTCGCGGATGAAGGCGAGGAACTGATCGAGAATCGCGTCCATGTCCTCGATGTCGCGCACCATGTCCTCGGTTTCCGCATCGTTCTGCATGAACTCCAGGAGTACCCTCGCTGGGCTTATTCGCCAGACAAAGATTAATCAGATTGTGCAATTTTGCATCTAGGGCCGCGTTATTAGCTAGAGTTCTTAAGTTAGCTGATCTGAAAAACTCGTTGAAAGACTCGATTGAGGAATTGGTCGAGATAGGGGGTATAGTATCGGACGGTGATGGAGATCTGAGCTGTTATGGGTGAAGGGGGATGAAATCTAGGGCATCAGGGTTAAGTAGGACATAGAGGTCGTCACCATTCTTCTTCGCGGGGATTTCGACTATCACATTTGGTGTCTAGAAGTGGTAAACCGCCTAACTTGATAAAAAGTAATATCATACGTACGTCTGTTCAGTTAACACTCTATCGATATTGGTAAGTGCTATAATCAGATTTGCTAAAGCGACGTATAAACTGTTCATCCTGTAAATTAAACCGAATATAATACAAGTTATAAGTGTAAACAAAATATAATATGTTGGCATGTTTGAACCAGCATCAAACAAGTTTACTCCAATGCTGAGTACCTGGTCCCCATGGCAACAATGTGAGGTTTCGACAACGTAGCCCTCAGGCGTGATGTAAGGAATCACTTCCAAATCGATACCAATCCGCAGTTGCTGCACGACGCTTTGCGCAAAGTTGCTGAACCCCCCAACGTTCGAGCCAGACACGTAGGGGACGGTTTCCCCGAGAAAGAAGTAACCGGGAACGGCATGCGAGGTTTGAATGCGCGGGCGGGATACAACCCGCACCGAAGAATCCGTTGCGATGGCGCTGAAGGCCACATTCAGCGTATCGTCGTAGCGTCCGAAGTAGCTAAACCCGCCCCATAGTAACCAAATATTAAAAAAAACATGTTTAAAAAACTTGTTAGTGAGGAAAAATTGTCATTTGTAACTGGTTCTAAAATAGTAACTATTATCTCAATTAGAATTAACAGTAAAATGTTATCTCAAAAACAAATCCATAGGAATTTTGAAAAATAGCCTGAAACCCATAAAAAATGGCATCACACCGATAAGCACACCATTGGAAATTGCCATAACAAGAAAATTCTATACAAAAAACTTAAAGTGTGCTGGCTTGAAAAACAAGGAGAAGCAACGTTAAAACTTAAAACAAACAAAAACCGTTTGGGTTATAAGGGGCACTGAACCCACTAAACCACTACCCACTATAAAAAGTATTTAATCGTGAATCGCAATTCCTGTTTGTCACATTCCCGTTACCATGTGTTCAAGAGCGGCCACAGAAAATTTTTCAGAGGGGGGGGCAGAAACCCGAATAACAGTAATGGGTGAGTGGCGCAGAAAATATTTAGGATATATTTTCGTTTGAGTAAGCTTATTTTTAAATACAGATAGAAAAAATAACTTTGTGTTGTGTACTTGTAATTTATTTGCTTTTTTTAATTTGAGTTCTTCTGCACTGCAGGTTCACAAAACAAAAATTAAATGCTATGGAGAGCCCGAAACACTCAGAAATTTGGTTTTTAAGGTTGACATTTTCAGAATTATATCTTGAATATCTAGAAGAAATGGACGAAATTCTGAGAAAAAGAGAATGTCAGAGAAATTCTTAAAAGCAGAAGAAATTCTCAAAGAGACCTTTTCATGTTATGAAAGAGGTCGAACATTACAAAAGCCAAAAACGTGGGGAAATATCAACAAGAAATAATTGTCGAAAATTCACTCTATGCCTATGGTATGTTCTAGAGAAAACATTGCGAAAGGAGCCCATCGAATCAAAAAGGAGTATCATTTTTAACTGTAAGTTTTGGTTTTCAGTTAAGACAGGGCAAATAAAATCCAATTGTTTGAATTGGTTAAGCAGAAATTTACGTAAACATAGATAATCTTATCAATCGGAAAAAATTGGAGAATATAACACTTAATGAAAAAGATCCCCACGTGCAGTTAGATCGGCGCCCTCACCCTGGCAAGGCGGTCCCACAATTGCCCGAAGCGTTGGGACTCCCGGTTCGGCAGCTCCTGCATCACAGCGTTCCCCTCAAGGACACGTCAGCTTTTCTCAGAAAGCCTGCATTCCGCAACGGAGAACTTGCTTGCCTCGCACGGGGAATTCGGAGGGAATATGTCAGGCGCACCGGGACTGTTGTCGAATTCTCGCCGCGCCGGTCGGAAATGCTGAAAATCTGCGCCCCGGGCCACTGGATCTTTCTGGCAAGGGACTGGCCCATCCCTGATTTGTTTGTTGACACTGCTCTTCAATGGTTTCCTTAACCGCAGCTATATCCCAGATTCCCTTACTGAGGTTTGCCTGGTTCCTATTCTGAAGTCGAATACCACTGATTTGGCATCGTTAAGCAAATATAGACCGATTGCTCTAGCTGCTGCCATCTCAAAACTTTTTGAAAAATGTCTATACTCTTTGATATCACCCCAGATTGGTTCATCGCATATCAATTTGGGTTCAAAGAAGAATCTTCGACGGAGTTCTGCGTGAGACAATAGATTTCCTTGTTCTGAAAAGTCCGATGTTGTGTTCTTCCGGTCTATGAAAACTGGCCACCTTCACACGAAAGATTGAGCTGCGAGGAGATTAGGTTTCTGTCGCAGTGAGAAACTGAAGATCCATGGTCCCTTTTATCTCGCGTTTAGAGTATCATCTTCCTCCGATAAAAGTAAAGTATAGATCTGTGGACCTGTGCCTAGTAGCAACAAAGCTGGATCTACGCCGGGAAACCGTACGAAATCCATGAAACCGAAAGTTAGCCGTATTGATGGTTGCGTAAAGTTAGTTGATTATTTTATTATCGGGGAGGAATGTTTGATTTTAACAGAATATCATGAGAACTCGGTAACATTGACTGATTTTATTAACAGCCATGAACAGCTGAGCGAAAATAGAGTCATATATCTTTTTGGACAAATATTATCTGTAGTTTCAAGACTGAAAATCGCTGGCATTGCGCATAGAGACTTGAAAGGTTGCAACATTCTTGTCGACAAGAATGAAAATATATTGGTTATTGACTTTGGATTAGCTACAGAACGGATTTTATCAATGTTATATTGATATCACATATTGTTAAAAGCCAGGTCATTGAAGGTGATAATTATCTGCGATAAAGAAAAAAAATATTTTTAGGATGCAAAGGTAACTAATTTATATTATTAAGGAATTTACTGACAGTTTCAGCTAAAATCTTTTTGTGCTCGAGGTTATTCATCTCAAAGTTAAAGTTCCTGCATAATAACGAAAATAGAACCTAGTTGAACAGGAGGTATTAGTTTATTGTTGATGAAAAGCTTAGGTGAGACCGCAACTCAAATGGAAAACACGCTACAATCTAGTAAGCCTCCTGAAATTTTTGTTTCTGCTTTAGCTGAACATATTTGCTTTCATCCTGAGCATTTTGTACAATTTGATGAGGCCACGACTATTTCTAATGATCGAGGTTGTTCTCAGTGGGCGAGGGAGGCTATAGAAATAAAAAAAACATATGTTTGCTAATCTTTCAATAAACAGAGATACAGGGAATTTAAAATTGACCCAATTTATAATATTCTTTTGAAAAAATGAAGGTTCATTTTAGAGTCCCCCCAAAGTCTGGCCTGGCAAAGGGTCTTAGTTTTCCAATCCGACCCAACTGAGATGGTTGATAAATTCATTCAAACGAAACAGAAGAAAATAATTAAATACGAGCTTTCAAATCTAATCTTGTCTCTTTTTTTTGCAGCTAGCCTCAAAGGCCTTTTCGTAGCAGGTTCAATACTATTATAAATTGGTTTAGTAAAATATTTTGTTGGATCATTTTTAATTAAATTTAAGGATAAAGGATTTAGTGAATATCCCCCTAAGTCCCTCCTGAGCGGGCGCCGCTTCACGCGGGAGGCGGGGTCTAGAACTCAAAGGGCGGCGTGGGGGCGAGGCCGGGACCGTGACAGAACTGAACGTCTGGAATGACGCGAGGCTCGTGGCCACGATCGCGCCGGAACGGCATTTCGGCGGGCGGGAGGTGAATTGTTTCCAAAATCGCCCGCCCCATGTCCCGGCGCTGCTCGAGGCGGCGGCCCGCGACCATCCGGACCGTGAAGCGATTGTCACCCCGGAACGACGCGTCACCTACGCCGAACTCGACTCGGCCGCCATGGCCTGAAACTTTGCGACTTCCGCCGGGTCGACAGTGTTCATCGTGGGTTGCATTCTGGACTCCATGTGCTCATCTGGGCGCGCCTTACTATATAGATCGAATATGGACAAACACTCGGGTCAAAAACGCGCACTGCAGAATTTATTTCCACCGATTGATCCCTTTGATCATCGGATAATGGATATGGGCGACGGCCACAGCATTTATGTGGAGCAATCCGGCAATCCAAATGGCCTGCCCGTGGTGGTTTTTCACGGCGCGCCGGATAGCAGCTATGGAAATGAATAAAGCGAAAAAGAATGATATGTACTTAAAAGCGATTTACAAACACCAACTATATCGAATTTCACAGAAAAATCATCCAGTAGCTGAAGAATATCCTGATAACTCGACGTAATGTGCACATTCTACGAATCAAGACGAGGACATGGATCACTCACAGACGACAGGAAACCTTGTGGCGATCAAATAAATGTATTACTTCTCATAGGTTTCAAATCTATTACTGAGCAGTCATTATCTAGAGTCACTCATTGCTTTCATCCCTTATCAAAATATATGAAAATATTTTTGCAATTGCCAGTTTTTTTACTCTAAGCAATTTAATATAACTTTTCTGTGCATAAAAATCTTCAATTTTTCCACATAAGTTCGACAAATTTATGTAATTACGTATTCCATGTAGTAAAGGTATGATCTTCTGCAGTCAAGGTAGGTCTGTCTTTTTTGAGATTTGAAATTTTTAGAAAGTTTGTAAGAAACTGTATTTATCTGTGACTTGAATGAACACTTATTTTAATTTTGTATGCTCTTATACATGTAGGAAAAGACTCTTTTTTGTCCATCTTAAATGTTTAGATTTTAGCCCTAACTTCGATTTGGAACTGGAGACTGCTTTATTTAAACTTTCCACTCGAAAGCAGAAGTTTGGCTTGAGGAAACGAAAGTTTGGTTCAAAACTTCATAAAGTCTTCGTATAAACTACAAAATTTGGTGAAATTGTAAATTTTATGGCTAGAACAGAACCAATAAATGAAGATTCAACGAAAATCCCCCTTTCTTTTTCTCCCCTTTCTTTCGCTTTACGACTTGTGACCTAACCCTGCCATTTGCAGCAATGGAAGCAAATGCAGCTTAATCACACCTGACAAAAAACTCTATGAAACCACCCAACCATCTCACCCACAGACCAACCATTCTACCAAAAGCATCAAGCACCCCCAATAAGACTCCTTCCTCAAAAACAACCAAGCTCACACTCCTATAAAAGATATTCACCCTAGACAAACCATCTAGCCTCTGCAAGTAATGATAGAAGATCAGAATGGCCACCTCTCCCAAGTAGAAACGAATATACCGCTAAGGATTTTTATACTTATTTTGATTCATGTCATCCAATCATATTTCCACGATTAGTTGTTTATAAATAAAAAATTTTACAGGATGATTCTCTTATTTAATGCTAAATCTGAGTCAAATTTCAAACTTTTTCATTTGTGCTCAACAGACATATCGAGATTTAAACGTTTGAATTGAATATCTGAAAATATCAAGATTAAAAACAGATCTCCACAGCTTGAAACCCTGAGAATTCAAATCACCAATATGTACCTATCAAGTACAAGTAGAGTGGAGAGATCGGGATGAAACTTGATGGGAAGAATGAGCACAAGTTATACATACGTGATTGACATAATTGGAACGGATCGGTTCACTTTGGAGGGGCTGGGGGGTGTTGATTTGGAAAAATTAAAAAAATCGAAGAATTTTTAACTTAAGAACGGGTGACCGGATCTTAATGAAATTTTATATTTAGAAGGAACTCATGTCTCAGAGCTATTATTTCAAATCCCGGTCAGATCTGTTGACATTGGTGGAGTTGGAGGGGGAACCGGAAACATTTGAATTGATGTACGACAAAAAATGAAGAAGGTAAAAAAAAAAATTAAGAAAGAGGCAAAACCAAATGAGGGCAGTTTTCAGTCAGCGAAAAAAAAACGAAAAGAAAAGGCTGATATTTTATTAAGACATTCACTTAGTCGTTCTTGGTGCAAAAGGAAGAGCTAACTTTTTGAAGTTAGCTCTATCGACAAAAGGTACCTTTGGTAAGGGGGTTATGAGGGGTTTAAGACTTCTCCGGCTTGCTAGTAATGAAGAAAATTCATTTTCTGAATGAAGGAAAACGAAACAATAAAAAGGATGAAATAGAACAAATCATCAATTTCTTGCAACAGCAATGCAGACGAAGAATAATTTAAATGGACCCTGGGGCACCCAAAGGGAGGACAGGGGGTTTTCAACCTCCCTCCACGTAACAAAAAAGAATTGTATTAGCCATAGTAACAACAATTACAGAATAAAATAATCCCAATAATAATAACAACAACCAAATAAAAAGTAATAAAAAAAGAACAACAGCAACGATAGTAGGAGTAACATTAGTCCGCACCGCATCGCCGTCGTCCTCGACAGCTCCTACCCCATGGAAGCGGCCTGGTCGCGCGTGCCTCCGGTGCTGACCGAGCTCTCGGCACGGCGCTACACCTCGTTCGTCCTGGTCACCGAAAAGGGCCGGGTGCACGGCTGGCAGCCGCGCCTCCGACTGGGCCAACTCATGCCCTATGCGCCGCGGGACTTCACCAAGCTCGCCCAACCCGAGACCTTTCCCGAGCTGGCCGCGGCGAACGAGGTCTACTTCGTCACCAACGCCCCGGCCATAGGTTGTGATCCTTTGATATTCGTTGCGAACCAAAGATTGCGGACCACTGCCATAGAGAACCTACTTGTTTGCATATTTAAAGTTTGGTTGCCTTGGTTTGTCGCTGTTATTTTGTTGTTTGCATAGATGTACGTATATTCATTAAACGAGGTGAAAAGCAAGTGAAATTTAGAATGCTCCTGTATATCTTCTTCAGCAGTCCGTCAATGACGGCGATGACATGGGGAGGAGCTGATGCCCGTGGCGCATGTGTGATGACAGTCCTATTGCAAATCAAATGACACTATTCTGTGCATCAAGTTGTCAAAAGGGCGTATGTGCACTATTTCCAAAACGGCTTAGGGTATTAAGGTGTAACTGCCATGGAATCTTGAGAAGGACGTTGAGCTATTTCAAAAGACACTCTGTGAATCCAGGCATGTCTGCAATATCTCAGGAACGGTTAAGGGTATTGAGTTGAAACTTTTACAGAATGTTGAGGGGAATATTGAACCAAATCGAGAGACACTGTAGTCTTCCAGATCGTCAAAATAGCGTATCTGCATACTCACTGACTAGCAAATCCTTGGCTTGACGAAAAATATTGGCTAAACTATCACAGCTAGTTTCAGAGAGAATTTGAGTCATCTTTCCTAAAATGATCGTCAGAAGTAGAGGCTCCTCGCTGTTGGCATAGGACCGAAGCGCTTCTTCGAGAGTGGTTTTCCTTGCCTTATCGGACGCTCTTCCCTTCCGTTTCTTTGGTGGAGGCACGTCACTAACTCCTTCTTGACTACAAACTTTTTGTGGAATCTCTTTTCCTGTGACGAAGTTCACCACGAGCTGCTCCGTCGCCCGCTCGACGTAGTCGGCGTCCCGCGACTCGAGCGTCAGCATCACGCGGTAGTGCTCTTCGTTGATCCGCGGATAGGAGCCCAGCATCAGCTCCGGGTAGGCCTTCAAGAGCGCGTTCAGCGCGTCCGCGATCTCGCTCTCGCTCTCCCGCACGTAGATCTTCTTCAGGACGAAGGGCACGCCGCTGAAGCGATCGGCGATCGAGTGGAACTTCTTCTCGAAGAGCTCGGGAATGCCGGGGAAGATGTGGACGTTCCTCCTCCCTCGCAAAAAAACACCAAAACAAACAAAACCCAGAAAAATTCTCCATTAAACAAAATCCAGTATTGATGCTCTGTTGTTTACTTGGTTGTAAATTCCT
Source organism: Alatinidae sp. Z8VKAUB7J3 (assembly GCA_010016025.2). NCBI lineage: Eukaryota > Metazoa > Cnidaria > Cubozoa > Carybdeida > Alatinidae > Alatinidae sp. Z8VKAUB7J3. Next base: position 135,844,924 of record JAAAKM020721499.1, on the reverse strand, counting down.
CTTGGGGCATCGCTCCTCATAATCATTTGGCACCGCCGTTTGCAGTCATAGTTCTAGCTAGGTCAACTTGTGAAAGGTCCATCTCATACCACGCAAGCATGACTTCTTTTTAGAGGATAGTAGCGAAGGAAGGAGCCTTTAATATAACGGAAACCCAGAACATCTTTGGAGGGGGGCACAAGAAACCAAAAAACATCAGAAATTTGCTTATATTCAGTTTTGTTATGTCTTATGAGTAGGAAAAACGTTTGGGGGGGGGTTAACCCCCCCCCCCAATTCACTCCCTGGATACGGCCCTGCTTACATGGGTTGATTTTTGTGTCGGTTGAGTTTTGCTTGGATTAAATTTTTGGTGGTTTAATTTTTGCTAATTCATGTTTTAGTGGAAAAAATTCCATAGATTGTTCAATATTCCTATGTAACTGAAAAGTCCTGGCGAGAATCGGATGACTTTTGGGAAAATGAAGTGGGGGAGGAGGGGACCGGGTTGCCTTCCAATCTTTTTTCGTTACTTCAAAAAGGCACTAGAACTTCTAAATTCCGTTCAATTGAACTCTCACGATATTCTAGAGCCACTGGGTTGATACGATCACCCCTGGGAAAAAACAAACAAAAAAACAAACACGTATCCGTGTACGCACGGCCGTAAACACGTATTCTGGCAAAAAATACAAAATTCCACATTTTTGTAGTTAGGAGCTTTAAACCAGTACGATCTAACAGACCTGCTGAATGTAACGTAATAATCTAATTTAATAGATTATTAATCTAATGTAACAATGTAATAAGTAAATAATGAAAACTATTAAAAGGGAATAGAACTGAATTTTCTTTGTGTTTCGACCAGCAATTCTGTCAACCAAAAAGTAAATGCCCAAAATTATCTTTGGAAAACGCAAGCTTAACAGATTGTGGGAGACTTCAGTCATTTCTATTGCAATTTATCCTTTAAATAAGGTTGGTCAACAAAACTCCCCCTCCTGAGATCGTTAGGGAATTGATCCTCCAGCAATTTTGCAAACGATACTCCAATGATAAAACCCGCGTAGCCAATCAGCCCATAGGAAACAGCAGAGATGAGTTCAAAATGACGACGCCAGAGTCGAAGAATTGATCGTGACTGTGGAAATGAATCAGGGTTTTTGACATAAATAATAAGGAATTTAGGAAAGGGGAACCTATGCAAATGATTAATGACAAACAGTAAGTGTTACAACCCGTATCAGGACTTTAGCTCCACTTTGGATGTTGTTGTTAAAAGCTCCCAGACACGTCTACCAATTTTCATCTTCCTAGCACGTCCAGAAGCACCAAACTCGCCAAGCACTGAACCCCTCCCCCCAACTCCCCCAAAGAGAGCGAATCCGGTACGGTTATGTCAATCAGGTATCTACGACATTTGCTTATTCTATCCACCAAGCTTCATCCCTATTCCTCCACTCTAAGCGTTTTCCAAGATTTCCGATTTCCCCCTCCAAATCCCCCTAATATCAGAAGATATGATCGGGATTTGAAATAAGACCTCTGAGACGCCCTTATTTTTAACATTTCCATAACACTATGAACTCCGGATTGACAGGCGAATTGACAGCTTTAAATTTTTTTAACAACATTTTATAAATTTTGGTGCAACATATTTAGGCAAATTCCAGTTTCAGATGTATAGATAATTACAAAATAAAATTTATTACCCAAATTATCCAAAATACAATCCACATGAACATCCGCCAAATAAAATTAGCATTAACAGTGGGCCTTATAAATGAAAGCGCCCAAAACAACGTCATCTTAGTGGTAAAAGAGCTAAGTCAATTAACTAGAGTTTTACCTAAATTCTTCTCAATGCTAGGCTATAGGCTATTTGGTAATAAGATGTGAGGGTTTGAGTTTATATAATTTTGCTCAACTAGATACTGGCTATTTACCCTACACTTGACAAGTAGGTAAATTTATAAGACTTAGAAATCAGAAGAGGGTTAAGCTAGTAGCACTGCAATACCTTCTGGAATGTTTTGTCCCTGAACTGATAATTGAAATTTTTTCTTAAAAAGGCCACTATCCACTTTCCAGACAAACGGATGAACTTCCAAAAAAGATAATTCAAAATCGTGCTTGATGAGGTAATTATCATCCCTATCATTCTCATGTATCAGTCTTTCAAAATTAGAAGACAATTTCCAATTAAACCCAACTTAGAAAAAGAAACTTTCGACCTAGTTTTGAACCAGGTTTCACCGGAAGAATAGGGTTTCATAGAGGTTCCAAAAACTTTGTGAAAATGAGTGATCGCCTCAATGTTGAGCAAAATCGAACGAGCAGAAGGATCGTCGGCTGGAAGGGTGTTAGATTCCCACACTGTATTCAATTGATACATGGTCTAAACTCCAACCAGATTAAATCCATAATCTTCAATTATCTAAATGGTTGTATGACATTAGACACCGGATATTTGAAGCCTGAAGCCAGGAGATTAGCCTATATGTCAATATGCATTCAGTCAGCGAGTTTGATTAAAAGGGTGTAAAATTTTCAGACGTTGTCTTGATGACCCTGTTTAGTCTTACAACAGTGGGATGTGGCTGTAATTTTTCGATAGTTTTTTTTTGGGTGCAGAGGGGGTGGGAGGCCGAAATATTCATTTAGGGTTTGAGTTTAACTGTCTTACAACAAAATTCTCTATGTTTCTACTGTTTCTTGTGTGTGTTGGTGATGGAAAGGCAGCGTGGTTTTTGTTGCTATTTATTATAATATGTATTTAAAAAATGAGAAATTTCGAAGGTAAAAGCGAGCAATCAGAGCAATTAACTTCATCTTTTATACGTGCAATCAATAAACCCCAAGCATTAAAGGACTGTCTTGACGTGGCATCTATGTCAGCGCCTTATTAGCTTTGGGAATTCATTTTCCTATATAGACACAATGTTGAATAATAATGTTTTTGCGGGGGTATTGTCCTTTACAAAAGTCCTTGAAAAGACCTTTACAAAAGAGATTTATTCAAAGAACTTACTTTGAAAATCAAGGAGCGATACTCCTATATTTAATTCTTTTGATATTTCAGGCCCCCTCCTCGTAAATTTTTGGAGGGAAGATGATTATTTTCAATGCATTGTCTTACAAACATTAACCATGAATGTAAAAAAAGCGACGATTGACGGAGGAAGTAGAAGCACCAAAAGCAGGCATAGAAAGAAGCATTCATGTTGATTGAGGTGAACGGTGTAGAGTCTTCCTATCGTGGTATCTTTGAAGATGGTAAGTTGGCCGTCCACTGACTTACCCTGTTTTCGACGTTCAAATACTTTATTTTTACTATTCCAGGTGTAATACGAAGGCACTTCAGTATACAGCAGTTTTCTTGCAAAAGAATCATTTTTGCATAGCGAAAAGAAAGCAGTTAACTTTGTATCCGGTGGATTCAGGGATCTTTGTTGCACGTTGGATTGTTTTTTTTTTTAATGAAAATACTAGAAAAAATTGTACAATATTAGCCAGGAGGATGTAGAGGGAGTCAATTGTTCTTCCTGCCCTCCAACCTGCAACTGAAGCACCTGAGCTAAACTGATTACTTAGAGTTTTTTTTTTTTTTCACGGACAAACAGAACTGTATATTCACAATCTGGGTTGTAAATAAACCCTTCCACTTTGGGGTAGCAGCGGGTATGGTAATAAATGAAAGCATAAACCAAATAACATTTTTTGATGAATGTAAAGAGAATACTAAAAGCGATCAAGACCCTAAAACACCTTAACGCAACTAGGACACGAATACATATAACCAAAATGGCTTACAACCAGTTCGCGACCGAACCAGTTCACGAAACAACATATATTGGCATTTTTTCTCATTAAGAGCTAGTAAATTCCTTGAATACCAAAAAGAAAGACCTTGTAACGTGCATTAAAGATTTTAGAAAATAACTGCTAAGTCCCAGTGACGTCATATACAAACCCTCTCAACAGAAAAAAAACATACAACTTATTTTTATATTGAAAATTGAAAGGGCCATTGCTCTTTTTAACGTTCGAAAGTGATTGGAGGGCCCTCCTCCCAAACCCAACATTTCCCCAAACACATATAATCAAATTATGAAATAGCCATTTGGTTCAACGTAATTGAAAGGTCCGGAAATTATGTCTTTGAGGATGACAGAACCCCCTCCCCCAGGACCAAACCCCTCAGGGCAAGCGTTTTAAGTTATGCACTGGGGGCGTATGAGGAACATCTAGACAGAGTGATCGTATAAACTTCGAAGGGTGCTCTCCTTATCTGTCACTCCTTATCTATCACTCCTTATCTGTTGCTCCTTATCTGTCACTCCTTATCTGTCACTCCTTATCTATCACTCCTTATCTGTTGCTCCTGATCTGTCACTCCTTATCTGTCGCTCCTTATCTGTCACTCCGTATCTGTCACTCCTTATCTGTCACTCCTTATCTATCACTCCTTATCTGTCACTCCTTATCTGTCACTCCTTATCTATCACTCCTTATCTGTTGCTCCTTATCTGTCACTCCTTATCTGTCACTCCTTACCTCGCTCTTTAAACTAAAGCTTTAATTTTGTCCCAATTTCTGAAGAATGACCCCTGAATCACAAAAGCCGTAGAATAAATAGTTGAAGATACTAAAAATACTTTAGCGTAAAGAGCGAAGTATTAGGAGGAGGTGAGCCCATCATATGCATAATAGTTTCTGTTCGTTTTATTTTTTAATGCTTCTCCTTTATTTCAGTTGAAAAAACTTTTTCATATTTATTTTTGCATTGTTTTTTTTTAAGTAGTGCTAGAAAACCCTGGGCTCCCTTCCCTGTTAAAAAAAGATGATTCTTCATAATTTACATAATAATTACAGCTAACACATTCTACATGCAGACCTGTTCTACTTTAGTACCAACCCTCCTAATATGGAAATCTATAGTTGAAATTACATATTTTCTATTGATTCTGCCAATCTATCCCTCAACTCTAGTACCTGTTAATTGAAGCAACTGTGGCAAAACAAGAACTGGAAAAGCAAGTAAAAGGTGGTAGAAAAATTGGAAATATATAATTTGGGCTATATATTTGCAAATTAGGCATAAGTAATAGCAGTGAAAATTCCTGACCAGTGGCAACTATTGTGATCCATTCTTACTCTTTGACTCCAATTTCACTTAGATGTTCTCAAGCCTTTTTACAACGACTGTAGATTGTATATTGAAGAGAGAATATGATTTCAAAGGGGTTGTTTTCGACATCTGGATCATTATTTATTTCATCTTGAATGATTTTAGGTGATGTTTGCGATGATGACGATGATGACGATGGCGTTCCTGACAGTAAAGACAACTGCCGCCTTATCAAAAACCCTGAAAAGTCGAGGAAAAGGAGAAGTGTGGTGGAGGAAGGATTGAGGAGGGGGGGGGGGGGGGATAATGATGTCCTGGATGGGAATTTTCTGTCAAATTAATTAGTGGGGGGGACGTCTATTAGACACCCAAGAGTAATTGCTTCTCATTGATGCTGAGCAACACATGCATCGCAAGCGTCTAACAGTTGAAGATTGCCAACAAAAACCATAAAACAAGGATGTAATTGTCAAAATATTATCACTTAAAATTTAAAAAATTCTATTCCAATCCTACACTCGTTATCAATAATAAAAAATGGAGACTTTTTTCAAAACTTTGAGCCTTTCTATGCAAAATTATCACATATATCTTCAATATGGTTGATTTTCATTGAATATATTACCATCCCTAACTTACCTATATACCCAACTTTTTTGGGAGAGTCTAGTGGGGGAGGGAGATGTGTGCAAGCTACTTCAAGTGCATTTGTGAAGAGAGGTGTTTGCTTAACCTTATCAAATAGTAGTTTTTTATCAATTTTGTAAATTAGTTTCAAGGATCTGGGTTTAACTACAGCGTTTAGTTGATGGCGATTGGTATTATTGCATGATTGGTAGATATATCGAAATTAGAATATAGTCTGATTTTCTTAAATATTTGTATTTCCTTTTCTGTTTTAACAATGAAGGATTTCAAAACTATTGATTTATCTGTTAATTCGAGATGGCTTGCAACACTAAGAATCCCTTTCCTTTAAGGAAAATGTCCAAGCTTTTGTCTTTTTTTTTTCTTAAGAACACTCTAATGTAGGTTTCTTCAAAGAAGGTTGTCAAGGAAGAAAAAACGAACGGAAATATATTTAAAAAAAGGACTTTCTGAAGAGCACATTTTTCAAAGAAAAGTAGAGTCATGTTGAATTTCAGACCAGCAGAAATAGGTTCTACTAAAATTTAAACTCAAAACGACTTGAAATTATTATAGTATGAAAGAGTCAATGAAGCGAACAGAAAGTAAAATAATGTTCATATCAAATAAAGATAATAAAGGCTATCTCAAAAAGAACGCGGGATTTGAAAAGCCTGATCTCGGATTTACTTGAACTAACAACAAAACAGATTTTCATGAAAATTTTATGACTTCTTCTAGGGGGTCTCCCCCTCCCCTTTTTTACGAAAATTAAATAAATTTTCTCAGGTTTGTGGTTTTTGATGGGTAAGACTAAACTTAATGAAATTTATATATTTAGAATCAGCATAATAAGCCAATTTTTTCATATATTTATGTATCTGTTTTTTAGAGTTTCGATTACTATTGAGCCGGGTCGCTCCTTACTTACACTTCGTTACCACAAACTGTTTGATTGACCATACCTCTCTTATGTCTGTCGATAAAACTTCAGGTTTTATAGGTTAAATTTGCACTTTCGAAGGCAATATAGTTGAATAAAAAACTAAAAAAAAGAACTTCAGTAACTATAGGTAAAATTTGCACTTTTTAAAGCAGTATAGTTGACTTGAAAAACACAGCATTGATATAACTAGTTGAGTTTTGTTTGTCTTAAAGCTCACATAGCATGATTTATGGTAAACTGTATCTGTAAAATGGAGGTAAGAAAGAATGCAATTCATCCTTCAGAGAACAGTCTTTACCCAATTGTCTTTATTTTTGTTTTGATAAGCAATCCAAAATTTTTCACCGGTAGCTTTTCTTTCCCTCTTTGTGGCCAAATTTGTGCTTGGTGCCAGAACTCGGTGATAATTTTTTGATGTTCTGTGTAAAAGATGGTTGGAAAACCAGTAAAAGTTCAAGCAGGGATGTTTTTATTGGGGAACACATAGGATGGAAGTTATCCACTGGAAGTTTTTACACGGGGGAATTTTCCACGGGAAGGAAAGTTTCCGCGGGGCGAACTTGTCAGAGGAAATTATACACTCTTTAAAACTTGAGGAAAAAAATCAATAATTTAGGTTGATATATTTAACATCTTAAATCCATTTGGGAGGGCCATTTTTGCTTTAATTGTGTTTTTTAATGTATTCTTTTCAAATAACATTATATTTTATGCTGTTAGGGATATTAAGAGACAATTTTAAGAGAACTAAAAAGTAGCCCTTTTCTCAATTGAGAATATATTTTCAAGTTAAAAACTACAAAATTGGTCCGGTTTTATTTTTCTCAAATTTTCCGGGGTGGAAAGATTTTTCGGCTTATCTTTTGGTGTTCACCAACAGTGGCACAGGGCAGGCTCGTGCCAACAGAGGGTCTTTGGATTATCCCTTTTTTTATAATCTTGGAACCTTAAGCCCACCTACTGTTATTTAATTCTTATTAGAAAAAAATTCTATACATGTGCCTGGTTCATTGGCTGAACAAATTTGTTTTAGTGGCTGCTTTTTAAATACTTTTACCTGATAGTGGTTGACAAAATTAATATGAAACGAAAATTAGCTTTCTATTAATTTAACATTATATGGATAACGACCTGGAATTACGTCGCCGTGCATCTGCGCGGGGAACTGTCGCTCGCGGCGCCCGAAACCCTGCGCGCGCATCTCGACCGTCTGTCGGCCGCCCATGAGGCGCGGCTTGCGCCCAAGGAGCCCTGGCGCGCCGACAAGATGACCCCGGAGGCCCGCGCCCGGATGGAGCGCATGATCCTGCCGATAGAGATGCGCGTGGCGCGGGTCGACGCGACCTGGAAGCTGTCCCAGAACAAGCCGGAGCCCGCCCGCGCGGGCGTGATCGCGGCGCTTTTTCTGGATCTTTAAAACTATCCACGCATTATTCTCAGAATTTATTTCTATTAAATAATATTTAGAAGTCAAGTGCGATACCAGTCCCTTGCTTCAGTCCTAAACGCAGAAAATTAAGTAACTAAGCCAAACAACCAAACGAAATGACTAACGGAACTAGATGGCAGTGCCTTTGGACTTGAGTTGAAATGCTTTTTTTCTGGATCTTTAAAACTATCCACGCATTATTCTCAGAATTTATTTCTATTAAATAATATTTAGAAGTCAAGTGCGCAAAAAAAACATGCCAATATAATTACACAACAAAAGTTTTTAGAAAAGTGTAAAATAAACAAAATCATTCCAAAATCATTTCGTTTTAAGTATCATTTAAATACATTTAATGAGATTAATCACACGAGAAAGGTAAATTTACTAAATTAAACCATGTATTGAAGGATAAACGTTTTCAAAGATCACAGATTGTAAAAGAAATAGATTTTTTAAGAAACATACTTTGTGGGTTTCTTAATACGTATGATTTCTAACAAATTATATCAATTTTACCCACTGGGTTTTTAGAGCAGTGGGGTCAATTGGGTATTATGAGCAGGCCTGGTGGGGTTATACCACCTGCCACCCCAAAGGCTGACTCTGCTTAATACTTACTTATGAAAACAAGAGATTCTCAGCAATTACACACGACTCAAACCTTAAGAATTTATTTTATCAAGAGTCTAATATTTCACCAATGGCCTTGAGATATAAATGTCTACAAAATCGTCATTTTATAAATAAACTTTTTATAAACAAAAAGTAAAAACCAATTTTTTCTTTCAGGTCGATACGATCACCCCTCGGAAAAAAACAAACAAAAAAAAACAAACAAATAGACACACATCCGTGATCCGTGAACAAACAAATAAACACACATCCGTTAATTCCACATTTTTGTAGATAGGAGCTTGAAACTTCTACAGTAGGGTTCTCTAATACGCTGAATCTGATGATGTGATTTTCGTTAAGATTCTATGACTTTTAGGGGGTGTTTCAACCTATTTTCTAAAATAACGCAAATTTTCTCAGTCTCGTAACTTTTGATGGGTAAGTTATATTTTTGTAATTTTTGTTTTAGCTGTTTGGATTCATTTGAAATCATCAGTAATTTTGAATTACTGATTTGAATTACCTCAGTTGTTGTATTTTTGCTTTAATTGCATTGCTATATAATTCAGTATCAACACCAAGTGTTCCAATGCTGTTCAAAGATTTTTTTTTTACTGAGGAATCTTGCCATAACCTAATCTGGCTTATTGTACAGTCATGATTTTCTTTTTTGTTAATTTCTTTCTTTTTGCTTTTTTTTGTCTTTGCTGTTTTGCTATATGATAGAGCATTTTATAAAATTTCAACAAAACAAAATTTAAGTATGGATTAACAAATACGGAACCCCGATCTGTTTGAGTTTTCCTATAAAAACCTTGCTCAAAGATAGATTCAAGGATTCTAGCAACATCATTGCCTCTATTTGAAAGCAATTGAATATTTTTTGCATAGCGACTAAAACCCCTGATTGCAAGTAAATATACTTATACAGGCTATTATGACCACTTTCAATCTCGTCTCGAGAGAAAAGAGCTGTTTGTAAAATATTCAATACGCTCCACGGTCTCGCGCAAAGTCCGCTTCGCCTCGTCGATGCGGCGCGCGAACGCGTACCCGCCGCCGAGGACCGCGAGCGCCGCGACGGCGGCGACTGACCAGGCCCGACGACGTTTGACCATGTTCGCTCCTTCGACTTCCGCTGCGACGCCACCTGAGCGCACGGTCCTACCCGGTCATCCGTGCACGCCCTCGTGACCGCTACGGCAGAGCCGACAGGCGAAGTGGGGCCGAACGGGGCAAAATGCGCTGATACCCGCCCCCTCGACAAAACCTGACATTCATTGTTTGGTAAATACCTACCCCCCCCCAGTGGACGTCACAGCTTATCTTGACACCGTCAAAAAGCATTGCCTTCTGCCAAGAACCAAGGATTTTTGTGGGGCTTTTTTTCACTTGTAGGCTCATCCTTAATATCATAGACTTCGATAAATATCTGGTTAATTAATTTGCTATGGATACTATGATCATCATCATACCTGATAATATTTTGACAACATTTATGCAGCGAAAGAATAAGAGTGAGGAGGTGGCAATTCTCCCATAGTAATTCATCTGGTAGCCTAATGATCAAATCATTTTAAAAACACTTAAGTTTATATTCATTATTATGTCTCAAGTTTTATTAGCAAGTGTGTTTGTCAAGGGAAATTTCCAGATGGTTTTAGAGTTGCCTGTGTAACCCCAATTCATAAGGAAAGATGATGGGTCATAATAGGTCCTAGGTCATAAAAATGGCCCAGGAAATTACAGACTGTTAAGTATTTTATCTACATTTTAGAGAAGCATTTTAGTACTATAATGATGATTTTTTGATCGTAAAATCGCAACTGGCCGAGGCTGCCGTCCCCCAAAACCATTGCGCCATCACGATTGGAGATTTCCACGTAGGGATGTTTCTCGTCGAAATGCTGCTGTTTTTGCACGGTATATATTTTCTCGCCATCGCGATTGTAGATATCGACACTCAATATACTGGGAATATCACTTTTTTCTACTGGTTTGTCCAGGCTGAGAATAGCAAAAAAATTACCGCCTTTGGAAAAAATAGTGGCGATATGGTATTCAGATAATTCGATAGCTTGCTGTCCTCATTTAATTTTAAATTTCAGATCTCTTAGAAATTTTGTATTCATGTCTTCTTTTACCTGGATCTGGGGTTTACCAGCCACTCACGGAATATTCCCCTTTCATCATTGAATATTCCTCCCCCTTTTCCCCTTGGATAATTCTGGATTTTCATTAGAAGGGAAATTGAAATTTCTACTCTACTGGTTTAGTCAGGGGCTATCGTATTGCATTGCCAAAGGGAGAGACGATGGGAGGATGGAGGTTGAAATTGATATATGATCCTCAGGGCCGACATACCAGTCGGAAGTCGCATCTGATGTCCAGAGGCGTAATTTGCTATGGGGCAGGGGGCAACTGCCTCCCTAGACCTCAGTTTCCCCCCAGTAGAAATTTAGCGTCTTCAAAATTCTTGTCAAAATTATGATAGGCCTACATAATTTAAGTATCCACAGAAGCACATCATTTTACTTCAATATATCTTTGCCTATATGGTTATAGTATATGTGGCTCATTTTTCAATGTCATTTTCACTTGACTTGGAAAAATTTACTCCAACTTTTGCCTACTCTAGCGGAAATTCAAGAAACTCGATATCTGGGATTTATAGGGGACAATAAACTCAGCTGGAAAAAATAAGTGATGTTATTTCATGTAAAGTGTCAAGAGGTGTTGGAATGCTGCATAAACTTAAACAACTAAGGTACTGCTGTCATTTTACCGTTAGTATCGTCTTATATTAATTATGGATGCATGATATGGGTGAGTGGTTTTTACACAAATTATAAGGAGTACAGGTACAGCAAAATAAAGCTGTTCAGATTATTGGAAATTATGACGGGGTTATCTGATAAACATACATAAAAAATTTTTGTCAGTATTAAGGGGAGCATTTTGAAAGGGCATTGAGGTAGTAATGCTTGCTCTTCGATTACTTTTCAATAACCTCCTCAATATAACCTGAAAGTTTCAAGTATTGCCCATAGCTGTACTTGAGATACTGCTGATACACCCTTTTTAAAAACCGGGAACCGCGCAGTATCTTTTGATTTAGTTCAAATTTCTCTGTATTTCCACGTTATTACCCACGGGAAAAAATCAGCTTAGTAAGCGGAAAATATACATGAAGATATGCAAACTCGGTTTAGTGACCTACTCGGGATGGATATATCGATTTAGGTCTCAATTCCTTTGGAAGTTAATGGTGCCGAAATAGAATTGTCTTTGCAAGAGCCCCTCATCGAATTACAAAGTGATGAAATAACACGAGCAAAATCCAAAGATGAAAAGCACAATATATGGAAGACAACCGACGTTGTTACAAAGTACCCTTTGCTCTGAGATAAAGCGCAGTTCTACGTTATTGCTTTTCCTATCTTATCTTGCTCAGACTTTCATAAAAACCTAATTCACCTATTTCGGACTCTAATATACTATTTGTGAGCAGTTATTTGTGTCAACTAAATCTTGATAAATTCCCACTTCAAATGTTTCTAACCCTAAAAAAATCCGATTCATCTTTCTCAAACTTTGGGAAAACCTAGTTCACTTATTTCAGACTCTATTGTCCGCATCTGACTGAATATTGATAAAATCTCAGTTCATGTTTATCTAACTCAAAACTGAATCCAATTCATCTCTCTCAGAGTCTGATAAAAGACGAAACTTGCTATACCTTGAATATTTACAGATGTTTTAGTTTATGAATTCTCTGTAAATCTGTCAACTTTAATTATTGGCACTATGCATCTAAGTTCTATCATAGTTTCTTTTTTCTTGATGTTGCAACATTTTCTCTCGTTCATTTTCTTCTGTCGGGCACCTTGGCTCTGGTTTTTGTATAAGAAATTATTCCACAGAGCCTGAAAATTAAAGGCTTATCTATCACCTTAAAACAAATTAAATTATTATTTTATACCTTCTGATAGGCCCTAAAAATGGAATTTTTATACAAATAGTTACATTAAAAGAATCGTATTTTAATGATGATTTTGAATATATAAGTTTCAAAATACCCATCAAAAGTTACGAGCCTGAGAAAATTTGCCTTATTTTAGAAAATAGGGGAAAACACCCCTTAAAAGTCAAAGAATCTTAACGAAAATCACATCATTAGATTCAGCGTATCAGAGAACCCTACAGGAGAAGTTTCAGGCTCTTACCTACACAAATATGGAATTTTGCATTTTTTGTCACAAAACGGAGAGAAAATAGACGAATCATCGGGACAAGCATACCTTCCCGTCACTAAATATGTTCCGTTTTCAAACTGCTTTAATTTCTCTTAATTCCCCACATAATTCTAACAATTCCCCACATAATTCGAACAATATCAGATCAGAGAAACTCAAAATATCAGTAATTTGATGGCAAAGACCTTATTATGCAGTTTTTAGCTTGTCAAAGCGGCCGTCATTCGGAAATCTCAAAGACCTGAGCTACGGCTTGAGAGAAGCAGGAACCACTTCAGAAAGTCCATAAACACGCACCCGTGATCTGTCTTCTGGCAACAAATACGAAATTCCACATTTTTGTAGATAGGAGCTTGAAATTTTTGCTGAAGGGTTCTCTGATACGCTGAATGCGATGGTGTGATTTTCGTTAAGCTTCTATGACTTTTAGGGGGTGTTTCCCCCTATTTTCCAAAATAAGGCACATTTTCTCAGGCGCGTAACTTTTGATAACAAAAAGACTAAATTTGATGAAACTTATATATTTAAGACCAGCATGGAAATTGCTTCGTTTGGTGCCCCAACTCCCCAAAGAAAGCAGATCCGTTCCAGTTAGTCAATGACGTCTAGGACTTATTTCTATCTTTTTCACCATTTTTCATCCCGGTCCCTCCACTCTAAGCGTTTTCTAAGACTTTAGATCCCCCCCAACTCCCCCAATGTCACCGGATCCAGCCGGGATTTAAAATGAAGAGGTCTGAGACACAATATTAATCTAAATATTGAATTTCATTAAGATCCGATCACCCGTTCGTAAGTCAAAAATACTTTTTCCGAATTAACCGTTATATTCAGCTTCAGCTCTACCGTTAAATGAATCATTACATTTTCGAAATTGGTAGGAAATTTTACCAAGCTCATTGAATCGACTTACTGCATCCGTGAACTCATCTTGTGTCAGTGAGTTTTACACCAAAGAGTGGATCAAGTAGAGTAGCTGCAGCCAAGGCGGGATCATATGCAGTTATCCTCCTATTTTCTAGGTACTTGTAGATTTTCCTTTCCTCATCCTTTGAGACTGGCAAAAACGGTACAGTCTCTTCAAAATGCCGCTGTAGCAAATTGAAAAAAGAAGCGAAAAACATACAGAAGAGCCCTAGAGATAGAAAAAAATAGGGTCCAAATTCTTGCTGGTTTCAGGTATTTAATCTATTCTTCCATTCTCAAAATGTAGCGCGACCCCGGGTTAGCAATGCAAACTGACCTACAGAATTTCACAGAATCTGGGCTCTATTCTTTTTGCAACGCTTTTGTTCGGAGCCCTTCAACTAACAGCGTTAAAAAAAAATGCTCTCAGCCCCCACCTGCCTGTGTATGTCCTGGCGTAGAATTGTTTGTTACTGGATCGCCTTGAAGGTGCACTGAAGGCTAACTATCCAAAAACGCATTTTAAGATTCCGCCGTTTTTCCGTTTCGGTTGCTGGATCGGTGGTGACCGTGATGGTAATCCGTTTGTGACCAATGACGTCACTCATCAAACCTTATTAAGCAATCGCAAGGCAGTACTCGAACATTATAAAGAACAACTCGCTGATCTTTTGGAACGGGCCAGTGTGTCCAAGAATTCCATCGAACTGGATGCTGAATTTACCAAACATCTGAAGAAACTGGTCATCATACACCTACTTAATTTTTTTTTTTTTGGGGGGGGATTGGACTCTAGACGATACCAAATTTTATGCTCAATCGTTCAATGACCGGAGAAATCAACTAACGCACGTCCTCCACATTTTCATAAATGGTTTTCAAACTGAGGTTTTTTTCTAATTAGTGGAATTTTTCAGCGAACTTCGATTTTTTTTTTTAGAATTTTCTAGGGTTTTGGGCGTATTAGTCAAAGGGCATATCAACAACATTAAAATATATTTCAAATTTTCTCCAGCCCATAACAACTGTTATCCCAATGATAAATGCAGCAATGAGCAAAATATATGCATGGCTTATTATAAAGACCAAACAGACCAAACAGATTAGAGAGACTGTCAGACTAGATGGAAAGACAGACAAGAGAGACTGACAGACAGATCAGATGGACAGACCAGACCCAAAGACAGATAGTTATATCAGACATACAGACAGAAGAGACAGCCAAAAAGATAGAAAGACCAGACAGAAAGACAGACCAGATAGACAGAAAGACAAACCAGACAGATCAGATGCTTGTTCTTACCACTAAGACAAATTTCCATCCTAAATGTGTAGTTTGTTTGCATGGCTCTGCTAATTTATATAAAATAAGAGCAAAAAGTTTGTTTGTTTTAAATGTTTTTTTCTCTTTTCTGCTGATTTTATAAACTATGCTTTTTTGCCACTATGACAAATTTTCATCCTAGAAGTTTATTTTTTTCACTTGGCTCTACTAATTTTTTTAAAAGATAGAAACAAGTTTGCAATGGTTTAAATGTTTTTTCTCTCTTTTGCTGTTTTAATAAATACTTGAAGAAGCAAAATGTTATGATGTCATTTTTCACAGGACCCAAATTAAGAGCCAAAAGTGCTGCAGACGTTGTTTCCGAGAATGTTTCAACTCTTCGTGCTAGAACGCTGCTTGGAAAGCACCGTTGTACACAGACCAGGCCAAATCACGAGAAACGTGTTTTTGACGTCATAAAATCCATTAGGTTTGTATCACATTAGTACTTAAAAATGGAACAGGTCACCACATCTCGTGAGGCTCACATATCCCTGTTCACCTCGAAATGTCTCGGTCTACCTGCAGGGCACGGGTTCCAGCCCGATCTGGCCGCGGGAGATAACCTCTAGCATCATCATCATCCTTATTATTATCTTCATCATCATCATCATCTTCATCTTCTTGTCATCATCAGCAACAACATCATTATCATCATCATCATTATCATCATCACCATCATCATCACTGTCATCATAGTCATCATCATCATAGTCATCATCATCATCACCATCATCACCATCCTCCTCCTCCTCATCATCATCATCGTTGTCACCGGCATCATCGGTAGACTCTGGCTGAGCTTACGGAGTCACGCCACTGACCCCCGTCGTAGGCCAAATAACCAGTCGCACCAGAACTCAAACTTCGTCTTCACGGACAAATGATTTTAATTTTAGCGAGATAATCACTCGACTAGTGATCAAAGCAAAAAATGTGTTATGAATATAAATTTTGCTTGAAACGACTGTGTAGGAAAAATGAATCACTTAATATTAATCTTCCTTTGACCTACCAACTTCCCATAAGACAGTTTCCATGCTGATTACAAATCTGAGGCCGCACTTCGCGAGCGAAGTCGACCCCTTGGGGGACGGCGGCGGCAACCAGGAGCAGAGCGAGCACGGGCGCGCAATGTAGCGCCGCCGCGTCGTCGCGCGTGCGTCAGCGCGGTTTTGCCTGCACGTTCCTCACATCAGCGCTCGCGCCCGGCGACGACTCGATACGCTGCGCCGCGATCCCGATGCGCACATCCTCCACCACGAACTTCCACGCCGCCCTCCTCCACATCGCGTGGCCGATAGCGGCTCTACTTCTCACGGCACTCGGCACCATCATCGTTTAATTTTGCCGTTTTGGACAGGATAAAGTTTGCCTCTGATTCCAAGATGACACCATCAGACAATATCTTCAAACCGTTTGCCCGCAAAGTGGAGCCGGTTGAGGTAATGTCAACAATAGCGTCTGCCTGTCCCGCTGCGGGAGCGGCCTCGGTTGCACCAAGACTTTCAACGATGCGATACACCGCAATGCCGTGGTCGGTGAAATATCCTTGTGTCAAATTCCAGTATTTGGTGGCAATGCGCAATCGCCTGCCGTGACGTAATTTTCACGTTTTGTTTTTCCTTTGTTGAGTTTTAAGTACTATTTCTGTGTTTTAATAATGCTTTGTAAATTTATTTTATTAATATAAGTTGTATATACAAAAGTCTGTGTTCTTTAGATTTATTGTTTTAGGATGAAACTTTGATACGAAATCATTTATAAGATGGAATATCTAACGCTGATGGTATGTGACATCTCGTTGGTTCAGTAGTTATCTTAACCTATCCAGCCCCATTAGAACACTAATAGCCCTGTAATAGGAACGTGTATCTGAGCTTTAGTGAAAAGAACGAGAGGTCGTTAAATTTTAACGTTGCTCTTTAATCCTATCAGGAAGAAAACTATTTTTGGTTTAATTTCTGTTCGTCTTTAGTAGCATACCCAGAATACACCCTAATTGTGAGGAGAGCCACCTTCCGCCCAAACGCAAGTGTTTTAAGCAGAATCTAACTTTTTCACAGCTTTTTTTAGAAAGAGCTGATTTAACCTATTTTCTTTTCGAAAGAAAGTATAATTATCCAAAACAAACAACCATCTCCGCAATAGAAAGGTAAAATTCTAGACAAGCTATTTTTGTCTATCTTTGAAAGTAATTGAGGAAGATAATTGAAACTAACAGATATGAACCCAGAGCCTCAATGGTCCCCTGGGAAGATGCTTTAAAGTACCTAGATCCACCTCTTCTCCCTCTAAAGGATGCTGAACGTTTATAATCTTGTGTGTTTAAAAGTGAAGCCATGAAACATAGAGGTACTCGTTAGATGAGGTACAAGGATAATAATTTGAGTCTAGGCTAATATTTTTGCTTAATTCTGACTCACTGACGTAACCCGAATGCCAGACCTTTTCTTTGATGAAAGTACCATATTTTTAAAGTTGAGAAATCTTGTAGTGTGAAAATTTGCAGCACAATTTTATTGAACATGTATTTGCTTATTTTATCGGTGTCTCTCGCCACAGCGCAGCACGTCTGTACGTCTGATGCACCAGCAGGGCTGGTTACTTGTAATCAGTGCTAGGCATTTCCCCTGGATAATCCGGATGACACTCATATAACATATAAGCTTAATAAGTTAAATTTGAACTATAGTGGGTAGGTAGTTTTAGTTAGGTAGTTAGTTATGTAACTAGGCAGTCTAGTGAGGTAGATAGAAAGTAGTTGTAGTTTGTAGAAAGTAGCTTAGTGATCTGAAAAACTAGGTTAACATTCAAGCTAAAATCCGAACAGAAAAGGGTTTTTTTGAGGAATTGCTTATGATAAAAGATATGTCCTAAAAACTTATATAATTTCGGCTGCGGGAATCAAGCAAGAGAACATCCATAAACAACGATGTAGAGAACAAGAGAAAACGGTACAGGTACAGGTCGATGTCGCGGAAGGACCGCAGAGCCGAATAGATGGTCGTCACAAGTTTGACGGCCGTCATGCCGCTCTTGTCCTTATAGTCATTGATGTCGTACTGGCGGATGACGTCGAGTTCTGGCGCATATCCCGGCTGCCCGGTACGCAATACAATCCTCACCCGGTCGTTATGCATCTCGTCGCGGATCCAATGGACCAGTTCCAGGCCGACATATTCGCTCTCCATGACCACATCGAGCAGAACGACCGCGATCGAACTCTCATCTTTCATGATAGCCGTGTCGGATCTGGCTGCACAGGTGGCGGAGACCTATCCGGTGCGCCTGGTCGAAAACACGCTGCATCCGGTGAATTTTGCCATTCCGTCGATGGTGATGGCCGATGGCGGGCGGCTCACGGGAATGTCTCATCCGATCAGCCCCTGGGCTGCAGCTGTGAGCGCAGAAAGTGGAGAAGATGTCTGATCCTCTGCTGAAGGTCGATGGATTGGAGATTTCGGTCGGCCCGCATCGGGTTGTCGATGGCGTATCATTTGACATTGCGCCGGCCGCCACTGTACTCCAATACTCCAATGTTTTTATTAGATAATTAGCGTTAAAATCCAGGCCTGAGAGAGATAGGGCCCTAATCGCCCTCCTCTTTTTACTTGTGCATAGCCAATAATTCAATGAATTAATTTTGATGTGATATTTTCCTTTTCAGATGCTGGACAAACTGGAGGGAAGTCGATCTAATGTTTAACTGTGTTTTTATAAGTTTTTTTAAGATAAAACTAACTTTGCTTTAATGTTAGCAAAAGATTATTATTTGTCATATTAACAAATATATTAGTATACAGGTTAAATTAGATATCCGAGTTTACCAGAAAATTAGAATTTGTTAATTTTAGGTTGATGACCTTTCTGCTGAACTCGATGCCAGCCAAAAGGAATGCCGAAACTTTTCCACTGAACTCTTCCGGCTCAAAGGAGCCTACGACGAAAGCGTTGAGCAGCTTGATGCCCTCCGCAGGGAAAACAAAAATCTTGCCGATGAGATCAAGGATCTGATGGATCAAATTGGAGAAGGTAGGTTAAAAGCTTTCATGAGATTGCTTGATAGTAGTTAAATCCGAATTAAAGCAGTTTGATTCAATTTCAAATTTTGCCGAAATACTTGGTGCAATGACTGAAGTACTTTCCTCCTCCTTGGGAACTACGACAGGATTCATAATCCCAAACTGCTGGTAATTTTCATCTAAAAATATCCCTTCAGGTTCTAAAAAAGTTGTAAATAAACTTTCATTGTGAACAAATACATGAGAGTAAATATGCAACTATGCTAAAGCTAGAAGATATTCATAAGCTACTGGTTAGGAGACTTTAGCAGAGTGCTTTGTCACCCAGTCAGGCGATTGCAGTGTTACTACGTTGATGGTGTCGAGCGTGCCGTCACTCCATTCGTCGGTGGCAAGCAGGGTCAGTTGCCGCCAATTTGGACCTACTTTCGTAGTTGTAGTCACGTCGACCATCGGATCATCCGAGATGACGCGCTGCCCCACTCTAATATCTTCGATCTTCATGAGTCCTATTCCCGGCAATTCGTCACGCGTAGTGGCGATTGCAGACGCCTCCCCTTGCAACGGCGTTCGAGCCAGGCCGACCAGCATTAGATTAACTTAAATTATGCCATAAAAAAAATAAAAAGAGCAGAAACCATATCATAAGGCAAGAAGGAATTACAGTCTGGAAGTCAACAGCAGCAATATTATAAAAGAAAAGTTTGAGCAGGCCTTGGATAGATTAGGTTGGAGGAGGAGCGTGCGTAGCTGTGTTGACCTCAGGCGGCTTGGTGCTGCAGTAAATTATTAGTAGTAGTAGTAGTATTACCAATGGGAATGACCGATCCATGAATTTTGTCAGTCCATCCTGCAACCGAATGTATTGCAGAATGTTTAGATTTCCTTTTTATGTAATTTCATCGAAAATCAACTTTCAATAATCAAGTCTATAATTTACCAAAAGATGTAAAAACAGACAGGAATTGAAATACAAATCAGAAAGTCTTCTGGAAAATTTGCCTTCCACTACTTTTAACGTATATAAAATCAAACTATCCTTTTTCTCTATACTACCAAAATCAATCTTTTCCAACCAGAATTCAAATGACTCCAAACTCGACTATTTAACTTTTTTTTAGTCATAGGAACTTTACGATATTTTGCACTAAGTAATGCATCTGGTCCCATTAAGGTCTCTGTCACCACATCTGAGCCAATGATTCCTATTACTTCCACATCATCTGCAACTTTAGAGAATCTGTCCTGTAGTTCCTTGGGCGCCCAATAAGTAATAAGGACTTGAGGGTTGTCTTGATAAATGCTTGCTATCATTTTTTGACGAAGACCAAGCTCGCTTCGATTTTTGAAACTATCTCCTCCAGGAACAGGATAAACCAAGATGTAATCTACATAACCCTCATAGTTTTCCCCTCAATAGATCACCAGCATATCACAACATTCTTTAATCTTTTATTAAAATATACAGATCTATGAGAAGTAATTTTGCCCTTCTTATTGGCAAAATGCCATTTTCCGCGTAAATTTAGATTATGGTTACATTATTTTCACAGGGGTTGATATGAATCAGCAAATCATCATGAACTTTTCTGTGTCACCTAGTAGTGATGATTTAAGTGTCATTGCTAATGCACAATTGGAAACCATGCCTGATGAATTTAGTGACCGTATCGACGGTGCGTTCCTGCACGGCTCGATGTTCACCGAGAAGTCGTTCCACTGGTTCGCGGGCGTCGCGAACGGGGACGTGGCGGCGGCGTCGACCGCCCGCGAGGGCGGCAACCTCGCGACGAACGTCGACAACGAGATGGACTTCTACTTCGGCATCCGCGTCGATCCGTTCGGCGCGATGGGTGGCGAGGACTACCAGCACGCGGACATCGTCGGCCAGGAGGACACGCTCCTGTCGCTCGGTGCTGCGGTGCAGCTCGGTAACCACGAGCAGCCCTCCGCCTCCACCGGACGGTACCACCTCCTGTCTGCTTTTGAAACCATCGATGACCTTCCTCTCATGAAGCCGCGCACACCCTCACTCAGAGATCGACCGAAGCCGCGATCCGTTTGCCAAAGACAAGAGCACTGCGTCGTCCTCATCCGCAGCCGCCGCATCCGGCGCGAACGGTGCCGGCTCCGAGCCTGCGCTGCTGTCAAGCATGGACGAATCCCACTGGCGCACGCCGAAGGCATCGCTGCCGGACGTGTAAGTGGCTCGTTGTGCGCGCCGGTGATGCACGGCTCGAATCCGCTGGCCGTTCGCCTGGCCAATCGACTGGTGGAATTAGCGCCGGGCGATATCGCGGCCGTGAAGTTTCTTTCCGGTGGCTCGGAGACGACGGAGGCCGCGATCAAGATGGCGCGGCAGTACCATCGACTTCAAGGCAATGGGACCAAGTACAAGATCATCTCGCGCTATCACTCTTGGCACGGCTCGACGATGGGGTCGCTGGCAGCGTCCGGCTTGCCGGCGCGAAAAACGACCAGCGAACCGTTGCCGACCATTGAATCACAAAGGCCATAGAATAAATAGTTGAAATACTAAAAATACTTTAGCGTAAAGAGCGAGGCATTAGGAGGATGTGAACCCCTCATATGCTTAATAATTTCTGTTCTTTTTAATTTTTAATACTGCTCCTTATTTTCAGTTGAAAAAAGTTTTTCATATTTATTTTTTCATTGTTTTTTTTTAAATAATGCTCGAAAATCCTGTGCTCCCTTCATGGAAATTTTCTTTCCCCGTGAGAAATTCCTCCATGGAAATTTCCCCCCAAGGTTCACGTACCCTTGCATTTAATTGATAAACTTCTCGGAAGACACGTCCTTTACAACCCTCAGGGAATTCAGGGAATTCAAGTCGTACAATTGATTTACGGACCTGTAATACAACCAAATCATAAATGGATTTGGCTTCTCGATATCCACGTAAGGGGGGTGCTAATGGATTGGTATCTGCTGTTGGATCTTGGAATGCCATTTTCGTTTCAACGACATAATTCGTAATGGAACCACTTGGATTATTCGCTAAACAAATCACCTCTAAACACAAAATATCTCTATAGATTTACCGCTTTAGTTATTTATCATTTTCAACTAGTAATTTTGTATAAGCTTCTGTTCAGCAAAGGATGAGCTGTAATACAAGCGTCAAATACTCTGAAACAATTTTTGATTTTTTTAATTTTTAATTTTTTTTAATTTTTTAACAATTTTTAATTTTTTTAAACTTTGTAACAAAATATCTATTTATAGATTTGCCGCTTTAGTTATTTATCATTTCCAAATAGTAATTTTTTATAAGCTTCTGTTCAGCAAAGGGGGGAAACCTAAAATCTTGGAAAACACTTAGAGTCGAGGGATCGGGATTAAACTTGGTGGGAAGAATAAGCACAAGTCCTAGATACATGATTGACATAACCGGAATGGGTCCGCTCTCTTTGGGGTAGTTGGAGGGGGGAGGGCTAATTCTGAAAAATTAGAAAAAAATTAGGTATTTTTAACTTACGAACAGGTGATCAGATCTCAATGAAATTTGATATTTAGAAAGATATCGTGTCTCAAAGCTCTTATTTCAAATCCCGACCGGATCTGATTGAGCATCGTAATTCAATAGATAATGCTCTAAAATTTATAAAACCTCAAGAAAGTTTTACTTCAGCTATAGCAGAACATATCTTTAATAACCCGGACCATTTTGCGCCGTTCGAGGAGGCAACAGCCATTTCCAATGATAAAGGTTTCACTCAATGGGCTCTTGAAGCATTAGAAATAAAGAAAAAATTAACAATTAACAGAGATACTGGTAATATAAATATTGATCTTATTTAAGAAAAAAAATGAACCCATATTTAAAGTAAAGTATTGGCTGCGTGTACAATAAAGCACACAGTTGAAGTTACAAATAAGCGAACAGCAGCAGGTGCCACTCAGCCAGGAGATGCAGGTACAACTAAGCCAACAGGCTAAATTACTGCTTATTTACTTTTTGCGAATAAACCATATCAAGCCTATTGTGCCAACTGCTAACAGAACTGAGCCACCGTAAATAAGTTTTTTCACATAAGATTTGTTTGAAACAGGGTTTGGCTCTTGCAGAACCTCAAAATCTTTGGAAATCTTATTTGGAGTGTCAACAAAATCACGTCGCAGTTGCCGCTGGCCAGGACCTCGATCGCGGGCGCGATCATGCGCGCGTCGTACTGGTAGTCGGGGTGCAGCATGACCACGAAGTCCGCGCCGGCCTCGAGGGCGGCCCGGTAGCAGGTCTTCTGGTTGCCGCCGTAGCCGGTGTTGCGCTCGTGCTCGATGACCCGGATGCCCAGCTCGCGCGCGAGGCGCACGGTGTCGTCCTTCGAGCAGTCGTCGACGAGGATCACCTCGTCCACGAAGCCGGCGGGGATGTCCTCGAAGCTTGATTACCTTGAGCAAAGAATTCAATTTCACTGATTTAAAAGAGGTTGCACATTATCAGGCATAAACCTTCTACGAACTCAAATGCACACTAATTAACTTAGTGTGTAGTCTTTTTATCCAGATATGTATGCAAGGACTACTTCTGTATTTTAAATTATATATAATATTTTTTATATCTATTATATTTAACTGTGAAGATTTTTTCCAAAGAAAAACACTACAAACATTTACACATGCTAAAAAGAATTAGGAGTTAATAACTATAGGAGCAGTTACTGATGTTACAACTGGTGTAAGACTATGAAAAGCTTTATAGATTAGTTTATTGTTGTCAGACTACATATTGACTTTGACTCACAAATCAGTATTCCTGTTTTTATACTTGATTTTTATGTTTTCAGTAAAGCGCTAGTTTTCTATAATCCTCGGAACATAGGGGAACATTATTAGGTGGTTTATTTGTACTGTTTTTATTGATATATATATTAGATAGACTGTGAAGTAATAATTTCTGTCCGTTTTAAAGTTCAGCTTCACTCTTTAAAGACTGTTCATTTCACTTTGAATTTCATTAACACTTGAATCGTTTTTTCTTGCTTTGTGATTTTCTTTCAGGTAGTCAAGTTTCTATAATTGAAAATAAGTCTGTACAATCAAAACCATTGAGTCAGGTTATTGAAAGAGTCGACTAAACATAGAAGAGAAGCGTAGAAAATAAGTTTGTGTTTTTCGTTCAGGAATATCCAATGGTTACTACGCAAAACATGCCAACACCATCCTCATTGCCCACTTCGAAAATCAGTGAAAACAATGCTACCACTTGCTCGAAACTCGCTCGTTCAGGAACGTGCGGTAGATACCCTCGAGCGTCTGCGCCAGGCCACGCGAAAGCAGCAGCCGCTGCTCAAGCTGTTCTCGCGGCGAGTCCGCGTCCTCGATCGTCGGCAGCAGGGCGGAGGACACCGCCCACTGATCGCCCTGGAAGCCAAGCTCCCACTGGTGCTCGCCGTCGGACAGGATCAGCCCGACCTTGCGCGGCCACTTGCCGGTCACAAGCGCATCACCCGCCTCGATCAGCCGCGTCGGCCCAAAGCATTCTTAATTTTCAAAGCTATTTTCTTTTTACATTTTAATTCAACGATTAGATTTTATTTTTTTTCTTCGATTTTTATATTTATTTCAAAGAGCTGGGAAACGGAAATTTTTAAAATTGTTCTGAAGAAGGTTTGAAAAGATCCATTTGGTTGTCACTAGGATTTAGATGATGTTTTCCATAAACTTTCAGACATGTTTTATTTATGTCCTTTTTTTCTCGGAACAGGAACTTTAACTAAAAAAACTGAAATTTGGAAAATCCAAAATAAGTGGATAGCTTCACTCACCTCGGTAGTATTGTTAGTAAAGACAGTGGGTGCAGTGAAAATGTAAAAACAGTCCACGGTGATTTTCACAGTTGAAAAGTTATTAAGAAAAGCAATATCAGGTATGAAGAAGCTCCAACGCTGCCAGTAGCAAAGTTCGACAAAATTCCAAAAGCTGCCAACATTTTAGCAGCACAATTTGTATTTTGACAGATTTGCAGAACAGTAACAAATGTAAGCCTGTTGTTAGCCTATATACTGTTACTGTTGTTAGTCCGGTTTGCCCCTCCAACTCTCCCCAATGTCACCGGATCTTGTCGTATTTAGAATAAGAGCTCTGAAGCACAAGAGCTCTAAATACCAAATTTCATTAAGATCTGATCGCCCGTTCGTAAGTTATAAATACCTCAATTTTCCTATTTTTTCGAATTACACCCCCCCAGCTCCCCCAAAGAGAGCGGATCCGGTCCGGTTATTCCAGCCAAGTATCATGAAATTGCGCTTATTCTTCCCACCAACTTTCGTCCTGATCTCTCCACTCTAAGCCAAGCCTGCGCACGGTCTCGTTCAATAATATCTTTATTCAATTCTTGCCTGGCGAAGCTAATTATTTCATCGCGCAGCATCTGCTGATCTTCCGTCAGAGAAAAATTCATTGCTTTGGGATAAGTGATTATGGAAAAGCTGAAGGGGCTGGATGCTTGTTCTTGTTTGCGGTCTCGTAATCAGGTTGCGATAGGCTTTGCGAAATAGACAGCCAAGATCGCATTAGCTGAAGACGGTTTGAATATCGAATATCGATCACGGAATATCGATTTCCCTGGGCCACCCACGCCTTCAAGCGCGGCAACACCTCCTCGGCATCCCGTCCTCGCAATTCCCGTCGAGTCCGATACCGCGCCCGATCTTCGTGGAGCTTGAGATTCTCCAACAGCCGCGCAACCGATGCCCCCGCAATGGTCGGCGGCTCCACCAACGGACGTTCCGGATAGGTCACTCGGTAAATCCTCCCGTGGTCCACGTCACGATTCGGATCCCGCGCCGAGTGCTGCATGTGGCCGATCAGCGCGTTGTGCCAATCCACAATGTAAAGATAGCGACAACGACGGTCGTCCGGATGATGCAGATGCGGATTCCGACAATGACGGGATTCCGGACAGCGTCGAAGGCAATGTCGATACGGACAACGACGGTGTTCCGGATTTCCTCGATCGTGACAGCGATGACGACGGCATTCCCGACACTATTGAAGACGATATTGCGGTGGGTGCCGACAGCGACAATGACGGCATTGACGACGGCTACGATATCGACAGCTCAATGATGGGTACAGACGCAAACGGCGACGGTGTCGACGACGCGATTCATACACAGAAGAATTGTAGCCAACGCATCTTGAATGCTGATCCACTATGCTTTACCCCACCCCAATGCGTAAATATATAGCCCAAATTATATATTTTCCAGCTATTCTTGCAATGCGGCTCTCTTTGTTTCCACCCGTGTTAATTTAAATTGAAATCAAACAGTTCGTGGTAACAAACTGTAGTAAGGAGCGACCCGGCTCAATAGTAAACGAAACTCTAAAAAATCGGAATTTCGATGCTAAAAGATATATCAAAAGAATCGTATTTTTATGCCGTTCGAGCAGCAGCCGGTCCCAGGTTTCGGTGCGCGGATACCCTTCAGCCGTGACCGCCAGGGCTTCGGTGTACCAATGCGGGATGTTGAACTTCGTCTGCTGCAGCGTGATGATGTGCACGAATTCGTGCTTCAACACCCGGGCCCAGTTGAACGGCTTGTCGACGGCGGTCGGAGACGCCAGCGCGACCATCATGCCGGTCGAGGCACCGATCGTCTGAATCCAGGGCAGCCCGACCATCCGCGCGCTGAACCACTCGTGCGCTTTCAGTTTACCAGAAATATAATTCAGAATTCAATGGAAACTGTCTAGAGGCTAAAGAAAATGGGTTGATAATTTTTTTGGAAAAGAATACTTATCACCATTTATAACGATCGTAACAAATATAGCCCTCTATGACTGTAGCTGCGTAGATGGTAGCACTAGAGGAATTGTTATTAAACCTAAGCATATAAGGAAAAATAGATTAATCCCTATGGACGTAATGGTAAGGATAAAGGAGATACTACTGACAATCAGGCAATGCTGGAAAAATCGGAGCATAGGAAGAATTGTATATACACATAGGCCTATAGGCTATAGCCTATATATCAGAGAAAAGCTAAAAATCTAAGCTGTAGGCTACATCAATATGGTTATTATTGAAATTGTATTATTATTACAACAACCTCTTTTCGGAAATACCAATTATCCTATTTTGATGTATATATCCCTATAGTGTCTCAGTTTTATTCCTACATTTACAGATAGGCTAGCTGACTTTCTTCTGATTCTAAAATTACAACTTTTACTGCTTGATATTGATTATATAAACCAATCATTGGCCCTGTTGGTGGGCATAACCACAAAAATCAAAACTACTTCTACTAACAACTAACCGCTACAGCAACTCACTTGAGGCCAACACAGCTACACGTGCTCGTCCTCCATCCAAATCCGTTCAAAGCCTCTCATTTTACACCCTACCAGGAAGTTCACAATTCCTTTAAATCAATTTTTATGACATCCTCCCACCCCAACTGTTGACGATCTACTTTTCATTTAGCCCTATATGGTTGGCCGAAAAGGACCATCTTCGACACAATCATCCGTGACCACGGATGGGCCGGCAGGGCGTTTCGGCGTCACGGTCAGCGCGTTTTCGTCGGTATCGGCCGAGCCGCCGCTGGTGCTGGTCTGCATCAACCGGCGCAGCCCGGCGATCGATGCGATCACGGCCAACGATGCGTTTTGCGTGAACCTGCTGCGCGACGATCAGGCCGATATCGCCAATTGCTTTGCCGGCCGCCCCGGTGCGCTGACGCCGTATGATTTCGCCTGCACCGACTGGCAGACCGCCCATACCGGCGCGCCGGTTCTGTCGACTCAAGTATGCTTTCAAGCATGGCTTAACCTTTACAGTGGGAACGTCCTTGACCACTGGTCAGCCTAACTCAGTGGTATGGTCAAGTATTCATCATAAGACAAGCACTTCCCCTGGAGCGCATGGTTTTCCGGATCCAGGTTACTTTTTGAACTGCAATGAGGACTTGGACGCCTTATCCGTTCCATCAGCGGACCAATGCGACTGAACATATATGACAGAGATTTATTAGCTCGGATATCCGCGCGATACGACGCTTTTGCGCCGTCTTAATTCAGTAGTAGTACATAACCCCCTACTCCCTGGAAACGACCGCGGTCTGACAACCAATCCTTATTCCATTTCTCACTTGTGTTTGAATTCTGTTCTCCCAATTATTATAATAAAACAAAGGCAGACTAATTTTTGCAGAACTTTGTAGCCTTTTAAGTAAGAGGATGATAGTTATAAGTAAGAGAATTGGTTATTTAAGTAAGAGAATGATACTTTTATCGTTAGGAAAACGGGCAGTAGCCATACTCTTGTTTGTATTCGCTGTTGTGATGCTTTACTCTCCAATAGAAGAGCAGAAAGTGAAGAGGCTGAAAGCATTTGAGAAAAATATTCACAAATTTTCCGAGAAAACCTTTTTTGCCGAATACAATATAAAATGTTTGATATAAAATGACAATTTTTGTACCATTATGAGATTACGTTTCATCCATCTCCTGAATCGCATTCTCGAAATTTGCTTCTTTTTTACATAGGAAGAAATATGCTGAAAAGGCATGAATAACATGCGAAAATATTTCTGTTTTGATAGGAAGTTTTGATCATTCAGTGGTGGATTTTGATCGCGTGGGAGCCTTTGGCTTTGCTTTTGGTGATGTCGAAATCAGCCGTCCCGGGGCCTATGATTTTGAGTGGGTGGCGTTCAATTCCGCTGGAGATTTTGGCGCGGAGCTTTGGATGCACACTTCTCCTGCCGGTGGTGAGACTGGGCCGATCGACCCTAATTCTCAGGAATTCGACGTCTGGCTTCCGGTTGCCGACTATAGCATTTTTGGAGCGTTTCCTGTTAGTCTCAGCGGACCTATCGAGGTGACCACGTACATTTAACCAACCACTTGGAAAACTATAGTTTCTATGAATATCTTAATTCTATGGCTATCTACCTTAGTTCTACCCTAGGAATGACGCATGGACGGATGATAGATAGACTTATCTATTAACAATTTTAATTCAAGGGCTTGTGCCAGATTTGCCTCTCACTCAATCAGACTATCTGTCTTGGCTTTTTCTACAATTAGCCATAGTTTGATGCCCACGAAATTACCATTAGTCATAGCTAATTGTAGAAAAAGCCAATCTGGCTTTTCTGAGCGGAGCCGTTTTCAGGACTGGATTCGCGCCTCAAAGACACGGTTCGGGCCGAGACGCTAACAGCCTTGCATCAGAGCCGCGCGACGACCATCGTTGTGACGCATGATGCCGAAGAGGCAATGCGGATGGGCGACAGGATCGCGCTTTTGAACCGAGGTCACCTCGTGCAGACCGGGACGGCGGAAGAGCTGTATCAGTGCCCGTCTGATTTGTTCGTCGCCGGGTTCTTCTCGGAGCTGAATCTGTTTGAAACACGGGTGAAGGGCGGCGAAGCCAAAGAATAGCTGAGATTATAAAGTTGGGTATAAAATAGACAATATTAATTTTGTCAGATGTTCTACACCAAATATAAACAATAAAAAATAAAAAATAAAATCAAAACCACATAAAGAAAGGAAACACTTGGTAAGAAACAGGTGATGAGCTACTGGTGGGACTTGTACTTAAATAAAAAGTCAACTTAAAGCCTATATAAGATATATAAAACATATATGTTCATCCCACTCCCAATTATTTGAAATTTTTTGACATTTTTTTAAAATTAAAATAAACCCCCG
Source organism: Alatinidae sp. Z8VKAUB7J3 (assembly GCA_010016025.2). Lineage (NCBI taxonomy): Eukaryota > Metazoa > Cnidaria > Cubozoa > Carybdeida > Alatinidae > Alatinidae sp. Z8VKAUB7J3. Next base: position 135,814,991 of record JAAAKM020721499.1, on the reverse strand, counting down.
TTCTGGTGGACTTTTGGGCCGAATGGTGTGGCCCGTGCAAAGTGTTAGGCCCGGTATTGGAACGGCTGGCAGAAGCACAAAAAGGTCGCTGGGCGTTTGTAAAAGTGGATACAGAAGCACACCCCGATTTAGCGCAGCAATATCAAATTCGCAGCATTCCGAATGTCAAATTATTTGTTGATGGCGAAGTTGCCAACGAGTTTGCCGGCGCGCTGCCGGAGCAAGCCGTTCTGCAATGGTTGGATAAAGCGCTGCCCGGAAAACGTCAGTTATATGAACTGTCATAATTTTACTAGGACCTCTTTTGGAAGTACCAATTATCCTATTTTGATGTATATATCCTTTCAGTGTTTCAGTTTTATTCACATATTAGCAGAAAACTGATATTTTTCTGTTTCTAAAAATGTAACTTTCATTGCTTAAGATTTATTCAACAAATCACAAATAGTCAATATTTTTCTTTCTTTTCATTTACTTGTCAGAACAGAGACCATATTTTCAATCTATGCTGACAAATTATTGGTGAAAAATTTACCAGTCACCTGCCCAGGTCATCTGCCAAGTTCTTGTTTTAGAAATCCAGTTTTAGACACATATTAGCGCGACGCAGGTAGCGAGGATAATCAGTTGAGTACTGGCGTTCACATGTACCATTTCATGCAATACATTATTGAAGTTGTTTTATCCAAAGTTGTATTTAAGTACGAAAATAAAATTATTGTCTTATAATCATTTTTTGTCTGTGATCTAGGGCATCAGGTACAGTTCCTTTAGTCTTTCAGGAACGGTCCCAAGGGAATCTATGCTGTTGTCAAGGCACATATATTTATAGCAAGAACATTTTTAACAGGAGATGTAGCAATAACAGTAGCAGTGCTGCGAGCATCTGCGGCTGTTTTTAAAAAACTGCATGATAATTCATCATTACGAGTAGTCCCTATTGATGAAAATTTAAGTATTTTTGGCCATCTCCATATTGATCTGTGAAGGATCATAAGCAAAAAGAGGCTCACAATACAATAATTTACGAGGTTTAGTAGGGTGGAATTTCTTCTCCATCTACTCTACTTTGTTTCTCTGGTTATGAGACTAAAAATGCATAAAGTGGGCTTGCTTACATAATATTACTTATAGAGTAAAGTGTGTTTGTCCCTGAGCCCTGTAGAGTGAGGTCTATATTCTATATTTACTCAGCAAAGAGTTTATGAAAATGGTTTTCCTCAAGCTTAATTTCAGACTGATATTTGCTTTGACATTTTACCAAGCATGTTAGTTTTTTTACAATACAAGTTATAGATGTATGAGCAGTCCACCACTCAAGGGGGGCTAGGTTTTTTTTTGAGAGGGGGCACTGGGCGCCTCAAGCATCCAGCGCATCGATCCGAAATGGGTTTTGATCGCACGTAAAGAATCGGTCGGTCCCATTCCGCCGTGATCGGCAATGATGGATTTAAGGGCCGGGCGGTGTTCCGAAAGGGCATCAAAACGCGCCATGATCACCGCAATCAGGCGGTCATGACCGGGCTCGCTGAAATCTTCGTCATCAAGGTCGGCCAGAACTTCGCGGTCGATCTGTTTGACGAACCGGCGAAGGATATCGCCCTTGCCACTGCAATGGTCATAGCAATCAAAAGAAAATAAAAATAAGAAAAAAAACAACAAACATAACTTCCCAGCAAAACGAAAGATCCATATTTATAATAGTCAACCGGTCGTAACTTAAAACAAGTTAGCAAGTAGTAGCCAAGAAGATTGTCAAAGTAAATTGATTGTGTCAGACAGGTTCGTGGTTTAATTACATTATTTAACTAGCTTACGCAATAAAATGTAATCCAACTGACGGCATTGAATGAGCTCGAGAGGGCCCAAGCGGAAGCTTGTTCAAGATTCGTTTGTACTTTTCAGCGCGCAGCCGCAGCGATGAATCGCCGATTGCGGCTCGCCTACTCGCTGCGAGGTCTCGATGTCCTGAGCGAATGTAACGATACCTGTGTAACATCCGCCTGTGGCGCGACGGTGGTGGGGGCTTGTCGTGGCAGCTGCAGTTGCTGTGGCCCTTGTGTCGCTGGCGTCGAACGCCACGAGCGTAGGCCAGTTGTCCGCTGAGGCTCACACGCTGTTGGCTGTGCGCTCGATGATCAGCAAACTGGTGAATTCAGGGGCCGTGTGGGCTGGAATACTAAAACACTTGACAACCAATAATATATTTTCATCATGTCAACATGACTGTAGAACCAGTCATTCAGTTGAAACAAACCTACTTTATTAATATGAATATGTCATAAAGTGTATATAGGTTTCTAGTCAACATATTATACTACTGGACTTGACAAAAAGCTTCTAACAAGGCTTGCCATAAAAGGATCAAAATTAAGCTTCAAGCCAATGGAGTGAATGAGGATGTAGTTGAGTTGGTGATGCTGTTTCTACAAATCAGAAACAAATGGTCTATAATTGGAACATTATATATGTTCAGTAAAACATTATTAATATTCTATAATTAATATTATATATATACATAATTAATATTCTACAATATTCTATATATTAATATTCTATAATTAATATTCTATTAATATTCTATAAGACAGAATATTATATTTTTCTCCACTTTGAAGTGCTTTCTATATAAAATCAACTAGCAATACTAAATAAAAATGCTAAATAAATAAATGACCAATGCCAAATAAATAAAGGACTAGTGACTATAATGGTCAAATCCTGGCTGTAAGGTGCGATGCTTTTAAAAATATACTGCCAGAAAAAATTACTGCGTAAATAAGCCGATTTACATACAGCTTATGTACAGCAAACTTACCTGCTATTTCAGGAGATGAAGATGAAAATCTAATTGAGCACTGTGAGATACAAAAAATTTAATAGGAAAATTAGCCCTGTCTTTGTTTTGACTACTACTACTGCTACTACTAACAACTCACCGAAGCACTGAGCCGCCAGAGGCCCACACAACTACATACACTCTAACTCCATCCAAACTAATAGTAACTGTGTCACTTTGCCTTGTCATGTTCATTACGTCAAGAGTTTTATAAAGGCCTACGTAAAAATACTAATATTTCTCTCCCTAATCTATCATCGTAATATGGCTTTTTGGAACTTGCATAGCATGTCGGGAACACTTGACTAAGATAAAATCCTAATAATCCACTTTGCTATCTAGTTAATCTATTATTTCTGGCATCTTGATAGATTAGCCTTTTTACATTTTTCTATCCTATTTTCATTGCGCGTCACCAATGTTGAACCAACAAACCTTCGAAAATTATACAAAATTCTTGGCATTAAGCAAGAATTTACTATTTTCTTTCATCCGTAGGCAAATGAATTTACACAACGAATTAATGGAACCCTAATTACCATGTTGAGACGTTGTGTAAGAGATGATATAAATCGACGGGACAAAAGGCTTCCTTTTGTCCTTTTTGCATTTAGAGAAACTTCATACCCAGCTACATGATTCCACCACTTGAATTCCTACATTAAACAAACCTAAGGGGGGATAAGAAATTTTAAAAGGAGACTGCGCCAACCACTTAGTCAGGATGGTTTAAACATATTGGCATTATCACACGTTTAGAGGGTTTACACTGATCTCTAAGTCAGTGGCATCCTCTGTAATAGCCTTGAGGATGCTCACAGTTTCTTATTACGTTTCTGTAGCAGGTTTCAACACCCATAAGATCATCTACAAATTTCCATCAGTCAGGACGCTCCTTAGCAAGGCTATTGATCATCACTGAAAAAAGGAGGGGACCTAGTAGAGTACCTTGGGGTAATCCATTGTGAACAAGGGGGCTCATCTTCTCCAGGTTGATCTGGTGCATGATGCCGTTGCCGGCCGGGATCACATCGACGTTCTTGAACGCGGTCTTGGTCCAGTCGATGAAGTGGAAGCGATCCTCGTTGCGGCGGTCCTCGATGGCGCGGTTCTTCTCGAACGCATCCGGATCGAACCCCGCTGCCTCCACGGCCAGAGAGTGATCGACGATCAGTTGCGTCGGTACCACCGGGTTGACCTTGGCCGGATCGCCGCCCTTGTCGGCGATGGCATCACGCAGGCCGGCCGCCCAACAGCGGGAAAGAATTTTGTTATACTTTCTTAGACGTGCAGAATCATGATTTCTAAGATTGTCATGACAGGTCTATTGCGATCATATTTTTCTGGTTAGGCTAGAATGGCTAAATTAAGCAAAAGATTATCATCGAATGTGGATGGGAATTTCTTTGTTGACGATACCTGCATCAATTGCGATACCTGTCGTCAATTAGCGCCGGCAACCTTTCAGGAGATCGGCGAGTATTCGACAGTGTATCATCAGCCCGAGGAATTGATAGAGCAGCTCAATTTCGTTTAACCATGAGAAAACCAAAAAAAAGATAGATAGCTTAAAGTAGATTGATTGGAATTAAATTATTATTTGAGTAACTTTACGCTTTTAGACAATAACCCCTTCTGAAAAACAGTTAAGGAGAAAATTCGTATAGATGTCGGGAAATACGTTTGGAAAAATATTTAAGATTTCCACGTGGGGAGAATCTCATGGACCGGGTATTGGCGTAGTGGTAGAAGGTTGTCCGGCTGGGTTGCCTTTAAGAGTAAAAGATATCCAAAAAGAGGATAGATGTAACTGTTGTTCTATTTAACATAGCGCTTTATAATTGCAACGATTGTATGTGCTCTTCGCCCAGCATAATTTTTAGGATACCGACATATAATCTGTCCTATACAAAAACGTTTTTTGATAAAGTTGTTTTTAAAGTTTATATTCCATCTTCTCAAGGACCGCGAGAGACCGTTGAATTAATGTGGCACATCACAAGGATTTTATTATTTAATGGAGACATATCGACAGTAAGAAAAGCGTTGACTGGTCATTATTATAGATGAGCGGCTTCCAGGAGGAGTTCCACAAGCGCATGCGCGGCGCTCTCTCCGACGTCACCGTCTGGAGCAGCAAGCCGTTCTCGATGTCCGACGACCCCGAGACGGCCGCCTACCTGGCGAACCTGCCGCACGTCGCCGCCGTCGCCCCCTACGTCGAGAACCCCGCCCTCGACAAGCACGTCAACAAGATCGACTACTGCTTCCTGCGCGGCATCGACCCCTACAAGGAAGCCGAGGTCAGCAAGTTCAAGGACTACTTCCTCTCCGAGAAGCTGTGCGTTTTAAGTTTTAATGTCGCTCCTTACTTTCAGTTAAAAAAACTCGTTTTTTTTATTTAATTATTCAAAAAGAAGTATCCATCGAAGATGAGACTGTATGACGTCAAGACAGGAGAAAGTAACTGAGATATAGTTTCACAAGGATTATTGTCATTCTTGCGTCAATTATTGACAGCTGCTCTTCTACCTTAGGGTGAGAGAATGCAAAAACTACAAGAGATCTTATATTAATAAGTTAAGACTCTGCAATAACTGTGAACGTCTGTCCCTGATATGTCCTATTGACAACCTGCACATGGATGCCAGGTTGTCATCCGTGTAACAGATATTACCAAAAGTATTCTATAAAAATTTCATTTTCTTACCCTTAGGTATAGTTTTATTATTAGTAACAGCAGTAGTACAACTCCTCAACTTAATACACTTAGCCATTGGTATGATATTGTCAATTTGCTCTTTTAATATTCTGTATGAATTCTCTGCTGGGAGGATTTCCTATTAGGAGCGATGTTTCCGAGGGCTGAACTTTTCAGAGGGAACCTATATTCACGGCTTCAGGTGATTAAAGGTATCTTATATGTCACTATTCGATTCCCTGATTATGTAAACTTGGGGTTTCAAGTGTTTGTTCTAAATTCTTCTCAAGTAGTCACAAGAAGAATATTCTGGAAAAACATCCCTATGAATATCTTTCCAGATAGAAGTGCGACGCTAGATCCAGCTCTTCCTCAACTACTCGCTTCTTGGCATTCCTCCTTTAAATAATTGGATCGATATCTTTACCTTAGAGTCTGCCATGATGGTTGGATAAAGCATAAATCATTGTGCCCCCTACCCGGCCTATGGGTAGTATGTCCTATAGTTTGGAGATCACTGATTACTATTGGCTCTACTAATTTAATCTTTGTAATCGTGATTTTACTTTTTTTTACAAATATAAATTTTAACACACGAAAAGTATGTTGCTAGAATCCGTGTCAAATTGTTTTAAGTGAAATTCAGGGTTGCCAGATTGTATGTTTTGTGCCAAACTACTGATGCAACCGCGAAAAATACTTTTTATTTTGGAGACATACTAGCATTTGGATTTAGCGCCTTTTCAATTACGCCTTTAATCTAAATCTCACTTATTTCGACTAACAGTGGTCAGGCTTAAAAAACAACTTGTTAAATTTTTTTTCAATATGATTTTATCCGCTTTTGGATATTACTGAGGACTTTTAACAACCTTTTTCTAATGACAACGTTAGTTTTAAGGCTTGGTAAAAAAAAAATATAGTGATTTATTTTTTTATCTAAGGGATTCGATACCTACTTTCTTGGGCTATAATGAGATATAGGTTGAGGTGGCTAGGGCACGACTGTAACTAATGACACTAGGGGTATTCAAGTGAGACTCTTAGGGAACTTTAAGGAATAGTTAAAAGAGAGAATTATATCCATGAAGGCTTTTAAATTGGCACATAGACAGCATCATAGGCAGTGCAGTGCTATCATAAACTACAATAATACGAAAGCTTTAAAAGGGGCTAATCAAATTGGAAATAAAAAGTTCTAGTGGCCTTTTTAAGAATCAAAAGTGATTTGAGGTCAAGCAACCCTCGTCCAAAAAGCCGTCCTGGTTAATTGGCTACCGGGGCCAAAGGTTTCGCCGGCGACGGGGGGCCGGCCACTCAGGCCCGGCTCTACCGTCCCGCCGACGTGTTCGTCGACGCGTCGGGTGTGCTGTATATCGCCGACAAGTTCAACCACCGGGTGCGCAAGGTCGCGGTCGACGGCGTTATCACCACTATAGCCGGTACCGGCCCCGGCGGCATGCATCGGGCCGAGGATATGGGGAGGGTGATCGATAGCCCAGGCCTGCGCGTTGACAACAACATCATGGCCGGCTGCGGCAGTTCGGACCCCAAAGATGATTTATTAGAAGTATAAGTTTTACTTTCACCATTATAATTAATACTATCATAACCAGTAATAGAAGTAATACCATCACCTAACTAAAAAGATCTAATTTAATATCCACTGATATTTTTATTATCATCACATAATTCAATAAATAACCCATTATAATATTATTCGCTAAATATCCATATACAATTATCTGGTAATGTTTCATGCATTATATTAATAGATCTAAACCCACTATCTATAGAAGAGTTTTTTCCAGTATAATCTCCCGACTTTTTAAAATCAGGTCGAGTGAAACCACTACTGATAAGTCGATAGTTTTATCCTACGTAATATTCCGCGTTTTTCATGACGCTTTCTCACCTGTTGCTGCAGTTTGGTAAGATTATTTTGGGATTCAAATCGATCCATGAATGAGACGAAGTATTTTTTCAGGCACGGTTTCAAGGTCTCCTTAAAAAAATCTTGATTCTAACCCTGATTGTCGCATTTTTTTTCCGATAAATAATGCATATGAAAATTGGTGGAATGAGTTTCCCGGGAGAAATGATGGGTCTCCTTTGTCATCGGCGCCTGCATCAGGATGTAGTCGGACCGCGCCAGAAGCGCGTCTTTTGTGACCAGCTCGACCCCAAGTTCCCGTGCCACTTCGGCAGGCAGGAACGGGTCATAAGCGATGATCTCGGTGCCAAAGGCGCGGGCACGGCGGGCGATGGCCTGTCCGATCTTGCCAAAGGACACGATGCCCATGGTGCGCCCGCGCAGACGACGAACCGGCGCACCACTCTGCCACCGCCAGACACCGGCATGGGTGGCCATACATATCCAAATATTTTTTAATTACCAGTTTTTTACTCTTTAAGTAATTTAATGTAAATTCTCTATGCATAAAAATCTTCAATTTTTCTAAATAAGTGTGACAATCATGACAAAATCATTGGAATACTGACATACATAAATACGATGTCACTCACATAAATATTTTTTCCAAAATTAAGGCTCCTAACGAATTTTCTCAAACTTTTGACCTATCTAGATCGTTTTTTTAGGCTAGAATATCTTAAGATGCCAATTTTTCCGAAAAAATACGGACCCTCTAGAGGGAGAGGGAGTGGAGGTAGGTACTTCAAAATTCCTTCCCAGGACCTAGCCTACTTGAGCCTGTGGACCCATCCCTGAAAGTTTCATTTTCCTAACCTAAACCCTTTCCAAGATAGCAAGAAGTCAATTAACTAGAATTTTACATGGTACAATTCTAGGAAATACCTACAGGAAATACCTTCCTGGGAATACAGGAAATACCTTCCTGGGACATACATTAGTCTGTAGATTCATCTCTGCAAAATTTCATTTTCCTAACCTGAGCGTCAGAAGAAATACGCATCCCCCAAACGTTAAGCGCTCTACGACTCCGTAAGGGCACTGGAAGCTCAACGCCAAAAGCTCCGCAACGCCAAACCAGAACGATGTTGGGAAAACAACAAGGACAACAAAATTCGCAAGGTTATGAATAAACTGAGCTGTCATCACGGTTCATTTACGCTCCATATTCGACATAAAACTTTGATCTGCGCACTTCATCACAATCGACAAAGTTTCAACGTAATTTCGTGATCAACGCTATTCATCGCAATCATATCCCACTGGAGGTGGAGCTGTCTTTGGGAATCAAGAGGCAAACATTGTTTACATTTTCACGGGCGAAATACATTTTAAACTTAACAGGTTAGTTTTTATTATTTATTTTTTACACTTTTTAGTTTTAAAGCTTCATAGCTTTGAAACTACTCAAAGAAAATGCCAGAAATTCAAGCTTACTTACACATAAGTAGTTCTGGCATAGTCGTATTTTTGTAGGTGTAACAACCTAGTTATAACCAATGCAGTATTTGGTCATAAAATTACCCAAAATTAGAATGTTGTGATTTATTTAAAGGGCTCTCAATTTGAGGGCCCTTTTGTTTTGCACATGTGTAATTAAGGCAAAAACATGGCTTTGCGGAAAAAAAATGTGGTAAAATTATCATAACGCTAGGTTTGTTTATCAGGCCATTGTCTGTTTTTTATTGCATTTCAATGGGTTGTGCTATTTAACTAATTTCTTGCAAAGATGGTAAATTAAGCGCACATTATAGTCACAGGGGATAGGGGTGATTGTCTGTATTGTGTAAGAGGTCAGGTATTGAAGTGTGCTAAAATTTTCTGTCCGTAACTGAATTTCTTATTTTTGATTGAAAATTTATAAGTTTCTTCACTAAGTGTTCGATTATAGATTCAGCGTTATGTTGCAATTTTTTTTCATTGCAATATTATACGAAAAATTTTATTATATTTAGGGAATATTTAGAAAATTAGAAACGACAACCGCTGATTTGGCTTGAATGACTATAATTTCCTGTATCTAGTATACTCTTCTAGTGTTAACCTTTCCCTTCATTTTCTGTTAGATTATTGAACTAGGTTTCGTGGAATTCAATAATGGAGGAGGATATGCCAAAAGCCTTTTTTCCAAATAAGGTTCAAGCGCTTGTTTAAAGTCAATACAGAGCACGGCGTGTAGAGCGCGGCCATATTCCAAATGTTTCTCTAAAATCTAGCGCGCAGTAGAAATTTGGTCAACGAACGAATTCCCGGGGTAGAAAACGGATTATTATTCTTGGATGACTGAGGAAGACACGGCTCCGATCCTTTGAAGTATATACTGAAGGAAAGTTTGGACAGTTTGACGTTTCAAGAGTTGATTACACTACGCTAGTGCTCACCTGGTACCACGTACTGTAGATAACTCATTCATCATACGTAGGTTTCCGTTTCACTTGTAACACAGAGAACATTAATTTTGCGTAAAGCCGAGTTGTTGGTACGATGTACCTCGTCTCTGGTAGCAGTAAGTAGTTTTGTTTTTGCCCCACGAGTTTTGCGAATGACTCTTTCTTTTGGGAGGATGACTCAAAAAGGAATTCGTTCACTGTACAGTGCGCGCTTTCTTCTACAGTAATACACCGAATATGGAACATGAATTTACATATTTCTAAATTTTTTTGTTCTGTTAATTCCTCAAAAACGGTTTTGGAATCTATTTTCCATGCGTATTCAGTTTCAATCAACATAACTGCTAAACTATTTAGTTTATCCTGATCTATTGTTGATATCAGACATTTTTTTTTTAATGGTATTAGCTTGGAAAATGATTTCTCTCGAGAAGCTTACTGAAATTGTTAAGAACATTTTACAAATCAAACAGTTCGTGATAACGAACTGTAGTAAGGAGCGCCATCAGGTTAATAGATGCACAAGGCTCTTTTTTGCATAATTTTCGCTACAATGATGACAGCTTTGCTGTTTATTTTTGTTCGACTACTGATCTCTCAAGAACAAACGCAAAACCATAATAAAACTCCCTTCGGTACCGTCGATTTGTATCAGAGTTTTAAGCAACCACCCAAGGAACTACCTGAGCCAGAAAAACCAATTGAACAAGCTTCTGAACCACCAAAACCAACACTGGACTCTGAGATGGTTTTAAACACGCCCGATCTTAAGTCGAACGGGAAGGCGCAAATCTGGAACGAGCCAGGTTCAGGGCTGGTGACTAGGAAATCCGCGCTCGAAAGCTATTTTACCGAGCAAATGCGAAAGTCACTTGAGCGCTGCGGGAACCACGCATAGCCTTTCGTAATGGCCTCGATCAAACCAAGGCAATGGACGACCAAGACAGGAGAGAAGCGCGGCGCCTGGCAGCTCTCCTATCAGGATGCCGACGGTAGCCAGAAGTCCGAGGCCGAGAACGAGCGAATCAGGATCGAGGGAGAGCTAGCCAAGGTGACCTTAACAGCGTGAAAGAAGCTCAAGAGATTTTATCCCCCTTGCTCAAAGATGAACAAAACATTCTGGTGCAACTGCTTATCGATGGAACGGAAATTTCGATTTAAACCCCTTGTTAGAAAGGTAAGGAAATAAAAATTAGGGTTTTATAATTGTATAAAGTTATGTTTAAAGTTATTTGTATAAAGTTTTTTTTCTCACAGGGTGATATATTTCAAGATAAGCTTTAAAATTCTTGTTAAAATAAGAAGAACAGTGACAATAGACATGCCTGTGGTACAATCGTCATGACGACCACTGATGTTACCGTTAATGAAACAATTACTACCAGTACTGCGGTCATCGTTTGTTGTGCAAGCAATGAAACAGTAACACACGATGGTATCGAATACTGTACAAGGGAAGTCGAAGGGAATGGAACATGTTATTCAAATAATATGTGTCGTAGTTACGCATGTGTTGATAATCATTGTTCCTTGGGTACTGGATTGGTTGAACATAAGGGTTCGTGTGATGACAATGATGATTGTGTCAGTCATAACCCCCAACCCTTGTTAAAAGCAGAACACATATAAAACCAGAAAAGTCCTAGATACTTGACTGACTAATGTAGACAATGTGATTCCTTATCTGCGTATTTTGGAATACTGCTTACTGCTGCCCTCTATAGTACCCCCCCAACCCTTGCTAAAAGCAGAACGTGAATAAAACCATAAAAGTCCTAGATACTTGACTGACTAATCTAGACTATGTGATTCCTTATCTTTGTATTTTGGAATACGGCTTTCTGATGCCCTCTATACTGGCCAACCCGCTTACGTGCCTAGGTCAATTACGGATCAGAAAAAGCCAAGGAAACATTTCTCAAATATACTCACGAACTGGGGCCAGTAAATCGACCAGATCTGGTTGTCTTTTGTTAGTGTCTTGTTGTTCGGGGCATAGAAATTACCTTAATTGGCAAAAAAAGTAATCAAGAACCCGTCAAACCACCGAAATTGCCAATAGACACATCAAGACTGACAGAATCACCAAATCTATTAAAATTGCTAATTACAGAGAGCCTAACAAAGACCGTAAGCCACCTCTGTTCGTTTTAATTTTTAATGTCGCTCCTTCCTTTCAGTTTAAATAACTTGTATTTTTTTTTTATTTAATTTCTGAACGTTTTTTAATTAATACATGTTTTTATATGAATAATTAAAACGAAATTTGCATATTAATTTTTTTTTACTTAATGGTCTTTTCCTAGTTTTGATCGGATGATTTTGATAAAAAAAAGGGGGGTGGATGAGGAGGCCTAGTTACGCTTCAAGTTTTGGTTAATTAAGATGGCAGCTAGAGCTTTTTATTTTTTACCAAGGTGCGTCAAAATGGGATTTCTACCAATAGGTAAGGAAGAGATTAGGACACAAAACAAAACCTTTAAAAATTTAGTTTCAAAGCTTCAAGGGAAACTCTGAATCTTTTAAAAGTTTAAACTTTTAGGGAAAATTAAAGGGGATCGTTTAAGTAATTCAAAAGTTAATCTTTGCAACCGTGTTGTCAAAAGGGCAGAAACTCGATTCTAAAACTTATGCATGAAAAAGAAATAGCACAATTTTAGCCCAACTAATACCTTTTTGTTGTAGAAGCTAAGGGCCCGAACAGAATGATGGCTTAGGCTAATTGGCTCTTGAACAGAAGCAAGTATTTTTTTGTACCAGGAAATCCAGGCATTAACGCCTAAAGTATTGAGAGACAGAATTTTAATGAACAGCCCTTCAGCTATTGACTGAAGGGCTATCCGTAGAAGGAGGAAGAAATTTTATGGTCTCCCGTAGGGGATTCGAACCCCTGTTACTGGAATGAAAATCCAGTGTCCTGGACCTGGCTAGACGAACGGGAGGCCGTATGGAAAATGGAGAACATCCTTGGGTAACCCGCGTCTTCGGGGTCGTCCGAGTAGGTTGCTTCCCACATGTGGTCGGCAAGGTTAAACGAAACCATCGTCTCGAACATCGGCACATGAACCACTTGTCCGCCGGCTCCGCGTTCGCGAGCCAGCAGCGCCGCGTTGATCGCAGACGAAAGATATACACCGCACAGCTTGTCGGCGATCGCGTAAGGAACGTATCCAGGTTCACCACTCGCGCGTGCGATCAAACCCGACAGACCACTCTCGCCTTGAATGATGTCATGACAGGTTTTCCCTTATATCTAAAAACAATTTAACAGCTCTTTAAATCTTATAAATTGAGTTTGAGCAAAGGTATGAGGTTCAAAACACTTTTCTTGTGTCCCAATTGAGCAGTCCCATTTTTCATTTGTGTCCCATTCCCATTTGCTTTGTCCCATTTGTTTGGCAATTTTTCGTATTCCTAACACGAAGATTGTTAAAGGTCATCAGAGGTCAATGCCATCTAAAGGGAGAAAGAGTGGATGTAGATGCTTCAGAATATCTTCGTATGACTGGCTAAAATAATGAATTGCCTATTCTAACTATTTAAAAATTTTATAGATAAAGTGATTGTTTCCCTCGATTTGTCTGTGTTCATTAGAGTACATTGATCAACGTGAAGGCCAACTAAACAAAAACATTCAAAATATTGTGGTTTGTTCCATTTATGTTTTAATCTACATTCTCTCGAAATTTCTTCGCATGATCTTTGTTATAAAAAAAATATATTGTTTTGATATTTCACATTGATTCCCAGCCCGGTATACCAATGCTGATGTTGAATCGAATTATTTATAGTCCATTGAACTTTTTAAAGTGTAGTAGTTTCTCTCTCCAGTTTCTCTATGTATGTCGAGTATGTCCGGTTTCTGTGATTCACTCTACATTTATTTAAACAAAGAAGTGGTTTCTGGAAAAACTCTCTCCTACCCTCAAATTTGATGACGAGCATGAAGTTACTGTTGTCTATTTTTTCTCAAAAATATATATCATATCTTGTGAAAAGATCATGCATGTGACATAAAATTTAGACAACAAGATTGGCCAATCGCTAGTTACAAGTAAAGCAATAGAATCAACAGCTAACGAAAGAGTAATTAAAGTTTTTGAGTCCAATAGGAAGCTCTACTTGATTTAAACTTTTTAATTTTCTGCTGGTAAATAAGAGCCTTGAACTTTTTTGTATTTGGACAGGCACGTAAATTGCCGCGATTCGATGTATAAGCCGTGTATAGCGTTATGCAGCTTATTAAGCCAATTAGGACAATGCTTTAGTTTCCCTATTTGCACATATGTTGAGCAATGTCTTTTTCCTTAATTTGTTCTATTTACGGCCGTTATTTCCTCACTGTTCAGTGCAATAAGCGGTTTGATAACAGATATACTGTTTTGAACTTCTATCAAAGCACACCTCAGTTTGTTCAAAAATCTGTTAGTGAGCGTCTTAAACTAAATAAACCGAGAAGAGATTTTTCCCAACACTTTGATAAATAAACAAAATCAGTTTTTGAAATGTTTGGTCTTACTGGTCAGTTTTCTTAGGGAATGAACCAGCATCGGATTATGGATCCAGAATTTCCGTAAGTTTTTAACTTGGAATTTTATAACAATTTCGACAGTTCTGAACTTGGTTGTCCAACACCAAAATATTTAATGCCTTTAGACTCGGTGTTTATAAGAAGTGACGCAATATCAAAGTAGTTTTTTCAAAGTAAAATATTAAAACTAAGATTAATAGAATCAATAAAAATGTTTAATTCAATATTTTTAAATTAATTTTAAATACCAAAAGCCAGTATATTTGACACCTTTATACTTCATAACTGTAAAAAATTAAGTCTTTTTCAAAGTGACAACTAGATAAATAAAATCACTCCGCTAGAATAGGTTTGAAAATTAATGTTAAGAAGACTAAGTTACTAAGGCTAGGAATAAGTGAAGATGAAAAGGTGACGTTGCGTAACGAAAAGATTGATAAGGTGAGCAGCTTCATTTACCTTGGTAGTATTATTAGTAAAGACGGTGGGAGCAGTGAAGATGTTAAAAGTAGAATAGCCAAGGCTCATGGTGTTTTTTATATAGTTAAAAAAGTTTGGAAAAACAGGAAGATAAGTCCGCAAACCAAGATTAGAATATTGGAAGCCACAGTGATCATCAATGACACCCGAGCCCATTTATTGTGTTTGTAAATAAAATAAATAAAGCTTAGGACAGACAAGGCATTTTTACACTGTGATTAAGACAAAATTTGGTCTGGAATTAAAAAATAAGAAACTAACATAATCCACACAAAACTTCAAAAGCCCAAATTCGTCCAGTTAAGCTGCTCTGTTATACTCGTTACCCAATACATCGCGAAAATTGCCTTGTAGCCAATTCGTTTCTAAATCCAAAGCCAAAACTAACACATATTACTTTAATGTTCTTCTTCTTCTTCTTCTTCTTCTTCTTTTTCTTCTTCTTCTTCTTCTTCCTCTTCTTCTTCTTCTTCTTCTTCTTCATTCTTCCAAATATGGTGAAACAAAAGATTGCTTCTTTCGAGAATTCATAGATACAATGACGTCAAGTTTCTCCGCACTAACAGATGTCGGTAGTGGTGAGTCGGTGGAGGGTGAGTCGATAGAGGGTGTGTCAATGGAGGGTGTGACAGTTTTTGTGTCCTCGTGGGTCGGTGACAGAATGTGAGGTATCCTGGACTAGTTGCACTCCAATTTTGGGCTACTTGAAAAGGCAACTAGAACTTTTTATTTTTTTTTTACGAACGTTTTTTTAGTAATAAATATACATAACGTACGAATTAACATTCTTAACAAAATTCAACATTTGTATATTTTTATTACGTATATGAGGGTTTTTACCCTCATCAACACCTCGCTCTTTACACTAAAGCTTTAAATTGGTCCCAGTTCTTTAAGAATGACCCCTGAATCACAAAGGCCGTAGAATAAATCGTTGAAATTACTAAAAATACAAAATTATTTTCTGAAAAATATACAAAATCATTTGAAGGTAAATTAATCAAAGACGCTAAAATTGAAAAACTTCGAAAAATTGTAAATAATGGACAAGTCGAATTAAAAATTGCCATTCCAAATTCAGAAAGAATAGCAGATACATTTTCAGAACGAATTGGAATATTTAGAGATGAAGAAGATCAGACAGCAGCATTTACTGGAACATCTAAAGAATCATTTTTATCTCAGACTAGAGATTTTGAATCAGTGGATGTATTTACATCATGGACTGAAAGTTTGAAGCTTAGTAGAAATTGTTGTTAGAAATTGGGCTGTAATAATCAAATATCTTTGAATAGAATTTTGTTCTTATAAGTTTAGCCCTATAGTTGCACAGTGGGTTTGACCCTAGCTTAGTAATACGGGACCTAGAGATCAACCGAGTGGATTTGACCCTATTGTAGCAACACACAGCAGGGCCAGCGCAGGGACCTTAATAGTCAAGAAGCGTCGTTAATCCGATTACTTGCTAGCTTACTTTCTTATAAGTATAAGCAATACTGGTATTTCTACACCCCCTCCCCCCCCCGCTTATTAAATTTCTAATTTTTTCCCCACCCCCTACAGGAAAGCAGATTTCCAGAATAATCTTGAAAGTGTCACAATTAAAATTCATTAATAGCAATCTAATACTTATTTCGAAATGCCAGTGACATTATAATAGTATACTCTTGGATGCCTAATAGACAGGGGGTTGGAATATACGGGGGGTTGGAAAAATCCCAAAAACTTAATAAATGGGGGGTCGGAAAAATCCCAAAAACTTAATAAACGTACAAGGCCCAGTCCGGGGTGTGGGTGGCCCAGCAGCGCAAGCAATGGCACCAGGTATGAACCGGGGAGGGATGGCTCCCCGTCCTGGTATGCCACCTATGAGACCAATGATGGGAATGCCTCCAATGGGTATGGGAAATATGCCAAGGCCTGGAGGACCACCCGGCATGAGAGGTGAGTCTTAGGATATTAAAACAATATGATATACATAGCTCTAAAAAATTCTTTTATTACTTCTAACTGATTTTTTTTTTAAATGAATCATAAAATAGTGCTCTTTACTTTCAGTTGAGAAAACTTTCTTTTTTTAAGTTCTGATTATTTTTTTAATAGTGCCATGATATCTGACTCTGCTTCTATAGAAACTCCCCCTCCTAAGGAATTATGCTACCCGTTCGTCGTAGTTGAAGGGTCCCAGAATAGAGCCAAGATCTTTCCGTGCTGATAAAATGTGGGAGCGTCGGAGGTTAACGCTTAATCTAAAGATGAGTCATGAAATTGAAATCTTTCTATGGGCAATATATGACTCTACTCAACTAGTGTCTACCCCGAAAAAAATTCTTGCGTACATACCTGCCTCGCTCTTTAGAATAAAACTTAAATTTTGTCCCGATTCCTTAAGAACGACCCCTGAACCACAAATGCCGTAGAATAAATAGTCGAAATATCTAAAAATACTTAAGCATAAAGAGCGAGGTATTAGGAGGAGGTGAGCCGCTCATATGCGTAATAATTTCCGTTCGTTTTAAGTTTTAATAGTGCTCCTTACTTTCAGTTGAAAAAACTTGTTCATATTTATTTTTTCATTTTTTTTAATAAGTCTCATCTCAGCATCATTGTACTTCGAAGATTGTATCAGTTGATCACAAAAACATGAAGTTGGTGACATTGCTTGAGTCATATGGCGATATTCTTTCCGAGCCAGACTGCTTGAAGCAAGAGGTTGAACTTTGGTGCAGCAAATATGAAAGCTTCCTATCAAAAAAGACCTCCTTGTTTTGCATCTTCTCTTCACGAATGCGACTCCACCTTTTCCCCAAATATGTATCTTCCATTGACTGTACTTGCAACGTTGCCTATCAGTACTGCTACGATTTAGGTGCTTGGTACCTAACTCAGTTAGATGTGTGCCTAAAGTTAGGGTTAAATGAGAAACTAATTTAAGTTTAAGTGCTCACTTATACCCAAAGTTTGGTGCTCACCTAGAACTTAGGAGTAACCGAGAAACCGGGCCCAGATTCCAATCTCTATCTTTGCACTCCTTTTTGCACACAAATTGTAAGGCTTTGTTACATTTTTATATATTAAGATATGAACTGCCCAGTTTAGCTACAAATTCCTTCTCTACAGCACTCTTCTAATATTGGCGAGGGGAGGGGGTTCCCTTTCCCACCCTATTGTTGGGTCATTGTTTGATTGGGGCTTGGACGGAAATCCTAAGCTTAAAATGCTAAATATTTGCTTAAGAATTAAATAAAGCCAATGGAAATGTTTACCGAAAAAAATGATGTGGATTACTTAGATCTTAAATGTTTGATTAAGACTTTAGAAGCAAGTTTTTTTTTTAATTTTGCAAATTTATATTTGCAAATTTTTTTTTTTTTTTTTTTTTTTTTTTTTTTTGGCATGTTTCTTTGCCCCCAAAGAGAGCGGATCCGTTCTGGTTATGTCAATAATTTATTTAGGACTTGTGCTTATTTTTCCCACCAAGTTTCATCCCGATCTCTCCACTCTAAGTGTTTTCCAAGATTTTAAGTTTCCCCTTCCCATATCCCCCCCAATGTCACCAGATCCGGTCGGGATGTAAAATAACAGCTCTGAGACACGATATCCTTCTAAACATCAAATTTCATTAAGATCTGACCAACCGTTCGTAAGTTAAAAATACTTCAATTTTTCTATTTTTGCCCGAAGAGGAAGAGGAAGAGGAAGAGGTTCTGACGAACTTTTCAATGTACATGTCGAAGCATTCCTGGCAGCAGTCGTTGTTGCAGCAAGGCATCCGCGTCTTCGGCTCCGATGTTTTCTGTGGCGAGACGTTAGAGAACGAACCAATTCCAGAGAGAAAGAGAGAGAGAGAGAGGTAGCTGTGGTGGCTCATACCTCGGTCCAGCAGATCATACACGCGTACTTCTGCTGTTTGAACGCTGCCAAGATCGGACGCCCTTTCACGCTCTTCGATACGTCTGTGTTCTGTGGCTACCATTGTGATGTATTTTCACTCTTCGACTCCAATTTCACTCAAAAATTCTCAACAGTTTTGTCCAAAATTGTAGATGTGTTATTAAGGTTATCAAATAAGTAAAGTGTCAAATTATGGTATTAAACCAAGTCATCAAACAATGATCGCTAAAGTCACGTTATATGGTACGCATTTTCAGTCATTAAATTCCACTAAAATCCTTATTTTCTTCATTAAGTTGTGTGTGCACTGAAACCTGAGTATTACCCTACGTTAGGAGTAGTATTAAAATCTAAAACAAACAGAGATTATTACGCATACGAAGGGTTCTTCTCCTCTTAAATATCTCGCTCTTTACGCTCAAGTGTTTTTAGTAATTTCAACTATTTATTTTACTGCCTTTCTGATTCAGGGGTCATTCTTAAAGAATTAGGACAAAATTTGACCTTTAGTGTAAAGAGTGAGGTATTAACGAGAGGACAAACCCCTTCATATACATAATAAAAATAGACGAATATAGAAGTTCGTTACGCAAGTTATTTCTTAAGCTGCTTTTCATTTGAAAATCTGGTCTTGTTGTCATTTGTGGCTTTCTTGTTATTCTCTGGTTTTAGGATCTCTTACTTATTTTGTGTGTGTTTTATATGGTTTTGTATTAGTCTTGTCGTTCTTTTCGTTATTGGCAAAGAAACCACACTCAGGTCATGCCGTCGTTCCTATTGTTCTTTTAAACTTCATGCTTCTTGATTATAAAACTCTTGATGTTCATTGCTGTCTTAGTATGCACTACCACTGAGGCCTTAAAAATGACTGTCTGCTCTTTTGGGAATAAAATGCCATTAAAGAGTTTTTTTGGGGGGCATGGAGAGAGAGTCAAAGTTTGACTCCTAGGATAGCTGCAATAAAATATTATTAATAATTTTTTGTTTCTTTTGGGAGGGGGGGGGTGTTTCAACCTTACAGTTTTTATATGATCTTTAGTCTGTTTTGAACAACATAGATGCCTCAAAATTTGATCAGACAGATTTTAAGAAAAGAAAGCACAGGGTTAGGGATGAACTACCCTCCCGTCACAACTGACTCTTAAAAAGTAAAAAAGCCGATGGGTAAGATTAAACATCAGCATAAAAAGCCGATTCTTTTGATGTATCTATTGTTATCAAAATTCCATTTTTTAGAATTTTGGTTACTATTGACCAAGTCGCTCCCTATCTACGATTCGTTATAACGAACTGTTTGATATCTTTATATATAATAGTTTACAGGGCATATAATATAACAACTGTCAAAATGTTAACTGATAACTTCTAGTGTATTGAGAAGCCATACCAAAAAGTAAATTTTGGTCTTATAGTCGAATTTTACCGCAATTTAACACTGTTCGGGGAAACTTTCTTTTTGGAATCAGAGAACGCCTAAAAACAAAGACAAAAACTGAACTTGCAAGTCAAAAACAGTTCCGTATTTCTAAAATCTCGAAAAGTCAAAATATAACAACGGGGTTTACAATTATTCTCACTTTCAGTTTATCATGAGTAGTATCTCTGTATGCAGTTTAAGCGCACAGGCATCTTATTACTTTAAGCGCACAGTATCCCATCATTCCTATGACACAGATGGTGTTATCACAATTTCCAGTTATAACCAAAAATAGCCAGTAGCTTATTTTTCTCCAACCTGAACCCAAGCCATTCCAAATCAGGGTCTTTGGAATATACGTTCATGTAATATAAGTTTTCCTACATTTTATTCAAAACTTGGATATTTTTTTTGCAAAATACTCTTTTGTCATTAAATTTCTTTGTTATTGAATTTTGCCAAGTTAATCTGAGAAAAAAAATAATAAAAAGTATCGATATGTCAATTATCGAAAGTAAAATATCGATATATCATTGAATCAAATTATCACCAAAAGGTTTTGGAAGTTTTTTCGGTTAGTTACCTCCAAAATATAGTTATTAAAATATAATTGCCATTTCTATCGTTCTTGTTAACTGTTTGTGCTCAGGGGTTCCAATTCAAAAAAAAATATACTAGGGGTAGAGCAAAATATGTATTTTTTTTAATTGTAAATTACCAACCCTAGCCCTTGCTGATAGGGCTCAGGGGGTCAAAATGGAGTTTAGTTGGACTTATGCCATTTTATGTGAAAGGGCTATGTCTCAAGTGGTGACACTTGAAGAAAGAAACTATACATTACTAAGCTATTTGGTGCCACATCGTCTCAGCTGTTTTTTGTTTTTGTTGTTGTTGATTTTTTACTCATGTTTGTTTTCTTTTTTTAATTTGCCCCCCACCCCTACTTATTGGTCAGATAGATACAAATTTCTTTATGAAAATAAACAGAGAATACTAAACAATAATTCTCGACATTTAAATTGAGTTCCTAATTTTTAAATATATATATAAGGACGTGGAAGTTCCCAAACTAACTCGAAAAACAAGATTTGATTTTCACTCATTGCGCAAACCCTGCTGTCCGGCTCTAAATTGGATAATCAGGGTGCGCTTGTGGAAGCAGCCAGCGGCATCAACTCATTGGTCAATCAAATTGATGATCGATTGGAAGCATACATAAGGTAGGCGAGAAATGGTTCAACTGACCCTCCCCAAGAACTCCAAGATCACCACGGGCAAGACCTGGCCCAAGCCGGACGGCGCCAGCAATGTGCGCAAGTTCCAGATCTACCGCTGGAACCCGGATGACGGCCAGAACCCGCGGGTCGACACCTATCCCTCCCAAGTCGTGTGATGACTTAAGACCAATCTCCCTACCGCCATGCCTAGCAAAAGTGACAGAATCCTTCAACTTGCGTTGGCTACTAGAGCAAGTAAGTGAGACTATCGACAAATACCCATATGGTGGACTCCCAAAATGTTGAACGTCTATATACCTAGTCAGAATGTACGATCAGATCCTGAGGTGGCTTGAAAAGCAAGGCTGTTTTGTCGACGTAGCAGCCATCGACTTTCGAAAAGCTATTGATCTCCTATCACACCTAGTGTTTTGGTTTGAATGGGGGTCAGTGGCGTGACTGTAAGCTCAGTCAAAGCTGACCTAACTCTAAATGGGTACCTGAGGAAATCGGGTGAAGGTAAGGATGATTGAAAGCACAGGATGGCTGGACCTAAACCCCCCATTGCACTTACTGGCTGAAGGGTAATGAAACGGGGATCAGCACCGCCGATAAGGATTGTAAAATTCAAAGCCGTATTTTTTTTTTCTCTTTCTTTTCTCTTTTCTTTTTTTTTCTTCTATTTGATAATAGTCACTGTCTACCTACTTCGGATGCGAGGTTCACCATGGGTGCCGAACATTGTCAGAATATTTCAGAGCCCCCTCGAAACATTAAAATATTATTTTTATTAACAAAATAATTCTTATCATGGGAATTACCAACTATTCAAGCTTTTTGTCATATTAATAATCGTACTTTATAGATGCTCGTAATTGGTAAGCCACTACACATCCAAAGTAAGTCACAAGGTAAGTCACTCACATCCAATCACTGACATCACTGACAATCTCATGACATACGGCCAGTAACTGAATCTACAGTGTTTTTATCTGATTTGGATGAATAGAAAGTTACATCCCCGAAAAAAGCAGGGGGTAAACCCCACAGCATCCCCGTGGCACTGCTACATGCCTTGGTTGCAATTCCAACTATTTGAAATGACAAGAGTGCAACATAATTGTCTTGATGTAGAGTATGGAAATATGGCCCCCATGGTTATATAACAGGAGTCAGTAATAAGAAGTAAAAAGACTAGGAAAGAAATTTGATACATTTATTTCAAACCATCGTATACCTACATTTGTGAGTGCAAATTCAGATTTAAGCACTTTTTTAGCTCTTAAAAATGACAAAACAAAAGTATGACAGTTCATATAACTGACTTGCCAAACAAGCAAGCATGCCACTTGATGCCTTTTCTTGCGTTCTTTGCAAATATGATAATTGCTTCTACCACATTTTCAAATTTAAGCACTTTTTAAGCTCTAAAAATGACAAATTTTTAATGAAAATACAAGTTATCTCTCATTTCCAACAAAATAGTACTATGTTTTCTCTGTGTTATTTTCAGCAAAATAAAACTTGCGAATTAACTTACGTAACGAACTTCTATATTCTCATGTTTTTATTACGTATATGAGGGGGTTCATCCCCTCGCCTATACCTCGCTCTTCACATTAAAGCTTAAATTCTGTCCCAATTCCTTAAGAATGATCCCTGAATCACAAAAGCCGTAGAATAAATAGTTGAAATTAATAAAATTACTTTAGCGTAAAGAGCGAAACGTGTAATAATTTTTGTTTGTTTTAAGTTTTAATGCTGCTCCTTACTTTCAGTTGAAAAAACTTTTTCGGGCAAGGGTTGTAAGTTAGTTCTTGGGGGCATCTAAGGTTTTTATAGAAAGCGTGGTCATATAAGCTTCGGAGGGGGCTCATTGGATTGACAATCAGAAGCTTTGGTGCGAGTTTTAAGAGTCAAAGTGATTTTAGGGCAGCTACTACCCCCCAACTCACACACATAGTATTGTCCCTAAATGCATCCAATATAAATTTTGAGATAGCCATTTTGTTTAACGTAGTTGAAATACCCGGAAATTATGTTTTTGAGAACGACAACCCATTCCCCCAGTTGGAGGTAATAAGTTTAAGGTTGTCTGTGAGGTATTTTGTGAAGTAGTTAGTGAAGGATTTCGATTTTTGTTGATAGAAGGGCGTCGCCAATTTATGAAAAACATTCTTTAACTAAAATGGTCCAGAATTGCACAAAGCCAGCATTCAACTATGGGTCCCAGGGACTTTTTACTGTTTCTTTCTAAGCAGGTTTAAGCGCTTCAGTGTAGGCCTGAGAAGATATATTTTTAACCATCTTGCACTCGTTTTCGGGACTGTTCCTGTTCTCCATGTATTTTCCAGGCTCTTCTTTCAGGAAACGTTGTCCTTTTCGCTGGACTAAAAATAGTATTGTTCAGTTTTTTTTCTTTTTTTTTAAGGATACCACACTAGCTCTGCATAGCAAATATACTTGTTATAATTTCCTTGAACGCGCAATTCTCTTCAATAATTGCAATCTCTATTGATGTCTCTTGGCTGATTTTATCTTATTTTTCGAAATTATTCTTCCTAACGGCCCTTGGCTTTTTTCAAGTTAGTGAGCCTTTTTTACAAATCAAGGCTCAATTAAAAAAGGATTAAGACCTCATTATCACTAGAGCTAAGAAAGGCCACACAATTATAATAATAAGACAGTTGTGATTACGAACAGAAAACAAAAGCCATTATTTCAGTTAGCACCACTTGCAAAAAACTCTATTTTAACCCCACCGACAAATACATGAAGGCAACAAGAACTAAATAAGAGTTAGGGTCGTATATAGCCAAAATAAAGGGGAGGGGGAGCGAGGAATTTTGCAGACTGGCTGGTCATTTTTACCGACTGTTTTTTTTACCTTTTCTAACCATTTAAAGCAAAAGTAATTATTCTAGTTTTATTTAAGAAGATGATTACACCTTTTTTTGCTCGTTGCATACCTTGCTACACATACAGTACACGTTGGACTTCACTCATTTTGGTTTAATTATCCCTAATGATAGAATTTTGTTATTTCCTCGCATTACAGGCTTTTCATTGTAAAATGAGTTCGCTCCCATTCCCAAGATTTTTTATGGCACTTGGTATTAACCAAGTGACATATAGCAGTCGCCAATTCTGTCGGTCTGTTATGTCAATCATGTATCTGGGACTTGCACTTGTTCCTCCCATCAAGTCCCGATCCCTCCACTCTAAGTGTTTTCCAATATTTTAGGTTTCCCCCCTCCGACTCCCCCCAATGTCATCAGACCCGGTCGGGATTTAAAATAAGAGCTCTCAGACACAATATCATTCTAAATATCAAATTTCATTAAGATCCAATCACCCACTCATAAGTTAAAAATACTTGATTTTTTCTTTTTTTCGAATTAACCGGGCCCCCCTCCCCCCCCCCCACATGGCAATTCGCGAAAGATTGACACTAAAATCTTCACCTTAGCTTTTGAGCCTTGATGGTTCAATGGTTAAGGCGTTGGTTTAGTAATCATGAGGTCCCTGGTTCGAATCCGGTCAGCGCCGTTTAATTGCAATCTATTCTGGTAACGCTCCACTCTTTGAGAATTATGTATAATTGCAATGTGTCTGCTGAGAATATATATATATATATATATATATTCTCAGCAGACACATCGCAATTATATATAATTCTCAAAGAGTGGAGCATTACCACAATAGAGTTAAAAACGGGCTTTAAAAACATAATGGGAAATCTGATTCACGAAAGAAATTGGTTACTTCTTTCCCCATACATTTCTCGTGTTATGCAATAGTCAAAACATATCCTAAACTACTTTTACGGAAAGAGAGCTTGTCCAGGAAAAATTTTCCAAGGAAAAATTCGGGAAAGGGGCTAGTACAGGAAGGAAGCTAGTTCATAAACATGAGAAAAGTGCACTTTTAGGTTAAGGGGCCTTTTGTACTAGCAAGACCTTTGAATCAATCAAACCATTCAGAAAAGTCATAAAAATGAAAAACTTGCCCATTAGGGATGCATGTCATAACATTCAAAACGTGGACTTAATGAGAATGACCACCATCTACCTAAACCAGCGTGATGATGTCAACTTCCACAGCTAGGTACCTCTCCATATGCATTGCTATTAGTAGGGAACTGTCCTCAGACATAGACAGTGGTGATTGGTGATTCTGTATCAGGAACGAATTTGGTCAATGTCCTTATACGTGGACAAAAAGAAGTGGCCACAAACCCTAATCTAAATGATTCATTCCACATTTTCTTTATTCAATGCAATATTACGCCAAGAAAAAAAAACTGATTATCCTTCCACAAGGTTTCGGTTGAGCTCAGTAACAATAGCTAGCATTTTGGCATTTTAGCGAGTTAAGTCAGTGACCTAACTCGCATTTTAAGGTCAATCTTGTTATTCATTCCAAATTTTCTTTATTCATATGCAATATTACGCCAAGAAAAAAAAACTGATTATCCTTCCACACGATTTCGGTTGAGCTCAGTGACAATAACTAGCATTTTGGATGTGAATAGTTTTAAATATGTATAGTCAAAGAAAAATAAAGAACTTGAACTCATTTTTCGTTAGCAGAACGGGTAAAATTATAGCAGTTCATATAACTGACTTACCAATAAAGTAAACATACCAATCGATTCCTTTTTTATGCTCTTTAAGATTATAATCAACGCTTCTACCGTAAATCCAAATTTAAACACTTTTTGAGCTCTTAAAAATGAGGGATTTTTAAAAAAAATAATGACAGTTCATATAACTGGCTTACCAATAAAGAGAACATTCGATCGGCAGGTCGAAATCGCGCTGGTTGGGCACAAGCCCCGTGAGGCTGGCGGTGGCGACCGTGACGCCGTGATAGGCGCGCTTGCGGGAGATGATCTTCTTCTTCTCCGTCTTGCCGCGGGCGTTGTTGTAATACCAGATGAGCTTGACCTGGGTGTCGTTGGCCTCGGACCCGGAACAGGTGAAAAGCACTTTGGAGGCTTCGCAGGGCGCAAGTTCTTTCAGCTTCTCCGACAGTTCGATCGCCGGGTCGTGGCTCTTGCCGCCAAATCATATCTAACATAGTTTGCATACACTAGATGCGCACATTCCATGGTGCACAAAGCGTTCAAAATAGGCTAATGGCGCATATTTGACATAGTTTAGATACACTAGATGCGTACATTCCATGGTACACAAGGCGATCAAAATAGGCTAATGACGCATATTTGGGATAGTTTGGATACACTAGATACGTACATTTCATGATGCACAAAGCGTTTAAAATAGGCCTATGACGCGTATTTAACATAGTTTGCATACACTAGATGCGTACATTCCATGGAAAAGTCACTGCCCTCCAAAGGGAAAAATAGTTGAGGTAGGTACTTCAAAGACCTTTCAGTAAAGTTTAAGCACTTTCTGAGCTCTTAAAAATGACAAATTTTCAATTAAAGTATGAGTTATCTATTGTTTTTGTGAAAATAATATTGAATTTTCTCAGTCTCAAAATTATCTATAGTTTGGTTAGGTTAGGTTGGGTAAGTGCTTAAATTTTGGGTCAATGTTCCTGTTACCTGAACAATTGTTTAGAGTCATGAAACTATTGTTAACAGATGGAGAGATACTTTAGAGATATGTTTAGAGAGAAGCAATACCTTCACATCAGAGAAGCAAGAACTTTGTCGACTTGCATATGGCTACTGTATGATATTGCAATCATAGTATAACCTAAGATGATATTACAATCCCATTTTTTCTTTTATTTAGAGAGATACAATGCCTTCAGAAATATGAGAGATACTAGCTATATTGGAGAGATACTTTAGAGATATGTTTAGAGAGAAGCAATACCTTCACATCAGAGAAGCAAGAACTTTGTCGACTTGCAAGAGAATACCCGGAGGACTTGACATGACTCACGGAAGCCTTATGAATTTTTGAAGGGGTAGTAAGAATATTCTTTTTAACATGCAAGGGCTCCCTACTTGACTAGCGTCGTGCAAAAGGCCTTGAAGGAACAATCTCAGGAAAACAGTTTGAGGGATTGGTGACTCCTTAAGGCTCTATGTACATCACCTACGGCTGTTGTAGGAAGCCTTAACATGCAACTACTGAAGGATGCTTGTTTGAATTGGTTTTAAAGCTTTTATATGTGGTAAGTGTTGTAAAAATGGCATTACTGCAATATCTCAGGAACAATTGAGGGTATCAAGTTAAAACTCTCAATGTTTAGGGGGAGGGTTGAATTTAATCAAGATACAACTATGTGCCTCTCAGTTATCAAAGGAGCATATGTGAAACATATCTCAGGATTAACTAACGGCGTTTAGTTTAAACTTTCAGAGGATGTTAGAGACTAAATCAAAATATACCATAGGTTTCCACCTTGCTAAAATGGTATGTGCAATATTTAAGGAGGAATAAAGGGCACCTAGGCGGCATAAGAATGTCCTGGACGGAAAATTTTTGAAAAATTAATCAGCAAGGGGGGGAGGGGGGCGTCTATTAGACACCCAAGAGTAAGGAAAGACTGTCACCTCGCCAATCAATACATCCCCTCCACCAAGCGGATAACAGTGCGAAGAGCGAGTTTTAAATAAGACATTTCTAAAGGAAGGCTTCAGAAAAAACTCGTAACACACAACAATCTAGTTTCAAGCTGCTCTTCTGTATCAAAAATAATTTCCAATTCACCTCTTACGAAACTATCCACACATCCATCCATCCATCCATCCACAGACAACTTATTTTTATATATATAGAAGATATATATATACTAAACTGTCAATCCACTTTTATTTTGTTTTTCACCAATCTTGGTTGTGATAGTAATTTTGCATTTTTGATATTATGGTAAATAAAAAATATGCAGCTCGAAACATGGATTGTTTTCTGTACAGTGCAAACTATTTTCCGGTCTTTAGAATGCGCGGGGGATGTCAGCACTCCTCCTCCTAGTTTCAGCTCTTTTTTTGATTAGTTCAGAGATTAAACAAAAAATAAAAAAGCTTTTTAACTGAAAGTAAGGAGCAACATTAAAGCTTAAAACGAACAGGAATTATTCCGCATATGAAAGGGGCTGTCCCCTCTTCAACACCCCACTCTTAACGCTAAAGTTTGACTCTTCTCCCAAGTCTACTTTAAAAAAAAACAACATTAGCTTAAACAGCGGGGCGTTGAGGAGGGGACACCTCCTTTCATATACGGAATAATTCCTGTTCTTTTCAGGTTTTATTGTCGCTCCTTGCTTTCAAAGGTTGCTTATGAGGTAAACCCTTGCAAACGTTTTCTCAAGGCAGGTTTTTAAAGGGCTCACATACTGGTCACAACTCCATAGCTCATCTTTCAAATCATCAACTTGGCTTTTATTCGCTTTCATCAGCCTCTTTTCAAAAATTGGTTATTCGGGGATTTGTCCCTTCACAATTTGACAGCTTTTAAGAGAGCAGCTTGTATTTGAAATAGAAAAAAGAAAATTTTATACTACATCTTCCTCCATGCTGTCTTTATCTTACGTTAGGGCTAATGGGTGGGTGGGGGGTGGGAACCTAAATTATGAAAACAAAGCAAGTCGTGAACAGTTGTTAAGGTGGTAGTATCAGTGCTGTAAGAATTCGGGGAAAGTTACATCCATAGCCACCTACAGATACGCGAAGGCATGAAATTTGAAAGAGGGCATCTTCACAGCTACGAAAGCTTTGAGGGCCAAATATATATACAAGTCTGGTGTCAAGAAGTATCTTCCGACGTACAAAACAAAGGTTGAAGTATCCCGACTTGGCCCTCTCGAAATGAGCCGACTCACAAGAACTCAGAGCCGATCAAAGTTTTTTCTTTGTAGTTTTTTTTTTTTTTATTAGACATTATCAAACAGTTCGTGCTAACGAACTGTAGTAAGGAGCGATCCGGCTCAATAGTATCCAAACCTCTAAAAAACGGAATTTTGTTACCAATAGTTACATCAAAAGAATTGCATTTTAATGCTGATTTTAAATATATAAGTTTCATCAAGTTTACTCTTTCTCATCAATAGTTAAGAACCTGCGAAAATTTGTCTTATTTTAGAAAATAGCACTTGCTGTGAAGGGAAAACAGGGAGGAACTTTTCATTTTAATCCGGCGTCATTTTTAAGGGGTTTCAGGTTCTTTCGGAATTCCTGCAGATTTGTTTTCGCAGTTACATTTTGATATCTAGATTAACCGATATAATAATTACATTCCTAAATAAGCTGCAAATGCGAATTTTTCTCACTAGACACTTTTTCTGAAAACGTGTTTCTAAACTTTTGGCTACTACAGGTCAATGTTTGCTCTTTACTAAGATGCTGCTATGACTTAATGATTAATTCCCTTCTTGCATTCGCTTCTTGCATTCCCTTCTTGCATTCCCTTCTTGCATTCCCTTCTTGCATTCCCTTCTTGTATTCCCTTCTTGCATTCCCTTTTTTGTCCACGTTTCTATAAAATTGCAATAGCAAACTATGATATTCATTCATTCAAACTATGATATTCATTCATTCAAACTATGATATTCATTCATTCAAACTATGATATTCATATTCAAACTATGGTTATTCATTCGTGTTGCCTCGCAAATCTAAATATTGTATGGAACTAAAGCCATATTTGACATAGTTTGCATACACTAGATGCGTACATTCCATGGTGCACAAAGCGTTCAAAAGAGGCTAATAATGCATATTTGACATACCTTGCATATACTAGATGCGTACATTCCATGGTGCACAAAGCGTTCAAAATAGGCTGACAACGCGTATTTGACATAGTTTGCTTACACTAGATGCGTACATTCGATGGTGCACAAAGCGTCCAAAATAGGCTAATAAGGCATATTTGACATAGTTTGCATACACTAGATGCGTACATTCCAGTTTTTCTGTAGTACAAAACAAGAACATTGCACGAAATACCTTTTCTAGGGCTTCTCGGTTTCATACACGAGTTGCTTAACTCAGTAGAGTTCTGCTTGCTGCCCAATTTCTTGTTCTTGCTTAGCAAAAGACGACAAGATCATTTTGACCATTTTTTTGTACTCCATTCTTGTTCAGCATCCACCAATGATCCTCTAGTGAGGACATCTTAGTAGAACTAAAAACGAAGGATGGCTAAAACGAACGCAGATTTTAATTTTGTGTTCAAATATCCAAGCTGTCGGCAACCATGGCGATTTTTTTGCTGGTGACTTCACTGATGCTGATGGCAACGGTGGAGAAAACGCTCAACCAGATTTGGGGCGTGAGCACGCCGCGACCCATGATCAACCGCTTCCTGATCTTCTGGACCGCGTTGACCATCGGCCCAATTTTGGTCCTGGGCTCGCTGGCCCTAAGTTCTTACTTCTTTTCCCTGGAATTTTTGAATCAGGCACCGGCTGCTGGACCGCTCCTGGGATTGGCCCAGGCGATGGGTCCGTTTTGCAAAACTTTTTAAAGGGGAGTTCTGATGAGTAATCACACATAAAAAGCTTCAGTTTTAATGCCAGTTACCCATTCAAGAGCAGTTGATCTCTCTGGAAATTATATAATCAAATTGAGCATATCAGAGAACTTCTTCCTAAGTTTGAAGTCCATATCTAGAAAACTACAGACTTCCTTTTTTTACTGAGAAGAATAAACACAGAACCATGTTTATTTGTTTGTATATTTTTGTTTTTTCCCAGGGGTGACTGTATTGAACCCAATGGTCCTAGAATGAAAGGTGAATAGACCACCGACAAGTTATCAAAAGTAAAACGCCAAATATAGAAACTTTATTGACAACGTTTCAGTAGTGACCTGAAGAAGTCTGTTAGACGAAACGTTGTCAATAAAGTTTCTATATTTGGCGTTTTACGTTTTAGTAATAGCTTCCTTGAAAACAGTCTACATTTCAATTTCCAACAGTCTCTTACCTTTCTGCTCTTCCTCACGCTCCTAACCAATGCACTCTAAGCTAGCAGTAATCAAATGAAAGGGTTTTGTAACATAAAAAGAATTCATATACTATATAGGCCAAAGTATACATATAAAAATATAAATGTTAAAAAATACGATGTGTTCCCCTAACAAGTGTCTCTGTGATCTATGCAAGCCTAATTACAGATAAAGACGCATGTATGGAGAATAGTTATTTCAGCTCAATATCACAATCGAGTCTACTTTCTTAGCTTCAATTTCTGCGATCAAAATGATTTTGCTGTAATTACCAAAGCTATTTTTCCAATCCCTCAATATTTTGCCATTCTTTCGATGTTCTGCCTGAATTGACTTAATTCAAATGCTATATGGATGCTTGCAAGAATTTGCTGTTTCTTTCTATTTCTCCAAACAAACTGAACCATTAGCTTCTGCTCCAAAGAGTATTGGTAACTTATAAGAGTGGAAACTGGCGCTAGTGTAAAAAAAACAACCAACGCCATCTAGCGTCTGACTAAATTAGGCGTTCTTTAAGCTTAGTTAATTAGCCTCATCAAATCTGGGCCTAGTAATATGTACTAGGCAAAATTACGTTAGCAAGGCAATTAGGCATACGCACCAATTAAAAATCTTTCTGCTCAAAAAATACGAAGGGAACTAAGAATGAGCAATTCCTCGTACTCCAATGTAGACAAGTTTCCCACGAGAAATGTCATGTGTTATGGAGTCAGACGCCTTCTTTACGTCCAAAAAAAGAGCAGCTGGGATTAAACAAGAATCTAAGGCCGACTGAATGAAACTAAGGAGGACATGCGTGAAGCACATGCATGCTCAATCGAATGACCGGAGCGAAACCCAAACTGAAATCCATGAAAGGAATGTTTTACGAATGATTCCAGTTTGAAACGGCAAAAATCTGCACACTGTTGCATATAAACTAGTGTCATGTCAGGTCATATTATGTTGGAGGCTAGCATTTAATTAACTAGTCTTAAATATGTAGTTCCCCTCTAAATACTGAATCAAAAAATATTTGGAGAAAAATACCCTTTGATACTTTTTCTGTATTTTTAGCGTCAGCTGTCTCGATTTGGCCTGTCTCTTCACCTGAAAATTATGACTGAAAAAGAAAATACTGTAAAATTTGTTTGCTTTCCCAGGAGGACAGTCATGCAACTAAATCAATCAGTCCAAACGAGTACGTTAATTACGTCTATTAGAGAGGATTTGGTCACAACTGTGAAAATACGATGTAGAAATGAAAAAGTTACCCCAGGGCTTGAACGTTCTTGATATATTCAGAATTTTATTCAAACCCCATTGAGGAGCACTGATCAGGGCCAGAACTGTTGACATGAATCTCTGATTGGAATTTAATTTCATTTTACGTGAAGACATAACTTCTCTGAAAATGGTTACTCAGGATGATGATCAAAAAACTCAAAACCATAGCGTTACCCCAGCTACCGTGAGCCAGGTTTTGGGTAAGATTCAATCAATAAACAACTACACTTAATGGGGGAGGTCAAATCGGACCCCCAGATGGTCAAATCGGGGCAAAGACTATTTCTAATTTAATCCGATTCGGTCCCTGATATACTTGCCAAATTTCATCGTCCTAGCTTATCTGGAAGTGCCTAAACTAGCAAAATCAGGACAGACTGACAGAAAGAATTTGCGATCGCTATCCAACTGTGACTCCGTACGAATAGTCACGCTCTTATTGAAAAAAGAATGTCATTTAAAATCGACATAAATGAATGGGAGGGCGGGCGGCGAGTTGACACAATCGGCTAAGCGTTGGTCTAGCAAGCTGAAGATCCAGGGTTCAAGCCGATGCTCTGGCGTCTCATGTTTCAACCCTTTTCAAAGTTCCGGCACTTGAGGTAGTGTCTAAGCATCAAAATGCAGCATTCTTTACCGCATGACATCTACCGAGCCTGTAACCGGGTAGTGGATTAGATTACCTTGTTCACACTTCTGTCTCCTTTTTTTTTTATGTGTTTGTGCTGTTGCATTGGTGATTTCTCTTTTCGTTATATAGCAATCGCTAATTCTGTCATTCTATCTGTCGGTCTCAGTTTTGCTACTTTAGGGACTTCCAGGTAAGCTAGGACGATGAAATTTGGCGGGCGTCTCAGGGACCGGACCAGATTAAATTAGAAATAGTGGGGGTGGGGGCCCGTTAATTCGGAAAAAATAGAAAAAATGAAGTATTTTTAACTTAGGTCTACGAACGGTAGATCAGATCTCGAGGTCCTTCTAAATATCAAAATTCATTAAGATCCAATCACCCACTCGTAAGTTAAAAACACCTCATTGTTCTAATTTTTCCTCTCCTTTCAGCCCCCTAGATGGTCAAATTGGGGAAAACGACTGTATCAAGTAAATTTGTGCAGGTCCCTGGCACGCCTACCAATTTTCATTGTCCTAGCACGTCCAGAAGCACCAAACTTGCAAAAGAACTGGACCCCCCTAACTCCCCCAAAGAGAGCGGATCCAGTCCGGTTATGTCAATCCCGTATAAAAAAAATTGTCGTTTTAGAGTTAGTGATCCTTACTTTTTTTTTCTCCATAAATGTGTTATTACTCTGTTCTAAAACCTGCAAATTCTTTGCATTTCAGAGCATTGCGGCTAAAGCCGATGGCGAACCATGTTGTGATTGGGTTGGTGATGGAGGAGCTGGTCATTTTGTGAAGATGGTTCACAATGGTATTGAATACGGTGATATGCAGCTCATATGCGAAGCTTATTCATTGTTGAAAGACGCACTGCGAATGAATCAAGAGGAAATGAGGTTACAGAAACTGAGCTTAAAGAAAACAAGTGTTAACATTTGAGACTATCAAAATGGAGTCATTTATCTAATCTGGTCCAGAAACTTTAATGTTTCGCAAGCGAGGTTCCACTGCAGTTAATTATTTATAAACTAAAAGTTTATGATGACTTAATCAACGGGAGAGGTTACTAGCACTTCACCCATGCGTTAGTACTTTACTACGCCTTGATCCACACCGCGGCCATTGATGACTTCTTCGCAACACTAAGTTGATGTTTATTTGCGTTCAGTACAACAAAAAGAGAAAAAACATGAACTATAGTTCGAACACTAGTAATACGTATTTAATTCAGAATGCATGCAAGAGGAAAATCAACAATTCTGTCGCAACGCTCTCGGAATATGGTGGCAATTACATACATTTTTTCACGTATTTCAAACAATCCATAGCACCTAGAAATATAACTGTTTCGTATCCAAATGGGTATACATAGAAAATATTTGCAAAACCGAAAAAATGTTGAACGGATCTGTTTACACTCACTTTGAGAAAATAATCGCCACTACAATTTATTATTATTTATTCAGTTGTAAATTTCCACTAGAATTGGGTTTAGAAATACAGTTGCTTATCAAATATTGACAGACTTATGCTCATTATTTAAATAATCTATGGGAGGAAAAAGTTCACCAACCAGAAACTTTCCTCCCCACTGGAAATTCCCCACCTCTGCCGTGGAAAATTCACCAAACCGCCTGAGGCTAATACATTTACATATGCTCTTCCTCCATCCTAATCTATTAAAAGCCTCCCTCTTCACACCCTTCCAAAAAGTTTGATTGTTATGTAGTTTGTATTTAGTTATTATATTATTAGTCATTAATTTTAGTTTTGTGATATCCTTATATTCAGTATCAAATGAAGTATGTGACCAAGTATGTGATCAATTATGGACATGAAATATTCAAGCATAAGAGTACACAAGGTAGCACAAGGTCGTTCTGAATGATTATCTACTGGGGGACAAAGGGGTCACGCCACAGTAGAATTCATATTTCATTAGGTTTCATAAGGATTATAGTTGCATGTTGCTCTCTTAGGCGTCGCTGTTTGAATTAATGCATGTTTTGATCTTGGCTCTCCGCACATAAATAATTAAAACGAAATTTGCATATTAATTTTTTTTTGGCTAAATGGCTTTCTCATAGTTTTAATCGGAAGATTTTGAGAAAAAAGAACCGGGAGAGGAAGCCTAGTTGCCCTCCAATTTTTTGATTACTTAAAAAGGCAACCAGAACTAAATTCTAAAATTCTAGTTAATTGACTTCTTGCTATCTCAGAAAGGGTTTAGGTTAGGAAAATGAAACTTTCAGGGATGAATCATCTGTGTATTTGCAGGATATGTTCATTACAGGATTTCTATTCTGTTTACTTACATAATAAATCTGCGAGTTCGTCATAAGATACAAAAAATAAGTACACGAATGGTGAACGGTTTTGACACTAGCTGAAGGGTCACAGGAGGCTGGGAAGCAGGATTACCGGCCTTAGTGATTAATCCCTATGTTTAATTATTTTTATGTTGCCTAAACCAAAATAAAATCACTAAGTCAGCACACAAATCACTGAACTTTTCAAGAAAGTCACTTAATCAAAATTATAATTGACAGTTAACTTGTGAAATAACAGGCGATCATTAAAGGTTGTTGCTTTGTCTTTTTCTAGCAGTTGCTTTCATAACAATGTCGTCAAGGTGTCATTTGATTACCCTCATCATAAAACATGAATTATTCATAAAACTTTCGTTTTATTTTACCGGTTTTTTTTCTTAATACAATCATTACCTTTTCTCTCTAGCATAAATGCTAACCTTCTTGGGTTTTCTTTTTGATTGACGAATGGAGTTTCCATAGTCATAGTTGCTAAAATGTAAAAGAATAATTATTATAATTCTTGAGCAAGGTTCAAGAATTATTGAACGGTTAATATACCCGTACTGCATGTTTCTTTTCTTAAACATGATTTCATTATTTTATTACAAATCATCTGTTTGTGATTTGCTAAACTGATAAATCAGTTTAACACATTTTAAAAAAGATCTATGCTTCTATGCATGGATGGATATGGATTTCTATGCTTTCTCCAAATTCTACAAATTCTAGATGGTTTTTTTCGCTAGGTGAAGTAATCGACCATGTTAGAAAATTTCTCTTTCCCCGAAAAATCTTTTTGAGGGGAGGTAATATTTTTAGTGTTTTAACCCGTATAATCTATGCCGACTCCAGTAGAATGGCTTCGAAATATCATTTTTCTTTTTCTCTTTTAATGTTCGTTCATTATTCTAAAGGAAAACATAACATTTGATTGTATCACTATCCAAAAGGAATCTGCTTTTTGAACGCAAGCTCAAACGGTGCGGCATTACAACACAAGGAAAAATTATTAAACGATTGTCCGAGCTAGGTCCTTTAGCACCATTTGGTTTCCATATTTAAATTTAAGTGTTTGATATAACGTTTGATACTCTTCATTGTCAACTAGGACATTGGATTTCATTCCACATAACTCTTGGGAACTGTCATACCACTTTCTAATTTTAGGCAAAAAAACACTCTGAAGCCATTTATACTCCTTGGAAAATTCTGAACTCATTTTTAAATGCACATTGTTTTCTTTTTCAAAAATCTGGTACCAAACAGACAATCGCTGACAATCTATAGTATAATATGTTACTATGGCATGCTGAAGGCATGGTGTTACATAAAGAATTAATATAGTTCTCTATAAATGGGGACTATGTAAGATTCATCGTAAAGAGCTCAAACCAAGTGAAGAATAAACTACGGCGCATAGTAGCTAAAAGTTAAGATAGAACGAGGATCTTTTGAAAAGTTACTTGTCTAGGGAATAGTGTTACATAGAGGATTGACGTAGTTCTCCATAAAATGGGGCTATGTAAAATTCACCGGAAACAGTTCGGAATATAGTAAAGAACTAACTACGGCACATAGTAAGTAAAAGGGATTTTAGGGTGGTTACCCCCTCCCATACACACACACAAACATCTCGTATTTTCTCGTAATGAATCTGATATAAATTTTGAGATGGTCATTTGTTGTCGTAGAAACTTCGGAAAGGCTCATTCGACTGGAAATTATAAGGGATAGTGCCCTTTAAATTAGTAAAAAGTGATTGGAGGGCAAACACCCACGCCAATCAATTCCCAAAACACTTTGAAATAGCCATTTTGTTCAACGTAGTTTAAAAGTCTGGAAACTTTGTCTTTGACTACCCCAACAACTCTGGTGGAATTCTAGGAGGCATTTCAAACGGAATGCCCATAACAATGCGTATTGCGTTTAAACCAGCATCATCTATTGCACAAAAACAAAGTACAGTAGACATCAAATCAAAGAAAAAGGCCATACTACAAGTAAAAGGAAGACACGATCCATGCGTAGTTCCAAGAGCACCACCAGTAGTAGACTCACTTGTAGCATTAACAATAGCAGATCATGCATTGATTGCAGGTAAAATAAAACCAGTTTTGTAGAAAATGTCAGACAGGGATGCGACCAAGACATGCTTCTAGGGTATCCCCGTAGTGACCTGAGGCAACATCGGTGCTCGAGACGGGAGTGGAAGAGCCTGCACTGGACCCACCCATACTGGAACCGGAGCCCCCTCCATTTGTTTGCAATTCCGCGCACCCAAACATCAGAATGGCCGCAGCAGAAATACCTAAGAAACTACGAAACAGGCGAAACGTGGTTTTCATAAAATTCCCCTCATTGTGCTTAATGTGAAGGCAATATAATCAAGCCTTCATAAAAAGGCAAATCCTAAAAGAGAACAAAAAAATTGAACTAAATGAACTAGTAGAAAAGCTCTTGTGGTAAAATGTTAATCAATTGAGATAGAGGGTGTTATCATGAAAATTGCTCCAGAAGCTACTTAGTGCTAATCTCCTGACGGCGTTCCCTGTCGTCGGATGGTAAATTTTGAAGCTATTGAAAAAGTTGGATTCGATTGAAATGTCTTATGGAGCCCTAAGACCCCCTCCTCCTCACCCAAACGTAGAATAAAGAAAAAATTCGGTTTCTAGCAAAAATTATGAAGTTAAATATTAAGCTTATCGGTATTTTGCATGGCATTATGGTGCTCGGTTTGATTGGTTATTATTTATTGCGCGTAGGCGGTCGTTCCAGAAATTCAAGAAATAACGGTGGGGTTGTGGTGCTTGCTCTGGGATTGGTGATGATTGGCTACGGCGGTACTTTTTTTGGCAATCTGATTAAAGCTTCAGTGAATCGCCAGCGTGAATACCTGGCTGATGCCTCCGCCGTACAGTTTACCCGCAATCCTGGTGGTATAGCCGGTGCGCTCATTAAAACTTAAGAAAGAACAGAAATTATTCCGTATAAGAAAAGGGTTGTCCCCTCCTCGACACCTCGCTGATTACGCTAAGGTTTGACTCTTTCTCACAACTCAACTTTTTAAAACTATAAAAAACTTTAGCGTAAAGAGCGAGGCGTTGAGGAGGAGAAAACCCCTAACTGAAAGTAAGGAGCGACACTAAAACTTAAAACGAACAGAAATTACTCGGTATATGAAATGGGTTGTCCCCTCCGCAATCCCTCGCTCTTTATGCTGAAGTTCCGGCCCTTGGGTAAGCCAGATATTTAACTGCTACTCCATTACTGTTCAATTCGGGAATATCACGGTGCAACTTGCGGCAATAACCACAACTGATATCGGTAAAGACATAGATAGTATGTTTGGTCACTTGTGGTGCAAACTCAATGAATTGCTCATTGGGTATTTTTTCCAATACGGCCTTTCGTACATTGGATTTTTGGATCTCGGAAAGATTCGCCTGACTCTGAACATCGTAAAGATCCCCATTTAAGATGTAACGACCGTCTGCCGAACATACAACTTTGGGCTAGACCTACTTACGGATGAATTACGGATGCGATTGTTTCCTCCTCTAACCTTCTAGTCATTTGACGAAGAAAAGCCCAAGGTCTCTCCTCCTAGTATTGAGTGGTATTAGATCAGCCGTTTTTGAGTTCCCTTTCCTTATTCACAACCCTTTCATTTTCTACTATGGACAACACTCTTTTCTTAACTATTTCCTGTATGCCCCCCAACTTCACGTTTTTACTGTTGCAGTAATAGGTGTAATCTGGTACGGTGGCAACAAGGGTGTAACGGTGCGATGTTAGGGTGTTTCCTTTTGGGTTTTCCAGCACGCCCGTCGGGAAGCTGTCCGACACGACGACGTTCGTCCCGTCCTGATTCCCGTCGTTGCTCACGACGATTGTGTACGTGATCGAATCGCCCGGCTCGGCACTCGTGATTCCATCATCAATCGTGATCGAATAATCCGGCTGAGCGATCAGGACATCGGTGTCCGAAGCCGAGTTGTTACCCGGAGTCGGGTCGGCTCCGTTGGCTCCGTCGTCGGTCACGCTGGCGCAACCCAGTCCCGATCCGCAGATTTTCCTCCACAGTCAGGCTGCCGAAAATCTCGCGTCCTTCGGGCACCATTGACAACCCAAGCCGCGCAATCGCTTCAGGAGGGCGTCCGGTCAGCAGGTCACCATCCATCTCGATCCGGCCGTGGCTGGTCGTCACGGCACCACTGATCGCACCCAGAAGTGAGGATTTTCCGGCTCCGTTGGGGCCTGAGATGAAAGCCCGCTCACCCTCATCGATGTGCAGAGTGACATCGTTTAGTGCAGGCAAAAGGCCCGCGCATTGTGCTCGACCTGACCGCGCTCGGCAAGGAGCATCGGGTCGCGAAGGAGCGTGCGAAACTGGTCGATGCGTTGCGCGACAAGCGATTGCTGACCTCTTCGAACGCGAAGGAGGAAACAGGCTTCCTGCGTCTGCCGCATCGCTCGATCCTCGACTACTGGCCTCGAGCGAAGGCTTGGGCGGCAAATGCGGACGCGCTGTTGAGCGCCAAGGCCCGGCTTTCGGCGCGTTAGAGCGGTAGCCGATCATTCTGGATCATACTCACTATTAAGCTCATTTGATTTTAGCCATTAATGTTACGAACTCCCCTAATGACGCGATGAAGTTATTGGGGGGAATTCGTTTTGTATGATAAATTTAGTGGCTATTTAGTCTTTCTTGATGGCTCTTCATGAATAATCAATATAAGCAAGCAGGTATTACCGAATTTGGTTCAACTAACCAACTTCACGCAAGAGTGATAGCACAGCCAGAGCTAGCGTCTCATCAGGTATGGATACGAGTGCTTGCCTCTTCAATAAACCCAATCGATATGAAAAATGTATTTTGTTCTCTTCAAAATTTTATGAATTGGCGCAATTGGGCACATTGCAGCTGACTACTATTGGATATTTAGGCTGACTATGCTGAAGAACCATATAATCGCAAAAGTTACAAGTGCAGTTCTTTACCACAGTTAGTTTTATCTGGAAATTAAATAAAATAAAACAAGTTTTTTCAATTAGAAGTAAGGAGCGAAGTTAAAACTTAAATTTAACAGAAAGTATTACGTATATGAAGGGGATTGCCCCTCCGCAACACCTCGCAACCGGATCAATCTCGCGGGCTCTTGTTCGCGACAACAGCGACCGATGCAGACGGCAAGTGTGGTATAATAATACCGCAACCCACGCATTGGATTGGATTGACGCTGGATGCCTGCAAAAACACGCGATCAACAGGGGCGATGGCAGCAAGGCCAAAGCGGCAATCCGCGCGGGCGACCGAACGGCTCGCGACACAAGGCCACGCTGGCATGCGAAGCGCTGCTCGAAGGTGAAGCCCAAGCCATCACCCGCCGTGCCATTGAAATGGCGATGACGATTTTCGGTTCTCTGAGCTTGAGACTTGAGAAATGCCTTCCTCGTGACTTGCTTACTGAGAAGCGCCTGACTATATTCAGCAATCCATGCAGCGCTATTTCATCCTAATCGGCTTTTGCTATGAGGCTTTTCAGCGCGTTGAGAAAGAATGAACAAGTTTTCTTTTCTCGTTGTAATGTCATTTTTGATTCCTCCCCTTTGTAAGGAGAGGTGAGGGTGGGGTAGAGTCTTGTGTTCAAGAGCACCAATATTTGTGGGTGAGACTGGTTACCAGTTTATTATTTATGATCAAAGAATCACTACACTAAAATTAATTTCCCGTTGCTTAATTTCATCAGTTTAATCCTTTTGCTTTTTTAATCGTGCGGTTATTATTTTCTCTTTGTTGGTTGATCGTTATGCAAAACCCCAGCCTAATTGATGGAAAAGTGAGCTAGTTTCTTGGTCTGGCCTCCAAGAAGAACAGAACAAGCAATAAACAACTTCTAGTTATCTAGGAAAATTTGGCAAAAAGCTTAAGACAACTCCACAATTGGAAGAACAAGGTTTAGGTCAGTGGACCCAATAGATACATCAAAAGGATTTTTATGTTGATTTTAAATATGTAAGTTCCATGAAGTTTAATCCTACCCCTCAAAAGCTCCGAGCCGCAGAAAATTTGCCTTATTTTCGAAAAAAGGGGGAAACACCCCTAAAGGTCATAAAATCCTATTGAAAATTATACCATCAGATTCAGCATATTCGAGAACCCTAATGTAGAGGTTTCAAGCTCCTATCTGCAAAAATGTGAAAATTTGCATTTTTTGCAAGAAGAGAAAGCCCGGCCCGCATATGGGCCGTGGCCGTCATGCCGCGTTCGCTGGCGTGGCGCCATTCCTTCATCGCCGCCGAAAATATGGCCGACATCGGGTCATCCGGTTCACCGGACACCCGGTCGTACAGATCCTCAAGCGATCCGCCCGACCAAAAACTGTCTTCGAAATCGTCGGCCAAGCCGCGCAGTTTTCGAAAGCGGACAACCTTTTCAAAGATGATCGCCCAACACCAAACGGAGGCCACAATCAGCATAAGCATGACGACCTTGACCACTAATTTCCGTTCGAATGAGCCTTCTTGCGATATTCTAGGACCACTGGGTTGATACAATCACAACTGGGAAATATAAAAATAAATAAGCATGCATCCATCATCATTCTTCTTGCAAAAATACAAAATTCCACATTTTTGCAGATAGGAGCTTGAAATCTCTACAGTAGCATTTTCTGATATGATGAATCTGATGGTGTTATTTTAATTAAGATTAAATCTGTGG
Source organism: Alatinidae sp. Z8VKAUB7J3 (assembly GCA_010016025.2). Lineage (NCBI taxonomy): Eukaryota > Metazoa > Cnidaria > Cubozoa > Carybdeida > Alatinidae > Alatinidae sp. Z8VKAUB7J3. Next base: position 135,772,735 of record JAAAKM020721499.1, on the reverse strand, counting down.
TTTTTAGGGGTTGCTTCCCCCTTTTTTCGAAAATAAGGCAAATATTCTCACTCCCTCAAAGAGAACGGATCTGTACCAATAATGTCAATCTCGTATCTAAAACTTGTGCTTATTCTTCCCATCAAGTTTCATCACGATCTCTCCACTCTAAGGTTTTCCAAGATTTCCGGTTTCCAAGATTTCTGTTTCCCCTCTCCAACCCAGAATTGAAAATGGAGCATCTGAGACATAAGATTCTTCTATATATCAAGTTTCATTAAGATCCGATCGCCCATTCGTAAGATAACTCGATTTTCACGTTTTCCAAGAATTCTGGTCTCCCCATTCTAGAATAAATTTTGAACATAAATAATGCAGAAAAAGAATTCTAATTCATTTTGATTATTACAAATATTTTAGGGACTAGATTTGTTGTTACTTATCGTTTTATGCTAAAGGAGATAGCATCTCTTTTTTTTCTTTTTTTTTCAAGAGTTTGGTCAGCAATAAGCTCAACATTCATCGGTTATCTTTCATTACCCTGGTAAATCGGTAAAGAATGATTAACAAGTGAAAAACATAGTGTAAATAAATTCTTAAACACTAATGGGATCAGTACATAACCAATAGCAGTAACGGAAATAAAATGCGGTAATTGATACTCACCTGTAACCTTCCTTCAACTGGTAGGTTTGACAGCACGTGACAAGAAGGGTATGAGGACTTGTAGTAAAAAATGATTCCGAGGCACAACAAAATCAGAAATATATTAAATTTCCATCTGCTAATAGTAAATCTCATTCTCGATTTTTCTTCGATTTCTTTTCAAAACAAGAACCAAATCAACAAGCAATGAAAATGAAAGTCTCAAAATTTGCATTTCTGTTGACAAGAATTAATCATCGATACCGAAACCACTATAGCCAGGGTTTATATTAATATGGACAGACTGGAAGAAGCCCGAAGCTACTTGATGAACGCCTATCGCCATTACCAGAAGCCGATTCATCCAAAAATCGTTCCCGTTTTGATTCGAATATCTTTTCTTTACGACGTTATGAAGAAGCCCGATTCGCTGGTTTATTATGCGAAGGAAGCAATGGAAATGGCTACACAGACGGGGCAAACGCAATTTTTAGGAACTTTGCATACCAATTTGGCCGAAGAATGGAGACAAAGAATACCTTTCGTGTCCTTAAAAAATTATTATCAATGAAATGTGAGCTCCCTACCATTTATTCTTGCTACTTCGCCCTAAATCCTCACTGTCCCTTTTAAGAGAAGCCTATCTTATCTTGTTTAACATGAACACGATATATATTCAAAAAAGAAGAAATTGGTGGCAAGTGCGTACTTAGGAGCTTACTATTTGACTTTTTGAGTGGGGTTGATATAACAGTGCACTGGATGTGAAAAGAATCTTTGAAGAATAGAGGATCCAGCTCCGCGCCTTGGAGTGAGCCCCAAGCGTCTGGGCGGGCGGCATCGACCGCGCCCGCTCGGCTCCCGCTCTGGTACGCTCCGCGACCTCGGCGATGTCTCGCGGCACGGATTCACTCGAGGACGCGGCCGCTCTGTTCGAGAGCCTCAACCTCGAAGACCGCCTCCGCGACGCCCCGGCTGGCGAGACGATTCGACGAGACCTGGGGCTGGCGGAAACGGCGCACGCGCCGCAGACCCAGCCGGACGACCCGCCGCCGGAGCGCATCCCCCAGATTCCCATAGGCGCTTATTTAGAGCTGGACAGAAAATTTGCAGGACATACAATGAGAGGTTCAGGAACGGATTCTAAAGCATTTTTGACGGATTCTTGTTTTCGTCTAGTTTCTACTTGTTTTTGCCTTTTTCGCCTACATGATCCTAGAATTTTTTACTTTTTATTGGGACATTGATTGTTTTAACAGAATGCTGCCAAAAATACTAAAAATAGAATATATTTTGGAATCTTTAAAAATTATAAAATCAAACTTACTCTTGAAGACGTCTTAGAAATTTAAAATAATTGACCAAGAATATGCTACCTTTTCTGTGAAAAAGTCTTATTATCAGTGGCACGTACACGCCCTTACAATGAACTTGAGCAAGTAGAAACAAACGCGAGTGATGGATCCAGTGCGGCTCGAGAATGGGTTTTGGCTGCTTGTAGGACCAACTGTTTTTCCATAGGGCATTAACAATGACCCATGGGCTAAGAATCGAAGTTAACCGGGGTAAAATTACAAATTTCTTAGTAAACAATGCACTTTTTACTCTGTCTCGGAACATTGCTCAACACACCAGGAACAGAAGGTTGCACTTGAGCTGTAACTGTGGGCCAGACTATACGGCCTGGGGACTGCATCGAGGTTTCCTGATTTCCATCGAGAAAATTTAACATCCTCAGGCACTTGTTTAAAAGAAATGCTACAATAGTGCTTGGTTCATTAGGGATAGCTGGTAGGTCGCAAGGATCAACTATAACAAAGAGGGGTAGCTCCTCCTTGCGCACTAAAAACCACTCAACAGATCATGGAAATCTGCCAAAAATGGGGGGACGGAACACAATTTTCTTAGTAATGAAAATTGTATTTCAAGAAAGTGTTGAATAGAGAATTAAACAGTATTGCTCTTCTGTTGTTAATGTAACTAGTTCATAAAAGGAAACTTGCACCCCGATTTCACACGATATTCTGTATATCTGATACTTAACAAGGACTAATCTAGTTCTTCTATTTGAACTTACCTTAATTACAAGTAAGTATCCACAGCAATTTCAGGAATTTTACTTGTTTTCTGTAGATTCACATATTTCTCCGTTTTCTTGAAAATACTGAAAAATATACAGAAAGCGAATATTTCGAGAAAACAGACACCTCTCTTCTTCAATAAAAACAAAATAAAACCATCAAGGAAAAGGCAGAAGCCATAAACAAAACCAATTTAACCAATAAACAAAAACGTACAACAAAACCAATGAAAAAAAAACAACAAAAAGTTAAATAACAGACCAAAAATTAAAAGAATTAAAATCCAATACCTAACAACAATAAAGTGAGTTATTCACCAATATCCGCGATTTGCACAAAAAAAACAAGCTAGATGTCCATGCCGGTAGAAATCCAGTTGCAGTTACTGTTTGGCAACGAGTCAAGCTCAAGCTAGAAGGAAGAGAAACTGATCTAGAAAAACCTCTAACTATCAAAGAGCAGGTTAGCTATTATTTTTACATTTCTATACATTTTATTGTGTAATAGTTTTATTAATGCAGTATTTACAAAAGAAAGTAAACCTTGCCTGCAAATCAGAAACTGTAAGCAGGAATTAAAAACTAAAAAAAAAAAAAATCGATTCTGTAAGGCATACCTCTTATTGAGATTCTAAACATTCATGAACTAAATTATTGCCCCTCCCCTTCCCACCCCAACCCTCCTTTCAATAGCTCTTGCTATAATGGACGTTGCGTAGGAGTATTAAGGGTGTTGTATACCGAGAGACTAAATAACATAATTTGCATACCTAGATACGGACAGCACACCCATAAACAATGCCCACCATCCGCTACTGCTTTTCCTCTTCCTAATTTGTGAATAGTGACACAAGGACTTGTGCAATTGATTTAAAAATGCTCCAGAGTACTTGACGCTAGTCATCAAACTGTCTTGTAATAAAGAATGATTTGTTGTTTTTCCAAATATCTTAACCTTAAAATCATAGGTTCTCCTTAAATTTAGGATATATTATCGTTAGTTTTCCTTATCTGCGAAGATAAATATGAAAATAAGTATTTTAAAAAATGTATAGAATTCAACTAACCAAAGTGGAATTAATAATCTAGCTAATTGTATGTGAGTTTGGTAGTGAATATGGATAAAATGGAATATTTTGACAGAAAATTGAATTAATGAGTATTGTCGGAGCAACTTAGCTCAATAGTAACCAAAACTCTAAAGATGAACTTTATATAACAATAGTTACATAAAAAGAATTCTGTTTTGATGCTGATTTTAAATATATAAGTTTTGTTAATTTGAGACTTACCCATCAAAAGTTATGAGCTTGAGAAAATTTGCCTTATTTTGGAAAATAGGGGAAAACATCCCATAAAAGTCATAGAATCTTAACAAAAATCACATCATTACATTCAGCATATCAGAGAACCCTATTGTAAAAGTTTCAAGCTCCTATCTAGAGGATCGGTTTCTGATGCTAGAAATTGAATTAGAGTGAACTTTATGATGCTAAATAGTTGTTATTATTGACAAGAATTTATCCAATTAATTAAGGTGCGCGAATTTAATACGCGCGAATTCAAGTCCGCTCGAAAAATAGTACTACACGAATTTAAATACACTCAAGGTACGTAGTTAAATATAAATTAGAATTGGAAATCAATTTTCTAAAGCAAACTTTTCTTTCTAATGGCTATCCCGAAGACATCGTTGACAGCAATATCAGATTTACTCAAAATTGCGATCATACGTCTTAGAAGGGTATGGGGTACTGTTTAGAGGGCCAGTGAGGGTGGTTAGTTTCCTGGCCACTCTTGACTCTTAAAAAAATGCACTAGCACTTCTGATTTTTAACTAGCTTCATCCAAAGTCTGTACGACCGTCACTTCATTTGAAACGGCTCTGGAAAGAAAATAATTAATATATTGATGGCTTGTGCTCTTTACTATGGGCAATACTTGAGCGTTACGTCCGATACATGAGAGGAAAAAAAAAAACAGTATAGAATTAAAACAAAGTGTTTGAAGTTAAGGTTATAACCTTGCAGAATTGAAGCTAAAAGATGAAGATAAAAGATGAAGATAAAAGATGAAGCTAAAAGATGAAGCTAAAAGATAAAGCTAAAAGATGAAGCTAAGGATGAAGCTAAAAGATGAACTTAAAAGATGAAGCTAAAAGATGAAGATTAAAAGTCAAGATGAAAGATGAAGCTAAAAGATGAAGTTAAAAGATGAAGCTAAAAGATAAAGCTAAAAGATGAAGCTAAGGATGAAGCTATGGAAAGTCAGAAAATTGTAGCATAAAAATACACTTTTCAAGGCATCAAACAGCCTTCCTCTACCTACCTAATGACTCACTGGCCCTGCCCTCTTCCATAATAGCTGAAACAAAATTTAGATTGCTAATTTTTATCAAAGATCAAGCAGATAAAGTTGGTTAGATAAGCTTTAAAATACATGTCTGTAATTCCCGTCTATTTTATATGGACTACTTGACTCTTTAGGCACGAATGCGCCACCGTTTGGCATTACTGACTCTGAAACTGTGGAGACTTTCACACTTGAAGCTCTGATAGTCTTTCACATGACAGCCATTCAAGGTACCAAACATGTATGCAGTCAACGTTTCTATGATATTATCATGCCATAGCTAGTGCAATAATAAAAATAGACCCCAATTTTCCAAAGTCAGGAACAAGATGCATCAAAGTGCCCATGGTCATATCTTTAAATGTTATCTACCATAGTGACCTCTAATTGATGACAATTAGACATGTTTCTGTATAATATCTTTTTACGTCAACGTTATATTTCTTAAAAACAAATGTTGACATCGGAGGTCACCTAGCTCAGTTGGTATAGCACACGCCGCGAAAGCGTGGGTCACGGGTTCGACCCCCGTGGTGACATATTTTCTATTTCTGTAGTTTCCTTTTCAAATCCGTCTCTTAGGCTATAAAACATATTTCAATGGCCCACCAGTGAAAGAGGCACAGATCTCGTAGCTAACAGTAACTACAGCATTTGATCTGGAAGTAGTCTGGGATCTACTTTGTGCCTCAACCCAGTCACGTGACTTTACGTCATTTGGGGTATAGCTATTTTCCTTCCCTGCACCAATTTACCTAAATTAGGTTAACGTCTATCCCTATTTGTGCTAATAAAGGTGTTACAAACCCCTAATATAAAGCATTTTTTTCTGGCTGGGATCTTGTATAATTACTCCTGTAAGTTTATATAAACTTCAGACTAGATAATACCTCTTTAGTGGATCAGTTTTACAGGGTCATTTAACCGATGACTGCTACCTTGCACTTTATGGTCGTAAACTGATCAACTAGAATCTATTATTAACATACCCAACTTAAACGGCAAGATTGACTTGAAAATTTCTCACCTTAATTATTGGGCATTGATGGTGCAATGGTTAAGATGTTGGTTTTCAAACCAATGGGTCGTGGGTTTGAATCCCCTCAGCTCCATTATATATATATATAATTCTCAAAGAGTGGAGCATTAACACAATAGCTTGCAATTTATGGGCACTGAGCGGGCTGGAACCCACAACCTCATGGTTACTAAACCAACGCCTTAACCATTGAGCCATCGAGGCTCAAAAGCTAAGGTGAAGATTTTAGTGTCAAAGTGACAAGTCTAGGCGACCAAACTATGAATATAGAAACTAGGTTATCCATGGCAGTGGTCCGCAATCTTGGCTCCTCAAAGTGTGTATTAGGCCTATACATTTTATTGCCGATCGCAAGGATTATCAGTATTAACCGTATTAACCTACCTGATTAAAAATCCACAGGTAGTCGAGATGTGTCACGAAAGTACGCGAAATATACCCTTTCTCTATCTTCTTACCAATAGTATTATAGATCTGATTGTTTACTCTGTTGTTGTTTTATTCCCGATCTGAGTGATAGATCACATGAAAACAAAAGAAATGTAAAGAAGATGGAGAAAGCATTAAAATATGAACTAAGAAGGTGTAAAGTGCAGGCCATGGATAAAATTGACGAGGATTACTGAAGATTATGAATATGATTAGAAAAACCTAATCAAACCACTGTATAAGAAAGGTGAAAAGAGTAAATGTGGTAATTATCGAGGGATTAGTCTGGTCTTTATAGGTAGCAAATTACTTGGTAATATGGCACTTTGTAGACTGATAGATACTTTAGACCGGATTGTTTTGGGTACCTGCTCGACTGACTATTTTAAACAGTAATCTCTACGAAAAATGAGGCTCTATCCCACTTTTTGGGGCTATTGATTTAAAAAACTTTTTTCCACAAAATAAGTTTTTCAAAGAAAAATAAAGAGCTCCGTTGAGCCAAGAATGAGTAAAAATAAAGTCAAAAGGCTTCCAAACGTAAAACTACCACAAATCACTGTTAATAAATTAATGAAACTCAAAACGAACAGAAATTACAATAAATAGCCAAGTCAAACTCAAAACTTTGTTACCATAGGCTGCAGCTCAAAAATCAAGTTTTGTATATTTCTTTGTTCCACTGACAATTCTCATTTTCGTTTTAAAAATATGTTTTGTCAATGGAAATGGCCATATAAAGGACAATTAAAGCTATTGGGCCCAACCAGGCCCAGCGTTACCATCAAAACAAACAAAAAAAAACTTTAAAGTTTGAAGCAAATTTTTCTTGACGTAAGGGAGATATTATGAATTATTCAACTAATTTAAGATATATTTATTTTACGGTTTTACCGGGAAAGAGAACAACAGAAAAATGCCAGTTAACAGACTTTCAAAAGTATCAAACTTGAAAAATACCTTATTAAAAGAGATGAAAAAAGAAGATACGAAATTGGAAATTCTGCAAATGCTGCTACACAATGAGGCAGACCCGAATCTGAAAGATAATGAGGAAAAAACCGCTTTGCATTATGCTGCTAAAAAAGGTACACTGGATATATGTCAGCAGCTGTTGGGCTATGGAGCCGACGCAAATATAAAAGGTGGCCCACTCAAAGAGACAGCTTTTATTTAACCGACTAGAACCCGACAACATGAAGATTTATCGGCGGCACGTCAGCGATGAAATATGCACCGACGGGAAGAAAAAAGTTCGGTGGCGTGCCACTATTAACATCGGCGCGAATGCACATCGGTCTTACTATGTGTACCCATATGTCTTTTCAGTGATTTGTTCATTTTGGTATACTAAGTAAGCTAGCGTGCTAAATAACTTTATAAGAGAGATATTAATCTCAAACCAGAAAATGGAAATAAGAGTCTACCCAAAAATTTCACAAGATTTATTTCTTGCTGATAAATCGCCCACAACTGTGATTCCTCATATGCCTTTTCAGATTACTAACTTGCGCAAAGGTTGAACTGCAACCTGTACATTTGTAAGGCCGCTCGCCCGTGTGAGTTCTCGAATGCCGTTTCATGTTACCACTGGCTGAAAAAGAAGCGTCACATATTTTACACTTGAATGGCTTTTCACGTTTTCGGCTCGGACGACATATGAATTGTGTTAATTGACACAAAAAGGAGTGATTGTCATAAAAGGTTTCATCAATTGAAAAAAAAATAATAAGGCATCAGGTGCTGATACTGTGGTAAATAAGTTTCATAAATTAGGTGACTCTGAGGTTAGAAATAAGCTACTGATGATTATGAATATGATGTTGAAAAATGAAGTACCTAGCGATTTTAGGAAAACCCTAATTAAACCACTGCATAAGGAAGGTGATTAGAGTGAGGGTCGTAATTATCAAGGCATTAGCCTGGTCTCTGGAGGTAGCAAATTACTTAGTAAGATGGTACTTTTATGTATGAGAGATTCCATCGATACTGATAAATCGATTGAAATGCAATGCCACTAAAAATCTTTTGAAGCCTGAGACTGCTATAGATTTAATATTTCTCCTTTCCCTTATAAAGGCTGTGAGTCGATGAGGCATTAGACCTTATGTGTTATGTTTAGAAACCATGAGTGCTCATGAATGTAACGAAAACCAAAACAGGACCTATTATAGTAAATATTCGACCATTTTTACGGCAATATTCTTCTTATGGTTTCAAGAAATGATAAATATTGTGTTTTTGTTATTATCAAAAATCTACATCCCACGCATTCTAAAGGTAACGGTGCCCATTGCAACGGAGTACAACCAATTCTCTCTAGGTATAGGGAGTTTGATAAAGATAGCGCACCTCTAAGTACTTAATACTTCTAGTTGAAAATGAGGCAAAATGACTGTTGACGAAAAATAGTCAACACTGATTTTTTGAACTGACTTTGCAAAGGTGCTCCTAAGAAATCCCACGCATTCTAAAGGTAACGGTGCCCATTGCAACGGAGTACAACCAATTCTCTCTAGGTATAGGGAGTTTGATCAGTTTAAAACCTGAGCAGATGGGGTGACATGGGGGGGAGTTGGAGGGGGAAACCGGAATTCTTAGAAAACGTGAAAATCGAGGTATCTTACGAATGGGTGATCGGATCTTAATGAAGCTTGATATAGAGAAGAATATTATGTCTCAGATACTCCATTTTCAATTTGAATCGGATCTGGGGACATAGAGGGCTGGAGGGAGAAACCAAAAATCTTGGAAAACCCTTAGAGCGGAGAGATCGGGATGAACTTTGACGGAAAGGATAAGCACAAGAGCTTAGAAACTTACGAAGAACTAGGAGTAAAGAATAAATTGGTTAATTCGGAAGCTAAGTTAGTAGATTATGGAGGCAATGTTCTTCAAGTTGTTGCTAAAGTTAGTCTAGACGTGAAGCTGAACGGCAATATTGCCAAGCAGGATTTCTTGTTAGTGCCTAACAAGGTAAATTTGATAGGTAGAGATGCCTTTAATAAGTTCAGTATTAGTGTAAAAGTAGGGAATGAGGTAATTAGTGTCGTAAAAGAGACAGTAAAAGCAGATAAGGCCGTAACTACGCTCAATGGCACTATTGAAATGTTCACATTCCAGCGTGCAGAACGCATTCCAAATATCTTCAAATAGTGAAGCAACGCTCAATGGCACTATTGAAATGCTCACATTCCAGCGTGCAGAGCGCATTCCCAATATGTTCCAATAGTGTAACTACGCTCAATGGCACTATTGAAATGCCAACATTAGAGCTTGCAGAACGCATTCCCAATATCTTCAAATAGTGTAACTACGCTCAATGGCACTATTGATATGCTCACATTCCAGCGTAAACGCCAAATGTGAAAACTTCATTGATAACGTTTCGTCTAACAGATTTCTTCAGGTCACTACTGAAGTCAGTGCTTTGTCTTTTTTGTCCCACTATATAACAGACACCGGTTTACCTTCCTTGACTACTGAGTGTAGGGATACTTCTCGTGACGTCACCACTCGAGGAAATTTGGCGCGAAAATCTCGTGGTTGACAGAAAAACAAAAACAGTGTAAGCTGCGGTGAGAGATTTCAACGGACGACGATCGATTCTCGCATGGAATAGCATTAGTCGCGAAGAAGGAAAAGCCGAAGGTGATCTTCGCAGGCGGCACGGCCTACCCGCGCCTGTGGGACTTCGAGGGTTTCACTTCGATCGCGAAGGACGTCGGCGCGATCCTCGTCGCGGACATCGCGCACATCTCCGGCCTCGTCGCCGCCGGTGCACACCCCCACCCGTTCCCGCACGCTCCGATCGTCACGACGACGACGCACAAGACGCTACGAGGCCCGCGCGGCGGCATGATCCTCTCGGACGGAGAGTACGGTCGTAAACTCGACCGCATGTTTTTGGCAATTATCTCACAAATCTAAGAGTGTCTCGTAGAACCTTTTGGCGTAACAGCAACATAGTATTAATAGTAACAGTCACTGCATCACGTTTAACAAAATTCCAATTTCGATGGATCGAGCTACTTACTCATTGTGTGGTATATCCGCATCCCTAGCCAGAGACTCTTTTATCGCCAGAAATAAGAAAACATACACTAAAAAGCTAACATTTGATGAAACTGACTTCATTATTGACGGACCAACGATGAAATCTAAGCACAATAATTATCATGTTATGACAACATCGTGCATTCATATACGCATGCTCACAAAGAACACTCGAACGGAGAACCCTGTGTGACTGAAACCCAGTGAACTCTATATAAAGGACCTTTATATAGAGTTCGATGCTGAAACCGGAATCTACGTTAGGTCACATAGCTTGCGTGCAGACTATCCTAGCTGAAGTGGATAGTCTGCGCCGAGGGGTGAATCACTAAAATAAATCCCGTACACTATCGGAATAAATCCGGAAAAAATCCATTAAATCCGAAATAATAATTAAACTACATCAGCTTTTTTTTATGGCACTTGGTATCTACCAAGTGACATATAGCGATCGCAAATTCTGTTGGTCTGTCTGTCCCAGTTTTGCTCGTTTAGGCACTTCCAGGTAAGCTAGAACGATGAAATTTGGCAGGCGTATTAGGAACCAGACCAGATTAAGTTAGAAATTGTCGTTTCCCCGATTCGATCATCTGGGACGGAGTGGGGGATAGTTAAATCGGAAAAATTTGAAAAAATGAAGTATTTTTAACTTGCGAACGGGTGATTCATGAACATGCTATTTAAAACCATCCAGAAATATAAAACCAAATGACCAGTCTCTTCACACAACATATCAAGCGACTCTTTGTGCATGAGGAAAGTCCAAAATTGCACCAGTTACTTAACAAAATATTCACAAAGGCAAACTTTTACAGTATAGACTGTGATAATGCACTTAACTAATTGGAATTCTTCAAGACATACAGAAAAACATGACAAGAACAGTTTATTTCTTGAATGATCAGCGCAAAATAGTTTTACTGCTTAGCCCTCTTCCTCCGCCAGCCAAATCTTTTTAAAGCCTCCCTCTTTGCACACTTGCTAGAAGTTCCCAATTCCATTAAATCTTTCCCTACGACATCCTCCCACCCCAACTGAGGACAGCCTGCCTTTTGTTTGGTCCTAGCCGGTTGGCCAACAAGGACTATCTGGCAATCTGTCAACCTTCTTCCAAAGAACGTTTCCTCACCATCTCAATATTTTTATGGCACTTGGTATTTACCAAGTGACATATAGCGATCGCAAATTCTGTCGGTCTGTCTATCTGTCATATACAGTCACAGGTGTAAGGTAGCTTTTAGGAGCTTCAGCCCCCCTGTCTCCAGTCACGAAGGTGAGGGGGGCAAGGGCGGGCACCGCTCCCTGAGGGAATTCACTAGCGTATTCCATCCCCCCCTCGACAATCTGATCGGCGTATATATTTTTCACTTTGGTATATCATAATGCATCGAAAATAAAAAATGCTGGACCTATGGGATGACTGTGGGGTGACTCTTGCCCGTATGTCCATGGGTATGTGCATTGAAAGTTTCTTGAAAATGCTGGCATAAGCCCTCTCAAAAACCGTGATAATACGCCCGAAAGGCGAGATAAGCATGACTTGTTTAAAATGTCTTATAGGTAGCAACTTTAATGAAAGGTGCCATAAAACAATTATCTTCAATGTTTCCAGTTAGACAAAGATGTTTGTATTCACAAACATGTATTATGTTAGTCGGGAAAATTTCCTTCAAAGGTTATAGACCTTTTTCAAAAGTTATTCATAAATTTCAAAGCGAGGCTAACTCGGCAAATTTTTCATCGAGCAATGGCGAACTCTCAATCACGTCTTAACTACAGTATGAACATCTGCCACCTGGTTTATGGTAGAGAATCAATCAAGACCCTGACATAATAGATAAAACCTGAAAATCTTTCACCAATTTTTAGTTCCATAGAGATATTAAAGCGAGAGAAATATTTTAATCGTTAGTTGAATTCTTTTGAAAGCCCAACTTACAAGTTAGATTGTAAAAAAAGGCTGAAATTAAGGTGGTGTCATCAACATACATAATGTCAATTGCCATATTAGTGCATAGTGTAAAACTCAAACCTGGAATAAAATTTATTTGTTTGCATCGAAACCTAATATCAGTATACCAACATGCAAAAACAAAACCAAATCCCAGGGAACGAATGCTGTTTCGAAGTCATCACATTTAGAATAAATAAAAAACATATTAATGATAAAATCATAAATTAAAAGACCAATAAAGTACTAGTATTTTGCATGTTATGTTTTCTCCTAAAAAGCTGAAATTGCAATTACTGCGCATAATTAAATTTACAACTTCGTAAAGCCTAAAAATACTAGCTCGAGGGTGAGTCAGTAAGTCAGTGAGTGAGTCAGTGAGTGAGTCAGTAAGTGAGTGAGTGAGTGAGTCAGTGAGTCAGTGAGTGAGTCAGTGAGTGAGTCAGTGAGTCAGTGAGTCAGTGAGCGGGTGAGTCAGTGAGTGAGTCAGTGAGTGAGTCAGTGAGTGAGTGAGTCAGTAAGTCAGTGAGTGAGTCAGTGAGTGAGTGAGTCAGTAAGTCAGTGAGTGAGTCAGTGAGTGAGTCAGTAAGTGAGTGAGTGAGTGAGTCAGTGAGTCAGTGAGTTGCAGATTCTTTTTGGGTCTCTATTAAGGACTTAAACGGTTAGGAATCATATGTGTGGCTGGGGTAAGACAAGACTTTTTGTATTCCATAAAAACAAGCTATAAAATACATCTAGTGTCAGCAAGGCTCTGAACTAAAAAAGCGGCCAATCCTGGTACATTAGCGCCATAAACGCCCTTCGTGGCAGGTTTGGGAAGTAAAAAAGCGGCCCAGGATGCAATTTTGTTCGTTATTCTCTTAGCTATCTTGCTATATCCAAAAAAAACAGCTAGTTAGCACCCTTCAGGATCGACTATCTTTTTGTCGAACATCTTTTGCCTGTTTTGGATTGAAAAGCAATCCATCCTAAATTGAATCCATCGACATAAAATCATACCCTGTAAAATAAATTTAAAGTAAACCCATATTTTCCCAGATAATATCCTAAGGACACTTTATTTCTCTCTTGTGAATACAGACCTGTACTGTATGGTCTTATACGTTCATAGTTTATCAACATCCATTAAGAGTACATCAAAATGAAATGGTTAGAGTGGTAGCGGGTTTTTTAAATGAGAATTTAAGATGCACGGCTTGTTTTGTGATTAAAAACTACTTTCTTCCAACATGCATCAGAGCGTTCGATATAGAATTCGACACAGTGCATACTCGTTGCAAACAAAATTGGATCTATGTATTTCATTACTTGTCCGTACGTTTGTTTGAAAAAATTTTGTTGCATGCCATACCTGCGTGGCCAGGGCATCTTTGTTGGGTATGCTAATTATGCATGAGCATTTATTAGGGCATGCTCCATGAAAAATTTTACCGATGTCTCACTGCTCTCTTCTGGACTACGACAATCATCGCTGTGTTTACATTTTTAACAAACATCATAGTTATTGGACTAATCGCAATCTCTCTGTCCAATAATGCCCTAGTGAAATCCCTCTGTCCAATAATGCTCTAGGGAAATCCCTCTGTCCAATAATGCCCTAGTGAAATCCCTCTGTCCAATAATGCCCTAGTGAAATCCCTCTGTCCAATAATGCTCTAGGGAAATCTCTCTGTCCAATAATGCTCTAGGGAAATCTCTCTGTCCAATAATGCTCTAATTCTCACTAAAAAATAAGTCATTCTTAGTAGACAATTGAGGAGCACAAAGGGAGGATCATTAGAGAAAAGGAGGATACACAAAGGGATAGACAACAGAAGTAGTTTTATTTCACTTTATAAATGAAACAATTTGTAACTTTTTAACTTCGTAAATTTTGGGAAATTTTTAGAAGTTCCCACGAAGTATTATTGACCACAGACCTCTATTATACTCATTTAAGGTCTTACAACAAAAGTTCTGCTTCAATTTTTTACATTTATCTGAGGCCTGTTTTTAACAAAAAAAGTGAAGTGAATAAGAATATAATTTTAAAAAATCAAATTTATGCAAATTTAACTTAGAAAAACGAAATATTAGTAGCTTAATGATCATTAATAAATTCCTTGGTGTAAGAAAGTTTTTTGTTGCTTTGAATTCGAAAAGGAAGCGAGTTTTGCTTGGTGATGTGGATTTTAGACGTAAAAACGGTGCCTGGCACATTCCCCCAGAGAAAATTCTCCCCTACAGAAGTTACATATCTTACTACAATGATATAAAGCTCACTAGCCATCTCAACCTTTCTCTCATTATAGCCCAAGAAAGGGGGATTGAACAACACTACAGCTTACTATTTGAAATACGGTCAGTTGGCTGGGTACCCAGAACTATCTGTCAAAAACACAAATCGCTGCTTCTCATGGATTCGAGAAATGTAAGGAGTAACTTCACTCCTTTCTCCCATCCAAGTTACTCCAAATCCTGGTTTTTTGTTTTATATGTTTTTTATAGAAAATTATAAAATATACTTTGTTAACGTATTCAGCAATATATTCGACACTGGAATACTATACCATTATATTCTGGATTTATATCTTTTGGAGATAAAAGTTCCGCATTACATGTTATCCTCGGCTCTTTTGGTTGACTTCAGACATTATCTGAAAAGAGGCTGGTTCGGTTTTCCCCACCTTAAAGAAGCGAAGCTAAGATCCGTATCTGGTATCATTCATGGTTAGAATCGGATAGGCCTTGTTCTGAACTTATATTTGAACTCGTAAAATCTACGAAGCATACTTTCCGTAAGGCTGTTGAGAATTGCTAAGAACAACAAGCTACTGCAACTCAGCAGTAAAAGGTGCTAGAATCCATATCTTATACAAGGCACAGTTAAAGCATGAAGGTAAAACTTTTATAAATCTGCCTTATAAAAGACTTTCCTAGCTAAGCAAGGATCTGCATACCCCTTAAAACGTAAAAGGTAAGCTAAAAAGGTAGATTTCAAATTGACTGCTTCCTCTTAAAGTGCTATATAACTATTTCAAGTGTAGTGAAGTCTACAATTTTACATCAGTTATAAGGAGTGGCACACAACTGGGCCCACTTAGCATTGATAGTTTTCGTTTTTTAGGATGCCATGAAGAGAACCTGCGTTGGCATCTGGAGCTGCAAGAGATGTAGAAAGACTGTTGCTGGTGGCGCTTGGGTATATAGCACAACTGCAGCAGCAACCGTTAGATCAGCTGTTAGAAGATTGAGAGAAATGAAAGAACAATAATTTATTGTCGTTGGCTGCTTTTTCCTGATGTAATTTTATTAAAATTTTAAAATACATGGAAGAAGTGGTATTGCTGCGTTGTTTTTCATTTTTTCTTCTTGTTAGGAAAAAAGTTAAAACCATATCTGTAAAAAATATTCATAATACAAGATAAGGAAAATAAACATGGAGAGGAAAAAAAACAAAAAAGAAATACAGAAAAATGCAAATAGTTATATCAAGCCTTTTTTTATTATTTTATTACACTCATTTGAACTGGCAAATATATATTACTATTATTCACACTCTGTGAAGATAGTGAATTTTGTGTGCTCATAGAAAATGAGGATACGCCTTTCTTCAAGATAATGTCTGGCGTCAAACAAGGATGTGTCGCGGCCGCCAACGCGCGGCGCAGCGCATACCAACGCCCGCCAGTGTGAGCACCGTGCCCGAGTTGTTGTCTGAAACGCAGCCCGCTGATCACCACCCCCGTAAGACCAAAGAGCAAACAGCCGCCGCTCAAGACCACCATCAGGCCATGGCCGATGATCTGATAAAACGCGCCGGGTTCGCGGTGCACGGCAAACAGCGTGTCCGCCCCCTGAAGGTAGAAACTCGCGCTGACCAGCACAAGCATGACCACGGTCACAATCAGGGCGGTGAGTAGGTTCAAGAGGTTCCAGGTTCGAACTTAGGCTTTAGCATTAATATAAAAGAACCAAAAATCTAAAGAAGGTAAAAACTACAAAAAAAAAACTAAAAAGAAAAAAAAATCTAAAAAAGCTTAAAAACTAAAAAAACTAAAAAAAGGTAAAAAACTAAAAAAATTTAAAAAAAGGAAAAAACCATTAAATAAACTAAAAACTAATAAAAAAAACTAAAAAAAGCTAGAAAACTAAAAAAACTAAAAAAAACTAAAAAAGGTAAAAACTAAAAGAACAATAACTATTTAGTAGCTGCTCAGAATTCTCAAAATTAAAAGCATTTATGCGGTAAAAATATGTTACGTCAAAGTCTTTACGTCATCTGAGCAGTGCGTAAAAATTTCCCAACTATGTTCAGACCGTCGGGTAATTTTTACGCAGGCTTTCCAGAAAGCTAGGCAAAGGTCATCAAAACAGCAACTTCACACGTTAAACGTTATGTAATTATCATTAGTTTGAGCAAACAAAAAGCTAAAATTAACCAATGCGATGACAGCAGAGAGGAAACCGTGCTCGCCGATGGTATTCGAACACCCTGATTGCACAAAAAAATCGATTTTGGACATTGGTGCACATTTGCACACAGCGTCCAATTGCACCAAGTAACTACGACATTACCACGGGGAGAGGACTAGGGGGACACTTTCTAGAAAGATCTATGTTGGAATTAATTTAAATCTGGACTGATATAGTGGAAAGATTCAAACAAAATATTGCGACGATGGCGTTGTCGGTGGGAACAGGGCTATGAGCCAGTCATTCTTTTCTCTAAATACGATCCTCTCACTGGATCCAGGTTCATTGGTTAAAAGTAACCTTTTTAATGAAGTAATATATTTTTGACTTTGTGGTAACACTAATGGCGGATTTTTCAGCATTTATATTGATAATTCTCAATTGAATGACTCCCTAGTTGAAAATATCTCCCTCCTTCCTGTATAATATTGATTTCAGTGTCCTACGAATAAAGTGTTTTAATAATGCTTGTAAATTTGTTTTTATTAATAAAACCTGTATGTACAAAAAGAAGTGTTCATTCTGTAGATTTCCTTCCTGCACCGGCCCAACCTCCTCCGCGCCCTTCGGCGAGAGGACGGCCGAGACCAGGAACACCATCAGCAGCAGCGTGAGCTTGCCCACGTGCCGACTGTAGCTTAAGTGTCCGTTCCAGGGCTCTGCCTAGGAGGGGTCGTTAGACTCGCATCGTGGCGGACGATCAACTCCGAGAACTCGAACGAGCGGCGGCGGCCGGTGATGTCGACGCCCAGGCGAGGCTGCTGCGACAGCGCGTTCGCGCAGGGCAGATCCCCCCGGAGTCGGTGAAGCTTAAAGTCTAACCCTTAGTCCTCAAAATTCCATTATTAATATGATTTTCATATAATTTTTGAACGTTTCAAGAAATACACTCGTTTTTGTTATTTTTTCTTTCAAATATTTGTCGTACACTTCCAGCAAAATACATTATTAGATGCAAACCCCTTAAAATAACTACAAAACACATTTTTTTTTTTATACGAATCTTCAAGAAATAATTCTACCCACTTCCTTAAAACCTCAAATGGTTTGACAGCCCGTTTCTGTGAGGACTCAGAGTATGAAAACGGCAAGAAAGAAATACGAATTACAGCATATCTATAAATTACGTTTACCAACATAGGATCAAATATCATTAAGACTTTCACAATCAGGAATTAACACAACTTAACACGATTATCATAGAGAGCTTTCTGTCCAGAACGTTTAACTTTCGTTCTCTTCTTATCAACTAAAATACAACATTTATCCTGGATATCTTCCGTTATTCCGTAACTGCCACAAAAAA
The DNA here is from genome assembly GCA_010016025.2 of Alatinidae sp. Z8VKAUB7J3. NCBI lineage: Eukaryota > Metazoa > Cnidaria > Cubozoa > Carybdeida > Alatinidae > Alatinidae sp. Z8VKAUB7J3. The sequence continues at coordinate 135,754,443 of JAAAKM020721499.1, read as the reverse complement.
GCCGACAAAGCAAACAATAATAAAGATATTAATTATATATCTATACATGATGGATGGATGGATGGATGGATGGATGGATGGATGGATGGACGGACGGACGGATGGATGGATGGATGGATGGATGGAAGAATGGATAAAACGTTTGGTATCTATCTTTTGTCTG